>CM032446.1:253432140-253531776 GCA_019049505.1 Pachyrhynchus sulphureomaculatus | reverse complement strand
ATAAGGAATAAGCAGACACGATAATAGTGAATTAAGTCGGAAAAAAGTTTACCGCTACCGCGTTCTCTTGCAATACACTGCTAAATCATTAAATATGGAACAATATCATATAGCAAAGAATATAATATATATAAAATGCAAAGTCTTTCTGTCTATCTGTCTTTCCGTTAGTGCGCTTATCACTCGAGAACCACTTATCCGATTTACGTGCTTTTTTTTCTTAAAACATATATGTATATGTTCTCTGGCCATGTTATAGGATATATTTTATTACGTTAATAACATAAGGAATAAGCAGTGACGATAATAGTGAATCAAGTCGGAAAAAAAAAAAGTTTGCCGCTAGCGCGTGTTCTCTTGCAATACGCTGCCTAAACCATTGAATATGTAACAATATCACGTAGCAAAGAATATAATATATATAAAATGCAACGTCTCTCTGTGTGCCTGTCTGTTCGTTAGTGCACTTATTACGCGCGAACTACGTATCCGCTTTACGTCTTTTTTTTTAAACCGGTTATAAGATATAATTTTATTACGTTGGATAATATAAGGAATGAGCAGTGACGATAATAATGAATGAAGCCCACGCAAGCAGAGTCGCGCCGCACAATGGGGCGAATGCGTTATTTTTCGGTCATTTGCTTATAACTTCCACATTTGTTATTGGAATGACTTCAAACATAATACACATAATGTAGAATTAATATATGTTCAGTATATGAAATAAAATTCATACTATATACTCTTATCGCGTGCGCGATAAATCGTAAAGATGATTATTTCAAAATACTAGACAACAAATTGAAAAATTTTTCGATTACAGAAGTGCGAATAGTCATTTTCAATGTATTTTTGCTGCTGAACACGAATCCGTTATCCAAATTTGGCTACCGCGTCGTAATTTTGAGAAAAATGACGGAAATTTGCAAAAAACGACGGTTTCAAGGATTTTCATAACATAACACAGACACATATATTTTTCTCATAAATTTCGTTAATACTATGCGTAAGTATCAACATTTAGCTTTAAAATGCCTTTTGTTTCGTTTTGGTACATTTTTTTATTTTCGAGGTATAGCTAAAATTAGAAACACTGGTTGCGCTTACGCAGCATTAATTTCATTGTCTCGTGTTACGATTGCCCTACGCATGCGACATGTAACGGAACATTAACCCATCAAGATACACTCATGAAGCGAATAATATTTCGAATATAATAGTTTTGATTCTGTGAATAATTATCTTTACATAAATTATCTTTACGCTTTATCGTGCTCGTGATAATAAATTGTATGATTTTGATTTCATATTTCTGAAAATATATATTATCGTACATTATGTATATTAAATTGAGGTCATTCCATTGACAAATGTCGAAGTTATGAGCAAATGACCGAAAAATGTCGCATTTGTCTCACTATGGCGCGCGATGTAAGCAAACACTCGCATTGAGATCGAAATTTCTAAGTAGTCAAGCCGCGTTGCCGAAAAGAGGCAAGTAAAAAGAAAACAAGAGTTTAATTGCCCTTTTTTTAGAAGTGTATACTTCATAAGAAGTGGGGAGTATATCGTCATTTTTTCATTTCATTGGAATATTGCCCGAGAGAATGGTTGAGTGGAGAACGTTAGATCAAGTCGAGGGAACTTTAATGTCCATTTTTTTACCAAAGGGGGACGAAGGGGGATAAAAATAGGATATCTCCGGAAACTAGAGACTTTGCCTTATCAGATGGTGAAAGCGTCATCTCATTCCACCTCATTCCAAAAACTTTATACATCTTTGAATATTGAAGTAAGAATAATTTTTTGTGTCGAATATGTCAAATGTTTATTAATATATTGTAGCACTCTAATGACGTTACACTAAGATGAATTTGTTGTTTGAAACCTAATAAACAAGTTCTAGTAAGCGTTTAACTCATATTCGTAGTTACGTTGTCCACAGAGAATTTAGAATGTAATTTCTCGAATTACAGAAATTCCAACATTGACGAAAATGTCACACTTCAATGGATAATTTTAAGGAAGGCAGAAGGAACAAATTAGTTCAGGTTTATTTATGTATGGTTTATGATATATATTAAAGGAAAAAAAATCGTCAATATTCGAAAAATATATCTTTAATTTTTCATCCAATATCCGATTTTTTACGCCGTCGCCCCGGCACAACTAGTAGGTGATAATTCTTGGATATTGGAGTACGACTTCGAGGTCGAGAGTGCTACACTTTAACTGCTAGTGGTACCAATGAAGCAAGAATAAGCAAATTGAAAATCAAACCCGTGATTACATTTTATGACTAACGTTGTCATCTACACAGAATATGTGTCACCAGAATAAACTACTAATCAAACTTTCTGTTGGGAGTCCTTAAAAAGCTCAGGAAGAGAGTGGTATGTACGGGTCTAGCACTTGGATGCTGCCCACAACAATTTCTCATATCACACAGCAGTTGTTTTTTTATAGTCCCCTTATACACGAAATATCAGTCCCTGAGGTTTATTTCTGTTCTTCCTGGCTTAAAAGTCACTTAAAAGTGTGTAATTTTTGTTGCTTTGAATGATATTCAGGAAAGCGTAACTGGTCAGTTGAACCAAAAAAACCTTCTAGCGTTGTTACAAAATGTTCTTTTTTTTTTGATTTGCAAGTAAATTATTTCACACAATCACCAAACCCATAAAGTTTATTTCTGAAATCACGAGTTACTACTGATCACCACTTACAATTAGTACCACCATTCTGTAACATTTTTTTTCCTATTTAAATAAATTCTATCATTGAATCAAACAGTATTGGTTTTGTAAATATTCAAGCAAGCATAAACTAAAAAGTATGACAATATTTTCTCACGAAGCTTAGAAGCATTCTGCGGTTTCATTGGCTATTAATAATTCAATAATTATTAGTGCAAATACAGGGTTGAGCTTTAAATTTACAGGAAAAAAGAGTTATTAAAATATTAAAGTAGTATTATCTTCCCGATTCTCTTGTACGTGTGTGTAAATGACCTGTGCTGAATTCAACAGGCATTTAAATCGGCTCTAAAATAATAAACACAGAAATATAAACAATATTCTTATTAGTAATTTCACAATACTGGCAATACAATCTGGAGAAAATGGTATAATTTGTTATCCATAGTTAAATCTTGATAAACACACAAAACCAGTAAAAACAACATATTTTAATTTTCGAATTGTATATAATTTTGAAGATTACTTCAATACCGAAGCAAAAATTTTAAATTCTAGATTCTATTACAAATGGACGGGCGCAGGTAATTTCCACAAACACTAATCCGTTTATGACCTAGATATATTTAAGGGATTGTAATTGCAGAAGTAAATTTCACACCGAGTACTTTCAGGTAGAGGATGAGAGTTGATAAATGGGTGGTGGTACGCACCGGCCTGTTCAATTAAATCATTATTAAACCCTTCTGCATATCAGTTTAGTACATATTATTAATTTGTGATTATTACTTGGTTGTGCGTATATTTTTTAAAGTGTTGCTAATATGGAAGCAAAGTTAAAAAAAAGTAATCGAGGAAAGGACATGTTATGTGTGAATTACTACACTTACTAACCTGAACCAACCTGTTTTGTAAATATATATAAATACGAGGCTGGTTTGAAAAGTCCGAGAGATGGCACCACCGGCGCGTATCGAGGTCATGTTTAGTTAGTAGCATCTCTTGAATGAACGCACACCAATTTCAGCCATATTATTCTAGTTCTTTGTGTTTGGCATTCGTGTGAATCAAGGAAGTCGAGTGATTTTCAAGAAATGGACGAAAAAGAATTTCGTGTGGTGATTAAACATTACTTTATGAAAGGCAAAACGCCCCAGGAGACTAAAGAGAAGCTTGATAAACATTATGGTGACTCTGCACCTTCGATTAGAACAGTTTATAAGTGGATTTCAAAATTTTCGGACTGGCCATATGGGCACAAGTGACGCTGAACGTTCTGGACGGCCTGTGGAGGTTACGACTCCAGAAATCATTGATCAAATCCATGATATGGTGATGGATGACAGAAGAGTTAAGGTGCGTGAGATTGCTAGTGCTGTGGGCATCTCGACTGAATGGGTACATAATATTTTGCATAAACATTTGGATATGAGAAAGCTATCCGCAAGATGGGTGCCGCGATTGCTCACGCTTGACCAAAAACGAAATCGTGTGAAGTGTTGCAAGGATGGTTTGCAGCTGTTCCAGAAGAATCTGGAGGACTTTAAGCGTCGTTTCGTCACTGTCGATGAAACATGGATACATTACTATACTCCTGAGACAAAACAACAATCTAAACAATGGGTTACCAAGGGGGAATCTGCACCAAAAAAGGCGAAGACCGTTCCTTCGGCCGGAAAGGTTATGGCGACTGTCTTTTGGGATTCGCAAGGGATAATCCTCATCGACTATCTGGAAAAGGGTTAAAACTATTACAAGTGAATATTATTCATCGTTATTGTACCGTTTGAAAACCGAGCTGCAAGAAAAACGCCCGCGATTGGCCCACAAGAAAGTCCTTTTCCATCACGACAACGCACCAGCACACACCTCAGCAGTTGTGGTCGCAAAATTAATGGATATAGGATTCCAACTCTTTTCACATCCCCCCTATTCTCCAGACTTGGCTCCCTCGGACTACTATTTGTTCCCCAATTTGAAGAAATGGCTGGCGGGACAAAGATTTTATTCAAACGAGGAGGTGATTGCAGACACTAATGGATATTTTGCAGACTTGGACAAATCCTATTATTCGGAAGGGATCAACAAACTAGAACATCGTTGGACGAAGTGTATAAACCTAAAAGGAGACTATGTCGAAAAATAAAAAAGGTTTACCCCCAAACACATAAGTAGTTTTTATTTTTGCACGGACTTTTCAAACCAGCCTCGTAGATATGTATAGGTTTGTAACATTATCTAGTATATTTAAGGAAATTTGTCCAATTGTGTTTTATGTATTTAGCAAAAACTTCATGTTTTATCAATATTATTCTACTATGAAATAAAAACATATATTTTTGCAAATATCTAAAATTTCCAATAAAAACTGATTTAAAAGAAATCCATCCAATTTTATTTAGATGAATAAAGCATAATTATATTTGCTTGGTGTGGAAATTACCTGTAAGATTTAAGCACCCTTATAAGGTTAGTGTGGAATTTACCTGTTGTATTAAGGGCGCAGGTAGTCTTGGTGTGCAATTTACTAACGCCGAAATGGACTTTATTGCTGTGGTGTGATTATCATAAAAACATTAGTTCTAATGACAATTTAAAAGTAAGGAAAACGTAAGACGAAAGAGAGAGTGAGAAAACTCTGTATTAAAATTCTTTCGGCAACACACAAGACACAGTGCACTCAACATAGACTCGCATTATTTTTGAACTAAGAAATTACATATCAGCTTTTGGGTATTGCCTCTTGAAAAGGATCTTTGTTTTTATTGTACATATAGGATAAATTAACTAAAGTTATTTGTTTTTTATTTATCTGCATTTTCAGTGTTCCGTAACAAAATTGATGAAATCTCTTCGGTGCCTGTCTGTCTATCATAACAGTTTTTCTTCGAAAGTACTTGACATAGAAAGTTGAACTTTATCACAAACTAGCCGGGCCCGCGGCTCCGCTCGCGTGGACTTGATTCACTACTATCGTCACTGCTTATTCCTTATGTTACCCAATGTAATAAAATATCTCCCATTATTTCTCCTTATCTCCCAATATTTCTCCTTATTTCCCATTATCTCTACATAATTTCCATTATCTAGGCTTATCTCTGCTCATCTCCCATTATTTCTCCTTATCTCCCATTATTTCTCCTTATCTACCATTATCTCACCTTATTTCCCATTATCTAGGCTTATCTCGACTTATCTCCCATTATTTCTCCTTATCTCCCATTATTTCTCCTTATCTCCCATTATTTCTCCTTATCTCCCATTATCTCACCATAACTCCCATTATTTAGACTTATCTCTGCTTATCTCCCATTATCCCTCCTTATCTCCCATTATTTATACTTATCTCCCATTATCTCACCTTATCTCCAATTATCGAGGCTTATCTCGACTTAACTCCCATTATTTCTCCTTATCTCCAATTATCTCACCTTATCTCCCATTATCTAGGTTTATATCGAATTATATAGAACATATGTATAAATTTATAAAAACACGTAAATCGGATAAGTGGTTCTCGAGTGATAAGCGCACTAACGGACGGACAGATAGACAGACAGAGAGACGTTGCATTTTATATATATTGTATTCTTGATGATATTGTTCCATATTTAATGCTTTAGGGAGTGTATTGCAAGAGAACGCGCTAGCGGCAAACTTTTCTCCGACTTAATTCACTATTATCGTCACTGCTTATTCCTTATGTCACCTAATAAAATGTAGCCTATAACCTGGCCAGAGAACATACGTATGGTTAAAAAAAGCACGTAAATCGGATAAGTAGTTCTGCAGTGATAAGCACACTAACGGACGGACAGACAGACGGACAGAGAGACATTGCATTTTATATATATTATAGATATTCTCTGCTACATAATATTGTTCCATATTTAATGGTTTGGACTGTGTATTGCAAGAGAACGCGCTAGCGGCAAACTTTGTCCGACTTCATTTACTAATATTGTCACTGCTCATTCCTTATGCTACCTATCGTAATAAAATATAGCCTATAACCTGGCCGGAGAAGATATGTATGTTTAAAAAAAAAACTACGAAAATCGGATAAGTGATTCTCCAGTGATAAGCGCACTAATGGACAGACAGACAGACAGAATACGTTGCATTTTATATATATTATAGATGTAATAAAATATATACCTATAACCTGGTCAGAGAACATATGTATGAATTTAAAAAATCACGTAAATCGGATAAGTGGTTCTCGAGGGATAAGCGCATTAACGGACAGACAGACAGACAGACAAACATTGCATTTTATATATATTATAGATATAGATTATTTTTATTATTATATAACCTGGCCAAAGAATATATGCATGAATTTAAAAAAAGACAGGTAAATCTGATAAGTGGTTCCTGCGTGATAAGCGCGCTAATGGACAGACAGACAGACAGAGAGACATTGCATTTTATATATATTATAGATTATACATATACAGATACATAATATTGTTCCATATTTAATGGTTTTGGGCTGTGTATTGCAAAGGCACGCGCTAACGGCAAACTTATTTACGACATCATTCACTATTTTACGTCACTGCTCATTCTTTATGCTACCTATCGTAATAAAATATAGCCTATAACCTGGCCAGAGAACATATGTATGTTTTTAAAAAAAAAGTACGTAAATCGGATAAGTGGTTTTTCAGTGATAGGCGCACTAACGGACAGACAGACAGAGAGACGTTGCATTTTTATATATAAATTATAGATGTAATAAAATATATATCTAAAACCTGGTCAGAGAACATGTACGAATTTAAACAATTACATAAATCGGATAAGTGGTTCTCGAGGGATAAACGCACTAACGGACAGGCAGACAGACAGAGAGAGGTTGCAATTTGTTTGTATTATAGGTATAGATTATTATTATTATTATATAACCTGGCCTAAGAATATATGTATGAATTTAAAAAAAGACGTAAATCGGATAAGTGGTTCTCGCGTGATAAACGCACCAGTGGACAGACAGACAGACAGAGAGAAATCGCATTTTATATATATTATAGATTCTAGATATTCTCTACTACATAATATTGTTCCATATTTAATGGTTTAGACTGTGTATTGCAAGGCAACGCGCTAGCGATAAACTTTTTTCCGACTTCATTCACTATTATCGTCACTGCTCATTCCTTATGCTACCTATCGTAATAAAATATAGCCTATAACCTGGCCAGAGAACATATGTATGTTTAAAAAAAAAAGTACGTAAATCGGATAAGTGGTTCTCCAGTGATAAGGTCACTAAAGGACAGATAGACAGACAGAGAGACGTTGCATTTTATATATATTATAGATATAGAAATTGATTGCCCAGTCACAGCCGTGTAGTTTTGAAAGTTAAATTTTGACTTAAGGGGCTAGTTTTTAAAATGTGAAATCAGAAGTGGGGTATTAATTAAAAGCCTTGTGACAGCATGCGTTCAAAAATATATATAATGTAATATTCGAGCAAACTCTTGCTCATATTACTTTAAAAAAAATTGCCAAAACTCGCTGTTCCCCCTACTCTATCTCTAAAAGTACTAATCAAAAAATTTCGAAAAAGTTCTGAAATTTTCTCCATAAGGTGTTGATGTAATGAAAATTATCATGGGCGCATTCTTCTTCTTCTTAAAGTCCCTATTTGGTAACTATTATTACTTTATCCACTGCAACTCTGAAAAGAGCGGTAGTATTTGTTGAGAACCAATTTCGCAGATTATTTAGCCATAATATACGTCCTGGTACACTTTTTCCAAAAACCTTTCCTTGGAGTATTTCCTGTAGTAATCCATATCGGTGGGAATTTTTCATTGTCTCCTAAACACTCCAATTTTCCTGCTATAACAGTTTCCATACTTTCCAGTTTCTTGTTCAGGCGACGTAAGACATCCTTGTTGGTAATAGGGTCAGTATAAGAAATTTTCAAAATCCTGCGATATAGCCATAATTCAACTGCTTCAAGTTTCTTAGAAGTGGCTTCAGTTAGATTTCACACCGTAAAGAAGGACACTGAAGACATAACATCCTATGAGTCTTATTTTTGTGCTTAATTTTATTGCTGAACTTTTGAAAAGTGTTGTAAATTTGAGGAACACTGTTCTAATTTTTTCGATACGGCAAAGAATCTCCTGCGAGTAATCCCTCTATTCGTTTATCATGGTACCTACATATGAATATTGTGGAGTTCTTGGTATTTGTTGATTGTTAAGCATCAATAAGGTAGCAGGAATCGGAGACTTGCAGATTACCATGTACTTTGTTTTGCTGATATTAAGTTGGAGGCCGTATCGATTACTGACTTCGTTAATTTTTATCATAAGATGTTGTAGACCAGGGGTGCTCAAACGGTCGATCGCGATCGACAAGTCGATCGCGAGTGCTTTTTGAGTCGATCTCGAGAAAAAAATTCCTATATAGAACTATTCACAGATTTTGTTTTAGGTAATTAAAACAAAATGTAATGAATAAACTACTAAAATTTATTCGATCCACAATTAGGCCAGAATAACCCCCTCATCACTTTCTTTTGTCGTAATAACCCTCTGCTAGCGGCAAAAGGCGGCTTTATCAAAGGAACGCGCGGTACTTGTCAAAGAAAAGCCGCGTTTTTGATTCCCGCCGATTTTTCTAGAAACTTCGCGCGGCTTGTTTGACGGGAACATTCGAGACTTCGTTCGCGCCGATATAAATGTTGCACCTGCAGGAATAGGAGTCAGTCTGACTTGTAACTTGAAGGCGATACATCGATACAAAGTTTATTAATAAATAGTCCAAAATGAGTGCGGCGAAGAAAAGTAAAACTTATCATTTTAATAACGATTGGAAGAAAGAATTTTTCATTTGTATGGTAAAGGATAAGTGCATTTGTCGCATTTGCCGTGCGTCAGTTGCAATACCTAAGCATGGAAACTTATAGAGGCATCATAAAACGGTTCATAAAAACTATGAAAAGGATTTTCCGTCACAGAGTGAATTAAGAAAATGAAAAGTACTTGTTTGAAAAAAGAACAAACCATGTTCACAAGACCAGCCAAACAATCAAAAGCTGCAACGATCGCGTCATTTAAAATATCTCTTATATTGGCGAAACACAAGAAACCATTTGATGATGGATTGGTTGTGAAGGAAGCATTTATTGAAGCGGGTGAGACTTTATTTGGAGATTTTAAAAATAAAACAGAGATTATGTCTGCTATTAGAGAACTTCAGTTATCTCGTCCGACTGTCACAAGGCGTGTTGAAGCCATGAGTCAGGACATGGCAGATAAACTAAAACATGATATCATGGAATGTACATACTTTTCTTTACAGTTCGACGAATCCATCGATATGACAGACACTGCCCAGCTGTGTATTTTTTCTTCGAATGGTATTCAATGACATGTCGGCTAAGGAAGAGTTTTTGACAATGATTCCTCTGAAAGGAAAGACCCGTGGCGAAGATATATATGACGTTTTCTTCAATTTTGTAACAAACTACAAGCTACCAATATATAAACTAGTGTGCGTTACAACCGATGGAGCACCAGCAATGACTGGAAACGAAAACGGTTTTGGGGTATTGTGTCGAGCTAATGATGATTTCCCTTCATTTTTCTCCTTCCATTTCATTATACATCAACAAGTTTTGTGTTCAAAAGTTCTGAATATGGAGGAGATTATGGGCATTGCAATAAAAATTGTGAATTCTATCCGTACACATAACTTGCAACGACGGCTCTTTAAATTGCAGTTGGAAGATAGTGAGTCAGCTGAACACACTGATTTAGTTCTTCACACGGACGTCAGGTGGTTGAGTCGCGGAAAATTCCTAGAAAGGTTTCAAGAATTATTGTTCGAAATAACAGCTTTTCTGGACGAAAGAGGTGATGACACTCAGATGCTGAAAAACGGAAAATGGCTGACTGATTTGGCATTTTTGACAGACATCACAATGCATTTAAACACCATTAATTTGGAGCTTCAAGGTAAAGGAAAAACTATTATTGAGATGATTAGCGCAATAAACGCATTCAAAAGTAAATTGCAACTTATGATAGATCAACTGAAAAGAAAGGATCTGAAAAATTTTCCGTCTTTGAAAGCAAGGATTCCTCAGTTGAATTATGATATTTATGAGGCAGAATTATCAAATATTTTGGGCCAATTCGAAATACGTTTTTATGATTTCAGTAAATTGGCAAATATCGCATCATTTATGAGTTATCCTTTTTCGTGTAAAAACATTGAGGAATTAGCTACTGAAATAGCAAGTCAGTTTAACATGGACTCATGTTCTGTTGAAAATGATTTAGTGCAGATTATATCAGATATACATCTCAAAAAGCCACAGCATCTAATACAAAATTCTGGTGTTTTATATCTGAAGATAAATATCCGAATCTAAGGCAAATCGCCCTTCAACTGACGGCAATGTTTGGGTCAACTTACTTGTGCGAGTCTGCATTTTCTGAAATGAAGATAATTAAGTCAAAATATCGCGATCGACTAATTGACGAACATATGTCATCACACTTGCATCACATCTTATGAAAAGTATGCTGAGGACATGCAGTGCCACGCTTCAACATCCAAAGTCACTCTTTAGTTAAGTTTAGACACTAGAACTCGTTTGTTTTGTAAGAACCAATAAACTCGCAATTTTGAATAATTATGAGTTTTTACATTGACATTTTAAAGCAGACCTACACTTACCTTGACTAAAAAAATGCATATTGTGCGGAAAACTAATATCTATGCCACGATACACCCTACCTAGACGACAATCCTGCATCACACTTACTTGCAGCCTCTCAGAGTCGATCGATCGTAGTCTAACAATATTGGGGTAGATCGCCAGCAGCTCAAGTTTGAGCACCCCTGTTGTAGACCTTTTAAGTTATCAGCTATAACCGCCGTATCGACAGCATAACGAATATTATTTATTCGCTCCTCATTAAGCAGTATTCATTCATGAGCCAGTGCCTCTCTGAAGATTTGCTTAGAGTATATATTAAACAATAGTGGGGATAAGACACAACCCTACGTCACTCTACGCTCAGTCGATATTGCTTCTGAACGCTCCCCTTCTGCTTTAATAACTGTCATCTGGTTCAAGTAGAGATTGCACAGATCGTTTTCATCTAGCCCAAGGTCTTTCGGAATTATGACCATTTTGTGATGTTGGACTCTTTAATAATTAATTTGCAGAGCATGCAGAAAATCTCGTCGACAGTATGCCTTTAAGATTATTGAAGCAGGAGACGATTGAACAACTTACTAAGGTCATTGCGTCGTTGTTAGCTCATCAAAGAATATATTGATGGAAAAAATGTTTTCGAAACACATTTTTTCAAGAATGAGAGCGTTCACGTTCTTACTTGACAGACTGTAAGAATTTAATTCTCACTCTTGCTAGAAATGTTTTAAAAATTCGGAAGTTTTCTTAACCCTTCAAGTCTTTTCATATTACTTTGACGAGAGGAGTACGATCCTCAAAGGATTCGGTTTAATTTCGAAACACCGGTATAAAAAATATAATTTCACGGGGTTTAAAATTATTATAATCATTTATTACTACTCAATGTTATGATCGCTTCCTTATTAGCTGTACTTTAACGATGACAATAATTAAATAATATCCATCAAGCGAACCTTCTTGAATGTAGTCATTTTATAAAATTTGTTTCTTTTTCCATGCAGCTTTATTATTATTTTTAATAGTTTAATAAGCGGTGGTAATCCATAATTGGTAGGAAGTGTAATTAATATTTACTTTATAACTTCTGCTTATAATTTTGTTAGTTTGCGATGTTTTATTTAATTTAATCAAAGCAGTAATTTTGTGAAATTTGATAATACATATAGTCTGTCAAATAAGAACGTGACCACTCGTATTCTTGAAAAAAATGTGTTTCCAGAACATTTTTTGCCATCAATGTATTCTATGCTGTGCTAACAACGGCCCAATTACCTCAGTAAGTTGTCCAATAGCCTCCTGCATCAATAATCGCCTAGCATCTTCGAGACGTACTGTCGACGAGATTTTCTGCATACTCTGCAAATTTTTTGAATCTCGCGAGACAACTGAGTCAAAGTCCTCAGAGTTTTTCCTCTGAGCTTTCTCATCACAAGGACCCAAACATTTTCAATAGAGTTGGTGTCCGGCGATTTTGAGGGCCACGATAGTATCTTATCGTGGTCCGCTTCGCGACGTGATTTTCGCCCTGCAAGGATTTCTTCAACGTGCTTCGGAATTTGACATCATGAACACGAAGATGTTGTCGAATGGAACACATACAAACCCGATTTTCTTAATTTTGCCGCTCGTTGACACAGCGTCAATTCGGGACCCGTAAAAACAAAGACACGAATCGTTTTTTGACTTTCGGAGTGACTCTGCCTACCGGTCGACTCTTTTGGCAAGTCGTCGATATTTTTCGTCTCGTTAAAATAATCTACCGACTTTTTAATATAATTAGCGGCCGCGGAATGTATCATTTTAGACCCCTTTGGATGGGAACAAAGAAAGACTGCTTCGAACCGTCGCACAAACCAGTGACTCATTTTAGATTCACACAAATTCCCATAATATTTTTAAAACTATACCGTATTTGATCTCTCCACCTCTTTCACATCCTTGCCCCCTGGAAAGATCATAAATAGTTTTATAACAAAACTATTTTTATTGTTTTTTCTCGTTAGAATTAAAAAGTTTTATTAAATAGAAAATAAATTTTTAAACTTAATACCGATGACGCGCCGACAGTTCCTGAAAAAAACCCGATCGCGTGTCACGTTACAATGTTTATTTCTTCTCAACATCACAGACAGCTGACACGAGTGTTTTAGTTTTCAATCAATTTATTCTTGTTATTGTCATCAGTGTACTAATAAATTTATTGAAAATGTCTTATCTAAAAACTTATAGCGCCTGTTTTGTACCATTTTGTACGAATACTATAAAAACAACTCCCGAAAAAATGTTTTTAAATGTGCCACAAGATGTTAAACGTCGAAATCAACATCAAATTTTTTCTGTTATGAAGATTACTTCGATGTAAGTTTTTTGATATAATAACACAGCCCCACAAAAAAAAGTGGGGTATACTTTTGATGCGATATATCAGATCCGTAGTATTTTTGCCCGCTGATCACGAATCTGACGTCAGAATATCGCCATCACATCTCAATTTTTTTCTTACCTTAAAAAATAGGTAAAAATTAGTAAAAATTAAGAAAAATATACTCCTAAAAAATTGATTCAAGCTTTTTCATGAATCCAAAGATGTATTAATATGTATTCGGACACGCTAAGCTAATATTCATCGGTTGGATTGAGCCATACAGTTCTGTTTTCTTTCTAACCTCAATAAATCAGACAGATATAGTGCTTCTCGAATGCAAAAACGAATTCAAATTAAAAATTAAACCGATCCTTACCAAATTTGGTACACGGGGATTTTTTGGGTCGCTGATCACGAATCTGAGGTTGGATTTGCAAAATTCAAGATGGCAGATGTTTTCGCGCCATTTTGAATGCCGAGAAAATTCATCGGTCGATTTTTATTCTTCTACCTGCATCCAGGGCACCTCCACGTGGTGACGGTGGGCAACGGTGTTACTCCACTAGCCGGCAGAGTCCCTGGATAACGGTTTAGATGCCGTCATGGCAGGTAGAAGAAAGAGATTTACGATGCAGGGACTCGGAAACCCAGTATCGGCAGTTGGTCAGGGTGGGAAAGCGGGCCCGCAGCCGTCGTCATCCAGCGACCGTAGCTCTTCATGTGTGGGTGACTTGGCTCATGTAGAGTATAATGCTACAAGAAAACGGTCTCACGGTACAAGGACTTTTCATAAGTGCGATAAAAACAGTGATTCATTTTGTTATATTTGCTGTCAACACGTTTTGAGTAAAATGGGGTCACCGATAACGGATAAGATTAAAACCTTATATAAGGATTGTTTTAACATTGAAATACAGCACCAGGATACAGATTGGGTTCCCCACATCATTTGCAGTTCTTGCAAAATAATGTTGTACATCAATAAGAAGGCGATTAAATATTCCAGACCAGCAATATGGAATAGACCATACAGTGAAAATGATTGCTACTTTTGTATGAATGTTGTATCTAGGCATAACCGAAAAAATAAAAGCACTATTACTTATAACGATGTTTCGAAAGTAACAAGACCAACTAAACTAATTCCGCCTCCTGAACCACTTGATGCTGATGTTATGGAAACAAATGATTTCACCTTATCAGTTCATGCCGAAAACATTGAGAAAAGATTCAAACACTGTTACTAATGAATGTTCTAGTGACAACCTATCATATACTAGTGACACAGATAAAGAATTTCTATCATACAACCGTAAACCAGAACCAATACTCGTATCACAGTCAGAACTTAGTGATCTAGTCAGAGATTTAGGCTTATCCAAAGATGGTTCAGAGCATCTTGCTTCCTTTTTAAAGAAAATTCATTTACTTAAGCCAGAAGCTACGATTTATTATTATAGAAACAGAGATGAAGAATTTCGAAAATATTTCACAATGGACGAGGAATTGTCACTTTCATATTGTACCGATGTAAAAGGTCTAATGGATGAATTTCAAAATAACTCATACGATCCTGAAGAATGGAGACTCTTCATTGATTCTTCTAAACGGAGCATTAAGGCAGTTTTGCTGCATAATACCAACGTTTACGCTCCCATTCCGATTGCTCATTCCACAGTTATGGAAGAGCAATATGAAAAAATGAAGCAGCTTTTGATAAAAATAAAATATGCTGATCATAACTGGAAAATTTGTGGAGATCTGAAAATTGTAACAATATTGCTTGGCCAACAGTCAGGGTTGACACTTTATCCCTGTTATAAATGTCTGTGGAATAGCAGAGACAGGGAACGTCATTATAAGAAAAAAATTTGGCTAACAAGAGAATCGTTCACTCCTGTGAAAATAATGTATTGTTTCCACCATTGGTAGATCCAGGAAAAATTCTTATTCCCCCGCTTCACATTAAGCTTGGACTTATAAAGTAATTCACGAGGGCATTAGATACAAACGGCCCATGTTTCAAATATTTGCATAAAAAATTTCCGAAATTTTCTGAAGCTAAAATTAAGGCAGGCGTATTTGACGGGCCACAAATAAGAAAATTGTTTCAAGATTCATTATTTGTTGCTAAAATGAATAAAGTTGAAAAAGCTGCTTGGCTTAGTTTTAAAGAAGTCGCAACAAACTTTTTGGGAAATAATAAAAGTCCTAAGTACAAAGAAATAGTCGAGAAAATGGTAAAAAATTTTCAAACATTAGGTTGCTTAATGAATCTAAAATTACATTTCCTGGACTCCCACATCGATGATTTCCCAGATAATCTTGGTGACTACAGTGAGGAGCAAGAGGAACGTTTTCACCAAGATCTGAAAATCATAGAAAATCGGTATCAAGGACGATGGGATGACCATATCCTAGCGGACTATTGCTGGTCGCTAAAAAGAGAAACAAGTCCTCAAAAGCGTTTGGGCAGAAAGCCTTTGAATAGGTCATTCGCGGAAAAAAGAACAAGATACAGCCAAAAAAAAGGAAAGTTAGGCGCGGGTCTAACCTTCGCAATTCTAGGGCTTAAGGGTCTACTATTTGAGAGTATATGGTTTAAAAGTCCTGATTTTGAGTTTATTGGGTCTCATTTTTAAAGTTACAGGGTTATTGAGGTCTATTTTTTGGGGTTACAGGGTGTGGGAGTCTAAGGTTTCAGGGTTTAGGGTTTAAGAGTATCAGTTATGAGGATTCCCCAACTGTATACCAAATTTGGTAGGAATCGGTTGGTTTTCAAAAATTTTGTCCGCCATCTTAGATCCGCCATTTTGAATTTTGCAAATCCGACCTCAGATTCATGATCAGCAACCCAAAAAACCCCCGTGTACCAAATTTGGTAAGAATCGGTTGAATTTTAATTTGAATTCGTTTTTGCATTCGAGAAGCACTATATCTGTCTGATTTATTGAGATTAGAAAGAAAACAGAACTGTATGGCTTAATCCAACCGATGAATATTAGCTTAGCGTGTCCGAATACATATTAATACATCTTTGGATTCATGAAAAAGCTTGAATCAATTTTTTAGGAGTAGATTTTTCTTAATTTTTACTAATTTTTACCTATTCTTTGAGGTTAGAAAAAAATTGAGATGTGATGGCGATATTCTGACGTCAGATTCGTGATCAGCGGGCAAAAATACTACGGATCTAGTATATCGCATCAAAAGTATACCCCACTTTTTTTTTGTGGGGCTGTGTAATTGAACCGAATGTCATTTTTGACAAAATCTGTTACCATAAAAATATCCACAGCAGGTATATTATCAGAATTGGCCTTTATGAATCCTTTGTCACACATAACTGAATTAAATTAATAACCAACAATATTTTTTTTGCATTAAACTTCAATAATTTTGACAGTATATACACAGGTAGAAGCTGTTGACAGTACTTATGTCAAAACACTTTAACACAATGACATCAGAAACGTGGTAGCCAATCGTGACGCTTTCGTAGTCACGTGATTTTTTAAAATCTTATATATTTTAATTCATTTATAAATAATGTTAAAAAATATTTAAAAATTTTTGGCATCGATTACACAGGCCAACGATAAAAAACTTTTTTAATAATTTTACTTGATTCCTATGTTTTTTGGTATGCTGAGTCCAAAAATAATAATAAAAAAGTCGTATCACCACCAATATTTCACATTTTAATATTCGAAATGTGATAAGTTTATTTTTTATCATTCGAATGTTATTAAGTTGGCAATAAAATCAGAATTTTATAAGGTTGGCAGTAAAATCAAATGTTATTAGGTTGGCAGTTCCGATAAATGTCACAGTTGTTTGTTTTCTTCCAGTTAATATAACCTCTCATTGCAGTGTTTTAACCCATGTGCTTTAATTCACACTCAAAGTATGGCTAATCGTGATTGTAAAAACTCTCCCAACACTTTTTGTTATATATGTGGTGAGTTTGTAGTTAAACAAACATCAAAGAAACATTACTGACTTTGTAAAAAAAGTATACTTTGTATATTTTGGTATAGAAATCGGTAATCAAGAAAAATGTTGGGCTCCTCACAAAGTATGTTATGTTTGTGTCGAGGATGTTAGGAAATGGTTACAAAAAGAAAAGAAAGCTTTTAGATTTGCAGTACCCATGGTATGGAGAGAGTAAGAAAATCATTCAAATGATTGTTATTTTTGCAGCGTTGATATTTCTGGATATAATACCAAAAATAAGAAAGTAATTGTCTATCCTAACTTTACTTCAGCTAATCGGCCGGTAGGACATGGACCGAGACTTCCTGTCCTTGAGCTACCTCAGTCTATTGATGACGTTTTTTACAGTCCAGTCCCGAATTTAATGAAAGTCGACCGGATGATGATGAGTTTCAATGTTTTCTAGAAAATTTAAAACCACAGTTGTATACACAAGCTGAGTTAAATGATTTAGTGAGAGATTTGGGTTTGAGTAATGAAAAAGCAGAATTGTTTGGTTCTAGGCTGAAAGAAAAATATTTATTGGAGTCTGGAACATCTATTTATTTAATTATTTATAATTTAATTATTTAATTTTCCCTATTTTGAAATTTAATCAATGTTAGATTGTGAGAGAACTATGGGTGATACAAAAAAACTGATACCAGACACGGTTTCAGCACCCAAAAATACATAACACTAACAGATGTATTAGTTTAAAAAGTTTTTACTAATATTTTTTTTGTTGACCTGTGTTATCAATATTTTTTATGATAAAGTTTTAAAATAAAGTAGAAAAATCGGTAATTATTTTTTACTCAAAAACCCAATTGAAACTATATGTCATATGTAAATATGTCAAACTGCTGTTTAAATTATACAGTAATAAACAACCCCCGCCCCTTTTATCCCTTTTCTGGGTTAAAATTGAAAGCAATAAAAAAACTAATGTTTTGGATTTCTCGACTTCGAAATCCCTAAAAAGGATATATTATACGACATATATGTTTGTATTTTTCAATCTTCGGTACAATAACACTACACCACAGTTATTACCACTATATCAAACATTGATTGACAGACAATAAATTTGCTCCTGATGATGCTAACATGGTTAGCGAAATGCGCGTCAAGTGAAAATATAAAGCGTTTGGTGAAGTGGTAATAACTGTTGTCATTGTGCCAAAGATTTCAACATCCCAGTGTAGGTGCTCGTTGTGTCTCGTTTCATGTGACGCCATCTATTATCTAGATCACTTTTAAGAGCCCTAATAACTTAACACGTAATTTTAGTTGAAATATTACATCACAATGGATTTCACAAGTCGTGCATCATAGATGGTCAAATTTTTGGTTCGTGAAGCGTGCCTACACAGGGATTGACTCTTTTAAGGTATTTCTTACGAGAAGACAGAGAAAACATTATGTTGGAGAAAGATGCGAAATAATTTGGTTTTCGAAGTATAATGAATGTAGCAACGTAGCTCACAACCAAAATGCGACCTCATCGAAGAGTGGCAGATAATAGAATCACTTTGTTAATTATGCCTCCCTTAGTCCCTCCAGGTAGTTTGAGGCCTCAAGTCTGGTTCTTGTTCCTGGAAATACGCTTTAAAGCTGCAAGAAAAAGTTGGTAGACGAACCCAACGCTGAGTGGCAGATATTTTGAGTATAGCCTCATTTCTGTGAAATATCACCTAAAATATCTGCCATGGATATTGGGTCAATCCAAAGTTATAACGGTCCAAAGTTGCAAAAAAACGGACCCACCTAAACCCATAGAGGAGCCAATGAAATTTGTTTTAATATGTTTGTTGAGGTTTGTATATATTAAAAATAATATTATCTGCCATGGAGTCTGGTTCTTTATTAAAATAAATTACATTTTTTGCTGCAATAACGCATAAGTATTTTTGAGACGAGCTCGCGCCTGTCCTATAACGCGCGCGCCCGCCCTGTAATTTGTTTTTCTTTCAAATACTATATGGTACATATGCGCCAGTGTCTCCAGAGACGCTCAAATCCTCATTAAAACAGCTACAAGCAGATTAATATATTTATTTAATTTTCAGTGCAATTTCGCTCTATATATTTTTTTCATATTTAACGTTTAAATTTTGTTTAATTTATTTATTAAAAGCTTCTTTTAATATGTAATTACGAAAATTTAAAAAAAAAAGATTTTTCGTAGCTAAGTTGGATAGTACATTTGAAATTTTTGATTTTTAACATGACAGAGAATAAGAGTGATCCAAAAAACCTCAAGAATTAAAATTTTAAACATTTAAATGTACAGTAATTTTTGCTGCATTTGGTTAATGGCAGTACAATAATGACCGAATATCCATTAGCCGCTCCGGGTTTCACCGTGTTCTGTTTAAACTTTAAGCATTGCGGCTCCACTCTAGTGTACGTTATGTTTTTTTAACTCGCAGAATCAGATCTGCAATTAGTTTTTTTGAAAAAATAACCTATTAATTGCTATTAACAATTTTTTAAGCAATTATCTAAAAAAAGGAAATTGATATAATTTATAGCGAAATTTAAGTTTATTAAGCGCCCCACCCAAATTATTTTAGTCGTATGTCAACCCACTGGATATGAATTCAGAGTCCATTTTTGCAAAAACTTAACCTTTTTATTGTTATAAACAATTTATTATAAACAATTATGTTAATAAACAGAATTTCATAGAATTTATCTCCAGCCGACAGGTTCTACGAGGATATTACAAGGGCAAGAAAATCAGAAAAAGCACAACTGATAATATTAATTGGAGACTTTAATGCCAAAATAGGACAGAAGAAACTAGGAGACCCACATTACATTGGAAAGTTTGGTCTTGGAAATAGAAACGCCAGAGGTGAAACACTGTTGGACTATCTACAGTGCGAAAAATTCTATTGTGCAAACACGTTCTACGAAAAGAAGATGGACATCGAAAAGCCCAGACGGTAGAACGAAAAACGAAATTGATTATATCATTACAGATAAGTTGAAATACTGTAAAGATGTATCGGTACTAAATAAATTCGACACAGGAAGCGACCACAGACTTGTGAGAGCTTCCTTTAGAATAAACACAAAAGTTGAAAGACACAACATGACACATAAAAAACTTAAGAAACCACCCACAATAGAATCAATAACCAGACAGCAATCAGTATTTGAAAACATCTTAAAACAGAAATTAAAATCCAAATCAGATCTCCAGGATATGAGCATGGAAAAATCTTGCAAATAAAATAACAGAAAAAGCATATAAACAGCTACCAAAACAATATCCTTTAGACAGAACAATAAAAACCAAAAATTGTCGACAAACACGATGAAACTCATCGAAGAGAAAAGACAAATTAATAGACTCGGAAAGATACAATTCGCTAAATAAAATCATAAGGAAAGAAACCAGAAAAGATATTCCGAAGTATAATACAAAACTCATTATGAATACAATAGAATCAAATAAAAATATGAAGGTCCTTAGATCAGGTAAAAACATTGGCAGATCAAATATTATTAAAATAAAGGATCAAAATGGAACAACAATAAACGATAAAAATACGATAGTGGAATCCATACATAAATTCTATACAGAAATGTATCAACCAAAGAAACAACAAGAAGAGAGTAACAGGATCATATTAAATGTTGGATCAGAGGAGATGCCAGAGATAGAACTTACCGAAATGGAAAATGCTCTCAAACATATGAAAAACAATAAAAGTGCAGGAGAAGATCAAGTGACTGTGGACATGTTGAAACTCGGAGGTGATGAACTTGTTGATGCTGTGAGAATTCTACTTAATAAATGTCTAGAACAAGAAAGGATACCAAAACAATGGCAGAATGCTGAAGTCATATTACTACACAAAAAGGGAGATCCTGAGAATCTAGAGAACTATCGACCTATTAGCTTGCTGTCCCACTTATACAAATTGTTGACAAAAATTCTCACAAACCGCTTAGCATCGAAGCTAGATTCCTATCAACCGATCGAACAGGCGGGCTTCCGAAAGGGTTTTGGAACTAATGATCATATACAAACCCTACGCCTACTTATCGAAAAAGCCACCGAATACAACATACAAATTCATCTAGCTTTCATTGACTACAAAAAGGCCTTTGATTCTGT
The DNA here is from genome assembly GCA_019049505.1 of Pachyrhynchus sulphureomaculatus. NCBI lineage: Eukaryota > Metazoa > Arthropoda > Insecta > Coleoptera > Curculionidae > Pachyrhynchus > Pachyrhynchus sulphureomaculatus. Next base: position 253,509,910 of record CM032446.1, on the reverse strand, counting down.
AGAACAGTGGACAATAATGAATGCACTTAAGGACGCGAGAATCGACTCTAGATACACGAACTTGATAAAATATATCTATAGCCATGCCACAATGGATGTAAGAGTGGATGATGAGACGAAAACGGATAAGACCGAGATCAAGAGAGGCGTTAGACAGGGTGGCACTATTTCACCCAAATTGTTTACATTGGCTTTGGAAAACATTTTCAAGCTGTTGAGCTGGGAAAACAAAGGGTTAAAGATAAATGGGATGTACCTAAACCACCTGAGGTTCGCAGATGATATAGTCCTAATAAGTGATGATTTAAATGAGCTAAACACTATGATTAAAGAACTTCATGATGCCTCTCTGACAACCGGTCTCGAGATGAACATAAGTAAATCAAAAATAATGAGTCTATCCCACAGAAATTTGATAATAGACAACAGTTTATCGAGGCTGTGGATGAGTATATTTATCTGGGACACAAAATAAAATTGGGAAAAGAAAATCAGACTGCAGAAATACCCAGAAGGATTGGACTGGGCTGGGCGGCGTTCGGAAAATTGGATTTTATCTTAAAAAGTAGGGACATTCCTATAAACCTGAAAAGGAAAGTCTACGATACATGTATTCTCCCTGTTATGACATACGGAATGGAAACTATAAATATTAACAGCCAACACCACGCATAAATTAAAATGTGCACAACGGTCTATGGAAAGACAAATGCTGGGCATAAGTCTGAGGAACAAAGTACCAAATGCAGAATACAGACGCCGAACAAAAGTCGTCGACGTGGTAGACCGTATTGCCAAATTGAAGTGGTAATGGGCGGGTCATGTGGCTAGACAGGGAGGAGACAGATGGGCATCCAGAGTCCTAAATTGGAGACCGTGGGATGAAAAGAGAGGAGTCGGTCGACCCCAGAAAAGATGGGCTGATGACATCATCAGAATTACAGGAAGAAAGTGGATGAGACTCGCACAAGATAGAGACAGATGGAGGGAGTTTGAGGAGGCCTATATCCAGCAGTGGAGAGATGGCTGAGGAAGAAGAAGATCTCCATAACAACAAAATCTAAGCTTTTTATGAGCTGTACCCAAGTTTTTTAGATAAATTTTGACCAGCTGCCTGAATTTCTAATCCATTTTTTCCAATTTATTAAAATTAAGAGCTAATCAGTTTATTTATATGCAATTAAATAAAAATATTTGTGTTAAATTCCCAAAGAAAAATTTTAATTTAGCGAGTTAAATAATATTATATTAAGTTATTATAGAAAAAAAAAATTATTTGAAACAAAACTTAATAAATTTTTAGCAAAAATGGATTAGAAATTCGACTTTAACGTGTCAAAAAACATATGAACTCATGCATCACAGCTAGGTAATAATGCGAATAGGAAACATCAATTTGTTTATAACTTAAGCTTTGCATTAAAAATATAAAAATTCTGCTTATAAAAGCAGGGACTGGACTTCATGGCACATATTCGGGATTTCACTTCATATTATAGAATTCGAACATTGGTTCATTTATCTGCCGCTCCCGAATGAGTTCAGGTGGGTCCAAAAACTCTATAGCTTCAAAAATTCATAAAAATTCAAAGAACCAGGATCTATGGCAAATAATATTAATTCACTTCTTTTTGGGTCCCCAACTAACTATATTTCGAATATCTGCCACTCAGCGATGAGTTCATTTTTTGAGCTCATTTATTTCAAGAAAAAAAATGTTTACTCCCACACGAATCGGTTTCCGTGGCAAATATTAAGGCTATAGTATTTTTATAACATATAAAACTGCCACTCTGCGATGGGTTCACCTACCCTCTATAACCACGGCAGGAACCGGAATTTGGATCTACAAGTTGTATTTTTTGGTTCAGTTTGTCACATTTAATAAGTCATATGTGATATATTTATCTGCCGCTCTTCGATGAGTCCAAAATCTTGGTTATGAGCTCCCGGACTATATATGATTCAAAATTTGTAAGAACGCCCGCGTCTGCGCGAGCAGTCTTATTCAAGCTACGTTGCCACAGCGAAAATTCACTTCATAAAATTCAATAAAAAGTAATATTTATCTAATATTTCTGGAAAGGTGGTAAACTGCCTTCATATTTTAACAGAAGATAGCAAAGTAATTTTTTTATGTATATAATTGTTTGTGACTTTTTTCTTTTTAATGCCCATACGACAACAAAAATTGTAAGAAACGCATGCTTTTGATCGAAGAAAAAGTATGGATTCCTATCTTATACGTGTTAAACACCTGAAACTCTTAAAATTAATTATGGCAATACGGCGTGGTAAACCATCTTTATATTGGAGCAGTGAATGCATGATGCTAAAATCTATAATTTCTCAAAATTTCAAGCAAAATTTGTTTTAACAGTTACTCGTAAGAAACACCTGAAAATAGACTTAAATTATACACTTTGTTTAGAAAGTGACGCCATCTATTATCATAAGCTTTAAACCACCACTTAAATTGGCTAAGTCGAATTAAATGGAAGTATGGGTGGGGTCTAGGTATAAATATCTCCATGGTACAAGTTTGTTTATTAAGTAATTTAAACAATTTGCATACAAAAGATACCTACATCGAACACCTTCTTAAGTTTGTCATCTTAGTTCCTTTCCTAATGTTTTCTTGTTTGCTGCTTGCAAAGTATATATGTAGAAAAACTTCTTTACAAGTGGGTAAAACATATCTTAATATTTAATAATAAAATGTCAGTAAATTACTTGATTCCAAGGCGTGGTCCCATTTTGGTATCGCTCTGTTAAGACCAACCGTACAGGATAATTAAAAAATTATTTATTACAGATTTGTTTTATAGCAGTAGATAAAAATGATTCGAAAATACTTAGGTGCATTTATAAGTACTTAAAGCAAAGAACGAGTAATTGCGGAGATAATTTAGATTTTATTTTATCTTGTATACTTTGCAGGTGGTCATTTCACACCGAGTTTAAAACTACATCATTAATATCTTTAATAGTTTAATACGGATTTTATTGCTTTTTAATGACATTTTTAAAATATTTTTAATTTTATAATAAGTCTAGATTTTGCAAAATGCCGCAGTCAAGTAGGATAGTAGGTTCAGGGAACTCAGCAGGATATTAATGCAACTATGTATGAATGAATTTGTGTTTCAATTTTAATAGAGATTCAAATTCGAATTCATTTGTTTGTTCATACAGTCTGTCAAGTAAGAAAGTGTCCGCGATAATTTATTGTTGGTAGATGCAATTCTAGCGATGCAACAAAAAATCGGTAGAGGGAACTTTTATCTACGACGCATTTTACTAGAAGTATCAGTCTATTCCGAACTTTCGGCGATATCACGTAAAATCCAAAATGAGTCACTTGTTTGCGCGTTAGTTCGAGGCAGTCTTTCTTTGTTCCCTTCCAAAGGGGTCTAAAATGACACATTCCGCGGCCGCTAAATATATTAAAAAGTCGGTATCGTATGTGAAAAAGTAGGTATATCATTTTAACGAAACCAAAAATGTCGACGATTTGCCAAAACGTGGCTCGGTAAGCAAAGTCATTCCGAAGGTCGAAAAACGAATCGTGTCTTTGTTTTCACGGGGCCTGAAATTGACGTTGCATCGAGGAGCGGCAAAATTAAGAAAATCGGGTTTGAATATGTCTCATGAGACCGTTCAACAACATCTTCGTCCTCATGATGTCAAATTCCGAAGCACGTTGAAGAAACTTTTGCTCGGCCAAAATCACGTCGCGAAGCGGTTGGCTTGTGCCCACGATAAGATATAGTACTTTTCAAGATCTAAGAAAGTGATTTGGCAAATTGAAACATTAAACGACCGTTAGGATCTTCGCACATACCTGGCCGTAACAGGGTCGTAATTGATATATATATATATATATATATATATATATATATATATATATATATATATATATATATATATATATACATATATATATATATATATATATATATATATATATATATATATATATATATATATATACATATATATATACATATATATATATATATATATATATATATATATATATATATATATATATATATATATATATATGTATATATATATATATATATATACAGTCGACACTGTTTATAGTGAAACTCTTTATAGTGAAAAACTCTGTATAGTGCAATTTTTTCAAGACCTAGAATATTTTAATGAAATTTCATGTAAAAAGCCCTGCATATAGTGAATCTGTAAAATAGTAACACTCTATATAATAAAATTTTTACCGGAATTTTATGTATAAATTTTTATGCATTTGTTGAGATCTTGGCCATTTCGGGTTTCCCATTTTTATCTAACATTAGCACGAATTCCATTTTATGACGCATTCTTTTGAAAAGGTTCTTAACGCGTTTATAACGCCTAATGGTTGGCAATAAATCAGGTAGATTTCTGTGAGAAACCCGGGGAAAAACCCATTTTATAGTCGAGGCCTAGTAATTCGCAAATTCAGGTTCAGTTTCTTTTTGTTTAAGAATCAAGTAAGATGTCCAAGCGAGTGTGTTTAAGTTTAGCTGAGAAAATTAAAGTTTTGGAGGAAGTTGATAAAGGCTGCAAAAAAATTGATGTTGCTGCAAAATTTGGTGTTTCTCCAAGTTGCGTCTCTCTGATAATAAAAAGTCGCGACAGTATCATCAAGAAACCTAGTGTTCCAAGCAGTCGAAAACGAATACGGGTGAGTACTTACGAGGATGTAAATGAAGCAGTTTTACGATGGTTTCAAGTGGCCCGTACGCATCAAAACGTACCAATATCGGGAAATTTAATAAAGCAAAAGGCTCTACAATTTGCTAAAGAATTTAACTGCGTTAATTTTCAAGCTAGTGAAGGGTGGTTGAGTGCCTGGAAGACTCGCAATTCAATTGTTTTCAAGACAGTCTCTGGCGAGAGTGCAAGCGTTAGTCAGGAGGACTGTGACATTTGGACTGAAACTGTTTTAAAAAGTGCATTGAAAAAGTACGAGCCAAAAAAAACGTTTTCAATTGTGATGAAACCGGTTTGTTTTTTAAATGTTTGCCAAATAAAACTTTTGCTTTTAAAAGTGATAAATGTTTTGGTGTTAAAACAAGTAAAGAAAGGGTGACATTTATGGTTGGAGCAAACATGGATGGCTCAGAAAAACTGAAATTACTGCTCATATCCCCGTTGTTTAAAAGGAGTTAAATCTCTGGAGTTGGATTACGCCAATAATAAAAAGGCATGGATGACTTCTGAGATTTTCGAAAGATGGATCAAAGAACTGGACACGAAAATGAAAAGCCAAAAGCGAAAGATTGTGATGTTTATAGACAATTGTCCTGCACATCCAGTTACTGTAAGTAAAAAATTAAGGAATATTGAATTGATCTTTTTTCCACCAAACATGACCTCCAAATTGCAACCTATGGACCAGGGTATTATAAAAAACATAAAACATCATTACCGAAACAGAATTGTTCACAAAATTGTTAATGCGATTGATAACAACCTTCCAGTCCAAAAATTGATTACCCTTAAAGAGTGTATAACCGAAGTCGCTAAAGTATGAAGTGAAAATGTTTCTCAGAAAACTATCAAAAACTGCTTTTCTAAAGCAGGTTTTACTGAAAAAATTGACGAATGGGAAGAAGAAGACGAAATGGATCTCTCTACCTTAAAAAGGCAATGGGGTATTCTACAAAAAACTGCTACCGTCGACGCAGATTTTTTACTTGAAGATTTCTTAGAAATCGACAATGATGTTGGCACGACAGATCTCCCATACAGACATAATTGACGATATACGAGGCTGGTTTGAAAAGTCCGTGCAAAATCCGAGAGATGGCACCACCGGCGCGTATCGAGGTCATGTTTAGTTAGTAGCATCTCTTGAATGAACGCACACCAAGTTTCAGCCATATTGGTCTATTTCTTTGTGTTTGGCATTCGTGTGAATCAAGGAAGTCGAGTGATTTTCAAGAAATGGACGAAAAAGAATTTCGTGTGGTGATTAAACATTACTTTATGAAAGGCAAAACGCCTCAGGAGACTAAAGAGAAGCTTGATAAACATTATGGTGACTCTGCACCTTCGATTAGAACAGTTTATAAGTGGTTTCAAAATTTTCGGACTGGCCATATGGGCACAAGTGACGCTAAACGTTCTGGACGGCCTGTGGAGGTTACGACTCCAGAAATCATTGATCAAATCCATGATACGGTGATGGATGACAGAAGAATTAAGGTGCGTGAGATTGCTAGTGCTGTGGGCATCTCGACTGAACGGGCACATAATATTTTGCATAAACATTTGGACATGAGAAAGCTATCCGCAAGATGGGTGCCGCGATTGCTCACGCTTGACCAAAAACGGAATCGTGTGAAGTGTTGCAAGGATGGTTTGCAGCTGTTCCAGAAGAATCCGGAGGACTTTAAGCGTCGTTTCGTCACTGTGGATGATACATTACTATACTCCTGAGACCAAACAACAATCTAAACAATGGGTTATCAAGGAGGAATCTGCACCAAAAAAGGCGAAGACCGTTCCTTCGGCCGACTGTCTTTTGGGATTCGCAAGGGATAATCCTCATCGACTATCTGGAAAAGGGTAAAACTATTACAGGTGAATATTATTCATCGTTATTGGACCGTTTGAAAACCGAGCTGCAAGAAAAACGCCCGCGATTAGCCCACAAGAAAGTCCTTTTCCATCACGACAACGCACCAGCACACACCTCAGCAGTTGTGGTCGCAAAATTAATGGAAATAGGATTCCAACTCGTTTCACATCCCCCCTATTCTCCAGACTTGGCTCCCTCGGACTACTATTTGTTCCCCAATTTGAAGAAATGGCTGGCGGGACAAAGATTTTATTCAAACGAGGAGGTGATTGCAGACACTAATGGATATTTTGCAGACTTGGACAAATCCTATTATTCGGAAGGGATCAACAAACTAGAACATGATTGGACGAAGTGTATAGGCCTAAAAAGGAGACTATGTCGAAAAATAAAAAAGGTTTACCCCAAACACATAAGTAGTTTTTATTTTTGCACGGACTTTTCAAACCAGCAAAAGTATAGAAGATCATGAAGAAGAAACTGAAACCGGGGAATGTCCTACTAAATTTAGTGAAAATGAAATAAGAAATGCATTTGACATTGTGCGAACTGCCCTCAGGGGCCAGGAAAGTGTACCTGATCAAATCTTTATGCATTTGAATAAATGCGAGAATTTTGTTAAGCAACAATTATTTTTCAAAAGTAATGTTCAAAAGAAAATAACTGATTATTTTTCCTAGTACGTATGTACGTAGTATGTACATATGTATTAACAGATTTTGTATTATTCTTTTTATTTCGTATGTAGTACATACATACATAAAGTCCGTACGTTATATCTTTACACGTGCGTCATAGTTTTCAGGCAATATCCCAGACGACTATTATATTTTTTGTCTCTTTTTACCAATACCTATATTTATTGGTGAAAAGAGACAAATAATATAATAGTCGTCTGTTATATGACCTGAAAACTATGACGCACGGTAAAGATATAACGTACGGATTTTATGTATGTATTTAGCCCTGTACATGCTATGTACTATTTAAACTTTTAAATGTTTAATAAAATCTTTTCTAATAATTCAATTTTTGTTGTTGTTTGTACCTTATAAAATACAAGTAAATGTACCAATATAAAATACATACATAGCAATATATATGGATTTTTTCTTTATATAGTGAAAAACTTTCTATAGTGAAATTTCGGTCAACATTTTGGTGTTTCACTATATAAAGTGTCGACTGTATATATATATATATATATATATATATATATATATATATATATATATATATATATATATATATATATATATATATATATATACCTCCCTTTCAATCTAACATCTTATTGGCTTCTTCGTGTTTATAAATATAAAGAATATTCTTCATTTTATCTCTAATATTCATTAATGTAAGTAAGGGACCTAGCCTTACTTTTGATTCAATAAAGATACTGATACTGAAATAATTTTATCTGCAGTATTATACTGTAATAGTGTGAATTATAAAGTTCAATACTGTCTTAAAATGTCCGAAGCCTTTTCCATCAGAAGCCGCAAATGTTTACCCGTTGAGGCAAAAGTGATGGTTAAAAGATTTTATTTAAAGTTAGTGGAGCGAGGCCACGAAAAGTACTTTTCATTGATGGAGACATCAGCTTTAACAAACATCTCTGAAAGTACAGTTTGGAAAATTGTAAATAATTCGATAGTGCCCAAAAAAACACGAAAAGACAAAGGTGTGTCGAACTGTATTGATTTCTGTCAAGAAGACTTAATCCGCCGGAAAATTTATGAAATGTATGCAGAACAAAAAGTTCCGTTATTGTCACTTTCACGGAGGCTGTCCGAGGATAGTTGTGACATAAAATGTTCCACTATAACTTCTACGTCGTTTGGGGTTTTTGTTAAAAAAAAAATAGACAAAAGGCAAGTTATAATGGAATCACGGCGCTTATAACAATTCAGAATGGAATATCTTGAAAAAATAAATACAGCTAGATCGGAAAATCGAACGATATGCGAGGACACTGTACACTGTTTTAAATATATTTGTGTAATTACTATATTGTGTATTATTCAATACATAAAACATTAAAATTTAAGTGTCTTATCACAACAAAATTTTAAACCCAACAATTATACAATCAGGTATAGTGCGGCCCTGCACGATACCTTGTCATTAAACAGCCATAAATTAATCACTTTCTTGTTGAATTTTGAATGGGTATAGGTAGCTAAATCACTTTCTTAGATCGTGAAAAATACTATACTAGATTGCCGGACGCCAACCCTATTGAAAACATTTAATCCATTGTAAAAAGAAAGTTCAGAGGAGTCTGAGGACTTTGAGTCAGTTGTCTCACGATTCGAAAAATTTGCAGAGTATGCAGAAAATCTCGTCGACAGCATGCCTTGAAGATGCCAGGCGATTATTGATGCAGGAGGCGATTGGACAACTTACTAAGGTAATCGCGCCGTTGTTAGCACACCTAAGAATACATTGATGGCAAAAAATGTTCTCGAAACACATTTTTTCAAGAATACGAGCGGTTACGTTCTTACTTGACAGACTCTATGAATGATATGAGATAAATCAAGACTATTACATAGAGATGAAGGGTTGAGAAAAAATACAGGTTGAATAAGAATGTCTGCAAAAATAAAAATCGCCCATTCAAATGACAAATTTACTTTTTCAAATAAGATTTCAGGTTTCTTTCTTTTTTCGAGCACTGATTTTCGTTGTTTTCTTTTGGAACCGTTTTAACAAATAATCTTACACAATCAAGAACCTTCTGTACAATTCAATTCTCTTAGAAAAATATTATTTTAATCCAGACAATCCTCCTACCTAAATCAGCATGTTTTAGTTTAATTTTTGTAGCTTACGTGGCCCTACGACTATGGGTGTTTGTATTTAAAAGAAAACGCTATTTTACATCATTATAAAAGATGTTTATAGCAGCCAGAATCTGGCAGGCAAGCAAAACAGACAATAGAATTTGGCGGGATTAATTATCTGTTGTGATTAATAAATTCTCGTTGCTATAAACATGATCCCCGTGCTGTTTTGTTCATAGTGTTTTATTAATTACAAAAGCTCATTACCATTTGTAAATAAGGAAGTTCACCATATTACTTCTTCAGACTTATAGCTAGGCACTATTGCCTGTTTTCTTTGTTCTCTGCTCTATAGATCATCGCTCTATCTCTATCTTGGACATCCCATTGATCTTCTTCCATTCGGTGACTTATCTCTTGCTATCCGTAATATCCTGTTGTTTGCCATTCTTCCTATGTGTTGATCCCATTCCACTTTTCTTCCTCTTATCCACTAGTTGATATTTTCTATATTACATGTGCGTCTTATGTCTGCACTCCTTTCTCTATCCCTCAGTGTCTTGTTTGTACATCCCCTAAGTATTTTCATTTCAGTTGATTCCAGCATCCTCTGTGTTATACTTGTATCAGGTCTTGTTTCAAATATGTAAATTACTCTCTTGTATATTCTTGTTTTGGTTTCAACGGAGAGGAATTTATTTCTAAATATGGTATCATTGAGGCATCCCTCTATCCTGTTAGTCTTGTTGACTTGATGTTTTACTTCTTCCTCGATTTTTCCGATACTAGTATTTTGATGCCCAGGTAATCGACCTCCATCACCTGCTCTATTGGTTTATCTTCCACAATCAGCTTGCACTTGATCGTTCTTTTGCTATTACTATTGTCTTGGTTTTTTCAGTTGAGATATACTATATTGTTGTATAGAATTCATATAGCAGCGTCATCTGCATAACATATAATTTTAAGTTCTCCGTTACCCATTCTATATCCCTTCTTTCTTTTGTCGTTCTTTATAATTTCATTCATGACGATAATAAAAAGAAGACGACTTAAAGAGTCTCCCTGTCTAATCCCAGATTCATAGTTGATTGGTTCTGTCATTCCTTCTGCTACTCTTGCGACTATTTTATTGTCTTTATATATATTCTCGATAGTTTTAATTAGGTCTAATGGGATGTTCCTGTTATATAGTACATAAATAACGTCTTCTATTTGCACATTGTCGAAAGCTTTTTTTAAGTCTATCAGGCACAAGTATGCTGGAATGTTGTATTCTATGGATTTTTCTTTTACCTGTCTCACAATGAATACGGCATCGGTGCATGAGCGCCCACTTCTGAATCCTTGCTGTTCTTCTTCCAGTTGTATTCTCGCGTTTATTTTTGTTGTAATAATATTTGTTGTTAATTTCGGTGTACAGTTTAATAGATTTATGCCTCTGTATTATTTGGATCTTCTTTTTCTTCCTTCTTGTGCATTACTATAACTGTTGCTGTGCTCCATTCATCTGGGATTCTATTAATCGATCTTATAATCCTTTGTATAAGTGTCTGGAGTTGCTTAACCAGAGTGTGTGAGGAGATTTACGGTTTTTTAATGCACTGGAAAAGTGCTTCTTTCGTTATATATGTTTCTTCGTTTATCGTTATAATAATAATAATAATAATAATGATGACTTTATTGTATAATATACAAAAGGCGAAGTTGAAGCTTGGCTTCCTATCTTAACCTATCCTAACCTAAAAATTATTATATTACTTATGTATCATATATAATTATGGGGCATACATGTACTCTTGCAAACATATTTCGGATGTATCATGTAAACATAAGAAAACAATTTATAAAAATAATGATATAATTTCGCCAATTTCATTTTTAAATTTCAAGCCTTTAAGACTTTTTAAATTATCTGGAACTTTATTATAAATGCTATAGACCTGGTAACTGAATGATCTTTGATATTGTACTGTTCTATGCAAGGGTGGTGATATTTGTTGTTTATGCCTTAAGTCTAGGTTATGAGCAAAATGTCTAAATTTAATTTTTTGATACAAGTAATTTGGGCGCATTTTACAAATTATTTTATTAAATATTACTAAACTATGAAGAAGTCTCCTTTCTTTCATGGAGCGCCACCCAACTTCTTTCATCTTTGCAGTCACACCCCTATCATATTTTCTTATACCACCAATCAGCCTGACACAGTAATTCTGAATGCGCTGAATACGCCGAGCATCCCATTCCAGGAGACAGGGCCATACACTGTATCACAAAATGTGAAGTGGGACAAATCTAAGCTATCGCATAATAGTTTTTTCAAATTTACACTTAATAAATGACGCTGGCTATATATAAGTTTAAGATTAGTAAACGCCTTTTTTATGCAATTATTTATATGTGCTGTGAATCTCAACTCTATATCCATTATCAAACCCAAGTTCCTAGCATTATCCAAGTTTTCTAGCCGCTCAGTACCTACAATAATGTTTAAATGATTAGAATATTGCTTTCTCCAAGCGGTACGTCCAAACAATAGCAACTGACATTTTTTTGGGTTTAGTACCAAACAGTGTTTTTTCGGAGGCACTCACCAAAAGTGCAAGATCCTCGTTAATTTTATTATTACCCCCAATAAGTTGTTCAGGCTTGAAAGACAAGTAGATTTGTGAGTCGTCAGCGTAAAGATGTAAATCTGAATATTTAAGATAGGTACAAAGCTGAGATGTATATAGAGTGAAAAACAGAGGCCCTAAGATAGACCCCTGTGGAACACCATTACAGATTTTTATTGGCTTGGACTTTTGTCCATTTAGTTTTACACACTGCAGTCTTCCTGCAAGATAACTCTCAATCATAAGACAAGCTTCACCACTAAACCCAAGATATCTTAGTATAGCAATAAGCAGATGATGATCTAGTCTGTCAAATGCTTTGGAGAAGTCCAGCAGAACAATCACAGTAAGCTCACCACGATCGGTAGCCTCGAAGATGTCATCGGTCACTTTTAGAAGAACAGTGGTACAGCTGTGATCTTTGCGAAATCCTGACTGTGTTGATGGTAACAAGTTATGGGTTTCGATGTATCTACGTATTTGAGCATCTAGGACACTTTCAAGGACCTTTGACATAGTTGGTAAGATGCTTATGGGTCGCAGGTCTTTTAGTTCACTTGGGTTGGAAGATTTTGGAATTGGGAGTAAAAACGAGCTTTTCCACCGATCAGGAAATGTTTTGGTTTCTATACAACTGTTGACCAGATGCAAAACAACGGGTACAATATATGGATAGCAATTGCATATCATTTTAATCCCAATGCCGTCAGTACCAATGGCCTCCGATTTTATGGAACTCATTGCCCTTTCAATGTCGTCCATGCTTGCCAAAGTAAAATTAAAATCACCAGCGTCTTTTTTTTTATTTTGCAAATAAAAATTTAACGTGCCTGCATCTGGATTTTTTGAAGTAGCCGCGTCAATAAAGTACCGGCTAATCTTTTCAACATCGTTTAATGTGGCCGGAATTGTGTTTTTAGGTTTAGAGTAAATGTTTAGATCTCGCAAGACTTTCCAATTGTTTTTTGAGTTTTTAGGTGTTAAGTTGTTAGTAAGGTACTGTTTTTTAGCATTTTCCACTGCAATTGTCACCTGGTTTCGAATTAGTTTGTACGTGTCCCAGTTAGTATGAGTTTTATTTTTTTGATACTTATGTAGGGCTTTATTTCGTATGCACATAGCATCTTTTATTTCCTGGGTAAGCCAGGGTGCTTTTCTTTTAGTAATACGAGCTGTTTGTATTGGTGCATGTAAATCACAAAGTCCGGTAAGATAAGTATTAAATAATTCCAGTTTTACATTGATGTCACGAGTGTAGAATATATTACGGAACGGAACTGACAAAAGATCGTTGTGAAAGTGTTGTTTATTAAAATTGCGAACGTTCCTGTAGTTTAAGAAGAAAGGTTTTTTGTTTAAATATTTGAAGTTTTAGTTCACATTTAATTAGTAAGTGATCGGAAATGTTAAGGGTAGGATCCACTACAGCACTCACCAGAAACTCATCGTTTGAACATAAGATAAAATCAATTAGAGTTGCATTGGTTTGATAATATCTAGTAGGCTCATTAATAATTTGTTTTAGACCGTATGACTGCAAAACTGAAAAAAAATTTTGGGTGTATCCCGAGTCTAAGTCCAACCCATTAATATTAAAGTCCCCAAGACATACAAAATTGTCAGATCTCAGTAGATGCTGAGAGACATTTAACTCAAATTCTTCAAGAAATTCATTGAAGTTAGTAAATCCAGGGGGCCTGTAGATTGCCCCTAAGAGGGTCCCAATATTCCCGGCTCTGAACTCAACCCATAGTTGTTCAGAATGATTGGCTGCATAACTATTTACCATTTCGCATTGCAAGGTAGTTCGAATATACAAGACGATACCCCCACCTCTGCCTTGCCCACGATCAAATCTTAGAAGCTTATACCCATTTATGTTGAGTCTTTCATTAACTATCGAGTCAGTTAGCCAGGTCTCAGTTATAACTAAAATGTCAATTTCGCTATTTTCCAAGTAGTTTTTTAACTTGATTAAATTTGGGAAAAAAAAAAACCTTGAGTTTATATGACCTATTACTATCTTTTTTTGTTTGCTACTCATGATAAAGAACTCAAATTATTCACTTTCATGGATACCAGTAAAATGTAAAAAAAGAAAAAGAAAAAAGAATAATTAACCTAAGAGTTCATTAAGGTGATCTTCGTCAGCAATTACAGTGTACTTCTCTCCGTCTGCCTTACGTGCCAAGACCCTTCCATTTCTCTGCCAGACATATTTGTAATTTGCTTCATTCTTAAGCCACTTACATTTTTTAAGAAAAGTGTAGGTTTCCTTTGTAAGTTCCTCCGAGATATATATCACACTTTCAGATTCATCAAGGCCGACCGTGCTTCTGGTTACTCTTCCCTTGTGAGCTTTGGCCCTTAAAATTTTTTGTTTCAAATCTAAGTCTGCTACTTTAACTATGGATCTAATTGTATTGTTGATTTTGAAGTGCTTGATAACCTGATCTGATATTTGTGGTAGTGTGATATGCTGTTTTCTTTTATATAATTGTGTAAGATATGTTACCCACGTTCCTTTCTTCACGTGTGTATACTCTATTATTTTTTTCATCTCAGTTCTCTGCTGTCTTATGAATCTCCAAATTTGTTTTTTCTCTTCTAGTATTTCGTTTTTGTGTTCTTCTTACATTCGTGGATTTCTGTTTGTATTCGTTTATATATTTGGTATTTTACAATACTACAAATAAAAGAGCGCAGGAGTGCAGAGGAAATGTTTATAGCAACCAGAATTGGGTAGGAATGATCGCCTGTTTTCAATTCTGGTTGCTGTTAAGATTTTATATGCGCTCGTTTGTTAATAGTGTTGTAAACTGAAGTTTCTCTTAATTACAAACGCCCATAACAAAAAAAAAAATAATTACGTTTTTTTAAAAATCAAGATACAACGTTGTACCGGAGATCTGTGGTAACATTCTTGTCTATTTTTTGTAAAATATACCAGGTGTTTGAGCAAATTAGTCTTCAAAAGGAACATATTACAGTTAATGTTCTTCTTGCTTATAATACTTAATATAATTAAATTTTATTACGATTACGATAACTCGAATGTAGATTTTTCCTCCATTAGAAAATATGGACTTGTTTTTCAATTAAGTTGGCAATTTATGTTTTTTGTTGCTATCTTTTAACTGCAGTGCGCGTTATTAACCGCAGCCGTACTGATGATGCGATATGCGAAAGTTCTGAGTGACGGTAATTTGGACGAAAAAAACTAATTGAGTACTTATTTTAACAGGTAATCTTGACCAGGCTATTAAGATCGGTGACTGGTATTTAATTAATTTTTTTTTTCGAAAAAGTCTTAAGTTATATTATATTACATAAGTAGTTTTTATTACTTATTAGTATTTTAATTATGGAGTGACTGCAAAATTAGCCCGTTTTTGCAACCTCCATAATTTTCAGACAAAAAAGTAATCTTAACGTAAAAGCTCTTAAATTAAAGCTAATTAAAAATCTAGAACATATTTTTCAATTTCTTTATTTATTTTGAGGGTTAAAAGGGTGAAAATAAATAAGTTTTTAACAGAAAATAATTTTTTTTATGATGTGTAATTTATGAAAATAGGTTACTTTAATTATTTGTATATTCCCTACCCAATACTGTATAGTCAATCAAAAACCACCCTCTAAAAGGGGTAGCAATTAATAGAGGATCCTGCCCTACTTACAAACATGACTCCCAAGACTAGGAAAAAATACAAAGAAATAATCAAAATACTGAGAATATAGCGCTAAACTTATACGTCTACTAAACTTATCGCTACGCGATAACCACCCCCTAAAAGGGGGTTGAAATTCATGTTATTTTACCCTAAAAAAAACTTTTAATTTTGGGGAAAAATCTTATTTATTTTCACACTTTTAACTTTTAACACCCAAAATAGGGGGTATTTTTTTTATGAGTCTAGCACACGTGCTGCAGGAAAGTCCCTAAAGCGCTCCAGGAGCAGCATGTGTGCGGAAAAAGCGATTCACGTTGTTCTTGAATCGCTGTAAATTGTACACACAGCCCTGGGCAAATTATTACTGTCACCCCGAGATAGAATTTCTTCCAGGTCTTTGTTAAGTTGAACGACCTCCTGCTGTCTGCGGATATTCGCCTGAGAAGCCGATGTCCGAGGGCTCAAAGTGAATGAAGGGATAAGTGTACTGTCATCTGCAAAGCTGTAGATGGGACTCCCGGTCTTTTCCAGCAGGTCGTTAATGAGTAGGAGACAGGATGGAGCTACACCGGCGTTGATAGTGAAGGTGTTAGAAAGAACTCCGTCGACTGCCACTCGTAAAGAACGCTCTCTGAGGAAACATGAGAGCCACAAACAGAACTTTTCAGACATACCGCAAGAGCGTAGCTTAACCAACAGTCCATCGTGCCAAACACAGTCGAATGCCTTAGATATGTCAAGAGCAACCGCTCGAGATTCTCCAAAGTGTTCAATTGCGTTGTTCCAAACATGTGTTACATAAGTCAGAAGATCTCCTGTTGATCTATGTTTACAAAAGCCATATTGGTGATCGCTAATAATGTTGAATCGTTCAAGATATTTTAGAAGATGCTGATTAACAACCTTTTCCATGACGATATTATTGAAAGCAGTGCGACTGGTCGGTAGTTATTTGGCAATGTCTTCTTGCGTTTTTTAGGTATCGACTGAACTGTGGCACATTTCCAGCAGAAAGGAAATATTCCCTTTCTGTATGATAGGTTGGAAAGTCTACAGAAAACTGATGTTAATTCCCTCGCACAGTTTTTGAGAACTATGGCAGGTATTCCGTCAGCGCCAGAAGCCTTTTTGGTGTCTAGCTTCATTAAAATACGCTTTATGATACGCTTTCTGAAGACAACATCGGTCATCATTGACTGCAATATGAAAATAGGTGGTGTTTTTCCTTGGAAATCGACAGTAGAATGTGAAGCAAAGAGTTCAGCCAACAAGTTCGCTTTTAAAACAGGTGTCGTTGCAATAGAATTATCTGGCTGTGTGAGTGGTGGTATGGTGGATTTGGTGAAATTTTGACTGCCTTAGCGACTGCCCAAAAGGACCTGGAATTGCTGGGACAAGCGAGAAGTTTGTTTCTAATTCGTTGATTGTGTGCCTCCTTGGTTTCGTCGATAATTCCTTTGCATCTATTCTGGGCACGAACAAAGGTGTTACGATTTATGGTGTTAGGATTTTCATGCCATTGTCGGTAGGCAAGATGTTTAGAAGCAACAGGAGGGGCATTTCTTCGAAAAAGGGATGTAAGCTTCCATACCAGCCAAAATAGCATCGGAGACCACCCTGGCACAGTGAGATGGGTTGTGGGATCGAAAACAAACGTTTATCCAAAAGAAAGTTCGAAAATATTCCATGAGATCTTCCCATTTAGCCGATTTGTAGTGCCAAATCTTGCGCGGCTTAGGCGTCACTGATTGGTAGGAATCTCGATGTCGAAAGCAGTTTATGTTCGGTAGAACCTAACGGCGGATTTACGGTGACCGTATAAATCTCCGGCTTGGTGGTTAAAAACAGATCAAGACGACTGGCGAACTCCCCGCCTCGATCAGGGATCCATGTTGGTTCGTCAATAAGCTGAGTTAAGCCACAACTGATTGAGAATGATTCAGCTTCACGACCTTGTTCGTCGGTAGTATTTGAATATTTAAGCCAGTTGATATTGTGGACATTAAAGTCGCCGAGGATGGCAATTTCGGCATTTGGATAGTTAATTTGTAAATGATCGATGGTGTCTGCAAGGGAAGCGAAAAGTGTTCTAAAGTTAGTATCACTTGGTGGTCGATAGAGGATACAGATGAACCTTGTGGTTGGTTGAGTTGTTATTTTTAACCATATAACATCAAAGTTAGGGGGCTCCAGAGCTTCTTCTCGTTGACAAGAGAGGTCGCTTCTGACAAAAATACAGATTCCAAAGTTACGCCTAAATCAGGAATAGAAGTCGTAGTAATACGTAGTAATAATAAAGTCGTATAGAAGTAACCCTAAATAAAAAAAAATGAAAAATATGTCCTTCTAGATTTTTAATTAGCTTTAATTTAAGACCTTTTCGTAAAGTTTGTTTTTTTTTATCTTCAAGTTGTAAAGGTTGCAAAAACGGGCTAAAATTCACACTTTTTTGCGGTTACTCTTTCATTATAACAAAACCACTATATAATATGAAGTAATATTCTTGCATTAATCGTTACGTTAATTTTGTTCAACAGAAACTGAAATAAAATGGTAAAGAAATACCTTCCCCATTACACACTTTTATAGAAATGGCAGGTATCGTTTGGCTTACTGTAGATGGCCCCATCTCATTTTAATATGATTCATAGTAAATTATTGACATTTATGTTTTAAAAATATTCTGACAACACAGTCCATTTAGCAACAGGTAAAAATAATCTACCAGCGCTGTTATTAGCCAACTAATAGGTCTACACTTAAATATAAAAAAACTAAATAGACAGTCGTCAGCCAAAACAAAAATACAGTTAACAACTTAAAAGATAACAGGATAAATGAAGAAATAATGGAGAGAGTAAAAGTCTATACATATCTGGGCTGTTGCGTAAACAAAAAATGGGACTTACCCCAAGAAATAAAAAGCAGAATATCATTTAAGAGAATGCAGAAAGTGTTAACCAATAGAGCTCTAAGAATCCACCTATGAATACGTTTATTCCGTTGCTATGTCTTCAGCAATTCATTCTGTGGGATGAAGGCATAGACCCTTACTGAAATAAGGTGTGGAGCCATCGATTGTGGGCTGCTTGCAGAATGTTGAGGATATTGTGGATGGACAGAATGATCAATGAAGCAGGTTTACAACGTATAAATATAGAAAGAGAAGGGCTTGATATCATAAAAAGAAGAAAGTTGGAGTACTTTGCATCCGTAATGAGATAACAGCTTTGTTGTTCCATATAATTATTCGGGGAACATTGAAGAAAAGCGTGGCCCTGGCGGTCGGAGAACATCCAGGCTTAAAAATCTTCGCCAGTGATACACTTTAGGTCCGCTGCGCCTAAAATGAGGATCATGCGACTGCCGGCCAATATTCTGGCAGGACAAGGCACTTGAAGAAGAAAATTCCCAAACGCCTTCTTGAACTTTAATTACCGTTGGTACATACATTTTCTTACAGGACTGAAGAACTCCACACATTTCTTACCGAAATTGGCTTTAGATCAAATTGGTCAGAAATTGGATATGTTGTAGGTTTTGATCTCCGGATCAAAAGTTCTCATGGGATTAACGTTCGAAAATGGACAGTTTTTGAGACTGAGTCATTTGTATAGATCCTCATGGGAATATCCTTTCGGTACTGGCTTCAGTTAATTTGCAACGCCTTTCCCACATATAAATATGATTGTTCATGCATGATGTACCTAAGTGACATGCAAGCTCATGCCTTAGAACATGTACACACATGTAAATATTCATATATATACATATATATATATATATATATATATATATATATATATATATATATATATATATATACAGTAGAATAGAAATAATATGGACCAAAGTGAATTCAGATAATAATTCGAATTTTAAGATAGAAACGAAAGAGGACAGATGCAGCTTTTTCAAAAAAGGTACTCATCGAAGATGGACGCGTCTGAGTCCTAATGGAAAAACATAAAACGAGATTGAGTTCTTTATAACAGGACAGAAAAGAAACATCTCTGATGTCACCGTAATGAACAAACTTTGCGTGGGAAGCGACCACCGAGCAGTGAGAGCTACAATTGGAATAAACCTGAAAAGTAAAAGAACAGAAATGGTGTACAAGAAGAAAAAAGTAGCTTGAAACGAAGCAAAAAATATTGATGCATATGTAGAACTTATCAACCTAGGATTAAGTCATGACCGTCCAATTAATGGATGGAAGAAAAGAACTACACATACTTAAAGATAGTGTAAGAAATGAAACAATAAATAGGAAAATACTTATGGGAATTGCATCTACACAATCTACACAAGTCAACAAGTGAAGTTTCGAAACCGAAAATACATATATAACACTGGAAGAAGTACATAGGTACTTATTAAAACAAAAAATAGAAAAATTATTTTATGTTTATGTACGGAAAATCGAAAATAAGGCTTCAATGTCTCTCCAATATTTGATAAGCAAAACGTCCGCGCGGCGGTTGCATTTTCTTGTTGTTCTACATAAGTTAACGCTTTTTCGAGGGCCTCTAGGCCTTCTAAACGTGACATATTTACTGGAATATTGTCAGTGGCTTGTATTTCGTTATCATCATTGTCATCACTATCACTGTCTAACTATTCACAAACATCGGTTTCCGTAACACTTTCACATCCTTGTAATAATTTGATGTAAACTTTCATTATCTTCTGTTTCTGCCTCTGAGTAATGTATCTCCTCGTGTGGAATCAATTTTGACCAAGATTTTTCCAGAGTACTACTCTTTACTTGATTCCAGGCTGAAGCTATCCAATATATAACATTTTTCAAATTTATCTTTTTTAGACAATCAGTAAGATTGCCACCTTCATCTGTTTCTTCTAAAATATGCTCCAATAACAAACGCCTGTAATTGCGTTTTAAATTTTCCAATACACTCTGATCCATAGGCTGAATTAGAGAAATTACAGCAGGAGGCAAAAACATTGCTTTTATTTCCCCACTTTTACGTTGCTCTGCACTTGAGTGAGTGGGGGCGTTATCTAGTAACAGAATACATTTTCTAGGATATCCACGTTCTTTTAAAAAAAGTTTCACTTTGGGACCAAAATCTCCAAAAAACCAGTCTTTAAATAGAGTCGCTTTTATCCAGGCATTGTTTTGATTTTTATACAAAGCAGGAAAACCATTGCGACGAATATTCTTAAAGGTTCGTGGATTTGCTGACTTATCAATACATAATAAGGGGAGTTTGTGTCTTCCAGAAGCATTACTGCATGCAAGAACAGTAATACGTTCTTTGCAACGTTTGTAACCAGAGCTCCAGCTTCCGTTTTTGAAGCTAAGGTATTTGACGGCAACATTTTGTAGTTCAAGCCTGTTTCATCACAATTATAGATCTGTTCTGGTTGTAAACCATATTCTTTTATAAGCTGCTCAAAATTTTCTGCAAATTTTTTTGCAGCAGATATATCAGCCGACAATATTTCTCCACAAACTTTCAGTTCATGTACTCCATGTCTTTTTTTCCACCTGTCTAGCCATCCATCACTTGCAGAAAAATTTACAGGCGCTTCAATAACCGGCAACTCTTCGCTTATGTTTTAAAATTGTTCCTAAAATTGGTATTCCACGTTCTCGATTCTGTGTAAACCATAAAAATAAAGAATCATCCACTTTTTGGTATTCACCGCTTTTCATACTTTTTCGTGTCTGTGTGGGCGATGACAAAATACTACACCATTTTTCAAGTTTTTCGCGATTTTTTCTCCACTCTGAAACAGTACTCACGGCTTCACCTAAATCCTTCGCTATATTTTTAAGAAGTTCACCATTATCTAAACGTTGAATTGCTTCAAGTTTTTCTTTTAAGATAATAACAATACTTTTACGCTTATTATTATGATGCTCCATTTTGTAAAATATCTATTAAAACGAAACTATTACCTCTGCGATAATAATAGACGTAATGAGTAACTTATGACACTCGTCCTCTAACCAAAACATAGACAGCGGTGAAATTCTAAACTTTGGGGAGTCCCCGACGCGTTAAGGAAACCACTTGTCGTCTATTTCGAATAATGGAGATTTTTTCGTTTAATGGGAATACAATTTGCTTTTTAACAGTTTGTTTCGGATAAGCCGGATTTCAGATAATCGCAATATATATATATATATATATATATATATATATATATATATATATATATATATATATATATATATATATAGACTGGAGAGGAACAAGCTCTACTTTCGTACCTAACTAGGGTAATAATCGGTTTCCACGTGTGATGCAGACCGTAACCCGTATCTTTATTGTAATGTTAGATTGAAACAAGAACTTTGAGTTGCCTTAAAACAGGGGTGCTCAGATATATTGTTAGACTACGATCGATCGACTCTGAGAGGCTGCAAGTAAGTGTGATGCAGGATTGTCGTCTAGGTAGGGTGTATCGTGGCATAGATATTAGGCTTCCGCACAATATGCATTTTTTTAGTCAAGGTAAGTGTAGGTCTGCTCTAAAATGGCAATGAAAAAACTCATAATTATTGAAAATTGCGAGTTTATTGGTTCTTACAAAACAAACGAGTTCTAGTGTCTAAACTTAACTAAAAAGTGACTTTGAATGTTGAAGCGTGGCACTGCATGTCCTCCGCATAATTACCGAGTGCTAATCGCAAGCATGATGACATATGTTCGTCAGTTAGTCGATTGCAATATTTTGACCTAATTATCTTCATTTCAGAAAATGCAGACTCGCACAAGTAAGTTGACCCAAACATTGCCGTCAGTTGAAGGGCGATTTGCCTTAGATTCGGATATTTATCTTCAGATATAAAACACCAGAATTTTGTATGAGAGGCTGTGGCTTTGAGATGTATATCTGATTTAATCTGCACTAACTCATTTTCAACAGAACATGAGTCTATGTTAAACTGACTTCCTATTTCAGTAGCTAATTCCTCAATGTTTTTACACGAAAAAGGATAACTCATAAATGATGCGATATTTGCCAATTTACTGAAATCATAAAAAACGTATTTCGAATTGGCCCAAAATATTTGATAATTCTGCCTCATAAATATCATAATTCAACTGAGGAATCCTTGCTTTTAAAGACGGAAAATTTTTCAGATCCTTTCTTTTCGGTTGATCTATCATAAGTTGCAATTTACTTTTGAATGCGTTTATTGCGCTAATCATCTCAATAATAGTTTTTCCTTTGCCTTAAAGCTCCAAATTAATGGTGTTTAAATGCATTGTGATGTCTGTCAAAAATGCCAAATCAGTCAGCCATTTTCCGTTTTTCAGCATCTGAGTGTCATCACCTCTTTCGTCCAGAAAAGGTGTTATTTCGGGCAATAATTCTTGAAACCTTTCTAGGAATTTTCTGCGACTCAACCACCTGACGTCCGTGTGAAGAACTAAATCAGTGTGTTCAGCTGACTCACTATCTTCCAACTGCAATTTAAAGAGCCGTCCTTGCAAGCTACGTGCACGGATAGAATTCACAATTTTTATTGCAATGCCCATAACCTCCTCCATGTTTAGAACTTTTGAACACAAAACTTGTTGATGTATAATGCAATGGAAGAAGAAAAATGAAGGGAAATCATCATTAGCTTGACACAATGCCACAAAACCGTTTTTATTTCCAGTCACTGCTGGTGTTCCATCGGTTGTAATGCACACTAGTTTATATATTGGTAGTTTGTAGTTTGTTACAAAATTGAAGAAAACGTCATATATATCTTCGCCACGGGTCTTTCCTTTCAGAGGAATCATTGTCAAAAACTCTTCCTTAGCCGACATGTCATTGAATACCATTCGAATAAAAATACACAGCTGGGCAGTGTCTGTCATATCGATGGATTCGTTGAACTGTAAAGAAAAGTATGTACTTTCCATGATATCATGTTTTAGTTTATCTGCCATGTCCTGGCTCATGACTTCAACACGCCTTGTGACAGTCGAACGAGATAACTGAAGTTCTCTAATAGCAGACATAATCTCTGTTTTATTATTAAAATCTCCAAATAAAGTCTCACCCGCTTCAATAAATGCTTCCTTCACAACCAATCCATCATCAAATTGTTTCTTGTGTTTCGCCAATATATGAGATATTTTAAATGACGCGATCGTTGCAGCTTTTGATTGTTTGGCTGGTCTTGTGAACATGGTTTGTTCTTTTTTCAAACAAGTTATCAAATCACGTACTTTTCGTTTTCTTAATTCACTCTGTGACGAAAAATCCTTTTCTTAGTTTTTATGAACCGTTTTATGATGCCTCTCTAAGTTCCCACGCTTAGGTATTGCAACTGACGCACGGCAAATGAGATAAATGCACTTATCCTTTACCATACAAAAGAAAAATTCTTCCTCCCAATCGTTATTAAAATGATAAGTTTTACTTTTCTTTGCCGCACTAATTTTGGACTATTTATTAATAAACTTTGTATCGATGTATCGCCTTCAAGTTACAACTCAGACTGACTCCTATTCCTGCAGGCACAACATTTATATCGGCACGAATGAAGTCTCGAATGTCCCCGTCAAACACGCCACCCGAAGTTTCTAGAAAAATCGGCGGGAATCAAAAACGCGGCTTTTCTTTGACAAGTACCACGCGTTCCTTAGATAAAGCCGCCTTTTGCCGCTAGCAGGGGATTATTACGATAAAAGAAAGTGATGAGGGGGTTATTCTGGCCTAATTGTGGATCGAATAAATTTTAGTAGTTTATTCATTATATTTTGTTTTAGTTACCTAAAACAAAATCTGTGAATAGTTCTATATCGGAATTTTTTTCTCGAGTTTTGGATTGTTGTAGCTTCTACTTGATGGAAATTCATTATAAATATATAATAAAAGACTGTTTTTAGTCAATTTCCACTGGTTTCCACACCACGGGTTTCACAAACCAGTGGAAATTGACTAAAAACAGTCTTTTATTATATATTTTTTTCTCGAGATCGACTCAAAAAGCACTCGCGATCGACTTGTCGATCGCGATCGACCGTTTGAGCACCCCTGCCTTAAAGTAATGGTGTGTGCTGTAAAGTCTTGACGTTCATTTACAACCGATACTACAATTTATTTCTTTTGAATGTTGAAAATTGTGCGAATATTAGATCTTTTAAGTAATTTGGCTATTTTGTCTGTAATACCCTGAATGTAGGGAAGAACTGCGCTTTCTACTGGTGGATCCAAATGAAAGTGTTTATAAAATGTGTAGTAGGGTGTCTGGGAGAGAAATTGGAAGATAAGTTTATGGTTTAAAAGGGAAAATAAACAAGACAATTCATTTATAAATATTGCAGTATGATTTTGAAAGTAACGAAACGAAAACATTTCAGCTTGAATATGACAAAATATGTCCGTCGTCGTTGAGAATCTTGTCACACGCATTTTTTATAAAAATAAATTATTTCGAGATATACGCTTAGTTACTGTAGACAAGGCGAAATCGACGCCATCGTTGGAAAAAATTTTCTAATTGAATTTTTTTTCATAACCTTCTCCAGGAGATGCCCCTGAAAGAGAATCAACATGTTGCCGGGCGGTAACCTGGTCCGAATTTGTTTAAACAAATTTTTTTTAAACAAAGTCCAAAAATTGAAATTTTCGGGTAAATTGGACCATTTTGAACAAAAAATGTCTCTTGTGAATTTTCTCTAAAATGCGCCGTTTTCGAGATATCGGCGATTTTAGGTGCGAGAAAACGCGAAAATGGCTACTTTCACCTCCCAATATTGGGGTCAAAAATTAAAATTTTCAAGGTTGCCAAGTGTCCAAATTAAAGTTTGAGATCTCTTCTACAAATTACCGTAGGAAATATTGCAATATCTTTATTTTTAAACATTGTTTTTTAACAGTTAACAAATTGCGTTCGAGCGCCCGCGGCCGCATCGAAACTGTATACATAGATATATACGCAACGCCCGTACGTAGGCGCGAATATATTTATTCAAAACTGTGATACAAAAATTCCAAAAAATATTAAAACTTTAATGATGAATACAAATAATAAGTTTCAATTGGTTCAATATTTATCTAATAATGCTGTAAATTACGTTGCATTAAGTCACACTCAACAATTAATAATATCAGGTGGATTCTATAACATTGAAAAGTGCTATTGTATACAGGGAAATAATATACATGAAATTATTGAGTTAGAAAACAATCACTTAGAGGCTGATACAAGGATATTTTGTCATGCTCGATATATGTTACCTTATAATTCTGAAATAATAATTCATTCCGTTGATACCGACGTTTTTATATTAGCAATTCATTATTGGAGCTTTTTCAAATTAATTGGTTGTACAGGATTGTATTTTAAAGTAGTTGGTCAGAAGCCAAGATTATTGTCTTGTAATGTAGCTGCTGAATATTTAACTAGTCAAGTTTGTCAAGTTTTGCCTGCTTTACATGCGTTTACAGGCTGTGATACTACTAGTAAAGTAGGTACTAAAAATAAAGCTTTAGATTTAGTCTTTGATTTAGATACTCAAAATGCATTAACCCCACTTGGTACTGGCTTACAATTAAATGCCATGGAATTCAATGCATTAGAAAAATTGTATTTGAAAATTTTGAATAAAGCTGGAGAAACAGCAGATAATGCTAGACAAATAATTTTAGAACGTTCTTGTGGGATGGGTATTAATTTTGGAAAAATTCCATGTACATCCGATGCTTTAAAATTGCACATTTCACGAGCTTCACTACAAACGTACATATGGAAAATGTCATTGTATTCTCGGTATCGACATTTAGATGCAACAGAATTTGGTTACACTATAGAAACAGGTGAATTGTTACCCAAATTCATGTTAAAAAATTCGATACCAGATTCGTTAATTAGGCAATGTAAATGTACAAAAAATTGTAAAACTAATGCATGTAATTGCAAAAGCAACAACGTAAGTTGTATACTCATGTGTGGGTGTAATTTAAATATTTGCGAAAATTCTATTAAATATATATAAGTTATATTTCATAAAATTGTTTTAATTCTTCTACCATCCTAATCGAATATTGAATTTTTATTTATATTCATTTGTTATAATAATTAAATTTGATATAACAATTACTCTTTAATAAATAAATATTTTTTACATACTTTTCAAATATATTAATTTTAATAAGAAATCAAGAAACAAAGCTTTATAGAGCATCGCAGTGCGTATACAGTTCCGTGCGCCTACGTACGGGCGTTGCGTATATATCTATGTATACAGTTTCGATGCAGCCGCGGGCGCTCGAACGCAATTTGTTAACTGTTAAAAAACAATATTTAAAAATGAAGATATTGCAATATTTCCTACGGTAATTTGTAGAGGAGATCTCAAACTTTAATTTGGACACTTGGCAACATTGAAAATTTTAATTTTTGACCCCGATATTGGGAGGTGAAAGTGGCCATTTTCGCGTTTTCTCGCACCTAAAATCGCCGATATCTCGAAAACGGCGCATTTTAGAGAAAATTCACAAGAGACATTTTTTGTTCAAAATGGTCCAATTTACCCGAAAATTTCAATTTTTGGACTTTGTTTAAAAAAAATTTGTTTAAACAAATTCGGACCAGGTTACCGCCCGGCAACATGTTGATCCTCTTTCAGGGGCATCTCCTGGAGAAGGTTATGAAAAAAATTCAATTAGAAAATTTTTTCCAACGATGGCGCCGATTTCGCCTTGTCTACTGATACTTTTTTGTCGTGTCATGATATTTCTCGTCGAGATTACGCTAGTCGAAATGCCATATACGCGGTTGCGGTTTACCACTTTACCATGTGGTTGTGTTTTAGATAGTTGAGCCTAAGTATTAATAAAATATGTGTAGAATGTATTTGTATCTGAACATTCGCAGGCTCCTTAACTTTATATTCCCCTGCAAGG
This sequence comes from Pachyrhynchus sulphureomaculatus, assembly GCA_019049505.1. NCBI lineage: Eukaryota > Metazoa > Arthropoda > Insecta > Coleoptera > Curculionidae > Pachyrhynchus > Pachyrhynchus sulphureomaculatus. The sequence goes on along the minus strand of CM032446.1, from coordinate 253,482,345 downwards.
GAATATAAGTTTTTGTAACGTGGACTCCCTGCGTTGTTGTCTTTAACTTGTCTTTTTAATAGATTAAAAAACTGGTTCTAATTAGGGACGTAAAGGATAGTACTTCTTAGGATTCGGCAAAACTGGGTAGCCGGCCGCGTAGGTTCCAGCAATATTATATTTTAAGCTCGTTTATTACGTCTTATGAACATTTTCTGCCAATACTGCCAACTTTAGATAATTTTTAGTGTTCAGTACCGAACATTTATAAGATCATTTCGATGTCTGTCTGTCCGTCTGTCACACCCGATTTTCTCCGAAACTAATGCATATAGAAAGTTGAAATTTGGGACTAATATAGGAATTGATAGCCTCATCAGAGCCGTGTAGTTTTAAAAGTTAAAGGGGTTAGTTTTGGGGGGTGAAATGAGAAGTGAAAATTTTTTTTTACCTGGTCATCGAGAGGGGTGTAAAATGAAAGCTTGTAAAAACACGAGTTCAAAAATATATACGATGTGATACTTGCGCACACTTTTCTTTGTAATTTTTTTAAAACAAATCGCGAAAAATCGCTTATCTCGAAAAGTACTGATCAAAAAAATTTCAAAAAATTCTGAAATATTCTCCACAAGGTGTAGATCGAACGAAAATTATCTGCGTTAACTTTAATAATTTATCTGGTATATAAAAAAAATTCAAGATCGTCAGATTTCAGTAAAGATCGGAAAAAATACTTTGTTGAAAACTTCTTTGGGGTGTGTTTTGTGAAGTCGTTGATCATTTTATATCTCTGTTACTACTCAGTATATATCACCACTACACCAAACACTTTATTTTTGCACTCGACGCGCGTTTCGCTAACCATGTTAGTTTCATCAGGAACGATGATTGACTAAAGCTAAACTACAAATCTACCCTATTTATACTTAGCCTAACCCTTGAATTACTCAAGCGGAACTAATGACATAGGCAAGGCTATCAGTTCCGGTCAAGTAACCAGTAGAGGGGACTTAAACTACTTTTAGATTTTATGATTTCCATACTTTCGTATGCGTTTAACAATCTCCTATCAGATACGTTTTTTATCAATCTTAGATTATCTAATGTTACAGTATGATCAGCTTCAAGGGCATGTTCGGCAATGCTAGACTTTTCTGTTCTATTGTATTTTAAGTGTGCTAAGTGTTCTTTAAATCTTGTTTTAATTGACCTTTTAGTTTGCCCAACATACTTTTTGTCATAATCATTACAACTAATTTCATAAATTCCACTTTTCTCACAATTAGGAATCTTATCTTTGGGATTTCCTAAGATATTCCTCAGATTGTCTGATGACTTATAGACTAAGGTGAGGCCTACCTTATTAAATACCTTATTGAGTCCCTTGCTATATTTCGGATTATATGGTATGGAGACATATTTGGTGTTATTTTCTTCGCGTGTAAAAAAGGTGGAATTCTGAATATTAAACCTAAACTTATGTGTATTTATTAGCTTAGTTACTAAGTCATCGTCATAACCATTAACTCTAGTTATATTTCTAATACGATTCCTTTCTTTATTAAAGTTTACTTTATTCAGAGGGAAAGTGACCAAACGATGAACTAAAAAATGTAATGAGGCTAATTTATGTTGTTTGCAATGAAATGAATTATTAGGAATATATCTATCTGTTACTGTGTCCTTCATATAGATATCAAATTCTAATCTATTGTTATTTTTAATAATTAAAATATCTAGAAAAGGCAATTGTCCTTTGTTCTCAACTTCGTAAGTGAATTTAATGGAATCAAACCGGCTATTTAATCTAGAAACAAAATCATCAATATTTGCTTTCTTTTTATCAAAAATCACGAAAATATCATCCACATACCTATACCATACCCTTGGGAAATATTCGAATTCTTGACTGGCTTCGATTTCAAACTTACTCATGAATAAATTGGCTATGAAAGGTGATAAGCAATTATCCATAGCTGTTCCTTCTTTCTGAACATAAAATTGATTGTTATATTGGAAATAATTTTGTTCCATACAAAGTTTAGATAATGTTAAGTATTCACGAATAATTTTGTCTTCAAAGTCATTCATTCTAAGTAATTCTTCGAGATATTGTAAAGTTTGTGGAATTGGCACACTTGGGAACAAAGAACTAACATCAAAAGAAATTAAGACTTCACCTTCATTAAGAACTAGATTTTTTGTTTTATTAATAAATTCTAACGAATTCTTCACTGCGAAAGTATTTAACGGTAACTTCTCAAGTTCTTATGATAACCATTTGGATATTAAATATGTCGGTGATCCGACCGATGAAACAATGGGTCGCATTGCTTTTCCAAGTTTGTGAATTTTGGGTAAGCAATACAATTTTGGTATGGTCGGATTACTCACATTTAATTTAAATTTTAGCGAATCGGAAACAAGGTTCTTACATTTTTTTAAAGAATTTTTAACCTCTGATATCATTCTTGGTAATGGATTTCTTATTACCTTTTCATAAGGGCCAGATTCGATAAGAATATCTACGCGTTCAAAGTAATCTTTCTTATCCAATATAACAACCTTATTTCCTTTATCCGCTTTTAAGTAGAAGACATCTTTCTTTTTCAATCCTTTAACTACTTTTATGTCTTTTCGTGAATTAAAAAATTAAAATTCTAATTCTAAAATTCATACGTATGAAAATCATAAAATGTAAAAGTAGTTTAAATAAAGACAGAGGGCCTATTCTTTATAGTCCCCTCTACTGGTTACTTGACCGGAACTGATGGCCTTGCCTATGTCATTAGTTCCGCTTGAGTAATTCAAGGGTTAGGCTAAATATAAATAGGGTAGATTTGTAGTTTAGCTTTAGTCAATCATCGCCCCTGATGAAGCTAACATGGTTAGCGAAACGCGCGTCGAGTGCAAAAATAAAGTGTTTTGGTGTAGTGGTGATATATACTGAGTAGTATCATTGTGCCAAAGATTCCACATTCCCAACTTAGTTATATCTCTGTAACAAAATTTTTTATTTTAAAAGCAATCAACGTACACTAATTGCGCAAGTCCAACTTGCACTTGACCGGTTTTTTTTATTTGTGATTTAGGAATATTGTGAAGACGCGATAAATTAGCGCTTAGGCAATTACGCGCCTGGTTGCTTGGTGTCCAACTTTGTATTTAGCGGTAATATGATGAATACCCGTAGATACCGAGTTGCGGTCCGCCTAATGGCCTTTAGAAAGTTGTAAATATTTTGACCTGCCTTTCATCCGAGTTGCGGTAATCGACAAATCGGCAGGTAGGTACGGTTAAATTATCAAATATTATTAATTCTTAAATATTATTATATTAAATTAGGGTTAACCTAAATTAGATAAAAGTATAAAACATAAGGGCATTTTTGAAATTTACTAGTTTACGTTTAAACTTTTTCAAGTCAACATGGCCTTATTACAGAGGATGTTGAGCGAGAAAGGCAGCGTTTGGAGAACTAATAACGGGATTGAGGCTTTTCATTCAAAATTTGCAAAAAATAGTCGTTCGCCTCATCCGAATTTTCATGAATTTTTAGAGGTCATCAAGAATTTCCAGTCTGAAACATAAACGAAAATCAACGATGTACAAACCAGTGCACCAAAGTGTTCGACTAATAAGTACAATTCAGCATTTTTACCAAGTGTACAAGTATGAAATGCGGATTTTTTTTCTAAAAAACATGATAAATTCGGAAGAATAATAAAAAGTGCTTTATTCAAAGTATGCTCCATTGCTTATTATACATTTTTTCCATCTTTCGGGCAATTTGTGAATACCACACCAGTAAAAATCTTTCCCTTTTGCTGCGAACCATTCATCGAGCCATTTTTTTTCACATCTTCATACGAACCAAAGCGCTGCTCAGCAAGTGCGTGACCCAAGTGGTAATGGGAAGGAGCCAAGTCTGGTGAGTAAGCCGCATGGCGTAGAACTTTCCAGCTGAGTGCTTCCAACATGTCGCGAACTGGTTTTGCCCTATGTGATGGAGCATTGTCATGTAGAAAAATAATTTTGTGTTGCCTCTTTCGGTATTCCGGCCTTTTTTCAAGCAGCGAACGGTTCAAATCGGTCAAATGTTGTTGGTAACGTTTAGTATTAACCGTTTCCCCAGGTTATAACAGCTCATAGTAGATCACGCCCCTCTGGTCCCACCAAACACAGAGCATCGTCTTTCTGCCAAAGCAATTCGGTCTTGCGGTCGATGTGGATGGTGCGCCTGGGTCTACGCATGATTTTTTGCGCTTGAGATTCTCAAAATAAATCCATTTTTCATTTCCTTTAACTATACGATGCAAAAACGACTTTCTTTTGTACCGAGCGAGTAAAATATCACACGTGTTTTTGCGCTTTTCAATTTGTCTGTCGTTCAGGTTAGTCATGTGGTACCCATCTACCGGTCTTGTGAATCTTTCCCATCTCTCGTAGCTGATTGGAAACAGTTTGTTGACTAACGCCCAATTGCTCGGCGAGTTGTTTTCGTGTTTACGGATCATCTTCGTCCAACAATGCTTTCAATTCCACATCTTTCTATTTTTTTGACGGTTTTCCACGTTCCTTGTCTGCAACATCGAAGTCACCACTTTTGAAACGCCGAAACCATCGTTCACACGTATCTTGCGATGGAGCATGTTCACCATAAGCTTCTCGAAGTAACCGGTATGATTCAACAACAGTTTTCTTCAAATGAAAACAAAAAATTAATGCTGTCCGCGAATGCTTGTGCGGTATAAATTTCGACATATTGAACATAAAAACACAACACTATGCACACACTTTTCCAATTTATTAGCTCTATACCTGCCTGTGACGGACCACAACTCGGCCGTCAATTTTGGGTTCGAAAAAGGTCTGTACTGCAACTCGGAACTTTTTATTGCCTTTCACCGATCTTTACCGCAACTCGGTATCAACCTGAGTACCCGAGCAAGAAATCTTTTTCCCATATTTTCTATGGTAGAAAGTCCTTTTAATAATTGTTGGGTTTTAAAAAATGTGCAAAGTCTGGAACTATTTTTTACTTGATGAGAAAGATGAATCAAGAATAGTATATGGTTTGGGTAGAGTAAAAATCACACGAGCTTTAGAAAAAAAAGTTAGTACTTTATCTTTATGGAAACATTTAAAATTTAAACATCCCACTAATTTGGCAATGAAGATAAGGACGGAGCATAACCATTAACCACCTCTGGGAATTTTAAATGAGTTAATATTGTGTTGGATATAAGAATATGAGATGAACAATTTTAAAATAATTTTGAAAAAATTCTAGAATATTTTCCACGGGGTATAGATTGAACGAAAATTATCACGAGTGCATTAGCTTTAATAATTTATCTGGTATATAAAAAAAACAAAAATTTCAAGGTCATCAGTTTTCAGTGAAGATTGGAAACAAGCTTTGATGAAAACTCATTTGGGGTGTGTTTTGTGAAGTCACTGATCATTTTATACCACCGTAACAAAATTTTTAATTTTAAAAGCTATTAACGTACGGAACACTAATTGTGCAAGTTCAACTTGCACTTGACCGGTTATTTTATTACCAATCGATTGGTCGAGTCGGATTTTTGATTTTTCCACCACGTTTATCAATGATTTGACAAAAAATTTGTATTTCCGTATAGAAGTACGGTTTTTCCGTAAATAGCTACTCATAGATCCATATTCAGGACAGATTTTTCTCAAAAATCGATTCTTTTGGTGGACAATCAACCTACCGTTCTCTGATTATCATTTCTGCTCTAGGTTTTTCAAAAATTGCAGGCATCTTTGGCGTTACCCAGGATATACCACATGGTGGTAGTGTCTGCTGGTATCCCTTTGTGTGTGTGTATGTGCCTGTCTGTGTGAATATGCTAGTAGTAGTATAGTCGGACAATTTTTTTTTTAGTTATGGTTAAAAGTATACTTGATATTAGAAAATCATTAAAAACTTAAAAAACACTTTCTCTTTTTTTAAATATTGCTCTTAAAAAAATGTTCATGATAAAAAACATATTTAAAGGTGGGAAATGAAAGATAAAAGTCTAAGCTTCAGGTATAAAGTATTCATATTTCATTTAAACATCCAGGTACAAAGAAAAACAGTTACTGAAAACACAAAAATTATACCAGGTGTACAAGTATGAAATGCGGATTTTTTTTTCTGAAAAAACATGTTAAATTTGGAAGAATGATAAAAGTGCTTTATTCGAAGTATGCTCCATCGCTTGTTATACATTTTCCCATCTTTCGGGCAATTTGTGAATACCACGCCAGTAAAAATCTTCCCCTTTTGCAGCGAACCATTCATCGAGCCATTTTTTCACATCTTCGTACGAACTGAAGCGCCGCTCAGTAAGTGCGTGACTCATCGATGCAAACAAGTGGTAATCGGAAGGAGCCAAGTCTGGTGAGTAGGCCGCATGGGGTGGAACTTCCCAGCTGAGTGCTCCCAACCTGTCGCGAACTGATTTTGCTGTATGAGATGGAGCATTGTCATGAAGAAAAATGACTTTGTGTTGCCTCTTTCGGTATTCTGGCCTTTTTTCAAGCAGCGAACGGTTCAAATCGGTCAATTGTTGTTGGTAACGTTTAGTATTAACCATTTCCCCAGATTTTAACAGCATAATAGACCACGCCCCTCTGGTCACACCAAACACAGAGCATCGTCATTCTGCCAAAGCGATTCGGACTTGCGGTCGATGTGGATGGTGCGCCTGGGTCTACCCATGATTTTTTGCGCTTGGGTTTCTCAAAATAAATCCACTTTTCATCCCCTGTAACTATACGATGCAAAAACGACTTCCTCTGGCACCGAGCGAGCAAAATGTCACACGTGTTTTTGCGCTTTTCCATTTGCCTGTCATTCAATTCCACATCTTGTAATGTGTTTTTTACTTGCCCGCTTTTTGAGGCGTTATTTTGTACCGTGTATATTAATTGGTCGCTTTTTGCGGCGTCATTTTGTACCCTGTGAAAATTGTTTTTCCCACGCTTGGGCACAATTTTCTTGCGACCTCTTTTTAATTTCTGAGAATGAATTGAGTGAATAATGATTTTAAAAGAACTAAAGAAATTAAACAAACACTAGCTCAGTTTTCCTTGGTAGAGATATATGGGTAAGAGATAATTGTTATACGTCTTTTTGGAATTATTTTCTATTTTTTAAAAAAACTTCAGTCGTACAAATTTTGGGCACCATTCATTTTAAAATAGAAAGGATCTAACTTCAGTTAAAAAAATGAAAAAATACTGAAGTGTTTTATGGATATTACTAAAAAGAATTATACTAGTACAACTTTTCTTATCCTAAAAGGAAAATAGGTATTCAGTGAGACACTAGCTTTAATCAACAAAAAAAGAAAATTTATTCATGATTTAAAATAAAAGTTCCAACCTTTGCTGTTATAAAAATTATAAAAGTTCTAGCCTAAATGTAGTTTTTATAAATTATAGTCCCTAAATCAGAGATTTTACTTCTAAATTTTTGACTACACCCGAAATCGAAGAGTCGTGATTTTCACTTCGCGATCTTTCAGTTCAAATTGCTGTTGAAACACTTATTTGCGGGGAATATATTTATTGATGTAGTTCTGGTAACTTACGGTCTTCCTATGGGCTTCTAGGCCTTCAATGCTACACAAAACCGATTTCACACTTTTGAGGAGAGCCTACTTTAGCTACTCCATTTAGAAAACACACAACGCCCACCACGGCTTTATGATAAAAAAACTCGTGCTTAACTTGGCTCTCGTAGGTATTGTCGTATGCCTCTACTGCGGCTCGGTGGAAATTAGCCTGCTGCGGCTTGATGTTACTGCCTCGCGGCTGCTCGGTGTTCTCAGCCTGGCTGCGGCTTGATGGTACTAACCACTCGGCGGCTTGGTGGAAATTAGCCTCGATTCGTGTCCTCCGGACGCTTAAATAAGCCGTGGGCACTCTGTCTGTAATATGGCGACGCCGGAACCAAAACTCCGGATACAAACATTTGACCAATCCCGGCGTATCGATAGATTCGGTCGAAAACCCGCACTGCACATCGTACGACGAGCGGCTAGAAAATTCCAGTGTAATACACTGCTCGATACAAAGATGAAAAGAAGTACAATATAAAACGAAAAATCAGTAACATTACATGGTCTTAAAATCTAGGAAAAAATGAATGTTACATTACCCCCTTCCAAAAAGAAATAGACTACACTAGTCTATTAAACTAAGGCTACTTATGAAAAGGTACAAAGTGGTACACTATCACTTAATACTAAGGTCAGAACTTAAAACAAAATTACAAACTTCGGACCTTACTACTGGACTTAATTCAATTAAGCACTAATATTAAGTACAATGAAAACCAAATGAAAATCTTTGCATATACACAAGAATCTTATAACTAGACTTAACTTAATTAAGCACTAAAGTTAAGTACATCAAAAAGTAAATAAAAATCCTTGCATGAACATAAGAAATACCTGTTCAAAGTAACAATCGCGGTCTTCTTATATAAAAGAATCAGCTCTGTTATTGTTACCAAAACAAAAAAAAATATAACTTTGTCTAGACTCTTGTCTAAATCAAAAAAAGTGAACTGAAACAAAGTATGAACACCCCCCTTAAAAATATTTTAAGGATTGTCTGAAAATTTTCTATTTCGGCAAAAGAAATTTATAAAAATTCTTAAATAAAGAAAAACAAAAAAAAAAATAAGTGATTCTAGTGCAAACACTAACACTAAAAGGAGAAAGTCTTGTAAGACCATTTAGCACAAGGCTAAGAAAAAACACCTGGATGAAAATCCAGACAAACGCTCGGAAAAAATCGCCATCAATGCTCTAGCTCACCGCTAAGAGAACATTCTAAATCTAGTATCACTACTAGTCGCATCAGAAAATAATCGCACTCTATCGCGCAATGTCGACGTCCTAAGACATCTAGACATGCTAAAATCGCCAGGGAAAACGCTCTGGTTGATCGCCGGAAAACACGTCAGCTCATCGCCAACTAAACACTCTGGTATATCGCCAGAAAAAACCTCGGCTCCTCGCCAAGAAAACATTCTGGTATATCGCCAGAAAAAACCTCGGCTCCTCGCCAAGAAAACACTCTGGTATATCGCCAGAAAAAACCTCGGCTCCTCGCCAAGAAAACACTCTGTAATTAGTCCTCGACTACACAAAGTCTGCGTTCTTAAAGAACAATCTCGCCATTAACATAGTGAGCAGCTATAAAAGCTAACAATATCGCTATAGGCACAGTGAATAGCTACAAAAGCTAAAATTCACTCTAAACACAGTGAATAGCTATAAAAGCTAAAATTCACCAAACTGAATGATCCTGCTTCAAAAAGCAATGTTCACAAAGAACAGAATGATTAGTCCACGCGCAACTAACATTCAAGGAAACATTCCTAGCACAACTATGTGAGACAGCTAGTCTCTAAATAGGACCTCCCTAAAATCATAATCTTATATATAGGAGTCCATAAACAAAACGACTCAAAATCACGCATTTTGAGCTCATGCCCTCAGGCAACTAATATACACCGAAATATATACAGAAATATATACAGGAGTTCAAATCCCAAACTCTTGGTCATGATAACTCCATATCAAGCTTGGTGAAAGCTCTTAGCAAAAGCTAATCAAATCTTCGGCACATCGCACCAAAGTGGTAAATCTGCCTAGAAACATGAGCCAGAAAAAACGCCCTCCGTCATTCTTCAGGATGGCTACACAGAGATATTAAACTTAACCAGCATTGCGCTTCTTCAAGTTGCATGAAGAACCCTCGTGTACCGGTCTCGTCCTAGAACAACAACGAAAAGAATTTAATCCATCCCACATAACAGGAGACAAACACCTCACCACGATGTACTGAAAGGTGGAGACAATAAAATACGGAAATGGTGACCCTGGAGTCCACCAACTAAAGGGAGTAGATTATAGCATCCACTAAACTAAAACGGTGTCTACCACACCACCATAAGTCAAAAAAATTAATCAATAGGGTGTTCCGAAACACACTACTGCCAACAGCCTGTCACCACTAATAGGCTAATTGGAACTGAGGTCGACTACAGTAGCTAGGCTCTCCTTTGGCTCAAATAGAAATAACCATTGAGTAACAAAACCTCTAAAGGTCCCAAAGGTCAAACGTTCACCCTCCATAGACTACCCTTCCAATCAGTCTGTTCCTCAAGAAGATTAACTCCTTGCCAAACGTCGTAACGGCATCTGTTAGCACCCGGTGCATCACAGCCTGTAAAAAATAACTTATGGGATACAACCTAAAAGGTTTACAAGGTTGACTTAACCAAGCTTCTTACGGAAATTTCAAAAAAATGAAAATGAGCTTAAAAAGCTACATGAAGCAAAAATTTCTCAATTTTTCGGTGGCAATGCAACAAAACTTTTGAAGACGACAAGAGCTTTTCCAGCTTAATCAGAAACAAGAAGAAAACATCGTTGACAGCTAAAATATTCGATCATGGTGTTAATCGTCTCCCTAGACAATAGCCTCTAGAAGAAACTGCTACAGGTATCAGGCATAACCGTTTTCTGTCAGCCCAAACTTCTAGATTACCTCTTGGAAATCTAAAAATTCGGTTAGGAATCTTCCTTCACTGCGCTTAGCCTCTCTTGACAAGGTTCTCATCTCGGTATCAGATTTTGATCATTTCTTTGTGAAACGACTGTCTTACTCTGCTCTCATCTCCTGTAAATGATCAGCCTTTAGTTCTCCTGCAGGACTTCAATTTCCTATCAATCTGATAGTATACCGAAAAAACTCAACATACGCCTATGAGTCCATGCAAAAATTTTTTTAAAAAATTAGTGACTCAAAGGTAACGTTTAAACGGCCCTGAAAAGAATAGAGTATACCCTCAGTTTGTCAATTCAGAAGAAGATCTAAATCAAAATAATCCAAGTCTTAGACTCACTGGATAAACCAAAATCAATTTACTCTTAATTGCACCCAACATATACCACTAAGGTAATAGAAATCCACCCACTCGGGTAACAAACTTTGAAATTGCTCATAAAAATTTTGACTCTACATCACACTACACGAGCTACATTTTGCGCTTGTCCAAACTCAAGATCACTTTGGATTGCCTCTAATCAAAATTTCGCTTCCAAGTGTCAAGAACTGGATATTCTTTGGGGTCATAAGCAAATCAAATCCCGCGACCTCCGACATACCAGTCTTATGATATATCCTGAGTGTGACTCCTTCGCAAGCTCGCAACAGCTGAGTCGATGCTAAACATCAACCGCCATCAACCTAAGTTTGGATATGATCAGTACCCAAAACCTTAGCAAAAAATAATAAAAGTAAGCTATACTCTGCTCAACTTTTATAACAGTCAAAAAAACGAGGTCGTCACCTCTACAGAGCAACATCAAAAAAATAAAGTAAAGCAATTAAGATAATGTAAATATAAATTATTCTTCTTCTGACAAACTTTCACTAGGGCTAGGTCCATTGAATGGTTTTAAGTCTTTAATATGCCATCGTCCTACTTTAGTCCCATCTAAATTAACTAAACCATAAACTAAATCTGAAATCTTTTCTCTTATCACGCAATGCACATACTTAGGTACCAACTTAGATGTGAATTTATCAGCTGCACTGGAAAGAATTTTATTTTTTCGCCAAACGTGATCACCTATCTTAAAGGAAAAATCCCTTTTTCTAAGGTTGTAAGACTTACTGTTCCGTTCATAAGCCTTATGTATCCTACTACGCACGTCGGTGAAAATATCTTTTAAACCCTTTAAATTTTCGGCGTACGCACCCCTGTTACTCGGAATTATTTCGCTGTCAACATTGACATCCAAATCTAAATTTTTATAATACGATCCAGATAGAGGTATCTGTCTGCCGTAAACTAAGAAAGACGGTGTGAACCCTGTTACTTCGTGTCTTGCGGTATTTATAGCTTGTTGAATTTTGGAAATATCTCTATCCCAAGTGTCATGTGAATCAACGTAACTTCTTAAAGCGGTCCCGACTGTCCGGTTATTACGTTCAACAAAATTACATTGTGGAGAGTACACGGGATTAGAACGGATGTTAAAACCATAAGTTTCACTTAAGCTCTTAAAACTCTTAGAGGTAAACTGAGTACCGTTATCGCATATTAAGAGCGATGGAACACCGTGGATTAGAAAGACATTATTTTCCAAAATTCTCTCTATATATTCTGCTTTAGAGCTTTTCAAAGGAAATAGCATGGTATACTTTGTAAACCAGCAAGAAACCACGAGAAGCCATTTATTTCCCCTTTTTGAACGTGGGAATGGGCCTACTAGATCAGCTGCTATGACTTGAAAAGGGTAATTAACCGTTTTCTCTTTTCCCATCAGTCCCATAGATAGTGTATTTGGAGATTTCTGCGCTCCACATACTTCACAAGTCCTCACAAACTTTAAGATATCAAAACGCATTTTTGGCCAATAATACTGTTCCCGAACCCTGTGAAGAGTTTTATAAAAACCAAAATGACCAGAAGTAGGAGGAGTGTGACACATGTCTATAATTTCCTCTCTCTGTGGTTTAGGAACTAGTATTTTCCACTCAGGTACATTAACTTTTAAAGGCAACTGGTTTGGGATAAACTTGTACACGAAATCATTTTCCACCTTCCACTGCGGAAAATTTTGAGGAAATTCCTTAATTTGCTGCCGTAAATTATCGTACCATGGATCTATACGATCTATGTCTACTGTATCAATCCTTACGCCAATTTGTGCATTAAGACTGTTTTCGTCCACTGTATGATCTGGGATTCTTGACAAAGCGTCAGGAATAACATTGTGGACTCCTTTTCTATGAATTAAATTAAATGTATGTTGTCTCAGCCTAATCGCCCAACGCGCTAGTTTGCCACTAGGGTTTTTAATAGAATTAAGCCACAATAAACTATAATGATCTGTTATGACCGTGAAAGGAACACCTTCTATGTAAGGTCGAAACTTTTCGATTTTAAAGAGCACCGCTAAACATTCTTTTTCAACAACCGAATAGTTACGTTCAGCCCTTGATAAAGTTCTACTGGCATACGCTATCACTCTTTCCTCACCATTGATTTTCTGTGCTAGGACGCCCCCTAAACCGGTATTAGAAGCATCACTAGAAATATAAAACTGTTGGGAAAAATCTGGTTGGGATAAAATGGGAGCTGAAACCAATAGCTCTTTAATCTTTATAAAAGATTCTTCGGCTGCCTTTGTCCAATCTATCGATTGTCCTTTTTTTCGTCCTTTCAAAAGATCATTGATAGGCGACAACAGGGTAGAAAAATTCTCAATAAAACGTCTGTACCATGAACACATTCCTACGAAGCGCTTAACTTCCGTAGTATTAGTAGGTCTCGCATAATTAACCATGCTTGCTACTTTATCCGGATCGGTACGCAAGGAATTTGAGCCTACAATATAGCCTAAAAACTTTAGAGAAGTTTTGAAAAAATCACATTTGCTCAAATTTATCGTCAGTCCGGCCTCTTTCAATTTATTTTTTACTTCTTTAAGTAAGCGTATATGCGATTCGAAGTCTTCCGATGTTACTAAAATATCATCGAGATAGGTAAAAATATGTGGCTCATATTTCGGACCAAATATAGTGTCCACTAAACGTTGCTGAGTTTGAGCAGCGTTCTTTAGACCAAACGGCATAGTGACGAACTGAAATAGACCTCGGCCTACTACTGCAAAAGCGGTCTTTTCCTTAGAGGATTTGTCCAAAGGAATTTGCCAGAATGCCTTCCTAAGATCTATCGAGGATACATGCTTAGCATTCCTGAGTGATGTCAAAATTCTGTCGATGTTCGGTAATGGATAGTTATCAAATTTGCTGACCTCGTTGAGCTTTCTTCCGTCAAAGCATAGACGATTTCACTCCGAGTTTCAACATTTCGTCTAACTCCTTATTTAATACTTTTGACATGTTCGGAGACATGGCGATGGGCCTTGTCTTTACAGGACTGGCATCAGCCGTATCTATAGACATGGTGATTTTATTCGTTCGGTCTAACCTATCTTTACTACTTATTTCCTTGAAAGAGCTTATTATTTTTCCTGCCTTTAAGCGTTCCGTCCGCGAGAGATCATCTACGGTACATAGACGCGAGAAAAGGTTTTCTATAGAACTTTCTGAATAACAATCTTTAAAACTTGTATGAGAATTGACTTCTAGGGACTGTGGATACCACGAATTATCTTTAAAATTTACTAAAATTCCGAATTTTTGTGCAAAATCACATCCTAAAACCAAAGTATGTGATGGAGAAGGTACTACTAGAGCAGAGATTACTAAAACAATGACCATTGCAGACTAGCGGCAACTCAACCGTACCTAAAACTTTTAGACGGCTGCCATCTGCAGTGGTAACACTTCTATTTTGACATGGCATATTTTTATACTTAAACGACTTAAAATTTTAATACCATTCTGACCTACGGAGGTATTTGCACGAGAGTCAAATAAAGCCGAGAAATGGACACTTAATAGATTTATCTTTATATGCGGTCTATTATCTAAATATTTATGCACGAATAAAGGAGACATGTGACCATTTGGAGAAGCAGGAGTTTTAATTTGAGAAGGAGAGAATTTTTATTAGACTTAAAAAATCAGAAACTTTTTGTAACTATTTAGTCCAATCTGATCTATTGGAATATTTCTTTACTTAAGATCCTCGTTAGAATCTTTCTTTTATCCGCGACCGGACGTTCTGGGAAAGTACGACGGATTTTCAGTTCATAGTCTAATTCATTTTCCAGTAGGTGATTGACTTTAAAATTGAAGGTTTCCATGATAAATGAATGAAATTTAAAATAATTGTTTAAAAAGTCGTGAAAATATTTCTCCTGTGCTCCCAATAGTCAAAATAAAAAATATGTAAAGGCACTTAAAATATGTAAACTTCTTTACCAAACATTTAAAAAAATCTTCCACAATTTCAAAAAAAATTTCTAAGTATTGTATCAGCAAAGTATTTTTAATATTCATGCAAAACATCGGTGAGAAAAAAGTACAGTTTTTTCTTCGGTTAACCGCAAAATAAATCTAACACTGCAAAAATTAAAGTAAACCAGCACATCTGCTAATCTGAACTATAAAGCTAGCTTTTAAGGAAAAAGCAGGGATCACTTATCTTAGAGTCGATTAACAAAATTCAAATATCTATACCACCATCAGATAAATTGAAATAAATAATTCTACAAATTTCCTGCTTTTGTCTTATTGCTATTGTGTAGTTTCGTTTAATAAATATTATGAAATAAAATATCTGAAAAGTTAGAGCTTTTACTTTGTTCGAAAGCTAGTACACTGAACCCTTTAAAAAATAAAATTCCAAAAGCCCCGCGTTGACAGCGCTACTTTGTAATGTGTTTTTTACTTGCCCGCTTTTTGAGGCGTTATTTTGTACCGTGTATATTAATTGGTCGCTTTTTGCGGCGTCATTTTGTACCCTGTGAAAATTGTTTTTCCCACGCTTGGGCACAATTTTCTTGCGACGTCTTTTTAATTTCTGAGAATGAATTGAGTGAATAATGATTTTAAAAGATCTAAAGAAATTAAACAAACACTAGCTCAGTTTTCCTTGGTAGAGATATATGGGTAAGAGATAATTGTTATACGTCTTTTTGGAATTATTTTCTATTTTTTAAAAAAACTTCAGTCGTACAAATTTTGGGCACCATTCATTTTAAAATAGAAAGGATCTAACTTCAGTTAAAAAAATGAAAAAATACTGAAGTGTTTTATGGATATTACTAAAAAGAATTATACTAGTACAACTTTTCTTATCCTGAAAGGAAAATAGGTATTCAGTGAGACACTAGCTTTAATCAACAAAAAAAGAAAATTTATTCATGATTTAAAATAAAAGTTCCAACCTTTGCTGTTATAAAAATTATAAAAGTTCTAGCCTAAATGTAGTTTTTATAAATTATAGTCCCTAAATCAGAGATTTTACTTCTAATTTTTGACTACACCCGAAATCGAAGAGTCGTGATTTTCACTTCGCGATCTTTCAGTTCAAATTGCTGTTGAAACATTTATTTGCGGGGAATATATTTATTGATGTAGTTCTGGTAACTTACGGTCTTCCTATGGGCTTCTAGGCCTTCAATGCTACACAAAACCGTTTTCACACTTTTGAGGAGAGCCTACTTTAGCTACTCCATTTAGAAAACACACAACGCCCACTACGGCTTTATGATAAAAAAACTCGTGCTTAACTTGGCTCTCGTAGGTATTGTCGTATGCCTCTACTGCGGCTCGGTGGAAATTAGCCTGCTGCGGCTTGATGTTACTGTCTCGCGGCGGCTCGGTGTTCTCAGCCTGGCTGCGGCTTGATGGTACTAACCACTCGGCGGCTTGGTGGAAATTAGCCTCGATTCGTGTCCTCCGGACGCTTAAATAAGCCGTGGGCACTCTGTCTGTAATATGGCGACGCCGGAACCAAAACTCCGGATACAAACATTTGACCAATCCCGGCGTATCGATAGATTCGGTCGAAAACCCGCACTGCACATCGTACGACGAGCGGCTAGAAAATTCCAGTGTAATACACTGCTCGATACAAAGATGAAAAGAAGTACAATATAAAACGAAAAATCAGTAACATTACATGGTCTTAAAATCTAGGAAAAAATGAATGTTACAATCTTCGTATTTTTTTGGCGGTTTTCCACGTTCTTTGTCTGCAACATCGAAGTCACCACTTTTGAAACGCCGAAACCATCGTTCACACGTATCTTTTGAAGGAGCATGTTCATCATAAGCTTCCCGAAGTAATCGGTATGATTCAACAGCAGTTTTCTTCAAATGAAAACAAAAAATTAATGCTGTCCGCGAATGCTCTTTGTTCGGTATAAATTTCGACATTTGAACACAACAACACAACACTATGCACACACTTTTCCAATTTATAACTCGTGCGCGTCTGACACTTGTTGATGACACAACAAAATGGCGCAGTGTCAAATCTTTATAGCACAAACTGCATTGATGCGCCATCTGTTGTCTGAAATCCGCATTTCATACTTGTACACCTGGTAAATTACTCGAAGGAATTTTGTTCCGCCGGAATTTGGATCCGCCCTTTTGAATTTTTCATATCTGTCATCGGATTCTTAAACAACATCCCAAGAAACCCCTTATTTAAAAATATTTAGCGGTATACAGAAACGTTAATTTAATCATAAATGAGGTTGGAGGACAACCGAATGGGTTAAACCAGCCATTTTATTTTAAACATTTTTTTTAAATTATGGTAAAACTAAAAAAAAATAACCTATATACTATACTATTTTTTGTAAAATTTCCCGTTCTTTCATGTGGTGCTATTAGTTTTTCAATATTTTTTTTATTTTTCGATATATTTGCGAAAAACCGAATTTTCGATTTTATAGACTTAACGTATACTTTAGAGCAGCAAACTTTTTTTTATCGTATTCTAAGTCCAAAAAACTAATTGTGTGCTAAAATGCAGCCTGTTAACATTTAATGAGAGCTGTTTGTCAAAATTTGCCTCTGACGACTTGGCTACCAATGTTTATGGGATTTAAGTTTAGTTTTCCAGCCTGTAAATAACCACTTAAAACTCTTACCGGTTTTAAGTTCCATACAGTAAAAACCTATTTGTTATACTTCTTTTAGTATTGGTTATGCGCAAGATCTAATACTTACGGAAATGTCAACCTTAATACCTCTACTTGACATTTACAAACGACTTCGGTGCAAAGCTCTATAAAATTAACAAAAACTTAACATAAATGTAGGCATAGCTAATCATCGTATAGAAAAAGTGTTACACATTCCTGTATACGCCTTTTTAAAAATTCCTTAAAGGGATTAACTCCGTTTAAAGGAAATAGTAGATTACAACATGACACTTTGTGGCTGGCTCTTGTAAAGTTCATAGCTTGTCTTTTAAAAACCATTCATTAAAGCAATAATCTTAAATCGGATTTGTATAAGATCAATCTATCTAGATATACGATACACGTTGGAAAGAAACCGGTGGCGTAGCTAGTCTTGGAAAAAAGGGATTTAAAAGAAGAATTGCTATATCTGGGCCTAAAATATACTACACTGTTAAAAATATATTTAAAACTCCTTAATATTATCCCATAAAATTAACTGATTTCTTAATGAATATTAACTAGTTAAACAAAACTTACATCAATGTTTTTGTACTTTTTAAGGTTATTTAAACGAAAATATAAAATATATTCCTGATTCGTAAAACGTCAAAATTGGTAGATATTACGCGCATTATCTACGATCTTATAATTTGCAATTTTCAGTGGGCATCTATACTAAACATATCTTTAACAGACAGACTAATATATGTGACTATAATGCAGGAAGACAAATAGCTGTTTATTTATTTTGTTATATTTCATTTATATCTTCTTAAACATGTGGTTACTCTTAGGCCTAGTGCACACTGGAGATTTTTTGCCCGTAGACAGTTTTGTCGCCATGCCGAGAGCTTATACAGCATATGAGAGTGCGCACGCCAGAAGACAAGACGGGGACAAGACAAAAGTGTCGTAGAGCCCGGTAGACACCCGGCGACTCTGTCTGCAGGCTTAAGATAGGACAATAGAAGTGCATGTGCCTGCGCAGACTGAGAGCAAAACTATCTTCTATCAAACATTCTCTCAGTCAAACTGTGTACCATCTTGTATATCCCTGTGTAAATTTTTAATTTGTTTGTAAAGATGAAAAGAGAAAATTGGAATATTTCGGGCATTCGATAAGAAACCACACCAAATACCACCTGCTACAGCTAATAATCCAAAGAAAGATTAAAACTAAACGCAGTCCTGGCAGAAGGAGAACATCTTGGCTGAAGAGTTTACGCCAATTATAGGGATTGAGTACCACCTCACTTTTCGGAGCCGCTATCCACAGAGTTAGCATCATCCATATGGTTGCCAACGGTCTGGGGGGATAAGGCATATGAACGAGAAGAAATATTTTGTGTAAAAAATACAAACACTATATCTATTTTTCTTCTAATGTACATGACGTTAGCGTTTAGTCAGTCGGAACGATCGTCAGGCAGCACTGTTTCATTGTGTGTTGGTGTTTTGATTGATGGTAAAGTAGAGACGGAAGCGAATAAAGTAACAAATAATTTTGTGTTGATTTAACGTTTGTGTTGGATGTGTGAATTAATTTTGAGGGATTTTTCGGTAAAAATATCGCTTTATTGTAAAAAAATCTTTCCGATTATGCTGTTGTTCACAGATAAAAAATCGCCTTTCAACGTCTCTTGGTTTCAATACGTACGGCACCCAATTTCCTTGCTTTTGAATCATTCCCAGTGCATGTAAGTGCTTGGAAATGATCGTATGATCAACTCCTAATGATTCTGCAAGTTCTTTTTCGATTTGACATGGATCTTCATCGAGTAATTCCTCCAAATCCTCATCTTTAAACTTTTTCCGCTGTCCTGGAAGTTCTTTGTCTTCCGTGTTGAAATCATCACTTTTGAAGCGTCGAAACCACTACTCACATATTTCTGTCGATGGAATATAATCACCATAGGTTTCCGATAGCCATCGATGACTTTCAACAGCGCTCTTCTTCGAATTAAACAAGAAAAGTAACACTTCTCGCAAATCGTGTTTTGTTGGCACGTAATTCGACATATTCAATGCTCAAAAAAAAAGTACGTTTACATTTCAACAAAATAACATATACTAAGTGACAATTCATAATTTTCAAGGTTATCTTTTTCTTCTAAGTCGAATATTTTGATTAAACTAATTGCGTGGGGGCACAAAATATTTCGTTACGCCCCTGATAGTAACATTTAAACCATTATGTCCAAGAAAGTCCACAAATCATGGCTTTTTTCTAAATATCTTATGCAAGAAAAATTTTAAAGGTGACATGCCATTAATTTATTAGAAAATTTATCGCCAATCTTAATAGATCGCGTCCATAAAAATGCAGTCACACACAGTAACCAACTGTTTAACGTTTTTGCATCTTTTTAACTGAGTTTTAGCTCCTTTGCATTTGCAGTAATGCATGAAATTATACAATTTAATGTTTAGTTTTTGAAATATTTATGAAATAATTAAATTTTTTGCGGCAAATAAGTCTTAGAAATAGTTAAGTATGTTTTTACCCGACTTCAAAAAGGAAGGTTCTCAAATTAATACCCAAATAAAATACTCTGAAAATACAAATAAATAAATAAAACCTTATTTTGTACTTTTTTTGGAGTTTGTTATTTTATTTAGTTCGCAGTTTTATTTTATTGGTTCTTGTTTTAATTTCAGAACTGTTACAATAATAAAGCTTATTAATGCAGCAAAAAAAGATCAAAATAATGGTGAGATAGGCATAGTTTAGACACAATAATATTATGATTTTATCCTCTCTGAGGTACTGTCCTGAGTTTTGGACCTCGAAAAACTTGTTCTCTTTTGTTTACAAACAATTAAAGTTTTGAAAACGTGTTTTTTAGCTTAAAATGTGAATAACTCCGGTTATATAAGTCGGATCGAGAGAAAAAAAAAAACAAACCCTTCGTAATGAAATTTCCAACAAATCTTCGTTGGTTTTGAGTCGCTCAAGTACGTACATAACTTGCAAAATTGAAAAAACGGGTCAAAACCGTTTTTTTCATTTTATTGTGCAGGTCAACCAAGTGAACCGATCGGCTTGAAACTTTCAGAAAATCTGCCTTTTGTTAGAGCAAAAGCACCCTAAAATTTTGGTACAAAAATATCGAACCCAGTGGGCAGAAGAGTTAAACTGGTCCTATAGGGGAATGATCAATCCCTACCAGTTTGGCTTCTGTCCTGGAAAATCAACTACAGAAAATTTGGCACTATATGAAGTTGCTCTGCTGGAGGCGTTGGAGAGGAGTGATCAGGTCGATGTTATCTACACTGACTTCTCCAGAGCCTTTGACAGAGTTAACTTTAAGATCTTATTGAGTAAGCTTCTTTCTCTGGGATTCTCTGAACGAATCATAGCTTGGTTAAAGAGTTTTCTCTTGGGCCGTACCTAGACTGTGAGAATGAATGGTTTGTCATCCAGTATTATTCATGTTACATCGGGCGTCCCCCAGGGTTCGCACTGCGCTCCTCTGCTCTTTATTTTGTTTGTAAATGATCTGTTATCGGCATTGCATCGCTCAACGGGGCTTATGTTTGCAGATAATTTGAAGATCTATCGGCGGGTTGGTAGTGTTGAGGACGTTTGTAGCGCTTTAAGATGATCTTGATCTGGTTTGACAGTGGACCCAGTCCAATCATTTATTTTTAAATGTAAGCAAATGTTTTAACATTAGCTCCGATAGAGGGAAACATATAGTCCCATCCTCATACTCGATTGAAGGTGTTCAACTTCCTTACAGGAGTTCAGCAAAGGACCTTGAGGTTGTTTTCGATGAAAGACTTACTTTTATAAGGCATATATCTGCCCTTAGCCAGAAGGGGCTAAGCATGCTGGGTTTTGTTTTGAGAAATTGCGGGCAGTTCTCTATGACTGGTTTGAGAGTGTTGTATTGTGCTCTTGTTAGAGCAAACTTGGAATATGCGACGGTAATTTGGTCTCCATTTTATGAGTTGCATAAGAGAACAATCGAAAGAGTGCAAAATAAATTTTTGAGATTTTCCGCACTCAAGTGCAACGGTACACTTGTAAATTATCATAAGACTGTCATGAGGAGGACCTTAGGGTTAAATACTTTGGAAATGAGAAGATCACTTTATGATGCACGTTTTATCTTCAAACTTATTAATAGAATCATTGACTGTCCTCAGCTACTCGCTAAAATAAATTTTAATATACCCAGAGGCAATCTTCGCCATCTTCCATCGCACGAATTATGGAAGGCACTCTCCCATTCATAGAGCTTTGAGGACTTGGAATTCATTGGATGGCCGGCTCGATATGTTTAACAGCTCTATCTCGGGATTTAGGTCCCAGCTGCTGAGGGCTTTGTAGAGGTTCTACTTGATCAGTGTTTACTATTGTTAATACTATATTTCTGAGGTTAGTTCTTTCATTACCTGTATCTATTTTATATATTTTGTTATTGAGGATGTTTATATGTTTGTTGAATATTTTTATTTAGACACAGACTTTATCACGTGTTTGTCTTTTTAATTTTTAATATTTTTGTATCTGCATTTGTACCTGTTTTAAAATTGTACTACAATGGGGTTTCCCGTAACATTTGTATAAATAAATAAATTGAATTTGTTATTTAAAATTTGAATTACCTGCCATTTTATGCCATTTAGTCCAAAATAGATCTTTTTTTTTCAAAAATTTATATCTCGATGCCAGCTTTCCGAGTCATTTTAAACGTTTTTTTTTATATTTGTTTGTAAATTAAATAGCAACAAATGAGTTTTTGGGTCCTTTTGAAAAAAACAAATGAACATTTTTTATCACATCTGGCAGAGAATCGTAAGACCTTTGATTAATAAACAAGTGTAAAAAAAAACGGTTAAAACGACTAGTTGTGTCCACTGAGTCCAATATCTTTGTACCAGCATTTTAAGGTATTATTACTATAACAAAAAGCATAGACAATAGATAGTTTATTCAGCCTACAAAAGTTGTAGATAAAACATGTCAACAGAGGGATGTATGATCCCATCTTAGGTAATATCAAAAATAATAAAATAAAAAATAAGAAATCTTACTATTAAACACATTAATACACAGTAAATACAAGATATAAAAAAAAAACACACCATACATATTTATAACAAACAAATTTATAACAATCAAAATACATACTGAAGATGCTTTAATTAAGTAAGGATTTTATAAAGAATAACATTCACACTCCGCCCAGCAGATAACTTTCAAATTCAGTTACAGAATTAAAAGTTTTATTTAATAGTGTAGTTTTTATTTGGTTTTTAAAACGTGCCATAGATTCAATCCTTTTTACATTTTCCGGCAGTAAGTTAAATAATCTGCAACCTAAGTAATGACTAGTTTTTTTTTAACATATTCATGATTGTATTTTTCAATATAAAAATGTTCTCTGCTTCGAGTCGGATAACGATGAAAAGATCTATGCGAAATGAAGCTATCTTGATTTTGGTAGATATACATTAAGAGTTTATATATATAAATACTTGTAACTGTTAATATTGCGTTATATGGCATACTAAAAATTAGTCTCATGATTCGTTTTTGTATTACCAGCACTCTGTCAAGTTCACGCGCACTTCCCCAAACCGCCAGACCATAGGATATGGCTGGGTACGCATTAACGTAATAGACAGTTATGAGATTGGGAACACTTAATGAGTTTTTTGAAGATTTTATCATAAAAAAACATTTATTTAGTCTTGAGCAAACGTCATCTATGTGCAAACTCCATTCGAGGTTAGAATGTATTATGATTCCTAGAAACTTTGAACGATGGCTAACAGGAAAATTCATATTATTAAATACAATATTTAGGTTTAATGGTTTGCGAATTTTTGTCTTAAATTCCATAGTCACGGTCTTTGATAGATTTATTATAAGGTTATTCTTTTTACACCAGTTTGAGAACTCAGTCAATATTATTTTAATTTTTTTCTCCAAAAGTTTCTCATCTTTGGCTGAGATGAGTATGGTCGTAACGTCAGCGAACATAAAAACGATTCCACTTGAAATGTATTCAGGTAAGTCGTTTATGAACAACAAGAAAATTAGAGGACCTAGGACACTGCCTTGAGGTCCCTAAATCACAGTTTGTCATTTGCGAAAAAATATTACCAATTTTTATTTTAAAGTTTCGACCCTTCAGAAATGAATTACACCATTTATTTAGTGGTCCTCTAATACCTAGCCTTTCAAATTTTTTAACAACAAAGCCTGGGTAAAGTGAGTCAAATGCCCTTGTTAGATCAAATAGTAGAGCTACTACTTTCTCATTTATATCAAGTTTTTTATATATATTCTTTATAAAGTCGATCGCTGCGGTCTCTGTAGAGTGCTTTTCTCTAAAACCGTGCTGGTGTGAGGTTGGAACTTTGTTATTATCAAGAAATGGAGTTATCTTATTGTAAACAACTTTTTCGAAAACCTTTGAAAAACAGTTAAGTAAAGATATAGGCCTATAATTTTCAATTAAAAGAGGATCGTCATTTTTAAATACAGGTAAAATGTTAGCCTCTTTCAGTCGCGTAGGAAAAATACCTTCATAAACAGACATATTTATTAAATAAACCAGGCAAGCAATTACTTTAGGCGAACATCTCTTTAACAAAGCAATAGGTACCTCATCTGGTCCCGTTGATTTTTTATTGGGTAACTTTTTTTATGGCAGACCTAACATCCTGTGAAGTTACATTAGTATATTGAAAGGTATCAAAACATTTTTTTGACACAGTGCATTCCTGTGATAAACCGTTACTGAAGTGAGAATTTAATTTATTTTTTACAATAGTAGATAAATAGTTACTGAAGCTACTTGCTATGTCTTCTGCATTACTAAGAGTGACATTATCTGTGCATATTAGGTTAACGTATCTTTTGGAATTGTTTTGGTTTTTGCCATTTAAAAAATTAATTATATTCCAGGTGGTCTTGGCTTTGTTTTTTGAGTTATTTATTTTCCTGTTATAGTAGCTTTCTTTTTCTTTCTTAATTTTAATATTTATGTCTTTTTTTAGGTGTTTATATTTATTTTTTAGTTGAAAGTCCTCAGTACGTTTCTGTAACCAATGTAAATTTCTTAAGTTTTCAAGATCCTCTAGGAGTTCCTTAGAATTTTTTTTTTTTATTGAGTAGCTTATTTTCCTTAACCTCTTTATTTGGACAGCTTATTTGAAAGCACCAATTAAACACATCAAAGAAGTGTTCAAAGTTTTTTTCCATATTGCTCTGAGTAAAGTCTATTTTAAATGAATCAAAAAGAAAATTAAATTCATTAATTGAACCATTGCCAACCACCCTATAGTACCGGACCGTTTCCCGTTAAACTGCATCTGGTAATATTGCTAGCTCGTCATGGCAATATATAAGTTGACAAAAATGATCGGAAATTCCAGCATCAAAATTTTTACAAGAAAAAAGTTCTGGTTTGGACGTGATGACATAATCAAGACCAGAGATACTGGTAATATTTTTTCTATTAGTAACAATTCTAGTTGCTCCATAAAGCAAAGATGTTAGTCTATTTGAGTCAAATATATCTTTAAACATTTTATAGTATTTACAGTTTCTACTACTAGACAGATGGTCAATGTTAAGATCAGAACAGATTAAAATATTTTTATAATTATCTAAGATTTTTGTCAATAGTTCAGAAAAAATGTCAAGAAAACCCTCAATGTCAGTCGCCGTTCCTGGTCTATACACTAATAATATGCAATACTTTTTTTATTCTATGGCAGAACATTCAAACAGCATTTGAGTAGAAAAATACTTTCTGAAAGTTTCAAGCCGATCGGTTCACTTAGTCGACCTGTACAATACAAAGAAAAAAAGTTTTTACCTGTCTTTTTAATTTTGTAGATTATGTACGCATTTAAGTGACTTAAAATAAAGAAGATTTGTTGGAAATTTCATTATGAAAAGTTTGTTTTTTATTTTGTCTCGATCCGACTTATATAACCGAAGTTATTCACATTTTAAGCTCAAGAAACTCGTTTTGAGAACAGTTTATAAACAAAAGACCACACGCAATTTCAGATGCTTTTTTTGCTGCACTAGAAGGGAAATCGTGGTTCTTGGGTTTGGATCCTATCAATTTGTAGTAGTTTTCCCACGTTTCGCTTATGATTGCATCTTCAGGGGTCGTTAATCTTCGCGATTAGAATATTGAATCAGCTCGAAGAAGCATAAGTCAAGCCTTTATGCTTAGCTGAGACAGACCGAACCATTATCCAGTGTATTGATGATTTGCCACGTGGGATGCAGAACGTAACTATGTTAATGTGGTTAGAGTGTTCCTAAATTTCAATTGATAACCTAAATTTTCGTTTATAAAATGAAAAACAAAAGCAAGAACTTTCATTCCTCTTAGCTTGATGGTATGATTTGTAGAAGTATGTATGACTTGTTCAGCTACAGCTGATTGTATAATTTGTTTCTTTATGATACATTTTTCATGGTCACAAATTTTTAGTGATCTCCCAGGTTTTTTAGATCATCCGGCAAAATAAGAAATGTACCTTCAATATAATTGATCCAAAATTTTGGTTTTGCAGGCGAGCTCAAGGCACTTCCTTCAAAAGCATCTATAAAAATATTCATCACTAAAGGAGATAGTGATGATAGGTGACAGACACGACAATCCAACAAAGATGAATCAAAGGGATTATGTCCAAATTGGCTTCATATTATACGACCTGAATCGTTAATTGGAACATTCGTGTTTGTGTCGATGTTGTGAATTTTTAGATTTGCACGAAATTTACCTATTTTATAAGTTGGAGATTCTATTACACTGAAAATTATACGGAGTGGTATATCGGCCTTACAAATTTTTGGACAGACCTTCTATTCTAGTTGTTCGGCTTGTAAGATTTTCCTCCAGAAATTAAATTGGAGGCGTTAATTAGGGTAGTAACGCGTGTCTTGATCTTATCAGTGGGGCCTGTTAGAATTATAGTGTAGATGTGGTGACCTAGTAATTCATTGATTTCCTCGACATATTTTTTTTTATGGGTCTAGCACACGTGCTGCAGGGAACTCCTTAAAGCGCTACAGGAGCGATACGTGTGCGGAAAAAGCGATTCACCTTGTTCTTGAATCGCTGTAAATTGTACTCGGTGGGAAACACAGTCCTGGGTAAATTGTTCCAAAGGGATGATGTTCTCCATATAAATGACTGCTTGAAAAGCGTTGTACGAGGAGTAACAAGCTGAACTTCATACGGATGTGAAGTATCAGCGCGACGTGTATTTTTAACATGCACCCCTCTGGGAGGAATTAAACGGGCCACATCCTCCGAACACTTTCCATGAAAATACTTGTAGAATAGGCTCAAGTCGCCAACCGTTCTTTCAATGTTCCAGAGAATCAAGGCCGCCGGTCAGTTCCGGGTCTCCAATCAGATGAACAGGACTTCTCTGAATAGAATCCAACAAATGCAGTGTATGTTTGGGAGCGGAGCCTCAAACATGGGAGCAGTATTCCATAGTTGGTCGAATTTGAGCTTTGTAAAGAATTATCAGTTGTTGTGGAGTGTAAAGCTTTCTGGTTCGAAATAATATTCCCAACTTTTGAGAAGCTTTCCTTGCTGTTGTTCATGCCAGGATATATTTGCTTCCAAATTAACGCCCAACAAATTGAGTGACGATGTTAGAGGAATGGAGTGCCCCGACACAACTATGTCGGATTCAGTAACGTTAACTTTTTTAGAAAAAACTGCCGCTTGGGTTTTTGTAGCGTTAAATTCCACTTGGTTACTGTCACCCCAAGGTAGAATTTCTTCCAGGTCTTTGTTAAGTTGAATGACTTCCTGCTGTCTGCGGATATTGATCTGAGTAGCCGATGTCCGAGCATTCAAAGTGAATAAAGAGATAAGCGTACTGTCATCTCCAAAGCTGTAGATTGGATTCCCGGTCTAGACTACTAGATACTACTAGGTACTAGACGTACTGGGTAGAAATGGGCAACGGATTCGTTGTCGGCGACTCAAAATAAATATAGAATACATAAAGACTTGTTTGAGTAAAAAAAATTATGGTCCTGTGTAATTAAAATTAATAATCCATAAGTGCCGCTACCTAAGGGCTTATGGAAGGACTATGCCTGCCTGCAACATGCTCATGCCAGGACATATTTGCTCCCAAATTAACGCCCAACAAACTGAGTGACGATGTTAGAGGAATGGAGTGCCCCGCCATAACTATGTCGGGTTCAGCAACGTTAACTTTTTTTTTGTTCTTGTCCTATTGCGTTTCCTTTGTTAACTGAAATAACCAGTTTTGATTCGTTGATGCCTATCACAAAGATACATTTATTACAGCAAAAATGATTTTTTAGCTTTCTTATGTTATTCAAAATAGTTTGAAAATATTTTGTTTTCTCGATTCAATGTTCTACAGAATTTTCTTGCGGTTAGCGTTAACTTTTAGCGGAATTTTTTGAAATCACACTTTCTAGTGTATATTGTCTCTCCTTCTGACATCGTTGATCTATGCAGAGGTTATTTAAGGCAAGCTTAGATGAAACAAATAAATATCGAATGCATGTATCAATATCAGTTTCTTTTGACGCCGAGTACATACCGAAATAAATATATCATCAAAAGAAATTGATCGCAGTGGGCGATGATTAAGATTTTTCGAGAATGGAAGTAGATCAGAAATAAGTGGTGAGAATGTTCGAGCAGACTGAAAATAAAAGAAAGTAAAGACAGACCGAGACAGTTTTTCGTCTATTCCTATTATTTTCTAGTAAAACCTGCGTTAAATATAACTAGAACGAAAAAATGCATTCATCTGACTAAGAAAATTTATACAGTGACCAGTTTATCTACTTAACTTATTAAAATTTTTATATCATTAATATTACCGACAAACAAGGACGTAAATAAAGTAAGTTCATTTTAAGACGTTGCAAATTTCAGTACAAACAGAAGATATTAGCTTTGAACAAGCCGCTTTTGCAAGTCTTCTTTTATGATTATGATAAATATTACTTAAATACTATTTATGAAAGTCTTTTTGTTTGTTCTTAGTTTGTAATTTGATATCAGATTAGTTTACTCTGCGGAAAGCTTTCAAGGAGCCCGGATTTCATATCGTACCGAAGAAAAATTAAAAAAAAAAATAACAGGATATTGGGATCACATCTGTTTAAATTCTAGTAATAATGTAAATGTAGAGGGTGCTCCATAAATAAGTTTAAAATTGTTTAGCTTATTGTGTGAACACAACGGTAGGCAGGAAGTAATATGGAGGCACAGAGCGTAATCCCGGTCCTGGATAAATCAGATGGTATGAAGGATTTTCATCAAAGCGAAACTTGTTTTTATATTATAGAGTTTTATAAAAATAATAACTTATGGCAGTCTTTTAGCGTTTAATATTATTTAGTCAGCATCTAAGAATCTGCAATTCTTCAACTAATTATAAAATAGGTACAGAAGTTTAAAGAAGCCATACGAGTGTTATTTCGTTAAAATCTGGACCTCCTAAATATGCAAACGATTAAGTGCCGTAAATGGTTGTTTGAAGATTTTATTTTGAAAAATTTATGGTATTATTAACGTTCCCTGGTGTCCCGATTTATGCGGGACGTCCCGATTTTCAGGGGTCTGTAAACACGTCCCAGTTCACCCTCGATCGGGACGCCAAATGTCCAGATTTTGGGTCAATCGGTAATTATAAAAAGTTCAAACTTCGCGGGTATCGTTTTGAGACTGCGAATGGCGCGATAGAGATACCCGTTGTGTTCTATTTCAAAAATGTTTATCGGAGTTAGTTTCTAAATAGGTACTGCCAATTGTACTACCCTACCGTTATTTTCCCCACTTAATGATAAAAATAAACGTGATTTATAAAAACCTTGTTTTCTTTAGTTGTCCCGATTGGACAACCAAAATCCCAAAATTTGGCATACTGGACCTGGCAATACTAGGTATCACCCACATTTCCACTTTAACAGCTGTCAATAAATAGAACAACCATTACTGGAGCACACAACAACCAAGATATACAATTATAAGCTTCTTTCTAAAATAACAGCTCAGTCTGAAATATCGGCACTTGAAATAATCGACTTGCAGGGATAAATAGGAATGATTGGGATATTCTTCAAACTTACTTAATGAAGTTTTCATGATTGTAACCAAGGAACTTGGCCTTAACAGGACAGGTCGACATCATACACTTCAACACATCTTTATCAGTGATTAGAAGAATTTAATTTACTTTTAAAAGAAGTGTAAGCTTAAAAGGTTGCTGGGAATATCACAGTTCTCATTCGGAAGATGTTATTTAAAAAATAATAATAAATTTATAAGTATAAGGATGGCCAAAAAAACTATGATGATTTTTTATAACCTCTCTATTAACGACAATACGCTATCTAGAGAGACAAACTGTTATCGACCAGCTCTTGGCCATAACGCTACTTAATAACCACACATTATAGCATGCTCAATACCTCTGCATCTTTATTATTATATTAATAATCTTATTATAATAATTTACTCATTGGCGTTTTACGCATTAAGAGAGTGTGATTTCATTTTCGAGTGAAATCGAGACCATAGTTTAATTGGCAATTGTTTTAAAAAAATTGTTTATAACTTTACCAAATTAAATTTTTACTACAACTGTATAAATATCAAGATTCATTTTAAAAAAATTAACTCAATTATCTCTATTCGCTTCCGAAATATAAATAAATGAAAAGTTCCATATATAAATATTCAACTAACGATTATTCGCAAAATAATTGAAGTATTGCAAAAAAAAATTAAGGGGTAAAAAGGTACCTTTATCGAAAAACATAGTTAAACTTTGAAATCCAAGAAAAAATTTTTTCAGGTGCCCCATTTTACTTATTTTGACCCATATATAATTAACAATAAGGCACCGACATATTTTTTTACGTAAAAGTAATTATCTGTTTCAGACGAATGGGGATGATCTTGGACGAGATGATGCAAAATGATCAAGGCCCCCCCCTCATGTAAAGCATTGCCTGGCTTGAGCCCTGGTCAAACCAGGCTTTGTCAACTGTATATTAATCACATGAATGCTGTGGCAGTGGGAGCTAGACAAGCATTGAATGAATGTAAACATCAGTTTCAAAATAGGAGGTGGAATTGTTCAATTTTGGATGATGTGAATGTTTTTGGTCCAATATATACTATAGGTAAGGGTTCACATTTAGTATTTTATTGGTCCGTAATCAAAAGTGAAAAAATGGAACTCCATAGCGTCTCACAGTGTGGCCATTCGAGTAGTGTTTTTTCAAAAATACTTACAGGTCTCAGGATTCATCCATTTTAAATATATTTTTTTTAAATAATCCTGATCAAATTTCGAAGAGATTTTCGGAGCCCGATTAAAAAAAAAAAAATCTAACCTAACTTAACCGAACGTAACCTAATCTAGCCTAACATAAAGTAATATAATGAAAAATTAGGAAATGAAAAGTAATAGTCTCTGAATCTAAATACAACCTAACCTAACCTAACCCTACTAACTATACGTATGGTTAGTAAAATTAGGTTGTATTTAAGGCCTTTAGATTCAGAGACTGTTATTTTTAGTTTCTTACCTAACATATATTTTACATATATGTATTTTGTATTTTATTATGCTAGGCTAGGCTAGTTCAAATTAGGTTAGGTTTGATCAGGTTTGGTTAAGTCGTGTTAGTTTGGATTAGGTTATGTTGGGCTATATTTAAGCCTTTTAGATTCAGAGACTTCACAACTGTTCGATCTAGAAAACGAATGCCGGAATATTAAGTGGTATGTAATAGGCCTATCAGAAGTAAAAGGAAAAGGAGTAGGCTTTATAACACTGAAGTCAGGAAATGTACTTTTATATCAAGGCCACAATACCGAAAGCCAATGGGAAGTTGGATTTTTAATTAAAAAAACGCATATTCAGAATATAGTATCCTTTAAGGGAATATCGGGAAGAGTTGCATATATCGGTCTAAAATTATCCGATTACTGCAAGTTAAAGATCATACAAATATACGCACCCACCCTCACTTACGAAGATGAAGAAGTCGAATTTATTTATGAAGATATACCAAAAGCCAGAAGACACGTAATAGGAGACTTTAATGCCATTCTAGGGCACCAACAAGATGAAGACGAAAGATATATTGGAAAATACGGATTAGGTACAAGAAATCAGAGAGGGAACAGGTTGGCAAACTTCTTGGAAAATCAAAGACTATATGCCATGAACACCTACTTTAACAAAAAAATGCAAGGAAAATGGACGTGGATCAGTCCCGATGCAAAAACTAGAAATGAAATAGATTATATCTTGTGTCCCTCAAAATCAGTAAAAGACCTCTTAGCACTAAACTTCTTTAACATCGGAAGTGACTATCGTCTCATAAGAGCAAAAATCATAATAACAGGAAAAAGGAAAAGAATAAAACCTAAATCAAAATGAAAAAATCCACTTGACATTAATAAACTCAAAGAAAACACGGAAAAGCACACAAAAAAACTAAGCAAGGCAATAGGTGACATTCAACATATTAAAAAGGAACTAAACGAACCATCAAGATATCTAACAACTTCGGTAACAGAAATGGCTTTTAAGACTGCCGGAAATACAAAATTAAGATCGGACAAGTTAACAATAGAAACGAAACAGAAAATAGAAGAGAGAAGGACCTCATACAAGGGTAAATATGGCACGCAAGAATACAGGACAGTCAGAAAAGACACACGGAAGATGATACGAAAAGACCTAGAAAGGAACTATGAAAGATTAATAGAGGATACTACTCAGTATATATCACCACTACACCAAACACTTTATTTTTGCACTCGACGCGCGTTTCGCTAACCATGTTAGCTTCATCAGGAGCGATGATTGACTATCATCGCTCCTGATGAAGCTAACATGGTTAGCGAAACGCGCGTCGAGTGCAAAAATAAAGTGTTTGGTGTAGTGGTGATATATACTGAGTAGTATCATTGTGCCAAGATTCCACATTCCCAACTTAATTAATGGAGGAAGTTATCGAAAATAATAAAAACATAAAATAACAGAGAAATCGGAGACCGGCAAGAAATACTAACAACCATCGAAGAATTTTACACAACATTATACAGCTCCCCAATTCAGACAACATACACAAACAAAGAACACTTTAAAATAACTAACGGAAGATATACTCGAAATAAGTAACGATGAAATTATACACCTTCTACGAAGTATGAAGAATAATAGTGCACCCGGAGAAGACGACATAGTAATAGAGATGATAAAAGAAGGTAATCGTGCCAAAACTGAAGATCCTGTTTAACATATGCCTAGAAAAAACGACAAATTCCGGAAACAATGCAATAATGATCGACCTGTTCAAAAAAGGAGACCCCCCTCTCTTACGAAACTATCGTCGAATTAGCCTAATGTCACACCTCTACAAATTATTCACAAAGATCATCACCAATAGAATATCAAAGAAACTAGATCAGCACCAACCAGTCGAACAAGCTGCATTTCGCAAAGACTGCGCAACTTGTGATCACCTATTAACCGCAAGAATATTTATAGAAAAATCAGTTGAATATAACCTTGAACTCTATATGACCTTTGTAGATTACGAAAAGGCATTCGACTCCATCTGAGCAATAATGCAAGGACTTAACCATGCGCGTGTAGATTCTCGCTTACAGCTTTCATAGGGAACATATACCAAAAATTTTGGATGGTTGTAGCTTCTACTTGATGGAAATTCATGGACAGTATTGAAACAATGATATTTAATAACCATAATAACAATAGTAATAATTGTCTATACTGGTATTGATACGTAGACGATATAATTGTATGCTTTACAGGTACGGACAGACAATTAACTCACTTTTTACAATATATTAATTCTTTATATAGAAATATCAGTTTTACAATGGAAGAAGGGAAAATTAATTTCCTAGACTTAACAATCAGTAAAGCCATGAAAAAACATGAATTTGCAATATATCACAAACCTTGTCATACAAATACCACAATTCACAAGAGTTCTCACCACCCTAACCATCATAAACTTGCAGCTTATCATAGTTTTATACATAGACTGACTAATATCCCCTTATCAGAAGAAAATTTTACTAAAGAATTAAACTACATAACGGTTATTCGGTTACTTTAATCAATAGTATCGTTAGGAAAAAACTTAGAAACAAGGCAATCTCAGAAATATACCCAAGTTTTAAGGACAGAAATACCACTTTTAAATGCTTAACCTATTTCGGCAAACCAACGGAAAAACTGGGGAAATTTTTAAATCAAAAAAATATCAACATAGCTTACAAAACTAACAATACTATAGGGAAATATCTTAAAAACTACAAACCATAAATCAATAAAGACAATAAATCTGGGGTTTATCAATTAACATGTGGGTCATGTCTTAAAACATACATCGGACAAATTATATAAAACTGTGAATATTAAACCTAACTTGACAGTGTCAAATGTAGGTCTGAAGAAGCTGCATCGACAGCGAAACGCGTCATCGCAATTTAAATAAACCAGTGGAAATTGACTAAAAACAGTCTTTTATTATATATATATTTATATATATATATATATATATATATATATATATATATATATATATATATATATATATATATACCAAAAAGCCATATCATCTGTGAAAATACACGAAAGCACAGGAAAGTTCCCTGTTAACAGAGGTATACGACAGGGCAACTCAATTTCACCAAAATTATTTACACTTGCCCTGGAGGAGATATTCAGGAAAATACACTGACCAGACAAAGGAATAAACATATGTAGACAAAGCCTAAACCACCTAAGATTTCCTGACGACGTATTCTTAATTGCAGATAAACTAAAAGACTTGAAAACTATATTGAAGGAACTAGAAATCCAATCAAGAGCAGTGGGTCTAAAGATCAATTTAAGTAAAACCAAGACAATGTGTCCAGAAGATCCGGAAATTGTTATCAGAGAAACAGCAACTGAGAATGTCAACTCATATATGTATCTCGGACAAATTGTAACATTGATAAAAGAAAACAAAGAACTAAAAATAGATCGCAGAAGGAGACTAAGATGGGAGGCATTTGGGAAACTATCTTATACACTTAAGAACAAGAAAATTCCTCTACACTTGGGGACAAAAGTGTTCGATTAGTGTGTACTGCCAGTTTTAACTTACGGAGCACAGACTTGGACATCACTCGAATCAAAACAAATAGTAACGAAATTACAGACAACACACATAGCAATGTTAAGATCAATTTTGGTTATTACCTTGAGAGATAAAAAGAGGAATATGTGGATAAGAGTGGCGGACGTTGTAAAGAGAGTGGCACGCCTAAAATGGGATTATGCAGGACACATAGCCAGATCCAAAGAAAACAAATGGACTACAAGAATACTACAGTGGAGACCATGGTCCGGCAGAAGAAACAGGGGAAGGCCACAAACGCGGTGGTACGACGATATCAAGAGAGTTGCAAGGCTACCGTGGTTAAGAGTAACGCAGGACAGGGATAGGTGGCGACAATTAGGGGAAGTTTATCCCAATACTGGGCTGAAGATGGCTAGAGAGAGAGAGAGATTCATATACTATTAGTTTCCATTTCCTAATTTTTTATTATTTTACTTTATGTTAGGGTAGATTACGTTAGGTTAGGTTTTTAGTGTTCTGTACGGAACACTTATAAGATGACTTCGGGGTCCGTCTGTCTGTCTGTCCGTCTGTCTGTCTGTCACACCCAATTTTCTCCGAAACTATTTGTCGTAGAAAGTTGAAATTTGGTAATAATTTAGGAATTGATGGCCTCATCAGAGCCGTGTAGTTTTGAAAGTTAAATTTCGACTTAAGGGGTTAGTTTTGGGGGGTGAAATCGGAAGTGAAAAAAATTTTTTTTTACTAGATCATCGAGTGTGGTGTCAAATGAAAGCTTGTGAAAACACGAGTAAAATATATATATATATATATATATATATATATATATATATAATGTAATACTTTTGTTTGTATTATTTTTAAAAATTCACGAAAAATCGCTGTCCCTCCGCCTTATCTCGAAAAGTACTGATCAAAAAATTTTGAAAAAATTCTGGAATATTTTTCACGGGGTGTAGATTGAACGAAAATTTTCACGAGTGCATTACCTTTAATAATTTATTTGGTATATAAAAAAAAACAAAAATTCAAGGTCATCAGTTTTCAGTAAAGATTGGAAACAAACTTTGTTGAAAACTCCGTTGGGGTGTGTTTGTGAAGTCACTGAGCATTTTTTACCACCGTAACAATTTTTTTTTTATTTTAAAAGCAATCAACGTACGGAACACTAATTGTGCAAGTTCAACTTGCACTTGACCGGTTATTTTTTTTTTAAATCGGGCTCCGAAGATATCTTCGAAATTTAATCCGGATTATTTAAAAAAATGTATATTTAAAACGGATGAATCCTGAGGCCTGTAGATATTTTTGAAACAACACACTGTGCGTCTGTCTGTTTGCTCGCCTTTTCTCTTATAAAGTCCAGTCGGTTAAGTAAGAATGTGTGGCGCACTGTTCATTAAAAATTGTATTTATTTAAAACTTTTTACATCATTAAACAGTAAAGGAATGCCACTAAAATGCTAATGATTCAGTAGTTTGTCCAGTCCAATGATCGCCTATTATCTTCGAGGCATACTTTCGACGAGATTTTTCGCGTTCCAAATTGTACCAATTTGCTGTGAAAACTACTTCACTCTCTACACCTTTTTTACTACGAAGCTTCTGCTGGATGTATGACGACATATTCTCGATTAGGTTTGCAACTGGCGAATGAGATGGCCAATTTAGTGTGACGATACCAAATTCCCGTTTCCACTAGCTACCCGTTTTACTTCGATATTTCGGGTCGTTATCCTCTTGAAGAATCCACCCCTCTTTTTTATCGACAAACCACCGTCTGACAGTAAGTACTAATGCCTTCTTGTAAATCGGGAGCATTTTATCAGCGTTCAAATTGTAGATAACATTGAAGAGTCTTCCAAAACCTTTTTCCGAAAGACATCTCCAAATATGGATCTTCACAGGGTATTTCACGGTATGCTGAACCAATCGATTAGTGGACCAGGCTTCTGGTGTGACAACACACAACAACAAAATGAAGCTCAGTCAATAAAAATTACATTGCTCCAGTCTCGATCTATGTTTTCTTCGGCCGACGTGAGTCGTTTCTCTCTGTATTTTGCGCTCAGCAATGATTCTTGATTGTACTCCGCTACTTCCAATCGTTAGCCCGGAGATGAGTACGAATCGTTTCATACAATATATCCAAAGCTTTCTGCTTTAGATTTTGCACCGTTGTGTAAACCTAATTTCGGGAAAACATGTTAATAATTATTTTTTTATTCTTGTCCGACACTTTTCCTCTCGAATTTCGTTCTGGTAGATCATCATCATTTTTTAACTGAGAGTATCGTTTCACCCACTTGCTAAGGAATACCCTCGACTTGCTCATATACTTAGCAGCCGCTGTAAGCGTGATTTTCGGGCTTTTTGGAGGATTACATAGGAACACAGCTTCGAAGCGCGGCGAGTATACACCACTCATGTTCGATAATGGACTACTTAACCATAAATAAGATTAGAAATGAATCTCTTTCTACAAAGCATTGTTTGCAATGGTGCCAACATTAACCTCAAAAAATAAAAGGAATTTCTTTTATCGACTACAAGGTATAAGCGATACGTTCTTACTTGACCGGCTGTACTAGACGTAAAAAATTAAAATAAATTGATTTTAATAATTATTTATTACATTTTAAAAGCGACGAATGGAAGTAATCTTTAAATTAATTGCTTACCAAGATAAAACGAGTTATAATCAAGATGAGTAATAATTTAGAGATTTTAATGAAGTTTTAGTGCAAAATTAAAAAAATGATGATAGATATTCAAGTAATTAAGTTTTTATTAAGGCTTTCATATAGAATTACAATTATAAGGTCGTTCGAACAGCAAGGATATGATATACGTGCAAAGCTTCGGTAGAATAGTAAAAAAAACTGAATTATAGGATATAAAACCGAAAATTATGCTTTAAACTTATAATTAGAGACCGGATTATATGCATTTGCATATTTTCATATGCATTTGCTTATTTAGACCATTCTCACCGATTATTGCATATTTTACCCAAAATCTAGTACTGATGCATATTTTCCCTATATTTACAATATTTCTCGGTATTACTAGGCAATTAAATTGCTCAGGGTATTGTTAATGTCGCCGTCAGGAACCGATCTTATTACCGGAACATTACCTGCAATAGTCTAAACATCTATTAGGTTATAGTGCCAAGGGAATACCCAAAATTACGACGGTATTTTATTCCTTTGTTTCTTGGTCGGGATATTAAGTGATAAGTAGTTAGTTTCTAAGAATATTTGTTTGAGCGTGGATCAAATAAACAATTTTCTCGAAGACGAATTTTTATTTTAAAACAAGATATAAGTTTTAACGTTATTGTTGACGCGCTTGCATCAGTGTAGTCTTTTTGCAATTTTTAACGTGTTGTGTTAAAGTTTAACGTGTACCATGCCACCCGCAAAAAAAAATGTCTCTTCGTGGGTAGCTGATTATCCTGGAACTTTTTCATACGACGGAAATGTTTTATATTGTCGAGTTTGCGAGAAAAATGTTTCGTGCACAAAAAAGTTTCAAATTGACCAGCATGTCATATCACAGGATTGCAAAAAAAGGCCCACGACAACAATTTGTAACAGCAGCAAGTAGCAGTGATTCCACTTCTATAGGCAAACAAAAAAACCACTTTAGCATGGATTTATGTGAAGCATTGCTTGCAAGTAATATTCCTCTCCACAAACTTACAAATCTTACATTTAAAGATTTTCTGCGAAAATATTGCTTGAATAAAAAAATACCAGACGAAAAAATTACATACCAACAATTTACCAACATATTCTGGAAGAAATACGTAATGAACTTAAAGATGACATTATTTGGATTTCAGCTGATGAAACTATACCGACAGTTGTGGTCGCTATATTGCGAATTTAATTGTGGGTGCATTAAGATTAGAGCCTTCTTCTTCCTATTTGGTGGTCTGCAAAGAACTTGACAAGACAAATCATTCTACGATCGCCAGATTTGTGAATGAGGGTATTAAAAAATATTTCCTGAATCTTCTACAGATGAAAGAGTGTTTATATTTCTCTCAGATGCTGTTCCCTATATGATCAAGGCAGCCAAAGTCCTCCAAGTATTTTATCCAAATTTAATTCATGTGACGTGCTTTGCTCACGGAGTCCATCGACTCGCTGAAGAAGTACGATCCACGTTTGGAAATGTAAATAAACTGATTTCATTAGCAAAGAAAGTGTTTCTTAAGGCACCTGCTCGCAATAACGCCTATAAAGAAAAACTGCCAAATGTGCCTTTACCTCCCGAACCAGTGGTAACTCGATGGGAACATGGATTGAAACTGTACTATTTTACAATGAACATTTCGAGGCAATCAAAGGTGTAGTAAATGACTTCGATAGTGCAGAGGCTATGGCAGTTCGTCAATCCAAGGAAGCAGTTAACGATTCTGATATTAAAAAAAACACAGCTTTGATTAGCACTCACTTTTCCCACATACCTGCGGGTATTAAAAAAGCTTGAAACTCGAGGTTTGGCGTTGACCGAATCAATTCAGTTAATGAATAAAATCCGTCACATAAACTTCACATTGCCAGATGTATTCCCGAGTAGAGTTAAAGAAAAGTTTGAAAACATTTTGTGCAATAACCCAGGCTTTAAACCTTTGTGTCAAATTGATAGTGTTATTAATGAGACGGGTGAACTTTTGCCAGAAACAATAAGTGCTAACATAGCACCCAAATTCAAATACTTCCCAGTTACCTCAGTGGATGTGGAACGGTCTTTTTCCACTTATAAAAATATTTTAAGTGATCGACGACACAATCTTACTACCCAACATTTGGAACAATACTTTATTGTTTACGTGTACAAGAATACAAATGTTAAATAATTTTAAAAAATGTTAAATAATTGTTCATTAAATTTTAACATCGTCGATAACTTGTTAATTTTATGCTGATTTTGAAATAAGAAACTAAAAATTACTACTTTTATTACTATTTAATATTGCATATTTTGACCGTTTTCATGCATATTTTAAGCATTTTTCATGCATATTTGCGTGCATATTTCAAGATCCGGTCTCTACTTATAATATTAATCACTGCTTACTGAAGAACGTAATAGGATAATCAAATCATTAATTTTTTAACATTTGAAAATTGTCTTTAGCCAAAATCAAAAATCGATTATCAGTTACCAGATAATTAATTTTTTGAATTATTACTATAATTTACAATTACAATTTTTCAGGTTGTTTAAATACATTCCTTTGCGGATTCAAGAACCAAATTGTTATGATATTTGTTAAGCGTTATCTGCTAGATGGTGTGCTGTGAAGTTTCAGACACGTTGTAGCGATTATGAAAACAAACAAGTTTTCATATTTTCAAAAAATGAATAAAAGGTGTTACAAAATACTTCGTTTTAAGAGGTTTAACTCCCACGGGCATTCAAAAAGAATTAAATGTCACCATCATTTTTTACGATTAAAAAGTAGGCTGCTGAATTTAAACATCATTGCAGTGAATTTCTTCGACGTTTCAAAGCAGTTGACGAAAGATGGATTTATAATTATACGCCACAGAAGAAGGAGCAGTC
Organism: Pachyrhynchus sulphureomaculatus; assembly: GCA_019049505.1. Lineage (NCBI taxonomy): Eukaryota > Metazoa > Arthropoda > Insecta > Coleoptera > Curculionidae > Pachyrhynchus > Pachyrhynchus sulphureomaculatus. The sequence goes on along the minus strand of CM032446.1, from coordinate 253,441,941 downwards.
GAAACAGTGGGTGGGAGCAGGTAAAAGTGCGCCCAAGAAAGCAAAAATTGTTCCACCTGCACGGTTTTCTGAGAGGTAGAAACATCACCGGTGAGGGAGTATTATGCCTTAATTGTCCACATCTTGCAAAATAGAAAGTGGTTTTTTCATGATGATAATGCGCCTTCACACACGTCTCAGATTGTTGCCGAAAGACTGCATGACCTTCACTTCGAACTGCTTCCACATTCACCGTGTTCGCCAGAGTTAGCTCCTAGCGATTTGTTTTTTTCTAAAACTTGAAAATGGCTGGCTGGACGAAGATTCACTTCGAATGATAAAGTTAAATCTTATCTTTTGCAGAATTCTATAAATTTTATTATACCGAGGGTATAATAAAGATCGCTCCAGGCCCAAGATCGCCACAACGTGAACTACATGACGAAAAAAAAACTATCTAACGAATATTGGGGTTTAGAAATCAATATAAACAAGACTGATATCTATGTATTGGAGGGGTACTACAAGTATCCGGGTATAAAAATTTCGAAGGATGGAAAACTGGACAGGGCAATTAGAGAGAGCAATACGGCAGGAAGAAAGGCCATTAAACTGCTAAACAGCACTCTATGGGATAAATCTATAAATAAAATCAACAAAAAGAGGATATATGAAACCATAGTGAAAAGTATCACATTATCTACCTGTGAAGTATGGACTTCTGAAAAAGGGCAGCAGGAATATCCAGAAGAGAAAGAATCTCCAACGAACCTATTAAAGAAATCATGGGAATCAAACACAGTATTAAAGACGACCAAACAACTTATATGGTTTGGACACATCCAAAAAATGGACGAAGATCGAATCCCAAAACAAATATTAAAATGGCAATCAGAAGGCAGGAAAAGGCGAGGTAGACCGAGAACAAGTTAGAAAGAGGGGATAAACCTGGAAAATCTATGGAACAACCGAAAGATCGGAGAGCGTGGTAAACCGATATGTATGCATATATATATATATATATATATATATATATATATATATATATATATATATATATATATATATATATATATATATATATATATTATATATAAAATGCAACGTCTCTCTGTCTGTCTGTCTGTCTGTCCGTTAGTGCGCTTATCACTGGAGAACCACTTATCCGATTTACATACTTTTTTTTTTAAAAAACATACATATGTTCTCTGGTCAGGTTATAGGCTATATTTTATTGCGATAGATAGCATAAGGAATGAGCAGTGACGTAAAATAGTGAATGAAGTCGGAAAAAAGTTTGCCGCTAGCGTGTTCCCTTGCAATACACAGCCTAAACCATTAAATATGGAACAATATTATGTAGCAGAGAATATCTATAATCTATAATATATATAAAATGCAGTGTCTCTCTGTCTGTCTGTTTGTCCATTAGTGCGTTTATTACGCGAAAACCACTTATCCGATTTACCTGTCTTTTTTTAAATTCATACATATATTCTTTGGCTAGGTTATGTAATAATAATAATAATAATATATATCTATAATATATATAAAATGCAACGTCTCTCTGTCTGTCTGTCTGTCCGTTAGTGCGCTTATCCCTCGAGAACCACTTATCCGATTTACGTGATTTTTTAAATTGATATATCTGTTCTCTAACCAGGTTATAGATATATATTTTAATACATCTATAATATACATAAAATGCAACGTATCTCTGTCTGTCTGTCCGTTAGTGCGCTTATCACTGGAGAACCGCTTATCTGATTTTCGTACTTTTTTTTTTTAAACATACATATGTTCTCCGGCCAGGTTATCGGCTATATTTTATTATGATAGGTAGCATAAGGAATGAGCAGTGACGATAATAGTGAATGAAGTCGGAAAAAAGTTTGCCGCTAGCGCGTTCTCTTACAATACACAGTCTAAACCATTAAATATGGAACAATATTATGTAGCAGAGAATACCACTTATCCGATTTACGTGTTTTTATAAATTTATACATATGTTCTATATAATTCGATATAAGCCTAGATAATGGGAGATAAGGTGAGATAACGGGAGATAAGCAGAGATAAGTCTAGATAATGGAGTTATGGTGAGATAATGGGAGATAAAAATAAATAATGGGAGATAAGGAGAAATATTGCGAGATAAGTCTAGATAAGCCTCGATAATGGGAGATAATGTGAGATAATGGGAGCTAAGTATAAATAATGGGAGATAAGGAGAAATAATGGGAGATAAGCAGAGATAAGTCTAGATAATGGGAATTATGGTGAGATAATGGGAGATAAGGAGAAATAATGTGAGATAAGGAGAAATATTGCGAGATATTGCGAGATAAATCGAGATAAGCCTAGATAATGGGAAATAAGGTAAGATAATGGGAGATAAGGAGAAATAATGGGAGATGAGCAGAGATAAGCCTACATAATGGAAATTATGTAGAGATAATGGGAGATAAGGAGAAATATTGGGAGATAAAGGGAAATAATGGGTGATATTTTATTACGTTGGGTAACATAAGGAATAAGCAGTGACAATAGTAGTAAATCAAGACCACGAGAGCGGAGCCGTGGGCCCGGCTAGTATATATATATATATATATATATATATATATATATATATATATATATATATATATATATATTATAACAAAGGTAATAAAAAGTTAGAAAAGCGTTGGACTGAATGTCCAAAGTGAATATATTAAAAAAATCTCTTTAATCTTGCGTTTTTTTTGTTATGCCGATTACTTTTGGAACGACCCTCGCGTGTTGTCAATCGGTATTACCTTTTGAGTAACTTCTTTCCATACGTTCAAGCGGCCTTAAGTCAACGCGTATACATTAAACTTGGTTGCCAAGTTTTCGGTCAGATTTAAAAATGACGGCGATGATTGAACATTTTCATAAAATTGCTTGGGATTTGGTAATATGATGGATGACACTATTAACTACGATGATGGATTATTTTTGGTATGAATATAGTTGGGATAAGATGAAAATCACTTTTATTTTCTAACGAAGAGGAAAAACTAATTGGCTAAAATTTGAAATTGAAATTATGGATAGTGTTTTAGTTTTCTTACGAGGGCTACCTTTTAAGTTTTTACAAAAACAATGAAAGAAATAAAAAATTTTGGTACAAATCGTTTTATGGTTTCTCAAAATATTCGCCTTTAAAAATTATACACTTTTGCATGCTTTCGAACTAATTCTCGAAACATTTTTTCCACTCTGAAGTTGGTACCTCAAAAATACGATTTTGGAAGGATTCAAAACCTTCTTGAGGTGATGAAACTCGCTGTCCACGCGTTTTTTTTTGACATTCGGGAACAAAAAGAAGTCAATAGGCGATAAATCAGGTGAGTGAGCAATGAGACATTAATTCGATATTTTCCTCAGCCAAAATAGTCAATTGTTTGATATGCTGTGTGAGAGCTGGCATTGTCATGATGAAGAATGATGCGACGTTTTCGATTGTTTTTCCTGATTTCATCGATGACTTCTGACAAACAAATTGTTGTATACCATTCAACATTAACTGTTCTTCGATGTTCCAAAGCAAAGGTTGCAACATGTCCAGTATAACCAAAGAAACAAGCGATCATTTTCTTGGAGGTGCATCGCGAACGAACCACATTTGTTGGATTCGGTTCATCTTGAAACACCCAAACATTTGTTTGTTGCTTAGTTTCCGGCTCGTACGAATATGTCCACGTTTCATCTCCGATGTCGTATACGGATTTTGCATGTCATCGGTCGAATTTTTTTAGCACAATTTTTACATCAATTGACACGAGCAAGTTTTTGAGTTTCGGTCAAATCATACGGAATCCATCGCGAGCAGATCTTTTTCACAGCTAAAAGTTTATGCAAAATCGAATATACTGCAGTCTTCGATAACCGCTTTTGGTCGACCTTCACGAAATTCATCGCTGACGCATGACGAAGTTCTGCAAACCAATTGCGAACAGTTTTTTCTGATGGTGATTCTTTACCCGAAGTTGACCGAAGTGATTCGAGGCTATATTATTGAGTTAAGCCTTTAGTAAAATCGTAAAACATCATCCAACGAAAACCTTCACGTGAAATTTCCATTTGTTCACAAAACTGTTTTTTTTTTTCAAACAAACTAATTGGCCAATTTCTGAGCTGCCACTGTTTTAACAATAACAAATGTCAAATTTTACAACAATAGCAATGTCACATCTCAGTAGCGTCATCTAGTGATCGTTTAAAAGGCGGCCCCCATATTACCTGACTACCAAAGCAAGAAAGATAAATTTTTTTCTTGCTATTTATGATTTTTGAAGAGTGATCTACAGTTACGTCATAATGCTTATTCACATTGATCTGAGAGAAAGACAAGTAAAGGCAGGTCTACGTATTTGTATGGCTCAGAGGTTTTATTAATGCAACATCATACATAACAGTAATTATTCTCTGGCACGTGCTTGTCAGGTAAGAGTATGAGAGAGAAAGGGAAAAAACCACAATTTTATTTTTTCTTTCGAACCTGATAAGAGGTTTGAATCCATTTTTCCTCTTATATTACCTTTATGCGTCACTTACTACAACAAATTAAACTATTTTTACTTGCTTAATATATATGTTAAAATTTGACAATGCCTACATTTTTGTTTTGTCTTGGCAACTATGATGTTAGAGCAAAAGTCAGGGGTGCTCAAACTTGAACTGCTGGCGATCTACCTCAGTATTGTTAGACTACGATCGATCGACTCTGAGAGGCTGCAAGTAAGTGTGATGCAGGATTGTCGTTTAGGTAGGGTGTATCGTGGCATAGATATTAGTTTTTCCGCACAATATGCATTTTTTTAGTCAAGGTAAGTGTAAGTCTGCTCTAAAATGTCAATGAAAAAACTCATAATTATTCAAAATTGCGAGTTTATTGGTTCTTACAAAACAAACGAGTTCTAGTGTCTAAACTTAACTAAAGAGTGACTTTGAATGTTGACGCGTGGCACTGCATATCCTCAGCATACTTTTCATAAGATGGTACGTAATTACCGAGTGCTAATCGCAAGCATGATGACATATGTTCGTCAGTTAGTCGATTGCGGTATTTTGACTTAATTATCTTCATTTCAAAAATGCAGACTCGCACAAGTAAGTTGACCCAAACATTGCCGTCAGTTGAAGGGCGATTTGCCTTAGATTCGGATATTTATCTTCAGATATAAAACACCAGAATTTTGTATCAGATGCTGTGGCTTTGAGATGTATATCTGATATAATCTGCACTTTCAACAGAACATGAGTCCATGTTAAACTGACTTGCTATTTCAGTAGCTAATTCCTTAATGTTTTTACACGAAAAAGGATAACTCATAAATGATGCGATATTTGCCAATTTACTGCAATCATAAAAACGTATTTCGAATTGGCCCAAAATATTTGATAATTCTGCCTCATAAATATCATAATTCAACTGAGGAATCCTTGCTTTCAAAGACGGAAAATTTTTCAGATCCTTTCTTTTCAGTTGATCTATCATAAGTTGCAATTTACTTTTGAATGCGTTTATTGCGCTAATTATCTCAATAATAGTTTTTCCTTTACCTTGAAGGTCCAAATTAATGGTGTTTAAATGCATTGTGATGTCTGTCAAAAATGCCAAATCAGTCAGCTATTTTCCGTTTTTCAGCATTTGAGTGTCATCACCTCTTTCGTCCAGAAAAGCTGTTATTTCGGGCAATAATTCTTGAAACCTTTCTAGGAATTTTCCGCGACTCAGCCACCTGACGTCCGTGTGAAGAACTAAATCAGTGTGTTCAGCTGACTCACTATCTTCCAACTGCAATTTAAAGAGCCGGCGTTGCAAGCTACGTGCACGAATAGAATTCACAATTTTTATTGCAATGCCCATAATCTCCTCCATGTTTAGAACTTTTGAACACAAAACTTGTTGATGTATAATGCAATGGAAGGAGAAAAATGAAGGGAAATCATCATTAGCTCGACACAATGCCACAAAACTGTTTTTGTTTCCAGTCATTGCTGGTGCTCCATCGGTTGTAATGCACACTAGTTTATGTATTGGTAGCTTGTGCTTAGTTATTGCAACTGACGCACGGCAAATGAGACAAATGCACTTATCCTTTACCATACAAAAGAAAAATTCTTCCTCCCAATCATTATTAAAATGATAAGTTTTACTTTTCTTCGCCGCACTCATTTTGGACTATTTATTAATAAACTTTGTATCGATGTATCGCCTTTAAGTTACAACTCAGACGGACTCTTATTCCTGCAGGCGCAACATTTATATCAGCGCGAACGAAGTCTCGAATGTTCCCGTCAAACACGCCGCCCGAAGTTTCTAGCAAAATCGGCGGGAATCAAAAACGCGGCTTTTCTTTGACAAGTACCGCGTGTTCCTTTGATAAAGCCGCCTTTTGCCGCTAGCAGGGGGTTATTACGATAAAAGAAAGTAATTAGGGGGTTATTCTGGCCTAATTGTGGATCGAATAAATTTTAGTATTTTATTTATTACATTTTGTTTTAGTTACCTAAAACAAAATCTGTGAATAGTTCTATTTCGGAATTTTTTTCTCGAGATCGACTCGAAAAGCACTCGCGATCGACCGTTTGAGCACCCCTGGCGTAAGTGTATTAAAAACAAGGGTAAAAATTGAATAATTCAAAATAAATCAAAAACTATTAGAAATAGGTATATGACAAACCTAATAAAAGTTGGAGAGTTTTGTAAAATCTAACAGAAAAAATAATAATATACAGGGTATGCCATTTAAAAAATCTGAGATTTTTCAATTTCAAAGAGTCGAAATGCATAAATTTATTTCGAACGCCCTGTAGCATCTAATTCAATTTTTTTTACATATATCTTTTTTAGTGTTCCACCTTCAGAAACAATGATGCCACTACTGGCAATTTTTTACAAAACTGAAAACTAGTATTTTAAAAAAAAAACTGAAATATTAGAAAAACTACTAGGTTTTAGGTATATAACATTATTAATAAAAAAGTTATACAATTTTACGCTGAATTTAAAAATAAATTAGAAAATAGGATGTTCCATTCAAAAAAAAAACATATGTTATATCGGCCACACTTTTTTGAAGTACCCTGTATACTTAAAAATAATTTTCAACTGTGCACCTTAACATTCCCTAAAACTATTGTATTTAACATTTTTTCGTCATTCCCGAAACAAATGAGATAATGAACTTTACTCTATCGTTAACTCACCCTGTACATATGTCTTCGAAAACAAAAATATTCCTTTACTACGTTCTAATTGCAACCGTATCATCAAATATTATTATAGAGTTGGGTTTTATTTCTTGTAGTGAAATATGGCTTCCTTATTATCTGATACGAAGAATCCATTTTTTGTTTACTGCTTTAAAAACTATTCTTAAATATTCATATTTCATTTAGTACAAAGATTTTGAATAAATATATAATTTTTCAAATCGTAAGCCTTCAATTACGCTAATAACAATATTGGTTTTTCCACATCATGATGGTCCAACAACTAACTATGTTCTAAAATTGTTTACTGAAGTGTCATGATCTTTAATTGTTATAGAAAAAGGTTGTAATAGTAGATGTCATAACTTTTACCAGGTGTACAAGTATGAAATGCGGATTTCAGACAACAGATGGTGCACCAATGCAGTTTGTGCTATAAAGATTTGACACTACGCCATTTTGTTGTGTCATTAACAAGTGTGAGACGCGCACGAGTTATAAATTGGAAAAGTGTGTGCATAGTGTTGTGTTGTTGTGTTCAATATGTCGAAATTTATACCGAACAAAGCGCATTCGCGGATAACATTAATTTTTAGTTTTCATTTGAAGAAAACTGCTCTTGAATCATACCGATTTCTTCGAGAAGCTTATGGTGAACATGCTCCATCGCAGGATACGTGTGAACGATGGTTTCGGCGTTTCAAAAGAAGCAACTTCAATGTTGCAGACAAGGAACGTGGAAAACCGCCAAAAAATACGAAGATGTGAAATTGCAAGCATTGTTGGACGAAGATGATTCGCAAACACAAAAACAACTCGTCGAGCAATCGGGCGTTAGTCAACAAGCTGTTTCCAATCGGCTACGAGAGATGGGAAAGATTCAGAAGACCGGTAGATGGGTACCACATGAGTTGAACGAGAGGCAAATGGAAAAGCGCAAAAACATGTGTGACATTTTGCTCGCTCGGTACAAGAGGAAGTCGTTTTTGCATCGTATAGTTACGGGGATGAAAAGTGGATTTATTTTGAGAATCCAAAGCGCAAAAAATCATGGATAGACCCAGGCGCACCATCCACATCGACAGCAAGACCGAATCGCTTTGGCAGAAAGACGATGCTCTGTGTTTGGTGGGACCAGAGGGGCGTGGTCTATTATGAGCTGTTTAAACCTGGGGAAACGGTTAATACTAAACGTTACCAACAACAATAGACCGATTTGAACCGTTCGCTGCTTGAAAAAAGGCCAAAAATACCGAAAGAGGCAATACAAGGTCATTTTTCTTCATGACAATGCTCCATTTCGCGACACGTTGGAAGCACTCAGCTGGGAGGTTCTACCCCATGCGGCTTACTCACCGGACTTGGCTCCTTCCGATTACCACTTGTTTGCATCGATGGGTCATGCACTTGCTGAGCAGCGCTTTGGTTCGTACAAAGATGTGAAAAAATGGCTCGATGAATGGTTCGCAGCAAAAGAGGAAGATTTTTATTGGCGTGGTATTCACAAATTGCCCGAAAGATGGAAAAAAATGTTTAACAAGTATGGAGCATACTTTGAATAAAGCACTTTTTATCATTCTTTCAAATTTGACATGTTTTTTTAGAAAAAAAATCAGCATTTCATACTTGTACACCTGGTAATTAAGAAACCTTGTATAACCATTCCTCAAGTGTCAAGTTGTCTTCCTTCAGTCGATTAGTACATTTTTCAACAGTACCGCGTTCTTTTTTTGATATCCCCCATACCGAATCAAAGTATTTCCCTTCTGGGTCATAGATTTCACAAATCTCTACAACGAGACGTGTTTTTTTCATTCCTCGTGGCTTTAATTTCAGGGAACGTCTCCGTTTAAGCTAGCATCGGCTTTATCTCTCTATTATTTAAAGTTATAACTTAAAATATTGTTTTCCGTATTACACGGTTTATTAAACCGAGATGTAACAGCACAAACAACAATAATTAACCATCAGAACACCACCTAAAGCAGTCATGCAGATATAATTCTAAAATTGCTATCCGAAAGAAATATCTATATCTATCTAGCTCAGGGTTCCTTTATAATCTTTCATTCGAACATCAAAACTATAATTTTTCGTTTCCCATCCCCAATATTTCTAAACATTAACCGTTAGGCCGAATTTAATGTATCAAACGTGCATGCGATGCTGCATGGTTATCACAGAGATTTTAAAGAGCCGTAATCCGGTACAGAGCTGTATCGATGAGATATAACCTTTTTAATATTAAAATTCTTGAGGCAATGTCCAGATTCTTTATAAAAATATTTAGCCTTTATCTATAGTTACGATGATCAAAGTTCTTTTATAAACTAGAAGCACTGAAAGTATAATTTACTCTTTCTCATCAGTAACATTTCCGTTAACCGAATTAGTACAGGGTATTGATACGTGGTGCGATTCAAAAGTTCCCGGACTAACGCTATATAGCAAGAACACGAAGTAGTATCGATTCGCGCCGACAGGTGGCGGTAGGTTCATTCCTAATAACAGTGCGTGGCAAGTTTCACCTTGCTAGCTCATTTAGTTTATTTTGGATGCACGTTTGTAGGTGCTTGT
>CM032446.1:253364640-253429640 GCA_019049505.1 Pachyrhynchus sulphureomaculatus | reverse complement strand
AAATCAATACATCTAAGTGTTATGTATTTTTGGGTGCTGAAACCGTATCTGGTATCAGTTTTTTTGTATCACCCACAGTTCTCTCACAATATAACATCGATTACATTTCAAAATGGGGGAAAATTTGATACATAAAAAATAAAAACTTAAACCGTACTTTTATTTGATTAGGCTACAATTTTTACTCACGATAAAATATTTCACTTCAATGCGAATATTTTAGGTGCTTATTTTTTTGTATTTCCCTTCCCTTTTCTCTGTGAAGTTTCTTGTATAGATTTTTCTCCGATGTAATGCATTTTGTTGTTCTCTATGAAGTGACCAACAGTAATCACCCTGCATGTTGATATTTCACCGTCCCTGGTACCGTTTCTCCATCTCTTTTATGTCCTGATGATGTCTTCGCTGACATCGCCTAAGTTTTTAGGTAAAAAGTCAAGATGGTTGTGCAAGAAGTGGACTTTAAGGCTCATCAGACAACCCAGATTTTTAAACTTGTCTATCATATTAGCTACGATAAGTTCATAGTTTCTTTCACATTGCAAAAAACTTAGCCACAACTTGTTTAAATGATATCCAAGCCTCCTTTTCCTTTGTAATCATCCTTGCTTCAAAGTTGGAATCGAACATCATTTTACGAATATCAGGCCCAACGAAACGTCTTTCAGTTCGGCTTCTGATAAATGAGGAAATCTTTTACACAAATATTTAAAACATTCACCATCTTTAGGCAAGGCTTTCACAAATTGTTTCATTATGCCTAATTTGATGTGTAGTGGTGATAGAAGGATCTTTTTTGGGTCTACTAAAGTTTTTTGCAAAATGTTCTTCTCGCCAGGTGTTAAAGCTTTTCTTACGGGCCCTTGTTTTTTAGACCAATGTTGATCCCTTGCTCTGCTGTCCCACTCATATATAAAACATGGAAACTTTGTAAATCCCTTTTGTTGACCAAGGATCATGGAGGCAACTTTTAAATCTCCACATAGCATCCAATCGTGAGCTGGATAGTTAATTTTCTGTAAAATCATGTTACGATTTTCGTAAGTTTCCTTCATATGGACTGAATAAGCAACAGCCAGTGAAGCATAAGTATTTCCGTTGTGTAACAGAACATCTTTTAAACTAGTTTTTGATGAGTCTAAAAATAGCCTCCAATCTTCCTTCTTGTACTCAATGCTATTAGACTACCAATATCAGGGCAGTAAACCAAATCCTCTTCCTGCTTAAAAAATTGAGCAAAGTGTTGATCTCTTGTTTTATATTGGTAAATAGATGTTCCAGATTCCAATAAATGTTTTTCTTTCAGTCTAGAACCAAGCAATTTTGCTTTTTCCTTAGTCAAACCCAAATCTCTCACTAAATCATTTAACTCAGCTTGTGTAAATAACTGTAGTTTTAAATTTTCTAGAGAACATTGAAACTCATCATCATCCGGCCGACTTTCATTAAATTCGGGACTGGACTGTAAAACGTCATCAATAGACTGAGGTGGCTCAGAGACAGGAAGTCCCTACCGGCCGATTAGCTGAAGAAAAGTTAGGATAAACAATTACTTTCTTATTTTTGGAGTTATATCCAGAAACATCAACGCTGCAAAAATAACAATTATTTGAATAATTATTGTAAAGCAACTGAAAATAGACAGAAGTCCATATTGCAGCAGTTTACTAGCTGTTCTCTTGTCTGTTAAATCCATCCTAAGACGCGTTTCGCCGTATCACGGCTCGTCAGTCAGGCTAGGATTGACAAACAAGAGAACGGTATCAAGTGGTACTTATCCCAGAAGTTACGGAGCACGATGGTAGGATACAACGAATTTTTCATTCGTTGTATCCTACCATCGTGTAGTAATAGGTATGCGTATTAAGTACGCATACCTCTTACTCCATCGAAAGCTGACACAGCAGCTTTTGAACCGACAGAGTGGTTGACACAGTCAATGCTTTTAAAAGCAGGTAGCGCTTTTCGAGGGATCATTCCATCGTGCTCCGTAACTTCTGGGATAAGTACCACTTGATACCGTTCTCTTGTTTGTCAATCCTAGCCTGACTGACGAGCCGTGATAAGGCGAAACGCGTCTTAGGATGGATTCAACAGACAAGAGAACAGCTAGTAAACTGCTGGAATATGGACTTTTGTCTATTTTCAGTTGCTTTACAATAATTATATATACCTGAGGAAGGATCCCTCGAAAAGCGCTACCTGCTTTTAAAGTGTTGACTGTGTCAACCACTCTGTCGGTTCGAAAGCTGCTGTGTCAGCTTTCGATGGAGTAATAGGTATGCGTACTTAACAATTAATTATTTGCATGATTTTCTTGCTCTTTCCATACCATGGGTACTAGAGTGACTGGATCTCATAGAGGGGGAAAAAAAAATGTCGGAATCTTGTTCGTCTGGACCCCACAAAACGATTCCCCTTTCCAGATATTGAGATAGCCGAAATTTGAGCTCGATTAAACCACGTTAACCCGTGCCGCTCGTCGCTTAAAGTTTGAAAAAATCCAAATTTTTGGCCAAAAAGCTGACATATGGAACCATAACTCCAGAACGGTAAATAATAGAAACACGCTTAATATCTCAAAAGAAAACTAATGTTGCTCTTCAAAATTTATATTCTATACATAATTGTTGTTATTTTAAGTCAAACCGAGTTACAACAGCCTTTAGCCCCAAAAACGTGACCTGGTACCACTAGAAGCATACTTCGTATATTTTATTATTAAGTGATAAATTTTGCTTTTTTTTGGTATATTTTTGAGTTTAAAGTAGAAATATAATAAAAAACAAGTAATACTGATAAGTCTAATGACATTTTTTATTTTAAAATATAAAAATTAGGTATATAATACAAACAAAACAGACACAGAAAAGATACAGACGTAGTACCTACATGAGTTGATAATTTTACATAGTTATCTAATCTATTCTAGAGCTTTTGTTAAAGTAGTTTTTGAAACGTCAGGATATAATGCTCGGCATTTACTTACAACTTGCAGGACATATTGCTTTTGGTCTTCATCTTTTGTCAGAAGGTCGTTAAAGTCGGTTATTAATTTAACACCACGCTCAGCCGTATCATTAACTACATTTAATGTTTTGACAATTTTCAATCCTTCTTGGAAGTCATTATTTTCAGGCCAGGTGTTTGAATGTTGTCTTAGGAAATCTGTTTTTAAATTAAATTGGTCAAAGAATGTAAACGTTTCTTTGGTAAGTAAATTTACCAATCCTCCCTCAACTACCTCTTTTAAGTTTTCTTTCCTAACTTTTGGATTTACAACCCTAGCGTGCTGTGATGGTTCATCTGTGCTACTGAGCAATTTATTAGCCATTAACAACTTTTCATCGTCTGTAATGGTGGGATCAAAAAACGATAATCCCACCAACTTTGCATTCAAATACCACAAATGGTTCGAAAATTTGTTCAGGGTTATTTCTGCAATGTCGTTGTCACATTCTTTATAGTCTAACAGACTATGCAAAATACCTAAATCTTGCTTTGGTGCAAGATGAGCTTTTGGAGCATTGAACCAAGCTTTACAATAAATTTTAACTAGGAAAACAGAAATGGCACGCACAGAACTTTCTTCTTCTTTAGACATCTTAAATTGACGACGAAAAATGAACATTTTTAAGCAGTAAATAGCTTTTGCCATCCACCTAGCGTGATGAATGGCTCCTGGAGTTCTAAAACCCACAACATTGCCGTCTAGTGATCCAACAAATACGAGAACCAACTGCAATAGCTTCTTGTAGTCATCTCTGGGTGGCTCTCAGTTAATTTGGTCTCGAATTCAGCAGTAACATTTGCAATTACTTCTGGAGTTAGCTGCTTTTGTATTAGATTGTCACTGATACCTGTGTCGTATTTTCCTTTGTCTATCTTGGGCCACGCAGTGAGGAATCTCTTGAAAATGTCTGGATGAGGTCCAGTGGTTGATCCCATTTTTGTGTCGAATACGCCTCTTAACAGAATTTCCAAGATATGGTGACGGCAAGCTAGGTATAACAATTATCTTCCTAACATTTGCTCCAATATGACGCATGCTCCTTTGAGTCTTCCCGTGTTGGATGCTGTAGTGTCGAAGCACATCGCCTTGACGGTGTTGAGAAGACCCCATTCATGTAGGCATTCATATACGGCTACGGCTTGCTCCTCTCCAGAGCTGTTTGCTGTTACAGGAACTCCCAGCAGCTGTTCCTTTTCGCCATATGAAATAGCTATAGCTATTCGCTCACATTGTTCATTTTTTAAAACACCCGGTAAAAGTTTACCGTCCCAATGGACAACCACGGGCTCTTTTTCAGGAATGTTTACTTTATCAAAATTTTTTTTATTATATTGTTCTCTGAACATTTGCCTTCTATCATGTAATAAAGTTTTCGAGACTTTGTACTCAAAGGGTCAAGGTTTAGTGCTTCTAGAGTAGCTATTAAAATTCTCGTGGCATTTCTGTCGGATACCTTACATCGATCTAATAAAATGGACAATTTCATGTTTAAAATCTCTTTAACGCCCCTTGCAAATGAAACTTTCATCCTCTTGCTCTCAGATGGTCTTGGATCTTCTGCAGCTTCTTCAGGGATGTCCATTTCCTCCAAGCTCTCAAGTTCCTGGTAGATGCTGTCCTCTTCAGTGTCTTAAAATATCTTAACTAGATAATTGTTCGATCTAACCAGCTCAAAGGCACTTTAGAAACTAAACTGAATAAATGAAAGGTCGGTTGTACGCTGAAGTAAAATCACCATCCCTAAAATAGAAATTAGATTCACCCTCCTTTTTACCTGTCAAACGGGTCTTTCTTTGGTAAACTAGTCAGGTAATCCCCATATAATAAAAGATTAAATTTGAACAAAAGGCTCTTTATGTTTGAAAATTGAGTTCCAAAATACTTTTTAACAAAAAAATGTTAATTCCGAGACACATTATGTAAAAACCCGTAAAATTCTTAGAATACTCCCAAACTGGCTCCTACTGGTACCAGGTCACGTTTTTTGGGGCTAAAGGCTGTTGTAACTCGGTTTGACTTAAAATAACAACAATTATGTATAGAATATAAATTTTGAAGAAGAACATTAGCTTTCTTTTGAGATATTAAGCGTGTTTCTATTATTTACCGTTCTGGAGTTATGGTTCCATATGTCAGCTTTTTGGCCAAAAATTTGGATTTTTTCAAACTTTAAGCGACGAGCGGCACGGGTTAACGTCGTTTAATCGAGCTCAAATTTCGGCTATCTCAATATCTGGAAAGGGGAATCGTTTTGTGGGGTCCAGACGAACAAAATTCCGACATCGATTTTTTGCGGTCACCCTAATAGGTACTGCAAATCTAAAAGCTTTCTTTTCCTTCTTATACCATTTCCTAAGATCCTCGACACAAACATAATATACTTTTTGAGGAGCCCCACATTTTTCTTGATTACCGATTTCTACACCAAAATATGCAAAGTATACTTTTTTTACAAAGTCAGTAATGTTTCTTTGATGTTTTTTAACTACAAACTCACCACATATATAACAAAAAGTGTTGGGAGAGTGTTTACAACCACGATTAGCCATACTTTGAGTGTGCATTGAAGCACATGGGTTAAACACTGCAATGCGAGATTATATTAACTGGAAAAAAACAAACAGCTGTGACATTTATCGGAACTGCCAACCTAATAACATTTAATTTTACTGCCAACCTTATAAAATTCTGATTTTATTGCCAACCTAATAACATTCTTTCACATTTCGAATATTAAAATGTGAAAAATTGGTGGATTATACGACTTTTTTATTATTATTTTCGGACTCAGCACGCCAAAAAACATAGGAATCAGGTAAAATTATTAAAAAAGTTTTTTCATCGTTGGCCTGTGTTTATTAAACGTAATGCACTCGCAATAATTTTCGCTCAATCTACCGTTTATGAAGACTAGTCCAATTTTTTCAAAATATTTTAAACAGTACTTTTCGAGATAGTGTGGGGGACAGAAATTTCCGGCCATTTTTTTTTAAATAAAGAAAAGTGTGAGCAACCATTATATTATATATATTTTTGAACTTTTATTTTGACACCCCACCCAACATCTCCCAAAAATAACCACTTAAGTTAAAATTTAACTTTCAAAACTACACGGCTTTGATTCGGCTATCAATTGTTATATTTGGGCCAAATTTCAACTTTCTACGTCAAACAGTTTCGGAGAAAATCGAGTGTGACAGATGGATAGACGGACTGATGGACACCGAAGTGATCCCATAAGTGTTCAGTACGCAACTGTAAAAAGAACTAAACAACACCGGAAATAACATTCGTCTGCTCCTCAATTGTAACGATGAACTTGCCTGTCCCATTGAAATTTTGGTTATAATCGCGCTTTGGTCGGGCAGTATGAGCAGGTCCTTTCTCGCAAACTTCCACTGCACTGGTCTCAAACTGTTAAAGTGTTATTATTTTATAAGTTTTTTTGTATGATAGAAATGTTATGGCTGCAAGTGTTTATTTTTCTTAGTAGGAATTGTGAATTTACCGTTGTCTACTGTGATGCGATTCGAGCGTATATTATGATCGATTTTATGGTTTATTATTTTAAGCTTGCGTGTGAGAAGAATTTCACAGATGAATAAATCATTGGCATGCATGAATTGTACATTTATCCTTTACCTGTACAATTAATGGATATTAAAAGCTTTTTAACCGGAAGCAATTGAGAGAACGGGGAAAATATTTTAAACGAAAATCACATATCATGTAGATAAAACAAACTTCGTAATATACTCGTATCAAGCTATAATTTTACCGTCAGATACGTCTTTGTTACTTTATAATGTCTCTACTAAAATTATAATGAATGCTGGAAGGATGTAATGCAGTTAAAAATAGAAACCACGACAATAGTCATAGAAAATATTGATTCCATACCGTGTCATTTTATTTAAGCCATGTATCCACTAGGCAACAATTGATGTACAACACGTGACGCTCAACATGACGCTCAACATGACGCTCAACATGACGCTCAACATGACGCTCAACATCGTTTGGACAGACAACGTTCCTAAACAAAAGTTCTGCGTCGACGTTCAACATGATGAGCAACATGTTGTGCAACTTGTTGCGGGTCCATTGTTGCCTAGTGGATACAAGGCTTTAATTATAATTAGACCAATATTTACTACCTAAGTATATAATAATATAAAATAACATTTTACTGTCCCGGTACCTATCCGCTAGCGGCCAGTGTGTGTACTGAAAAGTATAATTAAAAAATTTCCACCATATTGTCAAGCCAAATATTTATTTTTATACCAGATAAATTACGCAGGTCTGCGATGAAAAAGTTTTTCGAATACTCTCACATGAAATATATAGATTTTGACCTGCTCATTCCAAATATAAGCTCCATTTTAACGTATAACATCATGATTTTTTTATTCATATTGTTTCTAAAATAAGAGTATTAAAATTATTATTTATTTTTATCAGTTTTAAAACGGTAAATTCATGTTTACTCTGAGCTTATTCTATGATCTATGACAAGGGTCAGCAACCTTTTAACTAAGGGGTGCCAGTTTTCATCCATACATTTTGCGTGCCGACATAGGCGACTATAACTAAAATTAACAAATAACTTAAATTAACTTAAAATATTGCTTTTAGAAGGTTTAATTACAAAAAAATTTTAACATTTAACAAATAATTTTATTATACTAGTCCTAGGACCTAGTATGAACCCCGTGCTTGAAGTTCTTTAGAGAGTTTTCTTATATCCGGTTCATGTCTGGTTATTTTCAGTGTCACACATGCTTCCGATTTGTCTGTTGTCAGCCTGCTTCGGTACGGGTTTTAAAATCACTCTCATATGGGAAAAAAGTTCTTCACAGATATAGGATGATCCGAAAGCAGTAAGCATGGCAAACGCTACTTTCTTAAGACAAATTTCTCTGGTAAACTCATCCAACAACTGTGTATCTCGTTTGAATGGTTCTGGCAGTCACCTTCTAATACCCTTCTTAATTCTACAAATTTCGTGTTCCATAACTCGGAGCTTTTAAATTCAATGTATTGAAGATCAAAATCATTAATGTCCATCCATGAGAAAAGAGATATGTCAAAGCAACTGATGGAAAAAACCATTAAATCTGGCTTGATTAAAAAAGCGAACATAGGACCATGTTTATCAAAATCCTGACCCCTCTCGATAAACTCTTCTTTTAAATTAGTCATATATTTAAGAATTTCGTCTATTAGTGCACCATCGTCGACACTGGATATATAAGTTTTTAAATTTGGAAAATATTTATATATGTTTGTAGTAATATCGCTGATAAATAAATCTATTTTTAATTTGTATGATTTCCAGGATTCGTATAAATCCAGAACTGTTTTGCCTGAACCTTGTAACTTTAAGTTGAGTTCACTGAGATGGTTTATAATATCAGTAAAAAAACATTAACATACAGATCCAGTTCTTATCTTCTAGTTCAGGATAAGCATCCACTTGATTTTTTTCCAACAAGAACGATTTAATTTCGCCCAGACATTGCACACATCTAGAGAGCACTTTACCACGGCTGAGCCAGCGCACATTACTGTGCAATGGTATATCTGAATATGCACTTTCTAATTCCTGCAGAAACCCCTTAAATTGTCTATGGATCAGTGAAGAACGACCGACCATGTAGTTAACTATTTTAACCACCCTATCCATGACGGATTTTAAACTTCCAGCGGAGATTTTAGCGCACAAACACTTTTGGTGAATTATGCAATGAAAATTCAAAACTGATCGACTCATGCGTTCAATAAGAAGGAAAACAAATCCTTTATGTCTCCCAATCATAGCAGGAGCGTCATCTGTCGTTACGCAAAAAATTTTATTTGAATCAATGTTCCTCTTTTCAAAATGTTTAACAAATTCTGAAAATATATCCTCTCCTCGTGTAGTTCCCTGCAATGGGAGCAGACAAATCAGCTCTTCATACACACTGCCATCATCGAAGTATCGCGCAACGATTGCCAGACGGGCAATGTCATTAATATCGACACTTTCATCCAATGCTACACTAAATACAAAACTTCGTTTAATAGCTGTTTTTAGACATTTTGTATCATTTCGGTAATTCGTCTCTCGATGGTTCGCGCTGATGCCGGTTTGTCCCTAATCCTGGCCAATATTGTATCCTTATGGGGCAAGTCGTCGAATAAAATCTCGCCAGTACTCAAAAATGTTTGCTTCATAAATTCTCCGTCAGTGAACGGCCTACCCTTTTGTGCCAACGATTGTGCAATTTTGAGACTGCATTCAGTTACCTGATTTTTTCGTTGGAAAACTTTGCTAAAGAATGTTGACTGTTTCTCGTATTGTTTACTTGCTCTTTGTATTGCCTCCCTTTTATCAGCGTTATCTTTAAATGATGATTCATGTTTTATCTGGACATGTCGTTGAACACTGGATGTCCGGAAAACTACGCTTTCCCGACATAGGACACAAATCGCCCGATCGTTTTGCTGTACAAAACCGTAATCTGTTGTCCATGAAGTTTGACATGATCGAACGTCTACCTTCTGTTTCTTCGCGGCCATAACGCAAATGATTCAAACGTGTAGTCCCTTGCTATATATAGAAAAATAATGTTTCCAGAAAATTCCAATAATTACGTTTATTATATTTCTTAGAACAAAAATTATTATCTACAACGCGCCCATTGCAATCAAACCGATCCCCATTTGTCAAATACATCTCACTACACTCACAATAAAGCATATTTTATTTCATGATTATACTTACATTAGAACTAAATATAATCTACGAAGACCACTAAATGAAATTCTGACCCCAAATAAAGAAAATGTACACTCCCTAATAAAATTCCTGAAAAAAGTAGACCTTTATACTAAGATATAACCTAACACAGGCGCCAAATGACCACAGTTGTCGACGCGCCTTACATTTAACTTCATCATCATCATCTTTCGCTCATTTTTAGTGTTCCATACGGAACACTTATAAGATCACTTCGGTGTCTGTCTGTCTGTCTGTCTGTCTGTCTGTCTGTCTGTCTGTCTGTCTGTCTGTCTGTCTGTCTGTCTGTCTGTCTGTCTGTCTGTCACACCCGATTTTCTCCGAAACTATTTGACATAGAAAGGTGAAATTTGGTAATAATATAGGAATTGATGGCCTCATCAGAGCCATGTAGTTTTGAGAATTAAATTTTGACTTAAGGGGTTAGTTTTGGGGGGTGAAGTCGGAAGCGAAAAAAAAATTTTTTTACTAGGTCATCGAGTGTGGTGTCAAATGAAAGCCTGTGAAAACACGAGTAAAAAAATATATATATAATATTATACTTGCGCGCACTTTTCTTTGTATTATTTTTAAAAATTCGCGAAAAATCGCTGTCCCGGGCCTTATCTCGAAAAGTACTTATCAAAAAATTTCGAAAAAATTCTGGAATATTCTCCACGGGGTGTAGATTGAACGAAAATTATCACGAGTGCATTACCTTTAATAATTTATATGGTATATAAAAAAAACAAAAATTTCAAGGTCATCAGATTTCAGTAAAGATTGGAAACAAACTTTGTTGAAAACTCATTTGGGGTGTGTTTTGTGAAGTCACTGATCATTTTATACCACCGTAACATAATTTTGACTTAAGGGGTTCGTTTTGAGGGGTGAAATCGGAAGTGAAATTTTTTTTTTTTTTACTAGGTCATCGAGTGTGATGTCCAATGAAAGCTTGTGAAAACACGAGTATATATATATATATATATATATATATATATATATATATATATATATATATATATATATATATATATATATATATATATACATATATATATATATATATATATATATATATATATATATATATATATATATATATATATATATACATATATATATATATATATATATATATATATATATATATATATATATATACTCATATACTCGTATATAATGTAATACTTGCGCACACTTTTCTTTGTATTACTTTTAAAAAATCGCTGTCCCCTACCTTATCTCGAAAAGTACTGATCAAAAAATTTTGAAAAAATTCTGGAATATTCTCCACGGGGTATAGATTGAACGAAAATTATCACGAGTGCATTACCTTTAATAATTTATTTGGTATAAAAAAAAAAAACAAAATTTCAAGGTCACCAGTTTTCAGTAAAGATTGGAAACAACCTTTGTTGAAAACTCCTTTGAGGTGTGTTTTGTGAAGTCACTGATCATTTTATACCACCCTAACAAAATTTTTTATTTTAAAAACAATCAACGTACGGAACACTAATTGTGCAAGTTCAACTTGCACTTGACCGGTTTTTAATACTACTTTGAAAACCCACTGCAAAATTACTAGCAACAAGTGACAGATTATAAAGTATGGCCGAAAATTATTCATTTGTTTTCAGTTTGGCAAGCAATAGATAGCTTAACAACTAGTGTTTTCAATGCAGTTTTTGAGTGTGTGGTGACTTTTTTATAAGATCACTTCGGTGTCTGTCCGTCTGTCTGTCCATCTGTCTGTCCGTCTGTCTGTCCGTCTGTCTGTCCGTCTGTCTGTCCATCTGTCTGTCCGTCTGTCACACCCAATTTTCTCCGAAACTATTTGTCATAGAAAGTTGAAATTTGGTAATAATATAGGAATTGATGGCCTCATCAGATCCATGTAGTTTTGAAAGTTAAATTTTGACTTAAGGGGTTAGTTTTGGGGGGTGAAATCGGAAGTGAAAAAAAAAAATTTTTACTAGGTAATCGACTGTGGTGTCAAATGAAAGCTAATGAAAACACGAGTAAAAAAAATATATATATAATGTAATACTTGCGCGCACTTTTCTTTATATTATTTTTAAAAAATCGCGTAAAATCGCTGTCCACCCGCCTTATCTCGAAAAGTACTGATCAAAAAATTTTGAAAAAATTCTGGAATATTCTCCACGGGGGTGTAGATTGAACGAAAATTATCACGAGTGCATTACCTTTAATAATTTATCTGGTATATAACAAAAACAAAAATTTCAAGGTCATCAGATTTCAGTAAAGATTGGAAACAAACTTTGTTGAAAACTCATTTGGGGTGTGTTTTGTGAAGTCACTGATCATTTTATACCTCTGTAACAAAATTTTTTATTTGAAAAGCAATCAACGTATGGAACACTAATTGCGCAAGTCCAACTTGCACTTGACCGGTTATTATTTGACATTAATTTTGTTTACATTTTTATAACAATGAAGTAACTTGTAAATAAAACGTTCGGTAGTTGTTTTTAATACTAATCTTGGTTGGTTAAGTTTCAAGTAGTGATGGGATGATTCGAATTAAAAATAATCGGTAATCCGATTATTGAAATAATCGGCATCATCCGATTATGAAAACCTAAGAATCGAATTATATATACAGTAATACCCCGCTTAGCGCGACCCCGTTACGCGCGGTTTCACTATAACGCGAATTTCAAATTTCGCGCTCATGTAGTCATTAACTTCTCTATGGTCGCGGGGGGATCCCCGCTTTCTCTGAATATTCTCTTTGAAGAATTGGGAATTCCCTGTCCTTCGACTTTGTTCTATGGGGATTTCCTCGTTCGTTTCGTGTGTTCATTTGTTCCGTAATGTTAGTTCGGTCGGCTGGCAGTTTTGTTTTAATATTTATTGGAGATACATACATACATAATTTAACCCTACGTTAAAAATGCCGCCTGTAAAGAAAAAAGAGCGTAAAAGCGTCACTTTGGAATTGAAGATGAAAGTGTTAAGAAGAATGGAAAATGGAGGCAAAGCAACAATTGTTGGGAGAGATTTTGGACTCTCAGAATCGACTGTGAGAACGATTTATAAAAATCGGGAAAAAATTAAAATCTCCAGCGAAGGTTCAACACCTATAAGTGCAACAAAACTTTCTCGTTCGAGATCATCTATCTTAGAAAGAATGGAGAAATTACTGTCAGTCTGGATCGAAGATTTGAATAAGAAGAACACACCACTAAGTCAAGATCTCATATGCACAAAAGCAAAATCTTTGTATGAGATGCTGAAAACAAAAGAAGGAGAAGGGAGTGCCACTCCGACTTTTGCTGCCAGCAGAGGCTGGTTCCATCGGTTCAAGCAGCGTTCTAATCTTCACAATATCCACATAACAGGCGAGGCGGCCAGCGCGGACATTCAAGCTGCAGCTGAGTTTCCAGACAAGTTTCAAGACTTCGTTAGACGAGAGAAAATTCCTGCTTGTCTCATCTTCAATGTTGATGAGACCGCACTTTACTGGAAAAAAATGCCATCTCGAACATTCATTTCTAAGGAAGAACGTCAAGCCAGTAGTTTCAAAGCTGCGAAAGATCGACTAACACTTCTGCTGGGTGGTAATGCCACTGGTGATTTCAAACTGAAACCTTTACTAGTGTACCATTCAGAAACACCCCGTGCAATGCGAGGCACAGACAAGACAAGTCTACCAGTTGTGTGGCGATCAAACAGAAAGGCGTGGGTTACACGGGAAATTTTTCAAGAATGGTATTCTAATAGTTTTTGCCCATCAGTCAAATCATACTGTGACAGAAATGGGCTTGAACCTAAAGTTATATTACTCTTAGACAATGCCCCAGGACATCCAACCTCACTTGATACGCCCAGAGACTTAAAAGTGTACGTAAAGTTCCTTCCACCAAACACTACGTCAATATTACAACCTATGGACCAGGGAGCAATAGCAAACTTCAAAGCTTATTACCATCGCCGCACTTTTAGCCAACTAATTCATGAAACTGACGGGGAAGGAAGACAGTCTATGCGAGAGTGGTGGAAGTCATACAACATTATGAAGTCTATTCACAACATAGAAGAGGCTTGGAAGGAAGTTAAAATGAGTTGTATGAATGGGGTGTGGCGTAATCTTTGGCCAGATGTAGTGGAAGCACCTAGAAGAATTGTCCAGATGCAGAGACAAGTGCTTGAAGACATTGCTGCAATGATTGAGGGGTCTGAACTTGAAGATGTCACGGTAGAAGATCTCGTAGAACTTGTAGCAACGCACGACGATCCTATTAGCAATGAAGATCTGATCGAGTTACAGAATAATCCTATCTACGATGAGGAAGAACAAGTAGAAGAGAAAGTTTTATCTTCAGGGAAATACAAAATGCACTTTCAAAAATTTATTCAGGTTTGGACATATTGCAGAGTATAGACAATAATGATGACCGTGTCTTGACCGTGTGTCAAACAATTAAAAACAGTGTTGGGTGTTATGAACGTATTTTACAAGAACGTAAACAAAACGTTACCCAAAAGACAATAGATGTATTTTTCCGTAAAAAATAAGAGTATGTATTGCATAAAGTGTTCTTAGAATTAAAGTGATTGATTAAAATGATTTGTATTTTTTTGTATTAAATTTTGACTATGTTTAATCATAAACCTCGATATACGCGAATTTCAGTTAACGCGATTTTTTTCGGAACGTATCCCTCGCGTAAAGCGGGGTATTACTGTAATCGGAATTCGCTTCATCATAAAATCTAAAATCACTAAAATCGTAAACAAAAGTCAACAACAAAACACTCGGATTCTCGGAAGCGATAAAATCAAACATCCAAATTCCGATTCCCCGCAGCGCAATGTTGCCATTAATAGGAAAATTTACCTAGATTTTGTTTTTTAAAAAAGTAAGTCTGCAATATTTTGTACTATTTTTACTATTTTTAACGGATTAGACTTAGTGCTTGCACCCTCCATATTAGTGAATTACGCACCACCTCAATATAGACTTTCAAAAATACACTCTTTGATCACAGCAGAATTGTATCCACATCTATCTTGGGGTGACAGTAACCAAGTGGAATTTAACGCTACAAAAACCCAAGCGGCAGTTTTTTCTAAAAAAGTTAACGTTGCTGAACCCGACATAGTTATGTCGGGGCACTCCATTCCCCTAGCATCGTCGCTCAATTTGTTGGGCGTTAGTTTGGGAGAAAATATGTCTTGGCATAAACATGTTGCAGGCATAGCAAGGAGAGCTTCTCAAAAGTTGGGAATATTATTTAGAACCAGAAAGCTTTACACCCCACAGCAACTGTTAATTCTTTACAAAGCCCAAATTCGACCAACTATGGAATACTGCTCCCACGTTTGGGGCTCCGCTCCCAAACATACACTGCATTTGTTGGATTCTGTTCAGAGAAGAGCGGTCCGTCTGATTGGGGACCCGGAATTGACCGGCGGCCTTGATTCGCTGGAACATCGAAGAACGGTTGGCGACTTGAGTCTGTTCTACAAGTATTTTCATGGAAGTGTTCGAAGGATGTAGCCCGCTTAATTCCTCCCAAAGCGGTCCATGTTAGAAATACACGACGCGCTGGTGCTTCGCATCCGTATGAGGTTCAGCTTGTTACTCCGCGTACGACGCTTTTCAAGCAATCTTTTATATGGAGAACGTCATCCCTTTGGAATAATTTGCCCAGCGCTGTGTTTCCCACCGAGTACAATTTACAGCGATTCAAGAACAACGTGAATCGCTTTTTCCGCACTCGTGCCGCTCCTGGAGCGCTTTAGGGACTTCCCTGCAGCACGTGTGCTAGACCAATAAAAAAAAAAAAAATCGTTGGCTTTATTACTATCAATTTCCAAATCAGGCCCCGGATAACCAAATAATTCAAATAACCTATTTTATCCTAAATGACACTTAATTTTGAAAACCCTGTATATAAGAAAATTATTTTTTTTTTTTGGAGTGTTATATCGGTGTAAAAGGATGTATTCTTAATAAATGTTGCTTCAAATATGTTGTTCCGCCAAAATATTTTATTATTTTATCGCATATCTTGCAAGCAGCTTGTTTACAGTCAATTTTTTTAAACCAGTTCCACACCAGCGAATGTTTGTTACAACCAGGCCTCGTTTTTTTCTGTTTTCTTTATAAATTTTACTTTTAACTTTAATTATTCTACACTCAACTAACAGTCAACATCCAACACTAATACTCACGGAACGACGATTCATCCATACTACTAAAAATAAAAATAATAAATAATTGAATTAATCGGCATGCCTGGAGTTCGAATTTCGTTTCGGCGAATCGGCAAAATCGAGCAATTCCGATGAATTTTAAATTTTATACTAAAGCGACGCGCGCAACATCAAAAGTAGTAGGGGATGGGATGATTTTTAATTCGAATTATAATCCGATTATCAAAATCATTCATAACCTGAGAATCCGATTATTGCAATAATGCGATTATGCCCACCACTAGTTTCAAGTATTAATTTACACATGTTTTCTCATAGTTCCAATTAATTAGTTAAACATAACAAAAAATAGTACAGAAAGTAGGTGGTGTATGGAGACTTTTTGGAATGACTGTATATATTTTTGAACTCGTGTTTCCACAGGCTTTCATTAGACACCTCACTCGATGATCTGGTATCGAGTGTGACACACAGAGAGACGGATACCGAAGCGATACCATAAATGTTTCATACAGAATACTAAAAACTCTCTAGAAACAATAACTCTGTATTATTATAAACTAGCCGTGCCCGCGGCTCCGCTCGCGTGGACTTGATTCACTTCTATCGTCACTGCTTATTCCTTATGTTACCTAACGTAATAAAATATCTGTCATTATTTCCCCTTATCTCCCATTATTTCTCCTTATCTCCCAGTTTTTCTACATAATTTCCATTATCTAGGCTTATCTCTGCTCATCTCCCATTATTTCTCCTTATCTCCCATTATTTCTACCATTATCTCACCTTATCTGCCATTATCTCACCTTATCTCCCATTATCTCCCATTATCTAGGCTTATCTCGACTTATCTCGCAATGTTTGTCCTTATCTCCCATTATTTCTCCTTACCTCCCATTATCTCACCATAACTCCCATTATCCAGACTTATCTCTACTTATCTCCCATTATTTCTCCTTATCTCTCATTATTTATACTTGTCTCCCATTATCTCCCATTATTTAGGCTTATATCGAATTATATAGAACATATGTATAAATTTATAAAAACACGTAAATCGGATAAGTGGTTCTCAAGTGATAAGTGCACTAACGGACAGACAGACAGACAGAGAGACGTTGCATTGTATATATTATATTCTTTGCAACATGATATTGTTCCATATTTAATGGTTTAGGCAGTGTATTGCAAGAGAACGCGCTAACGGTAACCTTTTTTCCGACTTGAATCACTATTATCGTCACTGCTTATTCTTTATGTTACCTAACGCAATAAAATATATCCTATAACCTGGCCAGAGAATATGTGTATGTTTTAAAAAAAAAGCACGTAACGCACTAACGGACAGACAGATAGACAGAGAGACGTTGCATTTTATATATACGAGGCTGGTTTGAAAAGTCCGTGCAAAGTCCGAGAGATGGCACCACCGGCGCGTATCGAGGTCATGTTTAGTTAGTAGCATCTCTTGAATGAACGCACACCAAGTTTCAGCAATATTGGTCTATTTCTTAGTGTTTGGCATTCGTGTGAATCAAGGAAAGTCGAGTGATTTTCAAGAAATGGACGAAAAAGAATTTCGTGTGGTGATTAAACATTACTTTATGAAAGGCAAAACGCCTCAGGAGACTAAAGAGAAGCTTGATAAACATTATGGTGACTCTGCACCTTCGATTAGAACAGTTTATAAGTTCGACTGAACGGGTACATAATATTTTGCATAAACATTTGGGCATGAGAAAGTTATCCGCAAGATGGGTGCCGCGATTGCTCACGCTTGACCAAAACGGAATCGTGTGAAGTGTTGCAAGGATGGTTTGCAGCTGTTCCAGAAGAATCCGGAGGACTTTAAGCGTCGTTTCGTCACTGTGGATGAAACATGGATACATTACTATACTCCTGAGACCAAACAACAATCTAAACAATGGGTTACCAAGGGGGAATCTGCACCAAAAAAGGCGAAGACCGTTCCTTCGGCCGGAAAGGTTGTAACCTGTGAACTTGCCCGGTTTTTGAGGCGTTATTTTGTACCTTCTGTGAAAATTGTTTTTCCCACGCTTGGGCGCAATTTTCTTGCAACCTCTTTTTAATTTCTGATAATGAATTGAGTGAATCCTGATTTTTAAAGAACTAAAGAAATTAAACACACACTAGCTCAGTTTTCCTTGGTAGAGAAATATGGGTAAGAGATAATTGTTATACGTCTTTTTGGAATTATTTTCTATTTTTTAAAAAAGCTTCAGTCGTACAAATTTTTGGGCACCATTCATTTTAAAATAGAAAGGATCTAACTTCAGTTAAAAAAATGAAAAAATACTGAAGGGTTTTCCGGTTATTACTAAAAAGAATTATACTAGTACAACTTTTCTTATCCTGAAAAGAAAAATAGGTATTCAGTGAGACACTAGCTTTAATCAACAAAAAAAGAAAATTTATTCATAATTTAAAATAAAAGTTCCAACCTTTGCAGTTTTAAGGATTACAAAAAAAATTCTAGCCTAAAAGTAGTTTTTATAAGTTAGAGTCCCTAAATCAGAGATTTTACTTCTAAATCTTGACTACACCCGAAATCGAAGAGTCGTGATTTTCACTTCGCGATTTTTCAGTTCAAATTGCTGTTAAAACACTTATTTGCGGGGAATATATTTATTGATGTATGTTCTGGTAACTTACGGTCTTCCTATGGGCTTCTAGGCCTTCAATGCAACACAAAACCGATTTCACACTTTTGAGAAGAGCCTACTTTAGCTACTCCATTTAGAAAACACACAACGCCCACTACGGCTTTATGATAAAAAAAAACTCGTGCTTAACTTGGCTCTCGTAGATATTGTCGTAAGCCTCTACTGCGGCTCGGTGGAAATTAGCCTGGCTGCGGCTTGATGGTACTAAGCCTCTCGGCGGCTTGATGGTACTGCCTGGCGGCGGCTCGGTGTTCTAAGCCTGGCGGCGGCTCGATGGTACTCAGCCAAGATTCGTGTCCTCCGGACCCTTAAATAAGCCGTGAGCACGCTGTCTGTAATATGGCGACGCCGGAACCAAAACTCCGGATACAAAATTTGACCAATCCCGGCGTATCGATAAATTCGGTCGCAAACCCGCACAGCACACTATATGACGAGCGGCTAAGAATTTCTGATTAATATACCGCTCGATACAAAAATGAAAAGAAGTACATTATTAAGAGAAAAATCAGTAACATTATATGGTCTTAAAATCTAGGAAAAAAAATGAATGTTACAAGGTTATGGCGACTGTCTTTTGGGATTCGTAAGGGATAATCCTCATCGACTATCTGGAAAAGGGTAAAACTATTACAGGTGAATATTATTCATCGTTATTGGACCGTTTGAAAACCGAGCTACAAGAAAAACGTCCGCGATCGGCCCACAAGAAAGTCCTTTTCCATCACGACAACGCACCAGCACACACCTCAGCAGTTGTGGTCGCAAAATTAATGGAAATAGGATTCCAACTCGTTTCACATCCCCCTATTCTCTAGACTTGGCTCCCTCGGACTACTATTTGTTTCCCAATTTGAAGAAATGGCTGGCGGGACAAAGATTTTATTCAAACGAGCAGGTGATTGCAGACACTAATGGATATTTTGCAGACTTGGACAAATCCTATTCTTCGGAAGGGATCAACAAACTAGAACATCGTTGGACGAAGTGTATAAGCCTAAAAGGAGACTATGTCGAAAAATAAAAAAAGGTTTACCCCAAACACATAAGTACTTTTTATTTTTGCACGGACTTTTCAAACCAGCCTCGTATATTGTAGATAGATCGATAACCTGGCCAGAGAACACATGTATGTTTAAAAAAAAGCACGTAAATCTGATAAGTGGTTCTCCAGTGATAAGCGAACTAACGGACAGACAGACAGACAGAGAGACGCTGCATTTTATATATTATAGATATAGATTATTATTATTATTATATAACCTGGCCAAAGAATATATGTATGAATTTAAAAAAAAGACACGTAAATCGGATAAGTGGTTCTCGCGTGATAAATGCACTATTGGACAGACAGACAGACGGACAGAGAGACATTGCATTTTATATATATTATAGATTATAGATTATAGATATTCTCTGCTATATGATATTGTTCCATATTTAATGGTTTAGGCTGTGTATTGCAAGGAAACACGCTAACGGCAAACTTTTTTCCGACTTTATTCACTATTATCGTTATTGCTCATTCCTTACGCTACCTATCGTAATAAAATATAGCCTATAACCTGGCCAGAGAATATATGTATGTTTTAAAAAAAAGTACGTAAATCGGATAAGTGGTTCTCCAGTGATAAGCGCACTAACGGACAGACAGACAGACAGACAGACAGAGAGACGTTGCATTTTATATATATTATAGATAATGAATATTAGTTATTATTTTTACGTGTTTTATGGGTGGAATTTTTTAAAATTAGTCAGGTGTTCATTATGTTTGTAAATTACAATATACCTAAATAACTTTGAAGGCCGTTTTAAAAATTTATTCTTAAGATAATTGTGTTCGAGTTATGGACGTTTACTTTCAACAGGCCGCCACTTATGCTTAAAAACTGAACGCGCAAAAATCCAAACTGCAGTTTATCATAATAAAATTATTCACACCGAAAGTTCTAGACTTTCGTTTTCAGCCCCACATGCACATCGTAATTATTTACATAATAACGTTTAGGAGTTTGAGCAGTCGGCCATGTAAGCTCATGGCATGCTTGATGCGATTATTTCGCGTCGATACTGTCATCCTTTGAAGTCGGCTTTTTTTTATGTATGTGTACTTCTTGTACTATTCGTGTCGGATACGTTCGATAATTATCGAGTTCACGGTCGAAAGAGTGAACTTAGGTTATGGTCCTTTTTCAGCAGGTTATGATAAATATACAGAAAATGACATCACAGAAGGACACAATATCTCTGAAATTTAGGATGTTGGAATAAGTGGGGAAAATATTAGTAGTTATAATTCTAAACTATTATGGGAGAATAACCAAAAGATATGCAGATATGCCTTAAGTTTTTTACCCAGACTATTAGGGTAGGGTTATTATAGCTTACTATCTCACATTTATAAACTTTTGACTAAAATCATCTTTAACAGATTAAAAAATGAGTTAGATTCCTACCAGCCATGCGAATAGGCTGGTTTTATATCCGGCTATAGCAATGCGACCATTTACAGACAATAAGAAATACCCTACGGATAAGTAATGAATACAATTTCGAACTTTACATAGCTTTGATAGACTACGAGAAGGTTTTTGATTCTGTCTAAATGTGGGCAATCATCAACAGTTTGAACAACTGTAGAATTGATTCTAGATACATTACCCTAATCTATAATATATATAAAACTAGCCGGGCCCGCGGCTCCGCTCGCGTGGACTTGGTTCACTATTATCGTCACTGCTTATTCCTTATGTTACCTAACGTAATAAAATATCTCCCATTATTTCCCCTTATCTCCCAATATTTCTCCTTATCTCCCATTATCTCTACATAATTTCCATTATCTAGGCTTATCTCTGCTCATCTCCCATTATTTCTCCTTATCTCCCATTATTTCTCCTTATCTCACGTTATTTCTCATTATCTAGGCTTATCTCGACTCATCTCGCAATATGTCTCCTCATCTCCCACTATTTCTCCTTATCTCCCATTATCTCACCATAACTCCCATTACCTAGACTTATCTCTGCTTATCTCCCATTATTTCTCCTTATCTCCCATTATCTCACCTTATCTCCCATTATCTAGGCTTATATCGAATTATATATATGTATAAATTTATAAAAACACGTAAATCAGATAAGTGGTTCTCGAGTGATAAGCGCACTAACGGGCAGACAGACAGACAGAGAGACCTTACATTTTATATATATTATATTCTTTGCTACATGATATTGTTCCATATTTAATGCTTTAGGCAGTGTATTGCAAGAGAACGCGCTAGCGGCAAACTTTTCTCCGACTTGATTCACTATTATCGTCACTGCTTATTCCTTATGTCACCTAATCCTAATATATCCTATAACCTGGCCAGAGAACATACGTATGTTTAAAAAAAAGCACGTAAATCGGATAAGTGGTTCTCCGGTGATAAGCGCACTAACGGACAGACAGACAGACAGAGAGACGTTGCATTTTATATATATTATAGATCGCTATCCATTTAATTGTTCCATATTTAATGGTTTAGCATGTTTAAAAAAAAAGCACGTAAATCGGATAAGTGGTTCTCTAGTGATAAGCGCATAAACGGACAGACAGAGAGACGTTGCATTTTATATATATTATAGATATCCTTTGCTACATGATATTGTTCCATATTTAGTGGTTTAGGCAGTGTATTGCAAGAGAACGCGCTAGCGGCAAACTTTTTTCCGATTTCATTAGCTATTATCGCCACTGCTTATTCCTTATGCTACCTATCATAATAAAATATAGCCTATAATCTGGCCGGAGAACATATGCATGTTTTTAAAAAAAAAGTACGAAAATCGGATAAGTGGTTCTCCAGTGATAAGCGCACTAACGAACAGACAGACAGACAGACAGAGATACGTTGCATTTTTTATATATTATAGATGTAATAAAATATATATCTATAACCTGGTCATCGAACATATGTATGAATTTAAAAAAATCACGTAAATCGGATAAGTGGTTCTCGAGGGATAAGCGCACTAACGGACAGACAGACAGACAGACAGAGACACGTTGCATTTTATATATATTATAGATATAGATTATTATTATTATTATTATATAACCTGGCCAAAGAATATATGTATGAATTTAAAAAAAGACAGGTAAATCGAATAAATGGTTCTCGCGTGATAAATACCCTAATGGACAGACAGACAGACAGAGAGACATTGCATTTTTTATATATTATAGATTATAGATATTCTCTGCTACATAATATTGTTCCATATTTAATGGTTTAGGCTGTGTATTGCAAACAAACGCGCTAGCGGTAAACTTTTTTCCAACTTCATTCACTATTTTACGTCACTGCGCATTCCTTATGCTACCTATCGTAATAAAATATAGCCTATAACCTGGCCAGAGAATATATGTATGTTTTAAAAAAAAAAGTACGTAAATCGGATAAGTGGTTCTCCAGTGATAAGCGCACTAACGGACAGACAGAGAAACGTTGCATTTTATATATATTATAGATATATAGATAACCTGGCCAGAGAACATATGAATGTTTAAAAAAAAAAAGAACGTAAATCAGATAAGTGGTTCTCCAATGATAAGCGCACTAACGGACAGACAGACAGACAGAGAGACGCTGCATTTTATATATATTATAGATATAGATTATTATTATTATTATTATATAACCTGGCCAAAGAATATATGTATGAATTTAAAAAAGACACATAAATTGGATAAGTGGTTCTCGCGTGATAAACGCACTAATGGACAGACAGACAGACAGAGAGACATTGCATTTTTATATATATTATGGATTATAGATTAAAGATATTCTCTGCTACATAATATTGTTCCATATTTAATGGTTTAGGCTGTATATTGCAAGGGAACGCGCTAGCAACAAACTTTTTTTCCGACTTCACTCACTATTATTGTCACTGCTCATTCCTTATGCTACCTATCGTAATAAAGTATAGCCTATAACCTGGCCAGAGAACATAAGTATGTTTTAAAAAAAAAAGTACGTAAATCGGATAAGTGGTTCTCCAGTGATAAGGTCACTAACGGACAGACAGACAGACAGACAGACAGACAGACAGACAGACAGACAGACAGACAGACAGACAGACAGAGAGACGTTGCATTATATATATATATATATATATATATATATATATATATATATATATATATAAGATGCAACGTCTCTCTGTCTGTCTGTCCGTCCGTTAATGCGCTTCTCACTGTAGAACCACTTATCCGATTTACGTGCTTTTTTTTTAAAACATACATATGTTCTCTGGCCAGGTTATAGGCTATATTTTATTACGTTAGATAACATAAGGAATAAGCAGTGACGATAATAGTGAATCAAGTCGGAAAAAAGTTTGCCACTAGCACGTTCTCTTGCAATACACTGCCTAAACCGTTAAATATGGAACATGTCATGTAGCAAAGAATATCTGTAATATATATAAAATACAACGTCTCTCTGTCTATCTGTCTGCCCGTTAGTGCGCTTATCGCTCGAGAACCACTTATCCGATTTAAGTGTTTTTTTTTTCAAATTAATACATATATTCTCTGGCCAGGTTTTTATAATAATAATAATATTCTATATAATATATATAAAATGCAACGTAGCTCTGTCTGTCTGTCTGTCCGTTAGTGTGCTTATCATTCGAGAAGCATTCATCCAATTTACGAGTTTTTTTTTTTAATTCTTAATTTAATATATATATCAAAAAAAATCTTTAATATATATCTCTCTGTCTGTCTGTCTGTCCATTAGTGCGCTTAGCACTCAAGAACCACTTATCCGATTTACGTGTTTTTTTTTTTTTAGTATAAAATACAAAGGGAATAAACAGAGACAAAATGCTCATATGTAGGAAAAGTAAGTTTGGCCAAATGACTGAATAGATGGGTGGAATACTTTAATGAAATATTAAATGGAGATGAAAATCAGTTGAATGAGAAATAGGAAACAAAATTAACTGAAGGTTAGGAGGAGAGAAATAAACCCTGCAAAGAAGAAATAAGAGAAATACTCAGAACCCAAAAAAAAGTAAGGCCCCGGGTGGAAACTGTATAACAGCAGAAATGATAAAAGCTTGAGTAGATCTGGAAAATGAAATATGCCGGTTGGTACAAGAAATATGGGAAACAGAAAAGATGCCAGTGAGCTGGAGAGAGTCGCTCATTTGTCCAATATACAAAAAAAAGAGAAAAAACTATATGTGCTAATTATAGACCAATAGTCTTACTGGATGTCGTGTACAAGATAGGAGTGATGACTATCAAAAACAGACTAGAAGAGAAAGCCGAGTAAATTCTGGGAGAGTACCAGTGTGGATTCAGGAAAAATAGATCGATTACAGACCAGATATTTTTGATTAAGCAAATCTAAGATAACAGGTTAGAACAAAATTTGGCACTACACTTGGTCTTTGTGGATTTCAGAGAAGCATATGGCTCTGTAAATAGAGAAGGACTCTACAAGATAAAGGAAGAACTAAAAGTTCCAAGTAAATTGATTCGCATGGTGAAAATGACCTTGAATGACCCAGAAAATAGAGTGTTGATTGCGGGCAAAGTATCAGACAAGTTTAAGGTGAAGAGAGGATTAAGACAGGAGGATCCAGTGTCGACATGACTATTTAATTTCGTACTAGAGAAGATAATCTGGGAGTCAGAAATAAAAACAAATGGAACGATATACCAACAAACCTACCAATGCTTGGCCTATGCGGATGATGTAGCAGTGATTGCCAGAGCAAAAGAGAAACCTCAAAAAAGCCATAAGTAGGATAGAAGAAAGAGGAAGGATGAGATGACTAAATATAAACGAAGAAAAAGGATAATAAATACAACAGAAGTTTAGATATAATAAACAACTTAGGGAAAAGATATATATTTGAAAAAGTAGACAAAATTTAATTATCTCTGAGTAACAATAACAGATAGTGGACAAGAAAGGACGGAGATACAAAAAAGAATAGCGAAAGGACAGAGATGTTTGGGGCAATGAATCCAATACTGAAATCAAAGAATGTATCAAGAAAAGCAAAAGAAAGAATATATACGATAGTTGTCAGACCCACGGTGACATATGGATGCGAAACGTGGAAACTGAATGCAAGAGAAAAGGAGACGTTGGAAGTGTGGGAAAGGAAAGTTTTGAAAAGAATCTACGAAGGGAAGGTAAAGGTAAATCAAGTACCGAACAAATACGTATAGGAATAGAGTAGGTGTAAGACAGGGAGATACGATTTCTCCTAAGCTATTTACTACAACTCTAAAAGACGATTTCGCCAACTAGATTGGACAAAGAAGGGCCTAAAGATGGTGTGTATCCGAGTCGCAGACGATATTGCAGTCATCAGAAGTAATCCACATGAATTACAAGAAATGTTAAATGATTTAAATTACCACTCAAAGATGAATAAAAGTAAGACAAAAATATTAACCCCACTAATAACAACATAGTTATAAATTTAGAAGGAACAGCTCTCGAGATAGAAAAAGAAACAAGAGGATATGTGAACAAATGAAATTAGAGGATATTATAAAGCACGTAGCAGACAGAAAGTGGCAATGGTCTGGACATGTAGCACGCACGAACGCTGAACGATGAACCAAGCGAACATTAGAATGGAGACCACGAGAACAGAAAACGAGCGTCGGACGTCCCAAAACAAGATGGATACAGGTTGCGGGCATTGGATGGATGACAACAGCTGCAAATAGATTTAGATGGAAATTCAGGGGGAAGGCCTACATCCAACATTGGATAGAACTAGGCTTACAATGATATAATATAGTGATATTATAGTAAACAAAAAGGTGTTTAACTTCCGTAAATTAATGAAAGGACTCCCCGGAAGATTTTCTACTCTATTAAAAATAGTGAACCTCTTCGGGAGTTTTCATTAACTAAGTGTCCACCTAGGACAATTTCGATCTATTAATCCTCATGAGCTAGATGTAGTCCAGGTAGTGTCGATCGACTTATTTTTTTAAAAAGATTATTTATAGTTTTCTGATAGTTTGTTGCTACCAACAAAGTGGTACAAAACAAAATCATTTGAAAACACTAACTTTGCAAATAGTGGGGTTTAGAACTCATCTTCATATACTGTTATACTTTACACTTTTTTACGAATTTTTTACTCGGATCATGAAAAACCTATGATTAGCATACCACTGCACCACACGGGTTCGGTGGATAACTGAAACTGGGAGTCAATTCCGCCAGAAAACTTTCGCCGATACGTTGTTGGCAGACCGTCGCTCTTGAATCAAACATAGATTTAAAGTCGGATTGAACGCTTTCACTGACGAACATATTTTACCGGAATGTCATGGAAATGCTCAAAGGTACTAAGTATGGCACCCCGTCGCGGTTCAGGGTGGATGGGCAGTAAAAAGAACAAGGCCGTAACAACAGCAGGTTAAAACCAACTGCCGTTTACGTAGTTCGAATCTCACGTTAACCTGTAGGTACAATCTGGTTGACATTGCCCAGACGTTAATATTACGGTGCCAGAAAGGACTGCTCTGGTCTATTTGCCAAGAAACCACGAAGAATTCTCATAATATTATTGAAACTTTACTTTATCACTCTCTTCCCTTGAAGCAATATCGCTCAAAAATTATAGATTCCTTTCCTAGATTAAGTATTAAGTATCAACTTTGAAATCGATGTCGAATCGACGTGCTTTATTACCAATTATAAACAGACCAACTGACATACAGAGCAATGGAGACTGGAAACTAGATTTTTTGTAATCTAGAGACCTTAAAACTTGCAAGGAAAGTTAAAATCGTAACGTATTTCATACTCAGTTCACAGTTTTATCCTCGAGGGGATATTTATTTTAAATGTGGCCTAACATGTCACATTTAATGCTAAAATATGTCTGTACGAAATCCCTCGTTTACACAAGAGCTTATCTAAACACAAACGGAATGAAATATGAGTGTTTAAGGCCTTTTAGCCCTTTATAATTTGTTACACTTTAGAACACAGGACGCAAGAGTATCCTTTTGCTATCTTTGCGTATATAATGATAAGAAAACAGATTGAATGATCAACGTATAGATGTGATGTGTTATATAAAATTGTATTTCAGATCATGGAGGAAAATATAAAAGGAAAAATTGGAGATGACCAAGCAGGCTTTACGACCGGAAAATCATGTATAGACCACATATACACTATAAAACAAACAATGGAAAAAAAACTGGCAAAGAATACAGAAGTTCATCTAGCCTTCATAGACGTAAGAAAGGCCTATGACTCAGTACCAAGACAAAGATTATGGAACGCAATGAAAGAAATAGGCATTGACAAAGAACTAGTATACGCAGTAAAAGCTCTCTACGAGAACAACACAGTGAACATAAAAATAGGACATAAAATAGGGAAGAGACTCCAAACATCAAAAGGCCTATTACAAGGATGCTCTACATCCCCAATACTATTCAAAATATACCTCGAACAAACATTAAAAAAATGGAAGCAAAAATGTAGTGGAATGGGAGTGCCAATACGAGAAGATTACTTATATACTCTAAGTTTCGCAGACGACCAAGTAATCATAGCGCAAGATGAGGAAGACCTCAGTTATATGGTAAGAAAACTGAAAGAAGAATACACTAAAGCAGGATTAGCAATAAACTTTGATAAAACGGAATATCTAACAATAAAGAAGGGAAACGTGGAGAATCTAGAAGTCGATAACGAAACAATAATCAAAGGAACCGATAGATTTAAATATTTAGGAACCATCATTTCAAAAAACGCAACATCAAAAGAAGAGATTAAAGCTAGATTAGGACAAACGCAGACATACATAAGACAATTAAATTCGATCCTGTGGGACAAGCACATTACAAAGAGAAACAAAACACGCATATACAAATCAATAATACAAAGCATAATGACATACGAGTCAGAAACATGGACGATCAACAAAAGAAATAAATCTAAAATTAACGCGGTAGAGATGGAGTATTGGAGAAGATGTTGTAGAGTGACATGTATGGAGAGATCAACAAATGAAGAAATAAGAAGCAGAATGAACATCAAAGAGAACGCAATAAACACCACTGAAGAAAAACGATTAAAATGGTATGGACACATAAGACGGAGCGAAGATAATAGGTGGATAAAGAAAATAACGGAGTGGAGCCCTATAGGGAGAAGAGAAAGAGGAAGACCCAGACGATCGTGGAGAGACGATGTGGACGAGGCTATGGAGGACAGGGGTCTAACAGATGGAGACTGGGAAGATAGAAACGCATGGAATCAAAGGCTGAGAGAAGGAAGACAGCGTCAGCTATAGAAAATCCTTGATATATATATATATATATATATATATATATATATATATATATATATATATATATATATATATATATATATATTTCAGATCTGTAATGAACCATGCCTCCTGGTTTTGCTCCAAATGTTTTTTTTACAATTTCACTCTATTATAGAGTAGATATAATATACTAGAAAAGATAAACTGTGAGAATCCTATTTTAACAAAAAAGACGCGTTATGATATTTTATATCGGATATTACAAACTGAGTGAATCTTAGTACAATGGCAGCCTAGTAGTCAAAGTACAATGGCTGCCAAAAGCCTTGGTCGGGGCCAAAGTAAAAGAGGCGAAAAATGATGAAGAAATCAAAGAAATGAGAAATCAATAAAATGTCAAAGTGAATGACCGAATTTAACGAAAATAACAAAAAATTTCTGAGCAAATTATAAGACAACACGAAACTAAAGAAACAAATTTCAGATACAAGAGAGGAATAAATTCAAACTGAAGACGAGATTGAAGCAGAAAAGTAGATATACAAAACAAAAATCAAAAGGGAATCACAAAAAGAAGGCAAAAAAACTATGAGCAAAACTAGAAAATCAAAACTGATAGAAAAAAACAACGTTGACAACAGCCCTATCTAAGAGGCATTCGAAAAGGAAAAAAGAACCATTTGTAAGACATAAAATTTCAAAGTGAATTATAACCCAGCAACACGAAGCTAAGGAAACAAATTTTAACCACAAGAGAATTAGAAACACAAATAAAGGACGAAATTTAAGCAGGAAAATAGATCTACAAAAAAAAATAAAAAGGATACCACATACAGAAGTAAAAAGAAAACCTTGAGCAAAACAAGACAGTCAAGCCAATAAATAAAAACACATACAACAACACAATACAAACAACAGTCCTGAACAATTTATCTAAGAAGAAAAGAACCATCCTTAAAACAACACATACAACATAACACTTGAGCACGAATTATGGACAGTGCAGTAGAACACCAGATATCATAAGACTTCAGCTAACCTCTATATAGGACTATCAAGAAAATAACACTATCAAACATAACTACTATGATAAAATAAACCATAGCATATAATCCCAATTACAGAAAAGGTGAAAGAAGACCTAGTAGAAAAAAAATAATAGATAATATAAAAATGGAGTATCAATACTCGTAATCAGAGTCCTTCTACGAGGCAAGAGGATACAAAACATCAGTGAGATCAAACAGAACAGGAAAAAAGTGTAGGTGTAGATAACAAAGCTCCGAACACCCCAGGGCTACATTTGCTAGTTGTTCGAGCATTCAGCTTTCACCTGTAAAGCACTACCATGATGTATTAAATGGGGTTATGACCATTACTAGATAAACTGCCCGAAAACAAAGAAAGACTCGGCCTAGAGAGCAAACTGCGGCAGAGACACGCGGAAAACTTCAGGAAATGTCCTAACCTACCCAGGCTTCAAAAGATCAATATCAGTAACAACGTTTATGTGGTAATTTCAAAACAACAGACTAGCTTTCATCACTAATAACAACATGGGAGAAATTATATCAATTCTAAACGACTTCATGCTTCGATGGAGTAATTCTTTGACAATCTGTAGTAAATCCAAGTGAAAGGCAATCAACTGGTTGTGTCAATAAGAATGAAATGTGAAATTATTATTTAGAGTCGAGAGGCGCTGCAGCAATACTACAAAAATGAGGAAAACCAAAGAAGTAAAAGGGCACTACCATAACTTAGAGGGCAGGAATATGCTATAGATGCTAGAGAATGATATGAAAGTAAGGGTTTTTTTGCCTAGCTTGCATAAGGCATTAGGGTTTAACAATCAAAAATCTAAAATTTCACATCTCGAAGTACCTAAGGTAGTTAATAAATTATTTTTATTGCTTATATATACATATACATATATATATATATATATATATATATATATATATATATATATATATATATATATATATATATAAGCAATTTTAAATAATATTTATGGTTACCTATAAACCTCACCTAATTAATGAAACAACAAATTTCGAAAACAAATAATTTATTGTAAAATGTACAAATAAAATGTATTTATTCTAGAGACAAAAATGGAGAAACTTTCCAGTTTTATGCCATATTATGTATTATTAGATAGGAAATTTAAAAAAAAAAACATACTTGTACTTTGTGGCTTAACCCTCACAGCACAACCTCAGCACATCTTCTTGGCATGGACTCAAGAAGATTGTGAATAACATCTTCGGAAATTTCATCCCATGCTTCTTCCAAGGCTTGGAATAATTCATTTTTATTTCGGAACTTATTGGGATTATTTTGTCTAACTTTTCTGTCTAGGTGCTGCCACATGTTCTCGATAGGATTCAAGTCCGGACTTTGAGCTGGCCACCTCAGAACCTGCATTTGTTAAGAGGTGAAGAAATTTTTAACGATTTTTGAAGTGTGCTTCGGATCTTATCATGCTGACATTTCTAAATTAACGGCAGATTATCCTCGACATATGGAAGCATAATATTCCTTAAGATGTTTAGATAATATTGGCTATCCATGATCCCCTCTATCCTCACCAGTGGGCCAACGCCGTGGCCGGAAAAACATCCCCACACAAAGACATTAGCACCTCCATGTTTGATTGTGAGTGTAGTGTACTTAGGGTTAGACGTCATTCCCTGGACGTCTACTCCATCTCATACCATCTGATCCAAATAAATTAAATTTACTCTCATCCGATCATAAGACGTTTTTCCATTGATTGTAGGTCCAGTGTAAATGTTCTGTTGCGAATCTCAAACGAGCTTGTCTATTTTTCGTTGAAATAAAAGGTTTTTTGACTGGTCTCCTGGCCTTTAAGTTTGCGTCGCATAAACGTCTTCGAATAGATCGAATTGAGAGAGG
This sequence comes from Pachyrhynchus sulphureomaculatus, assembly GCA_019049505.1. Taxonomy (NCBI): domain Eukaryota; kingdom Metazoa; phylum Arthropoda; class Insecta; order Coleoptera; family Curculionidae; genus Pachyrhynchus; species Pachyrhynchus sulphureomaculatus. Next base: position 253,397,738 of record CM032446.1, on the reverse strand, counting down.
AATGCTGGGGTATGCCTTTTTATATTTTCAGCAGAGAAAAATGGATTTTTTATAGAACATCTTCCAATCAGCTTATCGGTTCCAGATGTTGTTTTTTAGGTCTACCTGGCTTAGTAGTAGTGCCCCTAGCTTGCCACAATTTGATTTGTTTACAAACAACACTTTTATGTAGATTTAGGTCCTTAGCAATTGTCACTTGTTTCACTCCCGCGTTGTGCTTCTCAATTATAAGTTTTTTTATTTTTTGTGATAAGTTTATACCTCGAGGCATTTTGGTAAGTAATTGAGCTTCGCAACACTGCAAAACGAACTGCTTCGAACGAGAACTATTCAATTTATAATTTATACATAAAAAGTTTCTCCATTTATGTCCGCAAGAAAAAGAAACATTGTTTACTAATCACATTTCTTTGAAAAAATTCTAAGTTGTTTTTATATGCATTTATTACTCAGGCTAAGATAAACATTTTTAATACATAGTCGCACAAAAATTTTAAATATATTATAAAATTAGAAAATAAATTAAAAGTTCCTCCACTTTTGGCCGGCACTGTATATTTATATATATATATATATATATATATATATATATATATATATATATATATATATATATACATATATATATATATATATATATATATATATATATATATATATATATATATATATATACATATACATATATATATATATATATATATATATATATATATATATATATATATATATATATATATATATATATACTCTTGACATGATGTCCTAAACTTAACCGTTTTCGAGATATTGAAGTTTAAAGATTTTCTAAAAAAAAACATGTTTTTTTGCTTTTATATCGATGTTTTTTTATTAGAGGTTCTCGAGTGCGATTTTTTGGTTATTTTTAGTTAGTCTGTATGTCAAGTATCAAAAATCATCAAAAAAATTTGAACTAGTTACTAACAGTTTCAAATGGCGGCTTGTTAATGTTTCTAAATTACGAATTTTTACCAAGTGTTTCCCACTTTAAATCAATAAAGAGAAAAAAAAATGTATGGAAGTTATTCTGCAAATTATTTTAAAAACTTTTACGTCTTTTTCGCTATCTAAAACGGTATAATATCTACTGGATCTATTGAAAATTCTAAGAAAATGAGATTTCAATAGGCCCAAATATAGAGTAACATAATAATAGAATTTAGATACTACCAATTACCGGTTTACTACCTGCACCTTCAAACAATAAAAAGGGTTGGGTAAGCATTTTTTCCGGTCGGGGTACTCTCTGTACGAGTGACATTTTCTGTTCACTAAACATTATTGGATGATTTTTAGTCTGCTCATGCGATTCGTCCGTGGTAGATGTGCTATACCGGGCTTTTCAAAAATATCTGTGTTTCATCTTCTGACTGTGTGAATTGGCTCGTAACTGGATTTTGATCTCTGCTTGTGAATATGGCAACGTATACCAACGAGGAATATGCTGACATCCTAATGTGTTACGGATTTTGCGAAGAAGTGTCGTCGCGTGCACGTGATGAATACATACTGCGATATCCTACTCGTCGTGTACCTGATGTTAGCGTATTTGATGGAACTTATCGAAGACTACGAGAAACTGGTTCCGTACAAAGACGGCGGACTGACATGGGACGACCACGTATCTTTGACGAAGACGAAGAAAACGAAATACGACGTCTCTTTGAGGTGGACCCAACCACATCTACAAATGTTGTTGCACAACAGCTTTGTATTTCGCATTGGAAGGTATGGCTTGTAATGCATACTGTTGGGCAACACCCTTACCGCTATACTCCCGTGCAAGTCATTGAAGAAGGGGATCCGTTGCGACGATTAGAATTCTGCAGATTTATGCTCAATACCGATGTCGAAGATACATCTTTTTTTAAGAAAATACTATGGACTGACGAGTCGAAATTCGACAAAGACGGTCTTACAAACTACCACAATGCCCACTATTGGGCTTCTAAAGAGGCAACCCAAACAAAAAAAGAACGAAAGGATCACAAACAAGATTCAGCTTAAATGTGTGGATGGGTATAATTTCAAATTATTTGGTTGGGTCATTCTTCCTGCCAGATAATTTGAATGGCGAGGAATACGACAATTTTTTGCGGAACGATTTACCTAATTTGATGGAAGACCTACCTATTGGTTTGAGACAAAACATGTACTTTCAACACGATGGCTGCCCAGCTCACTACAAAGGAAGTGTTCGTGCATGGCTCAATGACAGTTATCCCAACAAATGGATTGGAAGAGGCGGACCCATACCTTGGCCGGCGAGAAGCCCAGACCTAACACCGATGGATTTTTATGTGTGGGGTCACATGAAAAGTCTCGTATACGACCTATCGACAACGTGGATGTCCTAAGACAAAAAATAATTGATGCGGCTGACGAAATGAGGCGGCACCTCACAACCAGCGTTGTGAAAAGTAATTTAAGAAAAAGAATGAGAATTTGTGTTAGAAATAGGGGCGACCATATAGAACATGAATTATAATTAATAAAAAAATATTAAATTGCAAGGTCTTTTGTTTTATTTGTGTATTTTTCGTATTTTCACCTAGAACTAAAAATTTACCTTTTGCTACCCGAGCCCGCTTTAGGTGTCATTCTGTGTACAGTTTTCCTATTAAACTCCTAGTATTATACCTTTTTTGATAGGTAAAAAGACGTAAAAGTTTTTAAAAATAATTTGCAGAATAAGTTCCATACATTTTTTTTTTCTAAACACTTGGTAAAAATTCGTAATTTAGAAACATTAACAAGCTGCCATTTGAAACTGTTAGTAACTAGTTCAAATTTTTTTGATGATTTTTGATACTTGACATACAGACTAATCAAAAATAACCAAAAAATCGCACTCGAGAACCTCTAATAAAAAAAAATCGATATAAAAGCAAAAAAAACATGTTTTTTTTAGAAAATCTTTAAACTTCAATATCTCGAAAACGGTTAAGTTTAGGACATCATGTCATAGAGTCAAATCGGTCAGAAACGACCTAAACTATGACGTCCTTAATTATCTAGGACGACTTTTCCTGTAACCCTGTATATATATATATATATATATATATATATATATATATATATATATATATATATATATATATATATATATATATGAACAAATGATTTATTTATTTTTAAATAAAATTATGACAATCATCTCGTTTGTTTCAGCCAGCAGGGAAACAGCATTTGCCCATGCCCTGGCTGCAGCTGGCGTTGTTCATGCAGTTTCGAGAGCATGTAGAGATGGACAAATTACATCCTGTGGATGTTCTGGTATGAAACGACCCAAGGATTTAAGAAAGGAATGGGTATGGGGAGGCTGTGGAGATAATCTAGAATATGGATATAAGTAAGTTGAATGTATTTATACTTTATACAAAGGATGACGCACATCAAGTACTAAAAACGGCTTGGGAAAAATTCGTTTTTTTTATATCGTGTCAGTTATGATCCGTTGAAAATATGTAAGCTTTATTAGTTTTGGATTGATAAGAAATCCTGCTCTATATATGTTAATAGAACTTTTAAGTTATAACGGAAAACTGGCTGAGCTTAAAAAATTAAATATTTCTCTATATAAGTAACCTATTTAAATACACTTAGTCTAACGTTTCTCGAGTTATTTCATTTCACTCATAAGAAATCACTTGTTTGCCCGTCAGAAAACGACACTATGGCAACTTTAAACTCATCATCTGAGGAAAATTTTCGGCCCCTGAGGTATTCCTCAAAAGTTTAAATAAATATTATATAAATATAATCTCAGTATGTAGGAGTAACTTCTGGGGTACCTCAAGGTGGACACTGTGCTCCACTTTTATTTAATTTATTTTTGCTCGATCTGATAACTTGCTTATCGGACTGTGATTACCTACTATATAATGATAAACTTGAAAATCTTTCGTATAATTAAGTCTCAGGATGACTCTGATATACTGCAAAAAAATCTGAACTCCTTTGTAAACTGGGCTAAATTAAATGACCTTTCTCTGAATATCAATAAATGTTACTCTATAATCTTTTCAAGACTTAGAAATATAAAAAACAATTCCTATACTATTGAGCATCATGAACTTCAATCTGTAAATTCAATAAAGGATTTGGGGATTGTCGTTGACAGTCAACTTTCGTTCAGGGAACACTATAACCTTGTTGAGGGGAAAGCTTCTCAAATGTTGGGTCTTATTATTCGCACCAGTAGAGATATGTCATTACCGGCACTTAAATTATTGTACTGCTCTCTTGTCAGAAGTCACCTAGAATAGGCCTCTACAATTTGGTCTCCATTCTACAACTGTCATAAAGTACAATTTGAGAGAGTACAAAATAAATTTATAAAATACTGTTTATTTAAGTTAGGCATGCATAATGATCTAGCAGGAGTGACAGCAATAGTAAATCTCCAATCTTTGGAGTCCAGGAGAGATCAGAGGGAATTAAGTTTTATATACAAATTGATAAATGGTCTTATGGATTGCCCCTCACTTATTAACAGCATCAACCTGAAGATTCCCTCTAGGACTCTTAAAAAACATGAACTCTTTCATATACCTTACTCCCATACAAATTATAATATGTACTCTCCAATCTCGCGCTCTCTAACTTATTTAAATTCTCATCCAGATATTGATCCTTTTGTGGGCTCACTCAGTAAATTCTTAAATCGGCTGTGATGACTGTTATTTTCCTATATGTGATTATTTATGATTGCCTTATTATGATTTTATCGAGAACTTAATGTGACTTTTTTGTTTGCTGTCCTGTTCATTTCATTTTTTACCTGTATTACCGAAATTGCCATCCTGGGCGACTTTAATGTCCACAACATCAACTGGCTTAAATATTCAAATACTACCGATGAACAAGGACGTGAAGCCGAATCATTTTCAATCAGTTGTGGCTTGACTCAGCTTACTGATGAACCAACACGGATCCCTGATCGAGACGGAGAGTTCGCCAGTCTTCTTGATCTGTTTTTAACCACCAATCCGGAGATTTACACGGTCAGCGTAAATCCGCCGTTAGGTTCTTCCGACCATAGACTACTTTCGACATCGAGTATTCTACCAATCAGTGATAGAGAGGCGCCCAAACCGCGCAAGATTTGGCACTACAAATCTGCTAAATGGGAAGATCTCATGGAATATTTTCGAACTTTCCCTTGGTTGGACGTTTGTTTTCGATCCGACGACCCATCTGACTGCGCCAGGGAGGTTTCCGATGTTATTTTGGCCGGTATGGAGGCATACATCCCTTTTTCGAAGAAATGCCCTTCCCACGGCAAGCCTTGGTTTGACCTAAAATGCAAAGAAGCTGTTGCTTCTAAACATCTTGCATACCGACAGTGGCGTGAAGATCCTAACACCATAAATCGTAACATCTTTGTTTGTGCCAGGAACAGATGCAAAGAAATTATCGACGAAACCAAGGAGGTACACAATCAACGGATTAGAAACAAACTTCTCGCTTGTCCCGGCAATTCCGGGTCCTTTTGGTCAGTCACTAAGGCAGTTAGTCAAAATTTCACCAAATCCACCATACCACCACTCACACGGCCAGATAATTCTATTGCAACGACACCTGTTGAGAAAGCGAACTTGTTGGCTGAACTCTTTGCTTCACATTCTACTGTCGATTTCCAAGGAAAAACACCACCTACTATTCCCATAGTGCAGTCAAGGATGCCCGATATTGTCTTCAAGACAGCGTATCATAAAACGTATTTTGATGAAGCTAGACACCAAAAAGGCTTCTGGCGCTGACGGAATACCTGCCATAGTTCTCAAGAACTGTGCAAGGGAACTAACACCAGTTTTCTGTAGACTTTTCAACCTATCCTACAGAAAGGGAATATTTCCTTCCTGCTGGAAATGTGCCACAGTTCAGCCGATACCTAAAAAAGGCAAGAAGACCTTCCCAAATAACTACCGACCAATCGCACTACTCTCAATAATATCGAAAGTCATGGAAAAGGCTATCAATCAGCATCTTCTAAAATATCTTGAAGGATTCAACATTATTAGTGATCACCAATATGGCTTTCGTAAAAATAGATCAACAGGAGATCTTCTGACTTATGTAACACATGTTTGGAACAACGCAATTGAACACTTTCGAGAATCTCGAGCGGTTGCTCTTGACATATCCAAGGCATTTGACCGTGTTTGGCACGATGGGCTGTTGGCTAAGTTACGTTCTTATGGTATGTCTGAAAAGTTCTGTTTGTGGCTCTCATGTTTCCTCAGAGAGCGTTCTTTACGAGTGGCAGTCGACGGATTTCTTTCTAACACCTTCACTATCAACGCCGGTGTGCCCCAAGGTTCCATACTATCTCCTACTCTCTTCCTTATTTATATTAACGATCTGCTGGAAAAGACCGAGAATCCAATCTACAGCTTTGCAGATGACAGTACACTTATCTCTTCATTCACTTTGAATGCTCGGACATCGACTACTCAGACGAATATCCGCAGACAGCAGGAAGTCATTCAACTTAACAAAGACCTGGAAGAAATTCTATCTTGGGGTGACAGTAACCAAGTGGAATTTAACGCTACAAAAACCCAGGCGGCAGTTTTTTTCTAAAAAAGTTAACGTTGCAGAACCCGACATAGTTATGTCGGGGCACTCCATCCCTCTAACATCGTCACTCAATCTGTTAGGCGTTAATTTGGGAGCAAATATGTCCTGGCATCAACATGTTGCAGGCATAGCAAGGAGAGCTTCTCGAAAGTTGGGAATATTGTTTCGAACCAGAAAGCTTTACACTCCACAACAACTGTTAATTCTTTACAAAGCTCAAATTCGACCAACTATGGAATACTGCTCCCATGTTTGGAGCTCCGCTCCCAAACATACACTGCATTTGTTGGATTCTATCCAAAGAAGAGCTGTTCGTCTGATTGGACACCCGGAACTGACCGACGGCCTTGATTCGCTGGAACATCGAAGAACGGTTGGCGACTTGAGCCTATTCTACAAGTACTTTCATGGAAAGTGTTCGAAGGATGTGGCCCGCTTAATTCCTCCCAGAGCGGTGCATGTTAGGAGTACACGTCGCGCTAATACTTCACATTCGTATGAGGTTCAGCTTGTTACTCCTCGTACAACGCTTTTCAAGCAGTCTTTTATATGGAGAACATCATACCTTTTGAATAGTTTGCCCAGGACTGTGTTTCCCATCGAGTACAATCTACAGCGATTCAAGAACAACATGAATCGCTTTCTCCGCACACGTGTCGCTCCTGTAGCGCTTTAGGGATTTCCCTGTAGCACGTGTGCTAGACCCATAAAAAAAAAAAAAAAAAAAATTGCATAATTTTAAAAATTTTATTGTAAAATAATGGAGTTTTCCGTACATTATTTAAATAAACAAATAAAATAAATAAATATGTCACAGGGCACTAAATCAGATGCATAGACTGGATGTTGTAACTCTCCAATCCACAATTTTCGGTAATGGCCTGAACTGTGGACTTACGGACTCTACTGTTGTCGTACGACAGCTTGATTATATTTTTGTAAAAAGAAAAAAATAGCAAACGCGTAAGCTAGATTAAGGGCGATAGTCTTTTAGGAAAGTCACTAGCATACACATCATAAGAGTTTTGTAGAAGATAAATTGATATTTTAGTGGCAATAAGTCATCCAAAGTAATAACTTTTACTTAGCTCGGAAACTAGAATAACTTTCAAAATTTTGTTAAAAGCGCGAGTTACAGGCCCAAGCCGGCCCTGTTAGTTGTATATTATTCTTAAGAGAAAGTGTACCTTCTTAGGGATAATTAACCTAATCCCTAAGTAAATATATTTAAGAACATAATTAGATAAAAGTTTAGCTTTTAAGAATATTAGGTTTAATAAATCATTCTCATTCTTGTAACTAAACTAGTAACTTGTACTTTTTACAATAAACGTTTTTAAAAAGAGTTTTCCAGTCTTCATAATTATAATTCGCGCATACTCTTAAGTTATATTCCCATACGCACCGTATAAATTCCCAGGGAGCAGTTTTTATTAGACTAAAATAGTTCGTTCTTCAATCGCGCCCAGGTGTTTCTATAAAATTATTCTTGTCATACTGCAAACATGCTGACAAGTGGTTTACACTGCATATATCTTGTTGCGAAGTAAATTCCATTTTATCGTTACTGCTAGCCTCTAGGGACGTATTCAATAACCGTATAAATTAATACCAGAGATTCTATTTTGTATCTTCATTCCCATCTTTATAAATATAAACTTTTAATTGGACCGTTAAAAATGTAAAATAAAATAAATATTTTATGAGCATACAACACTGTATTTTACGGGAGTTGTACGATAAGTGCCTGGCCTCGGCCAGAAATGAAGCTACTACTATTTAAAAAATTATATTTTTCGTAAACATAACCTTTTACAAGAATCCTGTCAGTTTGTGAGTGGCAGCAATTTAAATAGAACAACTTTTGTGATTGAAAAAAATTGAATATCGAGCAGTGATAAAATATTTGTTTTTGAAAAAGCAAACGACTGATGAGATAAAAACGGAACTCAGCGAAGTTTATGGAGACTGTGCACCATCGTTATCGATCATAAAATATTGGACAGCTGAATTCAAACGCGGTCGTACAAGCATTTTTAATAAAGAGGTCGTCCAAATGAGGTCACCAAATCAGCAATGGTTGAAAAAATCCACGATATAGTGATAAATGATCGGAGAGTAAAAGTGTGTGAGATTCCTGAGACTGTGGGCATCTCAATTGGACGAGTGTAGAACATTTTAACGACTCATTTGGATATGAGAAGGCTTTCCGCAAGATGGATGCCGCGATTGCTCACAATTGACAATAAACACGCAAGTGTATCAACTTCAAAAGAATGTTTTATAACTGTTGACGAAACATGGATTCATCACAGCACATCAGAGACCAAAGAACAGTTCAAGTGGTGGATTTTCCGTGGCGAACCGGCGCCAAAGAAGGCCAAGGCGATTTTATCGGCCAACAAAGTTATGGCCACAGTGTTTTGGGCATAATCCATGTTGATTACCTTCAAAAGAGCAAAACAATGAATGGAGAATATTATGTCAACTTATTGGATCGCTTCAACCATGCTGTGAAAGAAAAATGTTTGCATTTGGCGAAGAAAAAAATTCTCTTTTATCAAGGCAGTGCACGCGTGCACACTTATGTCATCGCCAGGGCAAAATTTCATGAGTTAGAATACGAATTGCTCCGCATCCACTATATTCGCCAGATTTGGCCCATAGTGATTATTTCGTATTTCCGGATATAAAACAATTGCTGGGCGGAAAAAAATTTGGCTCGAACGCCAATTTTGAACGGTTGGAGAAATCTTATTTTTGGATGGGATACAAAAGATAGAACAACGTTGTACTAAGTGTATCGAGCTAAAAGGATACTATCTTAAAAAATAAAATAAATTTTACACCTAAACATGTTTTTTTTTTCTTGTCAACGCCAGGTACTTATCATACAACCCTCATATTTAATGAAATTTAAACAAAAAATAGGTGTAACGCAACTCGAAACTATGTTGTTTCTTAAAAATATCTGACCGTACTAAAAGAGGAAAAAAGAAAAGGTGTAAAACATAAACACTTTCTCTTTTCCCCTTTTAGTACGGCTAGACAGACAGGCTCGTATTTATACAATCTTTCATTTGACACCCCCCTCGATGACCTTAAATTTTTTTTTTCACTTTTCCCCACAAGCTAACTTAAGTCAAAATTTAACTTTCAAAACTAAATGGCTCTGATTGGGCCATTAATTCCTATATTCATCAAATTTCAACTTTCTATGTCAAATAGTTTTGGAAAAAATCGGGTGAGACAGACGGACAACGAAGTGATTCTATAAGTGTTCCGTACGAAGCACTAAAAATAATAGGCTGAAAAATTTTTGATATAGCTACTTAAAACACATTTTTTTTGTTTTTGCAAAATTCGACTTTATTCATCAATATAGTCTCCTTCAAGACCAATACAATCAGTCAAAAGCTTTTTTAACATTTCTATATCATTTTTTGATATCTGCAAATATATAAGAGTTGCTGGGGGCCAAATTTGGAGAATACGGTGGTTGAAGAAGCAATTAGAACTACAATTCATGCAATTTTGCCATTGTAACCATGGATTTGTGACACGGTGCGTTGTCTTGATGAAAGAGTACTTTTTTCTTGTTCATTTGGGACCGTTTCTTTGCGATTTTTGCCTTTAAACGCACCAATAACTTTATATAATATTCGCTATTGATGGTTTTTCCCTTCTCAGCATTGTGGATGAATAGAAATGGAAATTTAAACAACTGTTTAAGGTCACCACTTATGTTTATTATATTATTGCTGACAATTGTTTTGACCCACTGTGTCGTCTTCTGGAGCACGATGTAAATTAACTAACAAAGTATGTTACAGAATATATAGTTTACCTAATTACAAGTACTAAATTCGTTAATAATATTTATCTTAATACTTAGAACAAGTTCAATAAAAGAGACCCTCCCCCATCTAATTGATCGTTGAGTAATAGACCTGAGGATTTTTTCTGATTAATTTCTACCTGTTCCAATCAATTCAGTAATTTTCCTTTCTTTCCATTATGCAAAATTTTGAACTCTTCATTGATCGTATGATTTTCATCTGTTAAATGTTTAGCGTAATGAGATTTGTTATTTTTTATTCTATAGCTTTGTTTATGTTCCTTTATTCTTTTATAAAAAGATCTGCCTGTTTGTCCTATATAAGTTTTATTGCAAGTGCCCACAGCATAATTCGTAAACCCCCGTTTTATTTTCTTTTTTTGTTTTACTTTTATTATTTTTAATATGTCGAGCTAATGTGTTATTTGTACGGAAAGCGATGTTTACATGATTTTTATGGAAGAAATTTTGAATTTTATTAATCAATTTTCCGGTATAAGTGAGTGTATGAAATTTTTCTTTGTTTAGTTGTTTGTACGGGTACACCAGTCCTATTGCTTTTTTAAATTGTTTTTTTCATTAAAATATTATCTACGAAATCGCTTCTGTAACCATTGTTTATACTAATTTGTTTTATAATATTTAATTCTTTCTGAATATTTTCTTCCGTTAATGGTGTATTTATTAGTCTATGGATGAAACTATTATAAGCCCAGATTTTATGTGTGGACGGGTGGTTAGAATTAGCATGTATAGTTATATCTGAGTATGTTGGTTTATGGAAGATTTCAAAATCGTGTTTATCCATTTTGTTTGATATTTTTAAATCTACGAAAATAATCGATTTATTTGTTTCTATTTCTGTTGTAAAAGTAATATTATTATGAAGTTTCCAATATAACAATCAATTTTATGTTCAGAAAGAAGGAACAGCTATGGGTAATTGCTTGTCACCTTTCATAGCCAATTTATTCATGAGTAAGTTTGAAATCGAAGCCAGTCAAGGATTCGAATATTTCCCAAGGGTATGGTATAGGTATGTGGATGATATTTTCGCGATTTTTGATACAAAGAAAGCAAATATTGATGATTTTGTTTCCAAATTAAATAGCCGGTATGATTCCATTAAATTCACTTACGAAGTTGAGAACAAAGGACAGTTGCCTTTTCTAGATATTTTAATTATTAAAAATAATAATAGATTAGAATTTGATATCTATAGGAAGGACACAGTAAGAGATAGATATATTCCTAATGATTCATTTCATTGCAAACAACATAAATTAGCCTCATTACATTTTTTAGTTCATCGTTTGGTCACTTTCCCTCTGAATAGAGTAAACTTTAATAAAGAAAGGAATCGTATTAGAAATATAACTAGAGTTAATGGTTATGACGATGACTTAGTAAATAAGCTAATCAATAGGCATAAGTTTAGGTTTAATATTCAGAATTCCACCTTTTTTACACGCGAAGAAAATAACACCAAGTATGTCTCCATACCATATAATCCGAAATATAGCAAGGGACTCAATAAGGTATTTAATAAGGTAGGCCTCACCTTAGTCTATAAGTCATCAGACAGTCTGAGGAATATCTTAGGAAATCCCAAAGATAAGATTCCTAATTGTGAGAAAAGTGGAATTTATGAAATTAGTTGTAATGATTGTGACAAAAAGTATGTTGGGCAAACTAAAAGGGCAATTAGAACACGATTTAAAGAACATTTAGCACACTTAAAATACAACAGAACAGAAAAGTCTAGCATTGCCGAACATGCTCTTGAAGCTGATCATACTGTAACATTAGATAATCTAAGATTAATAAGGAATGTGTCTGATGGGAGGTTGTTGAACGCATACGAAAGTATGGAAATCATAAAATGTAAAAGTAGTTTAAACAAAGACAGAGGGCCTATTCCTTATAGTCCCCTCTACTGGTTACTTGACCGGAACTGATAGCCTTGCCTATGTCATTAGTTCCGCTTGAGTAATTCAAGGGTTAGGCTAAGTATAAATAGGGTAGATTTGGTAGTTTAGCTTTAGTCAATCATCGCTCCTGATGAAGCTAACATGGTTAGCGAAACGCGCGTCGAGTGCAAAAATAAAGTGTTTGGTGTAGTGGTGATATATACTGAGTAGTATTATGAAGTTGGTTAATATAATCTAGAAATAGTTTTAATTATCGATATGTGCCTGTAAAGCAAGTCAATATGTCATCTACATATCGGTACCGATAAAAGAAATTTTTAAAAAGATTAGAATTACTGATTTGTTCTTCTAAATGGTCCATGAAAATTTCAGATAAAATTGGACTAAGAGGGTTTCCCATTATTAAACCTTTCTTACTTATATAAATCTTATCGTTAAATTCGAAGTAACTCTGGTCTAAACACAATATTAAGATGTCTAATATTTCTTGTTTAATTATTTGGGTTACCATTATTTTTATTGAGTAATCTTTGAACCAAAATTATAGCATCTGATGGTGGTATACTAGGAAAAAGATTTTGTACATTAAACGATATAAATCTGGAGTTACTTGCTATAATTAACGGATGAATTTTTGCTATTATATTTACGAATTATGCTGTGGCACTTGCAATAAAAACGTATATAGGACAAACAGGCAAATCTTTTTATAAAAGAATAAAGGAACATAAAAAAAGCTATAGAATGAAAAATAACAAATCTCATTACGCTAAACATTTAACATATGAAAATCATACGTTCAATGAAGATTTCAAAATTTCGCAAGATGGAAAGAAAGGAAAATTACTCAATTGTTTAGAACAGTTAGAAATTAACCAGGTTTATTACTCAACGAGCAATTAGATGGGGGAGGGTCTCCTTTATTGAACTTGTTCTAGGTATTAAGGTAAATATTGTTAATGATTTTAGTACTTGTAATTAGGTAAACTATATATTCTGTAACATACTTTGTTAGTTAATTTACATCGTGCTCCAGAAGAAGACACAGTGTGTCGAAACGATTGTCAGCAATAATATAATAAACATAAGTGGTGAGCTTAAACAATTGTTTAAATTTTTATTCCTAGTTATTAAGGATCTCCATCAAGTAATGGCTAAGTCATTGCGGTATTGTGGATGAAAATTTTTCCATGCGCATCCCAAAATACACAAGCCAAAACCTTCCCAGCCGACTGTTGTGTCTTTGGTCGCTTCGGGCAGCTTTTACCGGCTGCTGTCTACTCAGCTGACTGCCGATTTGATTTCGATGTGTAGTGGTGGATCCATGTTTCATCCATTGTCACATATCTTTTTTGTTGCGCTTAAACAGGTCCGCTCAGAATCATCAACATGTTGTTTTCGGTCCATTGTGAACAAACGCGGTACCCTCTTCGAACAGAGCTTTTCTCATGTCTAAATGTTCACGCAAAATATGACTAATACGTTCTTTTAATATCTTTAGGGTGTTAGCTAGCTCACGCAATTTTACTTTACGGTCATCCAAAACAATTTGTGGATGTTTTGATGTTTTCCGGTGTAGCCACCTCATTTGGGCGTCCAGAGCGTTCAGCATCATTTGTATCTGTACGACCGCGTTTAAAATCAGAATATCAGTAAATGATGAGTGATTTTCCAGAAGCAGAATCCCCGTAACATTTATCAAGCCATTACATTGCTTGAACGGTATTTTTTTCCCATCAAAAAACAGTGTTTAATCAACACACGAACTTCGATTTTGTTCATTGTCTTAAAAATATCAAAAACAGCGTCACTAAAACCACTGTAACTTTTAAACTAATCGTCGAAATATCATGAAATTTTGACACGTATCGTTTGAAGGTTGGTACTTCCTAAAAATCATATGGATTTTTTGAAAAGGGCGGCATCTATGTGTCAAACCAAAAACTTTTCGGCCTACGTGTTATATATATATATATATATATATATATATATATATATATATATATATATATATATGTATATATATATATATATATATATATATATATATACTAGCAGAGCCCGCAGATCCGCTCGCGTGGATTTGATTCACTACTATCGTCACTGCTTATTCCTTATGTTACCCAACGTAATAAAATATCTCCCATTATTTCCCCTTATCTCCCAATATTTCTCCTTATCTCCCATTATCTCTACATAATTTCCATTCTCTAGGCTTATCTCTGCTCATCTCCCCTTATTTCTCCTTATCTCTCATTATTTCTCCTTATCTCCCATTATCTAGGCTTATCTCGACTTATGTCGCAATATTTCTCTTTATCTCCCATTATTTCTCCTTATCTCCCATTATTTATACTCATTATCTCACCTTATCTCCCATTATCGAGGCTTATCGACTTATCTCCCATTATTTTTCCTTATCCCCCATTATCTCTCCTTATCTCACAATATCTAGGCTTATATCGAATTATGTAGAACATATGTATAAATTTAAAGAAACACGTAAATCGGATAAGTGATTCTCAAGTGATAAGCACACTAACGGATAGACAGACTGACAGGTAGGGAGACAGGCAGACAGACAGACAAACAGAGAGACGTTGCATTTTATATATATATTCTAGATAGAAGATTATAGATAACCTGGCCAGAGAACAAATGTATGAATTAAAAAAAAAACACGTAAATCGGATAAGTGGTTCTCGAGTGATAAGCCTACTAACGGACAGACAGACAGACAGAGAGACGTTGCATTTTATATATATTATATTCTTTGCTACAAGATATTGTTCCATATTTAATGCTTTAGGCAGTGTATTGCAAGAGAACGCGCTAGCGGCAAACTTTTCTCCGACTTGATTCACTATTATTGTCACTGCTTATTCCTTATGTCACCAAACGTAATAAAATATATCCTATAACCTGGCTAGAGAACATATGTAGGTTCTGCAGTGATAAGCGCACTAACGGACAGACAGACAGACAGAGAAACGTTGCATTTTATATATATTACAGATATTTTTTGCTACATGATATTGTTCCATACTTAATGGTTTAGCATGTTTAAAAAAAAAGCACCTAAATCGGATAAGTGGTCCTCCAGTCATAAGCGCACAAACGGACAAACAGACAGAGAGACGTTGCATTTTATATATATTATAGATATCCTTTGCTACATGATATTGTTCCATATTTAGTGGTTTAGGCAGTGTATTGCAAGAGAACGCGCTAGCGGCAAACTTTTTTCCGATTTGATTTACTATTATCGTCACTGCTTATTCCTCATGTTACCTAACGTAATAAAATATAGTTGATAACCTGGCCGCAGAACATATGTATGTTTAAAAAAAAAGGACATAAATCGGATAAGTGGTTCTCCAGTGATAAGCTCACTAATGGATAGACAGACAGACAGAGAGTTGCATTTTATATATATTATAGATGTAATAAAATATATATACATATATATATATATATATATATATATATATATATATATATATATATATATATATATATATATATATATGTATATATATGTGTATATATATATATATATATATATATATTATATATATATATATATATATATATATATATATATATATCTATATATATATATATATCTATAACCTGGTCAGAGAACATATGTATGAATTTAAAAAATCACGTAAATCGGATAAGTGGTTCTGGAGGGATAAGCGTACTAACGATCAGACAGACAGACAAAGAAACGTTGCATTTTATATATATTATAGATATAGATTATTATTATTATATAACCTGGCCAAAGAATGTATGTATGAATTTAAAAAAAATACACGTAAATCGGATAAGTGGTTCACGCGTGATAAACGCACTAATGGACAGACAGACAGACAGAGAGACGTTGCATTTTATGTATATTATAGATTATAGATATTCTCTGCTACATAATATTGTTCCATATTTAATGGTTTAGGCTGTGTATTTCAAGGGAACGCGCTAGCCGCAAACTTTTTTCCTACTTCATTCACTATTTTACCTCACTGCTCATTCCTTATGCTACCTATCGTAATAAGATATAGCCTAAGACCTGGCCAGAGAACATATGTATGTTTAAAAAAAAAAAGTACGTAAATCGGATAAGTGGTTCTCCAGTGATAAGCGCACTAACGGACAGACAGACAGAGAGACGTTGCATTTTATATATATTATATATATATATATATATATATATATATATATATATATATATATATATATATATATATATATGTATATATATATATATATATATATATATATATATATATATATATATATATATATATATATGGGACGTTCTTTGTCAAACGGAACAAGGCTCTGCCCAAAATTCATGTTGATGGATTTTAGTGATCTTGGGCTTAAAATGTTCCTTATTGATCCCTCTTTATGGGTTAGTGTGGCCTTTTGGAAAATTTCAAAATGGCGGCACAATATAGTGGACAGAAATCAGAGCAAAATCAAGATTTTGGAGTAAAAAATTAGCAAAAAAAAAAATTTACTGCCAATTCGATTGGTTTTGGGTGCAACTTGTTTGTCATTGACAGCCCTAAAATGTTGGATAGGTAGGTTGGCGAAATCCAACATGGCGAATGCAAGATGGCGGCTGAAACCTCAAAATCGTCGAAAAATTAAAAGAATCAAGACTCTGACTAGAGTTTTTGACACTTAACCTGATTATATTGGCCTCCAATGTCGAGTGTTAATCACTCATTACTTATACAGGTTATTATCAATCCAAAATTCAAAATGGCGGCTCCGATTACCTTCAAATTGTAAGAGAGGGTTTTGACATTTAACCTGATTATGTTGGTCTCAAATGTTGAGTTTCAATCACTTATTACATATACAGGTTATTATGAATCCAAAATCCAAAATGGCGGTTCCGATTAACCTCAAAATGTAATAAAATCGGTAAAAAAATGGTGAAATTTAGTGGAAACAGTCCCAAACGAGTATATTGATGGCCACCTAACGGTAAAATAGAGAACTTTTCACTTTCGCGACTACTTATATAACCCGCTTCGATAAATATGAATACAAAATTTATTGTAATAAAATATTCGATGACGATGAGATTTTCCCTTCTGACTCTTAAAGATATAGAATTCTGAATATTCTCCAAAAACAGTGAAAATCATGTAACGGCTCTTTAAAAATAAAATATTCTTCAACTGTTTGCTCTGAAAATACCTTTTCTCTACTCATTATAGCATTTTTTCCTAATTAAAAATGAATTATTGAGACTAAAATTTTAAGCAAATTTTAAATAGGGTTTTAGAGACTAAAATTCGGTTCAATAGACTTTTAGAGTAAACTTATTAGAGAGGTTAAGACATTTTAGTATAGTGTTTCGTCTCTTAATTAGCACCATAAATTACTCTTTTTTTTGTTATTCCGAATGCGGATTGGTATTCAGAATGCATAAAGCCACGAGATAACAAGTTTCGCTTATGAATTTCAAGTAAATGGGTTGTGCGAAATTATTTGACAGTGGGTTTTTCCTTATATATGGCATTGCTTGACGCCATTTTGACTCCGCCATATTTGATTTATAAAGTTTGACTTCATGATACAAAAAGCAATCATTTGACGATTTATGAACCATCAATATACTCGTTCGGGACTGTTTCCACCTAAATTTCACTGTTTTCTATCGATTTTATTACAATTTGAAGTTAATCGAAGCCGTCATTTTGAATTTTGGATTTATAATAACCTGTATAGGTAATGAGTGATTAACACTGATTGGAGGCCAGTATAATCAGGTTAAGTGTCAAAAATTCTAGTCAGAGTCTTGATTTTTTCATTTTTCGACGATTTTGAGGTTTCAGCCGCCATCTTGGATTCGCCATGTTGAATTTCACCAACCTACCTATTTAACTTTTTAGGGCTGTCAATTACAAACAATTTGCACCCAAAAACAATCGAATCGGCAGTAAATTTTTTTTTTTTGCTAATTTTTTACTCCAAAATATTGATTTTTCTCTGATTTCTGTCCGCCATATTGAGCCACCATTTAGAAATTTTCCAAAAGGCCACACTAGCCCATAAAGAGGAATCAATAACGAACATTTTAAGCCCAAGATCACTCAAATCCATCAACATGAATTTTGGGCAGAGCCTTGTTCCGTTTGACAAAGAACGTCCCATATATATATATATATATATATATATATATATATATATATATATATATATATATATATAATACATTAAAATTTCGGGTTTCAATCCGTTCGTTTAACAATGAATTTGCACGACGTTTTGCCAAAATCTCATTTGGCATTTTCAAGTGCTCATGCTGCTGCTGCCACTCGACACTGTGATCTTGCTGCTGCTGTCGCTCGAAGCTAACTTCACACAGAAAGGTCCAAGAAAAAATAAATATTTATATATTAACAATGATTTTAAAGATTCATTTTTTCATACTGGAATACAATCGATAGCATTATGAAGGTAGCAAAACATCATTCAAATATCTACCTGTAATACTTAGTATAATAACTGCCAGAGAACATAGAAATGGATTAGCTCTCACACAGATAAAGTCAAAAACGTCAACCGGTATTACTATATATGATCTATTATCATAATTAATACATTAAAATTTATTCATGCTCGACAGATTTTATTAATTTCCAGATAAGAATTTCAAATTTCATTAAAATCCATGTTTTTTTTTCCAATTATTGGAAACCTATCAGTAAAACATTTTCACACCTGAAGGCTACCATATCCGGTCTTTAATAGCATCACATATTTTTACGTTATTAAATCAACTCTTATTTTATTTCTAAATTTAAATTGGTTTTTCCTCGATGTAAAAATCAGCTCCTTAATTCATACGAGATATTAAATTGATACTATAATTGGTCTTATTGCATATAACACCTATAAATATGTAGCGCATATGTTGGAAACGTTTCAAATGATAAGTATCGTTGAAACTTTGAATCAAAAGAAGTGGATAAAGTGCAGGTTTAATAATTAATTATTATCAGAGATATGACTGGCACCCAGTTTACCTGGACAAAATCGGGTAGCCGATATGACCAGATACTTTAATACCCGGCCAGGTACCCTGCCCAATTTTTAGAGCAAAATAAAACCAAATTAAAATATGCATAAGAGAAACATTTTAAATATAACAACAACAACAAACCTAAACTACGAGTATTTATACTGGTACAAAACTGACGACAATCTGTTCCTTTTTTCTTCATGTACCCTATATTTCCAACCTCAGAAAATAGCATTTTACAAAATACTGAAGAAGCTGGTGCTGAAAGAAACGTACGAGCAAGTTTTCCTAACCTAGGAAAATTCCAGCAATTAATCTGCCAGCCTAAAAATGGACTTGCTTTACAATATATCAATGGCAAAGTTAAATAAGAACTGAAGTCTGTTTCTACTCCTTCGATACCATGGGAAACCTTTTTATTTTTATCTCTGATTTGACCAATATTAGAGAATACGTTCCAGAATGTCTACTTCTGTTTCCTACTTTTTTTGGTACTGTTAAGTATTTTAAAATACCAAGTGGGACATCGTCCGACTAGTCTGCTATCGATACTGATCGGGTGTTTCCCCAGACGAAACAATAATTTTAATAGAGAACCTATTAACAAAAAACAAAGTAAATGAAGTTATAAAAATGGACATAATTAATTTATTAAGAACTTGCCTAAGACAAAATTATTTTTCATTTAACAATACATTCTACAATAGTAAGGAAGGGTTAATTATGGGGAGTCCATTAAGTCCATTACTTGCCGAAATTTTCATGGACAGTATTGAAACAATGATATTTAACAACCATAATAACAATAGTAATAATTGTCTATACTGGTATCGATACGTAGACGATATAATTGTATGCTTTACAGGTACGGACAGACAACTAACTCACTTTTTACAGTACATTAATTCTTTACACAGAAATATCAGTTTTACAATAGAAGAAGAAGTCGACGGGAAAATCAACTTCCTAGACTTAACAATCAGTAAAACCATGAAAAACCATGAATTTGCAATATATCACAAACCTTGTTATACAGATACCACAATTCACAATAGTTCTCACCACCTTAACCATCATAAACTCGCAGCTTATCATAGTTTTATACATAGACTAACTAATATCTCATTATCAGAGGATAATTTTACTAAACTTTACTAAAGAATTAAACTACATAAAACAAGTAGCCGTTAACAACGGTTATTCGGTTACTTTAATCGATAATATTGTTAGGAAAAAAACCTAGAAACAAGGCAATCTCAGAAATATACCCACGTTTTAAAGACAGAAAAACTACATTTAAATGCTTAACCTATTTCGGCAAACCAACAGAAAAACTGGGAAAATTTTAAAATAAAAAAAATATCATGATAGCTTACAAGACTAACAATACTATAGGGAAATATCTCAAAAACTACAAACCAAAAATCAATAAAGGCAATAAATCAGGGGTTTATCAATTAACATGTGGGTCATGTCCTAAAACATAGATAGGACAAACTGGACGTACATGTATACAAAGAATTACAGAACACGAAAAAAGTTTCATCCATAGAAAGTCTAATTCAACATATGCTAATCATCTTTTAAGAGAAAATCACACAGTTAACAAGAATTTCAAAATTTTACACACCCAACAAAAAAGTTTGAAACTAAACCTTTTAGAGATAATGCAAAGAAATCGATTAAGGACTACAGGCACGTTACTCAGTGACCAGGTAGATTTAAAAAATTCACCATTATTGAATTTATTCTCCTAATTCCAAATCTGTGTGGGTTTTCCAATACTATCAATATAATTTAATTATTTAAAGTACGGAGGAGTGAAACTGACTAAAGAATTGACAAAGCTCATAAACAAAATAACACAGGGATCGCGAATACCAGAAGAATGAAGAACAAGCATAATGATACCACTTTTTAAAAAAAGGAGAAAAAAAACCGATCCGAATAATTATCGAGGAATTAACCTCTTGTACACAACTTCAAAACTGTCGCCAAAAATTGTTACCAATAAAATAACTCCACTTATACAGCTTTCCGAAGAACAACAAGGATTCAGGAGTGGAAGATCCTGTAACGACGCAGTATTTGTAATCAAACAAATTACTGAAAAATCAATTTAGTATAACAGACCGGCGTTCTCATAATAATAATAGTAATAATAATAATAGCTTTATTACCTAACAGTTTCCCATTAATAGGATAAATATTTAGACATTTACATATTCAATGACAGTCTGTAGTAATTGCTTCTTAGTACAACAGTATATGTGACAAACATTACAAATATGATTAAAATTAGTACACATTACATGAATAGGTAAATTCAATAACAAATTAGTGTTAGGTCTGTTACATCTAAAAAACATATTTGATCGTGAGTGTATTCGTGGCACATTGATGTTAATACGAGACAGTATATCCCTGCAATCAATCATATTGTGCAATACTCTATATAGGAATAATATTGAGGCACAAACTCTCCTGATTCCCAGGCTAAGAATATTTGTCTGTTCACACAAATAATCGCTGCTGATTCCCCGTTCAGGATACATTCTATTATTCTTAAACAACAGAAATTTCAGAAATCTCCTCTGCACTTTTTCAAGTCAAACTCTATGCACCTCGTATATTGGACTCCAGACAATACTTGCATATTCTTGTTTCGAGCGAACAAAGTAGAAATACAAAACCTTCAGTCATGAAATATTAGTGAAACCCCTACAATTCCTAATGCTGAATCCGTAAAACTTCATTACTTCAGAAATTTTCAATGCTATATGCTGAGCCAATGTTACTTTTGCATCAAAAACAACTCCTAAATCCTTAGCTGTGCTACACCTACCTAGATTATGGTCTTGAATTCTATATTAAAACTCTATTGACGCCACCCTCCTAGTATATGAACTTTGCATTTTTGAGCATTTAGATGTACTTTGTTGTCACAACACCAAGAATTTACGAAATTCAACTGGCTCTGTAGATAGGAACAATCATCACTTTTTTCTATTGGCATAAACATGTTTAGATCATCAGCATAAATTAGTCTGTTACATTTTAAATCCTCACAAAGGTCATTTACGAATATAACGAAGAGCAAGGGTCCCAAATTTAAACCTTGTGGAACGCCTGAGGTAGCCACAAATCTTTCTGATTTGAATCTGTTGTAGGCTACAAACTGAGTTCGATTAAACAAGTAAGAACTTATAAGAGCCCTAGCACCATCAATGAAACCAAAGAAAGACAACTTATTGATGAGAACATGATGGTCGATCCTATCAAAAGCCTTCGAGAAATCTGTATAAATAACATCAACCTGCCCACCATCATGTAATATTTCCGAAATGAACTGTGTCATAACAGTTAGATTTGTTACCGTAGATCTCTTACTAACAAATCCGTGCTGAAAAGGATAAATTTGATTTTTAATTTGGCTATAGATACGTGCATACAAGACTGACTCAAAGACCTTTGAGAAGTTACAAAGTACAGCTGCAAAACGTAGTGCACACACTTTATGACAAGAATATTCCATTGGATATAATAAAATAAAAGCGAGAGTAAATTCGGAGTTAACCCATAGAGGTAACAAATGGTATTAGACAAGGAGACTCACTGAGTCCCGCATTATATTAGATGAAATAATTAAACAGATAAAAACAAAAAAAGGCTATAAAATGGGCAATAAAGAGATACAAGTATTATGTTACACCGACGATACTGTCCTAGTCGCTGAGAATGAAGATGACTTGCAGAGATTATCAGTTTAATACAGCAGCAAAGAAATTTAATATAAAAATATCGGCCGAAAAAACCAAATCAGTAGTTATGTCCAAAGAACCAATTAGGTGCAAGCTGGAAATCGATAATCAGATTATAGAGCAGGATATGACGATGAAATATTTAGGAATTAAATTATCACATAACAAGAACATAGAAAAAGAAATAAAAGAACAAATAGTAAAAGCCAATAGAATAGCAGGATGCTTGAATGACACTATTTGGAAAAATAAATACTTGAGAACAGAAGTAAAATCTTGTACACGTATGAAATGCAGATTTTTTTCTAAAAAAACATGTTAAATTCGGAAAAATGATAAAAAGTGCTTTATTCAAAGTATGCTCTATCGCTTGTTATACATTTTTCTCATCTTTCGGACAATTTGTGAAGTGTGAAGTAAAAATCTTTCCCTTTTGCTGCGAACCATTCATCGAGCCATTTTTTCACATCTTCGTACGAACCAAAGCGCTGCTCAGCAAGTGCGTGACCCATCGATGCAAGCAAGTGGTAATCGGAAGGAGCCAAGTCTGGTGAGTAAGCCGCATGGGGGTAGAACTTCCCAGCTGAGTGCTTCCAACGTGTCGCGAACTGGTTTTGCCGTATGTGATGGAGCATTGTCATGAAGAAAAATGACTTTGTCTTGCATCTTTCGGTATTCTGACCTTTTTTCAAGTAGCGAACGGTTCAAATCAGTCAATTGTTGTTGGTAACGTTTAGTATTAACCGTTTCCCCAGGTTTTAACAGCTCATAATAGAACACGCCCCTCCGGTCCCACCAAACACAGAGCATCGTGTTTCTGCCCACGCGATTCGGTCTTGCGGTCGATGTGGATGGCGCGCCTGGGTCTATCCATGATTTTTCCGCTTGGGATTCTCAAAATAAATCCCCTTTTCATCCCCTGTAACTATACGATGCAAAAACGGCTTCCTTTTGTACCGAGCGAGCAAAATGTCACAAGTGTTTTTTCCATTTTGCCTGCCGTTCAACTCGTGTGGTACCCATCTACCAGTCTTCTGAATCTTTCCCATTTTTTCGTAGCCGATTGGAAACAGCTTGTTGACTAACGCCCAATTGCTCGGCGAGTTGTTTTTGTGTTTGCGAATCATCTTCGTTCAACAATGCATGCAATTCCACATATTGGTATTTTTTTGGCGGTTTTCCACGTTCCTTGTCTGCAACATCGAAGTCACCACTTTTGAAACGCCGAAACCATCGTTCACACGTATCTTGCGATGGAACATGTTCACCATAAGCTTCTCGAAGTAATCCGTATGATTCAACAGCAGTTTTCTTCAAATGAAAACAAAAAATTAATGCTCTCCGCGAATGCTCTTTGTTCGGTATAAATTTCGACATATTGAACCGAACAACACAACACTATGCACACACTTTTCCAATTTATTACTCGTGCGCGTCTGACATTTGTTGATGACACAACAAAATGGCGCAGTGTCAAATCTTTATGGCACAAACTGCATTGGTGTGTGTGTTGTCTGAAATCCGCATTTCATACTTGTACACCTGGTATATAAATCTGTAGTTCGACCACTTATGATCTACACAGCAGAGACAAGACCAGAAACATGCAAAACTTAGAAATACTTACAAACAAGTGAAATGAAAACATTAAGGAGAATTGCAGGAAGAACACTATGGGATAGAGAAATAAATGACAACATAAAGCTCATATGTGAAGTAGAGGACATTAAAACGTGGATAAGAAACAGAAAACATCAATGGAACCAACACATAAATAGAATGGCCGAACTACGATTAGTGAAAATAGCTCGAAATAAATTACCGGTGGGTCGAAAGAGTATCAAACGCCCACGAAAAAGATAGAATGACGACCTGTGGCGACAATACATTAAAGAAAAACAGGTAGGAATGCCTAAAATAAAGAAGAAGAAGAAGAAGTTATTGGTTTCAATATTAGCGATTCTCTGGTTCAACCTTCAAGAAAATTATCCCGCACAGATCCTAAACCAGGAATGACAAAATTGTTGGATTCCCTTCTGATATTATACATAGTGAAATACTGAAATATTTGATAGTTTGTTCAAATGGTTGTAAAAGCTCCAGTAACGTTTTAAATCTTACCGACTTGGTGTCAAAGAAAAAAGTGAATCATTTGCAGCAGCAAGCAAGCTGATAGTGCTTCTTTGTTCAAGAAGCCTTTCCAATAGATAATATGTGGAACTCCAACGTGTAGGTACATTTTCTTTACTCCAATGTTAAATCTCTCTGGGTTTGTTCTATTTTGCTTCTGGAAAGAGATGAGTGATTTAAATGAGTTACGATCCTTCTTCGTATACTTGTAACGTCCAATACAGATCTTTACACTTTTAAAGGGTCGATTACTACCAGGTGTTGGGTATGTATAAAACATGATTCATTATTTACTTCTAGGTATCTTGTAGATTTTTAAATGTTAGCTCCACTGTCTAATAAATAAATTGATTCTTCTGTTGCCTATACTATTTCCTTCGAGCATCTGATTTAAGGCATTGCAAGGATAATGGTAAGGTCACATCTCAATAGCGCCATCTTGTGGTCGTTTGTAAAAACTTAAAAGGTGGTCCTCGTATGAATTTGTGCTGCGTTCATTTCATACCTGAACATATTTGACATGTAATTAATGAGATTATATATATACACCTGTTGAGAACAGCCATACCTATATTGCTGTATCGTAATTGTAACAGCATGTTATTTATAAGATTTTTCAGTGTTTTACCTAATTGATAATTACTCTAATTGGATTAATTATTTATTGAAAATAACCACGGAAATTGTATTAGCAACGCCATGATTAGCCAATGATTTTGTGTAATCGTATAGTAATGCTTTACATACACAATGTATATAAAATAGGTAATAGGTAAAAATCAATATAAGCTAATAAAATTGGACTAAGTCCAATTGTTAGCAATTTTTGACCGTTCTCTCATCCGTCAATCCATCCCAGGCCGAGTTTAGGCATCTCACGGCTTTTCAGTTGAGCCAAGATCGATGGTGATGGATTTACGGAAGAGAGAACAATCAAAAACTACTAAGTTGGGAATGTGGAATTTTTTGGCACAATGATACTACTCAGTATATATCACCACTACACCAAACACTTTATTTTTGCACTCGACGCGCGTTTCGCTAACCATGTTAGCTTCATCAGGAGTGATGACTGACTAAAGCTAAACTACAAATTTAAAGTTGTTCTTAATTTTATTAAGGTTAATTTACCAAAATCAAACATTTCAGAAAAAGTTTCATTCTTTGCTAAACAAAAATCGCCTGACTTAGAAATCAAGAATTTGTACACAAAACGTAGTATGTTAGAAGTAGAATCATACAGCATATTCAAAAAACTTACTTCAGGATTAAACAATATTGAATATGAAGTATGGAGCGAGTTCCAGAGGAAAATGTTTTTAGTTATTGATTTTCAATATAAAAAGAAATTCTCTATTCTAAATAAAAAATTAAAAAAGCTCTTACCGAAGAAGACTAGTCCTCAGGAACTCATAAATATTGTAGAAAATCATTCATTCAATCCTTTACACGAAATGAAATTCGTATCTTAAACAAAGGTCTAAACTTTGCAGTACCCCCTCCTACAGATAATTTATCAGAAATAGTTGCTCACATTGAAAGTTCCATTAGTACACTTCCATTTTCAACAGGCCCTTAATTTGTGAAACAAGAAGCCAATTGTTTATTTTCGAAAATTCCTAGCAGAAAATCCGTAATCAGACATTGAATGAAAAATACTATTTAAAAATAGTAAAAGCATGTAATTCTTGAAAAAAAAATATGATAATATTATTCAGGAAATATTATAATAAATTGATTAGTTTTAATATTGATTTTAACCAAACTTATCGAAAAAAAAATTTATAAAAGTTCGTGTCTCGTTGTTTGCGTCTCAAGCTACGGTCAGATGGAGTGAAATGACGACTTAAATGGATCGCTTTATATTGTTTTATTGGACAATTTATACTATTTTTTAGTATAAATTATATATTATTTGAAGGCTTTTGAGCTGCAGATTTTATTTTTGCACTTATTTTATCAATTTTCATAACGATAATAGTTTTAATTTGAGTGTCTCGATAGACCTGCATTTATGAATTCGGACGTACTCCCGTATGAGACGCTATGTTCAGTGAACTGTACGACGCGGACATGTGATCTTCGCTTGTACCACTTCAATGAGACAGTGCATATTTACAAATTTTGAGACTGATATATATAACATTTATTGTTTAATTCGTGTTATTATAGCATAAAAACTATATTTTATTTGCGAGATTCAAATTATAAGCTGTAAGTATGTGCAATATTGTTTAATTATAAACCTAACCTAAAAGTATATTAATGTAACATTGATTATGTATGCTTATATTATACTTACAATTTTTACTAAATGTTTTAAAAAAGTTTTGAACTTGCTAACGTGTGAACTCACTTATTATTTATTTCAGAAAATAATAGCTACACTTAATAATGGGCAAATTCAATAATAATATAAGAATAGATGGAGCAAAAAAAAACAGACAGTAAACTCAAATTATTGAAAAGAAATGTGGTCCACGTTAATTTGAGTGATGATAATAAGAAGAAGATTAAAAGATTAAACTACTGCCCTGAAAGCATGAAGAATGCTTTAAAAACAATGCAGGAGAGTGGACTTTCTGTCAGAAAAGCAGCTGCTGCCTACGATGTACCTGCATCGACGTTACACAGAAAAAAACATCTTGATCCTGAAAGACAGAGAAAAAAATCAGGAACAGGAGCAGTTATCCCACTGAAAGAAGAGGATGATATTGTAAATTGGGTGCTGTATAGATCACAAGTAGGAGCACCTGTTCTCAAAATCGGAATTATTTGATTGTGTACAAAAATTAGTTGAAACTATGACTCCCTTCACAAACGACCGTCCAAGTCGACACTGGTACGAAGGGTTCAAAAAGCGCCATCCAAACTTGTGTATTAGAAGACCACAGCATTTAAGTTGCAGTAGAGCAACTGTAACTCGTGAAGAGTACAGTGGTTTAGAGAAATAGGAAAGTATTTAGAAGATAGAAACTTCTTAAATATTTCTTCTAATAGATATTTTAATTGTGATGAAAGTAGTATAATGCTATGTCCTGATGCTGAAAGAGTACTGGCTGAAAAAGGGTCTCGTACAGTATATAAAATAGTCGATGGTGGGAGAGAAGCCTTAACAGTTCTATTCATGTTTAGTGCTGATGGCACACGTGCTCCACCGATGATCATATAATAATACTCCTACAGGCTGGAGTATTGGTGTATCCGACAGTGGCTGGATGACAACAGAGACATTCTACGAATACATTACTAATATATTCTAGCTATGGCTAGTGAAAGAAAATATTGAATTTCCTGTTGTTGTTTTCATGGATAACCACTCGTAACTTTTTGCAGAGAAAAGCAAATAGAATTGATCATGTTCCAATTCCACTCACATCATGCAACCTTTGGATATAGCATTTTTTTTCATCCCTTTAAAGTGGCATGGAAAAAATGTGTGCCTAAATGGAAAAGTCAACAAAGCATCATGCGTATAAAAAAAGATTTCCCTCATGTGCTGAAATTTACTCTCGAGAGCATGAGAGATGAAAGAAATATCATCATAAGTGGATTTAGAGCATCAGGACTTTATCCATTTAATCCTAAAATGATAGACTTTGATGTCTTAAGAAAAGGGAAAAAGATGAAACATATTGTTGAAGAAAAGAATGATTATAATTTAGAGATTGAAGACCAAAAGCAATTCTTGCAAACAATTGAAAAAAGGTTACCAGCAAATAAGCTTTCTAAATTCACAGAAGCAGCAATAAGTGGATTATGGACCGGTGATTTGGAAGATAAATCATTGTTTAATTTCTGTTTTGAGGAACATAAGAAATCTACAGGTATTTTATATATAAAATAATATAATTTTAATTCACAATTATTAACCATGCACATATAAAGTTTATACTCTTATTTAAAATTATATAATTTAAAATTTTCAGTCAATCCAATTAATCGAAAGCCAGTAATCAAGCAAATTGAAAATTCTGATAATCATAAGATTATTATTGTTCCACAAAATAATATTGCTGATTTGAATACTTCTTTTTCTGCGGATCTTGTATCTTCAAATGACCAAGAAGTGTTTCCTTTATATATTGAGCCGATTGATCTGATAAATAATGAAGAAATATTTGAAGCTACAATTTTAGTGGATAATACTTCAAATACTGTTAGCGAAGTAGCTCATCTTGATGAATTAGAATCACAAGATCATGAGAATAATAAGGATTTATCATATAATGATGCAACTGGTACGTAGATATAAAATTCAATATTTTTGTTCGATGACAGCCAATCTAATTTTCACATCTTTTCAGCACCTACAGAGACAAATTACAATAGACAAGAGCACATCCATTTAATTGCTTCAAATCAAGAAAATAATCAAAATCAAGCAAGTAATGAAACTGCCGAAAATATTGACAAAGGTAAAGTAGAATTATCTTAATATGTAATTTTTTATCAAATAATTATTTAAATAAGATAACAAATGATTTTTATTTCTAGCTGCTAGTCTACAAAATTTACCTTTAAAAGAAATATATACAATTGAATTCCTGCCAAAGAAGAAGAAAATGAAAGTTGAAAAATCAGGAAAACCCAAGTTACCATCTGTGGGGACATCAGAAGCATGGTTGAAGCTTCAAATGGATAAAGACAATATTAAAAAAATCAAAGAAGAAAAGCAAAAAAATATCAAGAAAATGCAAGAAGACAAAAAAAAACTAATGGAGCAAGTAAAAGAGCTCCAAAAAAAAAATAAAACCAGAAAAATAGGTTATGATCTTTATTTATACTGAATTTTTGTTTAATTTATGAACAATTTACTACTTTGTCTTGAAAAATGTTATTAATTACATGTTCTATGTTTAAAGTATCTTTACAATAAAGAAAACTTATTAAAAAAATAATTTTCATAAGAGGGACATATACTATGAGACACCATGGACATATGCCTTCAGAGTGTCTACTAAATAGGGTCATGGAGACGACCTCTTTTAAACGCCCATTCTCCCTTATTTTAAACTTTAATTATAGAAAAAAAAATGAATTTCAATTCATTTCATGCAGAAGTACTCATTAAATACAAAAAAAATTGTGTTTTCCACCTACATATATTTGAAAATATTAGAAAACCAAACGTCTGCGCAATTCGCGTCTCATAACGTGGACCGTTACCCTACCTTATGCGCATGTGCGCGTATAGAATAATTCACGTCACGCATTTTCTAATCTTTCAAAAATTCGAAATCAAAAAAATGAGAATAGAAGGATCAACTTCCCGGGCACGTTCAAACGCACATTTGTGTTGCTTCATTCTACTCCCCCGACACACACAAACGTAATATTTCTAATTCCCTTCTCACGGGTATCAATTCTAGGCCAAGTATATGATTTAAAACTTACGAACAAAATACTCGAGCGTAAAGTGCACCTGCCACTTGTTTGTTTACAAGTAAAGCAATGCATGCATAATTTGGGCCTGGATTTTCCAAATAACACAGGTATACAAAAAAAAATGTCTGTCTTTTAAGTGCGACACGCTGATTCCAGAAAAATCGTAAAAAAAGACGTCCACCGTGAGGTTTTTTCAGAAAACACACTTAAAGTTGTCACAAAACTATTTAATTGAAAAAAATAATACATTTTATTAAATAGAAATCATAAAATAAAATCAAACATTCGGTCATTTAGAGACAAATTAAAAAGATCAAAAAAGAATAGAAAAAGTTATCACTAATAAATAAAAAAATTCTAATAAAAAACCGAAAAAAAGAGAAAATTAAAAACAGAATTTATAAACGAAAGATTTAATTTTAATTTGATGTAAAACAATTAAAATAAACAGTAAATAAATAAACAAATCACTCACACACTCACATACTAACTCATAAAATCACTCACTCGCATATCATCTTACTCACTCACTCACTCAATCAATTACTTACCAACTAACTCACTCACTGATTCACTCGCTCTCTCATTCACTCACACACTCACTCATTCACACGCCCCCATACTCACTCACTCGCTCACTCAGTCACTCACTCATTCCCATACGCCTATACTCACTTACTTCTACACTCACTCATTCACTCGCTCAGCCACTCAGTCACTCACTCGCTCGCTCAGGCATTCACTCACTCACTACCTCATTCACCCATTCACATTCCCCCATCAATCTATCTACAAAATTGACTTCTAAAACTGTCAAGGGATATACATTATACATTGCCCAGGACTATATTTCCCACCGAGTACAATTTACAGCGATTCAAGAACAACGTGAATCGCTTTTTCCGCACACGTGTCGCTCCTGTAGCGCTTTAGGGACCTCCCTGCAGCACGTGTTCAAGACCCATAAAAAAAAAAATTAGACTGCATTTTGCGAACTTTTTTCCTAAATAGTAAACGGATATTTTTTTTCAACACTAATTTTCCTCATGTTTTTATACCAAATTCGAATTTGAAACTTAAAAAACTACGAGAAATGATAGTTTTGTTCGAAAAAAAGAATTCCTGTTTGGCTGTTGCATTTACTTACTTATAAAAGTATTTTACCAACCCTTATCAGTGTTAAAAGCAAGTTTTTTGTTGAAATTGAACATAAAACTTTATTTTTTGATGTAAGTCAGAACCAAGAACTTCAAAAAACACTGGAAATAATAGTTTTGTTCAATATTAAAAACAATTTTTTAATTTAGCAGTTGCACATAAACTCCTGGACAAAATTAATTTATCTTTTTCTTAGGTCAGTTTTAAAGTTTATCAAGTATTTGAATAGTAGGCTATGCATATTTTGTTTCGTTGTTCATGACAGAAATCAAAACAATTCGTTTAGATTTACAGTTTTAAAGAATTTTTTTAGAAGATAAACAATTTTCTGTAATAATGCGATAGCTGTTCCCTTTTTCAAAGTAATACGTTTTTGTGGTAGACTGTTTTATTTTTGACCTCGAAGAATTAGATAAATGAATCGAACAAGGAATTTAACTGAACACAAGGTAGTACGAGCCTCAGTTTTATTAGACGAGGGATATTGTCAGAGTTATGTTGCCAATTTGTTAGGCAAACATCGTTCCACAATAAGTCGTATGGTAAGACGCTTGAATGATGTAGGAACTTATTCTAGAAGGCTAGGGTAAGGGCGAAAACGATGCACTAGCGACCTAGATGAACGTTTTATAAGACAATATGCTTTAAGAAACAGGACTGTCACTAGTTCTATAATAAGAAACGAACTCGAAGCTGTTCGCAATGTCACAATTTCTTCTAAAACAATTAGAAGATGGTTAAATGAAGCTGAATTAAACAGTAGGAGACCAGCCACTGCGCCCTTGCTTACTAGAGAGAACAGAGTTGCCAGTTATGTTTTGCTCGAAATCACGAAAACTGGTCTGTGTATGATTGGAGGAAACAAGTTTTTCTTCACAGATGAAACTAGGGTTAGTCTAAAACATCCAGATGCTCGTGAGCGAGTATGGCGAAGACCAAAAGAGAGGTTTGCTCCTTGCAATATCTCTGCAAGGATTCCATTCGGCGGTGGCTCTGTTATGTTCTGGGGTGGTATCTGCTTTGATGCTCGCACAGAGTTAGTTCCTGTCCGTACGAGATCCATGAATGCTGACTACTATCTTGAGAATATTGTAATAGAACATGTGATGCCTTTCGGTCATTTTGTGGGGCTCAATTTCCTGTCTATGCAAGACAACGCTCGACCTCACGTGGCTAGGGAGGTACTCGATTATCTTAATCAAATTGATATACCGATTATGCAATGGCCACCAAAA
>CM032446.1:253160789-253364540 GCA_019049505.1 Pachyrhynchus sulphureomaculatus | reverse complement strand
ACTACGCCAGTTACCACATTTTTGTCATAAGTCAAATCTGGCTTCGTAAAAATGAAGTGATAACGACACATAAAAATATAAACCAAAATAAGTAAATAAACATAAAAAAGACAAAGGAGTAGGTGATATATTATGATCTGTATTTAAGGATGATCACCTGTTGGAGAAAACCCACCACTGTAGATGCCCGATCTCCCTAGAGTAGTCTTATCCTGTGGTGGACGGTAATACTCCCTCCCGCACCATACAAATCTGGATAAAGAAACCTTAATATACTGTTGCTTGTAATAACAGTGAAATTATAAAAAAACAAAATGGAAAAAAACATAAAATATACGGAAACAACATTTATAGCAACAATCTGAAAAAATAGCGACAAGACAACTTTTAAATATGTAATGTCCATCACACAAAAACACATAAACTATGGAATGAACACTATTTGTAATGAAATTTTGAAACAGAACATTAAAAATTAAACAAGAAAAATGTGATTAAAAAAAATTGCGAATATAAAGAAAGTACGTATACCAGGAATGAAGAACATTCCCGTAGTTATGGCATCAATGAGATTTCTATAGCCAATAACTAGAAATGTAAAATATGTGGTGGATATAAAAAAATAACAAATTAGCCTTTTAGACAGAAACACAACCAATAACGGAGACGGAGAAATCAGTGAGTGCGACCTCTGTAATTTTTTTCGTTCATTTATTATTATTATTGTTTTTAAACTGTTTTAACGTTCTCCTATTATTGCATTTGAGAGTCGGCCACCTTTTCATTATTATCTTTATGAGTAAATGTAGAAAATATTGCTCCAAATGAAAAAAATAATCTAAATATCCCACCCTTATATTCAGCTAACATAAAAATAATAATAAAACAGCCACAGGATTTTTATTAAATATTTAGTTATAATTATTTAGCATATTCAAAATCTTTATTTATTTATTTTTTTATTTATTTCAACATTTTAGTATGCTAACAGAACAAATGTTCCAAAGAACCACATCCACTATTTACAAACTACATATAATTACAAAAAAAAATATTTAATCTAACCTAAGAAACTGATTTAATCTATAATCTAAATATTCAAACATGGATACTTGTAAAATGTCGCCTTTTAGCAACATTCTTAAATTGCTTAAAGGTTTAGTTAAAAATATCTATGTCGAAAGATGGACGTTATAAGTGTGCTGCAACCTTGTTAACGGGAGTGTTGAGTCCCAAAGTTCGTGCGATGATATGGCAACTTAAATAGAGGTAAAATTTCTTAAGTCTCTTGTAGGTATATTAAAAATTTATTTGACATAAGAGTACAGGCAACGTCCAATAAGGCATTTGCCAAATTTAGACAAAAAACAGAAATGCGAGATTCGCCTTCCGTCTTAAAGAGGCAATAAGTTGTAAGTTTGTGCTGCCCAGTTCTACAATTGACCTTAAAGGACACTTAACTTAAGAATCTTTTTCTGAACTGCCTCGAATCTTTTCATAGGTGTAAGATACTGTGGGTTCCGAATAACGGACGGCAAATTGGAGAGTTTTGCTGTGTGCAAATGCAAAATACAGATCCTAGATTTTAGTGTTCATATATTTTTACGAATTTATTAGTATCATTTGAAAGCCCATTCTACTCTCTTTCTAATGATACCAAATTTCATAGCATACCTCAGGCTTTTTACTGACTAAAATGATTGAAAAGTGAAAACAAGGAGAACAAGGATTGAAAATAGGAGTAAAAGAAAGGAAAAATTAAACTTGTATGTAAAATTTTAAGTTAAACAATTAAATTTATTGATAAAAACCAAAATCAATATTTTGTATCCCCCCTAGCCCTTATTACTACTTTCAGCTGGTCATTCATGGAACGAGTGAGCTTTTTCACCACCGTCTGTTGGTTTTTTCCCCGCTCTTCTACCATCACAAACTTTTAGTCCTTCAGCGATGCAGGGGCTGGATTTCTGGCTCGAACCCTTCTTTTGAGCTTATCCCACATATGCTCGATTGGATTGAGGTCAGAACTCCGTGCAGGTCAGTCTAATGTAGGTAATATCAGTTCCGCAGGTATTGTCTCAACGACGCAGCGCATGTCGCTTCACATTGTCGTGTATTAGCACGAAGCTATCGTCAAGAAACCCAGCATAAGGAACGACGTGTTCCTGCAGGATCTCCTCGATGTACCGGTGAGCAGTTAATCCACCGCTACGAGTCTCATCAGTCTCAAAACCAAATTGGTTTTCGCACGCAGTGAAATGTTTCCTCACACCTTGACAGAACCTCCTCAGTAGGCGACCTTTTTAGTAATGCAATACTGCGCATAGCGCTCCCCAGGGCTCCTATAGACTCGTCCTGTTCCATCATTGCCATTCGGGACTTGTCGGAGAATAAAGGTCCAGTCGACATGTTCTCAGACAAATCTAAGTCGCGCTTCTCGATGGGCTGCTGTCAATTTGGGTCCGGTAGCTGGTCTCTTCAAAGTTTAGTTAGCTTCTTTAAGTCTTCTGGCTATCCAATGACTGGATCTCAACGTCGGTCAAGTGACGATTTCTTAGAGTTGTGTTAACAATGAAGCGGTCGTCTTGCTCCGAGGTACACCTTCTTCTTTCTGATTCTGGTCTCCGTGTAAAGGTGCCAGTCTCTTGGTAACGTCTGTAGACTCTAGTGACAACTGACTGGCTGAGGTGCAATTGCGCAACGACCACACGTTGGCTATGCCCTTCTTGCAATTGGGAAATGAGTTGAGCCGTTTCTTCCAGGATAGTATTTATTTTTCGATGACGTAATTAGTGAACCGGTATAGCAGAGATATTGGCGGTTCAAGTTCCGATGAAGGAATGGATAGGAAAATGCAGTTGCATTTGTTTTTGAAAAAGCAAACGACTGATGAGATAAAAGCAGAACTCAGCGAAGTTTATGGAGACTGTGCACCATCGTTATCGATCATAAAATAAAAATTGGACAGCTGAATTCAAACGCGGTCGTACAAGCATTTTTAATAAAAGAGGTCGTCCAAATGAGGTCACCACATCAGCAATGATCGAAAAAATTCCACGATATAGTGATAAATGATCGGAGAGTGAAAGTGTGTGAAATTCCTGAGACTGTGGGCATCTCAATTGGACGGGTGTAGAACATTTTAACAACTCATTTGGATATGAGAAGGCTTTCCGCAATATGGATGCCGCGATTGCTCACAATTGACAATAAACACGCACGTGTATCAACTTGAAAAGAATGTTTTATAACTGTTGACGAAACATGGATTCATCACAGCACACCAGAGACCAAAGAACAGTCCAAGGGGTGGATTTTCCGTGGCGAACCGGCGCCAAAGAAGGCCAAGGCGACTTTATCGGCCAACAAAGTTATGGCCACAGTGTCTTGGGCATAATCCATGTTGATTACCTTCAAAAGAGCAAAACAACGAATGGAGAATATTATGTCAACTTATTGGATCGCTTCATCCATGCTGTGAAAGAAAAAATGTTTGCATTTGGCGAAGAAAAAAAATTCTCTTTTATCAAGACAGTGCACGCGTGCACACTTTATGTCAATCGCCAGGGGCAAAATTTCATGAGTTAGAATACGAATTGCTCCGCATCCACCAATATTCGCCAGATTTGGCCCATAGTGATTATTTCGTATTTCCGGATATAAAACAATTGCTCGGCGGAAAAAAAATTTGGCTCGAACGCCAATTTTGAACGGTTGGAGAAATCTTATTTTTGGATGGGATCAAAAGATAGAACAACGTTGACCCCCTGTACTAAGTGTATCGAGCTAAAAGGATACTATCTTAAAAAATAAAATAAATTTTACACCTAAACATGTTTTTTTTTTCTTGTCAAGGCCAGGTACTTATCATTACAACCCTCATATTTAATGAAATTTAAACAAAAAATAGGTGTAACGCAACTCGAAACTATGTTGTTTCTTAAAAATATCTAGCCGTACTAAAAGGGGAAAAAAAAGAAAAGGTGTAAAACATAAACACTTTCTCTTTTCCCCTTTTAGTACGGCTAGACAGACAGGCTCGTATTTGTACAAGCTTTCATTTGACACCCCCCTCGACGACCTTAATTTTTTTTTTCACTTTCCCCTACAAGCTAACTTAAGTCAAAATTTAACTTTCAAAACTAAATGGCTCTGATTGGGCCATTAATTCCTATATTCGTCAAATTTCAACTTTCTATGTCAAATAGTTTTGGAAAAAATCGGGTGAGACAGACGGACAACGAAGTGATTCTATAAGTGTTCCGTACGAAGAACTAAAAATAATAGGCTGAAAAATTTTTGATATAGCTACTTTAAAAAACACATTTTTTGTTTTTGCAAAAATTCGACTTTATTCATCAATATAGTCTCCTTCAAGACCAATACTATCAGTCCAAAGCTTTTTTAACATTTCTATACCATTTTTTGATGTCTGCGAATATATAAGAGGTGCTGGGGGCCAAATTTGGAGAATACGGTGGTTTGAGGAAGCAATTAGAAACTACAATTCATGCAATTTTGCCATTGTAACCATTGACTTGTGGACACGGTGCGTTGTCTTGATGAAAGAGTACTTTTTTCTTGGTTCATTTGGGACCGTTTCTTTGCGGATATTTTTGCCTTTTAAACGCACCAATAACTTTATATATTATTCGCTATTGATGGTTTTTCCCTTCTCAGCATTATGGATGAATAGAAATGAAAATTTAAACAACTGTTTAAGATCATCACTTATGTTTATTATATTATTGCTGACAATTGTTTTGACACACTATGTCTTCTTCTGGAGCACGATGTAAATTAACTAACAAAGTATGTCGTTCCAGAAATATATAGTTTACCTAATTACAAGTACTAAATTCGTTAACAATATTTATTTAATACTTAGAACAAGTTCAATAAAGAGACCCTCCCCCATCTAATTGATCGTTGAGTAATAAACCTGAGGATTTTTTCTGGTTAATTTCTACCTGTTCCAATCAATTCAGTAATTTTCCTTTCTTTCCATTATGCAAAATTTTGAAATCTTCATTGATCGTAATGATTTTCATCTGTTAAATGTTAGCGTAATGTAGATTTGTTATTTTTTATTCTATAGCTTTGTTTATGTTCCTTTATTCTTTTATAAAAAGATCTGCCTGTTTGTCCTATATTAGTTTTATTGCAAGTGCCACAGCATAATTCGTAAACCCCCGTTTTATTTTCTTTTTTTGTTTTACTTTTATAATTTTTAATATGTCGAGCTAATGTGTTATTTGCACGGAAAGCGATGTTTACATGATTTTTATGGAAAAAATTTTGAATTTTATTAATCAATTTTCCGGTATAAGTGAGTGTATGAAATTTTCTTTGTTTAGTTGTTTGTACGGGTACACCAGTCCTATTGCTTTTTTAAATTGTTTTTTTTTTCATTAAAATATTATCTACGAAATCGCTTCTGTAAAACCATTGTTTATACTAATTTGTTTTATAATATTTAATTCTTTCTGAATATTTTCTTCCGTTAATGGTTGTATTTATTAGTCTATGGATGAAACTATTATAAGCCCAGATTTTATGTGTGGAACGGCGTGGTTAGAATTAGCATGTATAGTTATATCTGAGTATGTTGGTTTATGGAAGATTTCAAAATCGTGTTTATCCATTTTGTTTGATATTTTTAAATCTAAGAAAATAATCGATTTATTTGTTTCTATTTTCTGTTGTAAAAGTAATTATTATTATGAAGTTTCCAATATAACAATCAATTTTTATGTTCAGAAAGAAGGAACAGCTATGGGTAATTGCTTGTCACCTTTCATAGCCAATTTATTCATGAGTAAGTTTGAAATCGAAGCCAGTCAAGGATTCGAATATTTCCCAAGGGTATGGTATAGGTATGTGGATGATATTTTCGCGATTTTTTGATACAAAGAAAGCAAATATTGATGATTTTGTTTCCAAATTAAATAGCCGGTATGATTCCATTAAATTCACTTACGAAGTTGAGAACAAAGGACAATTGCCTTTTCTAGATATTTTAATTATTAAAAATAATAATAGATTAGAATTTGATATCTATAGGAAGGACACAGTAACAGATAGATATATTCCTAATGATTCATTTCATTGCAAACAACATAAAATTAGCCTCATTACATTTTTTAGTTCATCGTTTGGTCACTTTCCTCTGAATAGAGTAAACTTTAATAAAGAAAGGAATCGTATTAGAAATATAACTAGAGTTAATGGTTTATGACGATGACTTAGTAAATAAGCTAATCAATAGGCATAAGTTTAGGTTTAATATTCAGAATTCCACCTTTTTTACACGCGAAGAAATAACCCACCAAGTATGTCTCCATACCATATAATCCGAAATATAGCAAGGGACTCAATAAGGTATTTAATAAGGTAGGCCTCACCTTAGTCTATAAGTCATCAGACAATCTGAGGAATATCTTAGGAAAATCCCAAAGATAAGATTCCTAATTGTGAGAAGAAAAGTGGAATTTATGAAATTAGTTGTAATGATTGTGACAAAAAGTATGTTGGGCAAACTAAAAGGTCAATTAGAACACGATTTAAAGAACATTTAGCACACTTAAAATACAACAGAACAGAAAAGTCTAGCATTGCCGAAACATGCTCTTGAAGCTGATCATACTGTAACATTAGATAATCTAAGATTAATAAGGAATGTGTCTGATGGGAGGTTGTTGAACGCATACGAAAGTATGGAAATCATAAATGTAAAAGTAGTTTAAACAAAGACAGAGGGCCTATTCCTTATAGTCCCCTCTACTGGTTACTTGACCGGAACTGATAGCCTTGCCTATGTCATTAGTTCCGCTTGAGTAATTCAAGGGTTAGGTTAAG
Organism: Pachyrhynchus sulphureomaculatus; assembly: GCA_019049505.1. NCBI lineage: Eukaryota > Metazoa > Arthropoda > Insecta > Coleoptera > Curculionidae > Pachyrhynchus > Pachyrhynchus sulphureomaculatus. The sequence goes on along the minus strand of CM032446.1, from coordinate 253,357,682 downwards.
TATAAATAGGGTAGATTTGGTAGTTTAGCTTTAGTCAATCATCGCTCCTGATGAAGCTAACATGGTTAGCGAAACGCGCGTCGAGTGCAAAATAAAGTGTTTGGTGTAATGGTGATATATACTGAGTAGTATTATGAAGTTGGTTAATATAATCTAGAAATAGTTTAATTATCGATATGTGCCTGTAAAGCAAGTCAATATGTCATCTACATATCGGTTACCGATATAAAAGAAATTTTTAAAAAGATTAGAATTACTGATTTGTTCTTCTAAATGTGGTCCATGAAAATTTCAGATAAAATTGGACTAAGAGGGTTTCCCATTATTAAACCTTTCTTACTTATATAAATCTTATCGTTAAATTCGAAGTAACTCTGGTCTAAACACAATATTAAGATGTCTAATATTTCTTGTTTAATTATTGGGTTAACATTATTTTTATTGAGTAATCTTTGAACCAAAATTATAGCGTCTGATGGTGGTATACTAGGAAAAAGATTTCGTACATCAAACGATATAACTCTGGAGTTACTTGGTATAATTAACGGATGAATTTTTGCTATTATATTTACGAATTATACTGTGGCACTTGCAATTAAAACGTATATAGCACAAACAGGCAGATATTTTTATAAAAGAATAAAGGAACATAAGCAAAGCTTTAGAATGAAAAATAACAAATCTCATTACGCTAAACATTTAACAGATGAAAATCATACGTTCAATGAAGATTTCAAAATTTCGCATAATGGAAAGGAAGGAAAATTACTCAATTGTTTAAAAACAGATAGAAATTAACCAGGTTTATTACTCAACGAGCATTAGATGGGAGAGGGTCTCCTTTATTGAACTTGTTCTAAGTATTAAGGTAAATATTGTTAATGAATTTAGTCTAAGTTGGGAATGTGGAATCTTTGGCAAAATGATACTACTCAGTATATATCACCACTACACCAAACACTTTATTTTTTGCACTCGACGCGCGTTTCGCTAAACCATGTTAGCTTCATCAGGAGCGATGATTGACTAAAGCTAAACTACAAATCTACCCTTAGCCTAACCCTTGAATTACTCAAGCGGAACTAATGACATAGGCAAGGCTATCAGTTCCGGTCAAGTAACCAGTAGAGGGGACTATAAGGAATAGGCCCTCTGTCTTTATTTAAACTATTTTTACATTTTATGATTTCCATACTTTCGTATGCGTTCACAATCTCCTATCAGATACATTTTTTATTAATCTTAGATTATCTAATGTTACAGTATGATCAGCTTCAAGGGCATGTTCGGCAATGCTAGACTTTTCTTTTCTATTGTATCTTAAGTGTGCTAAATGTTCTTTAAATCGTGTTTTAATTGACCTTTTAGTTTGCCCAACATACTTTTTGTCACAGTCATTGCAACTAATTTCATAAAATTCCACTTTTCTCACAATTGGGAATCTTATCTTTGGGATTTCCTAAGATATTCCTCAGATTGTCTGATGTATTATAGACTAAGGTGAGGCCTACCTTATTAAATACCTTATTGAGTCCCTTGCTATATTTCGGATTATATGGTATGGAGACATACTTGGTGTTATTTTCTTCGCGTGTAAAAAAGGTGGAATTCTGAATATTAAACCTAAATGTATGTCTATTTATTAGCTTATTTACTAAGTCATCGTCATTACCATTAACTCTAGTTATATTTCTAATACGATTCCTTTCTTTATTAAAGTTTACTCTATTCAGAGGGAAGAAAGTGGCCAAACGATGAACTAAAAAATGTAATGAGGCTAATTTATGTTGTTTGCAATGAAATGAATCATTAGGAATATATCTATCTGTTACTGTGTCCTTCCTATAGATATCAAATTCTAATCTATTATTATTTTTAATAATTAAAATATCTAGAAAAGGCAATTGTCCTTTGTTCTCAATTTCGTACGTGAATTTAATGGAATCATACCAACTATTTAATTTAGAAACAAAATCATCAATATTTGCTTTCTTTGTATCAAAAATCGCGAAAATATCATCCACATACCTATACCATACCCTTGGGAAATATTCGAATTCTTGACTGGCTTCGATTTCAAACTTACTCATGAATAAATTGGCTATGAAAGGTAACAAGCAATTACCCATAGCTGTTCCTTCTTTCTGAACATAAAATTGATTGTTATATTGGATATAATTTTGTTCCATGCAAAGTTTAGATAATGTTAAGTAGTCACTAATAATTTCGTCTTCAAAGTCATTCATTCTAAGCAATTCTTCGAGATATTGTAAAGTTTGTGGAATTGGCACACTTGGGAACAAAGAACTAACATCAAAAGAAATTAAGACTTCACCTTCATTAAGAACTAGATTTTTTGTTTCATTAATGAATTCTAACGAATTCTTCACTGCGAAAGTATTTAATGGTAACTTCTCAAGTTCTTTTGATAACCATTTGGATATTAAATATGTGGGTGATCCGACCGATGAAACAATGGGTCGCATTGCTTTTCCAGGTTTGTGAATTTTGGGTAAGCAATACAATTTTGGTATGGTCGGATTACTCGCATTTAATTTAAATTTTAGCGAATCGGAGACAAGGTTCTTACATTTTTTTAAAAGAATTTTTAACCTCTGATATCATTTTCGGTAATGGATTTCTTATTACCTTTTCATAAGGGCCAGATTCGATAAGATTATCTACGCGTTCAAAGTAATCTTTCTTATCCAATATAACAACCTTATTTCCTTTATCCGCTTTTAAGTAGAAGACATCTTTCTTTTTCAATCCTTTAACTACTTTTATGTTTTTTCGTGAATTAGAATTTGTGTTGTTAACTATGTTTTTCGATATTTGATTGCGACATGCTTCCCTAACAAAGGATTTACTATTTTCTGGAAGTGTATTAATAAAACTTTCAATGTGAGCAACTATTTCTGATAAATTATCTCTAGGAGGGGGGAGTACTGCAAAGTTAAGACCTTTGTTTAAGATGCGAATTTCATTTCGTGTAAAGGATTGAGACGAATGATTCTCTACAATATTTACGAGTTCCTTAGTCTATAAGTCATCAGACAATCTGAGGAGATATCTTAGGAAATCCCAAAGATAAGATTCCCAATTGTGAGAAAAGTGGAATTTATGAAATTAGTTGCAATGACTGTGACAAAAAGTATGTTGGGCAAACTAAAAGGTCAATTAAAACACGATTTAAAGAACATTTAGCACACTTAAGATACAATAGAACAGAAAAGTCTAGCATTGCCGAACATGCCCTTGAAGCTGATCATACTGTAACATTAGATAATCTAAGATTAATAAAAAATGTATCTGATAGGAGATTGTTAAACGCATACGAAAGTATGGAAATCATAAAATGTAAAAGTAGTTTAAATAAAGACAGAGGGCCTATTCCTTATAGTCCCCTCTACTGGTTACTTGACCGGAACTGATAGCCTTGCCTATGTCATTAGTTCCGCTTGAGTAATTCTAGGGTTCGGCTAAGTATAAATAGGGTAGATTTGTAGTTTAGCTTTAGTCAATCATCGCTCCTGATGAAGCTAACATGGTTAGCGAAACGCGCGTCGAGTGCAAAAATGAAGTGTTTGGTGTAGTGGTGATATATACTGAGTAGTAATGAATTTAGTACTTGTAATTGGGTAAACTATATATTCTGTAACATACTTTGTTAGTTAATTTATATTGTGCTCCAGAAGAAGACACAGTGTGTCGAAATGATTGTCAGCAATAATATAATAAACATAAGTGACGATCTTAAACAGTTGTTTAAATTTTTATAATTATTGTAAAGCACCTGAAAATAGACAGAAGTCCATATTCCAGCAGCTTACTAGCTGTTCTCTTGTCTGTCAAATCCATTCTGAGACGCGTTTCGCCGTATCACGGCTCGTCAGTCAGGCTAGGATTGACAAACAAGAGAACGGTATCAAGTGGTACTTATTCCAGAAGTTACGGAGCACGATGGTAGGATACAACGAATTCTATTAACGTTAATGTTATTAACACAACATATTAACTTCTTTTTTGGTCACAAACAGTTTGATCGCTGTTTTTTTTATCACGCATGTATCCTCTATCATACCAGCAACATGGCTGACAGCGCGGTCGTGGGTTGTGTTTATATCTGGATTTCAAGGAGAATCTTTTTATAACGTGCTCCGAAATTCATTATTAATAATTTTCCAATAAATGAATGACTCATTTGACGTTATAATTGAAAATAATTTAAAAAAAGATGTCAAGACGAAGTTTTTGTTGTGAGGTTAATGCTTGTAAAAATATACTTGGTATCTCCAAAGGAGTTAGGTTTTTTAGATTTCTCAAAGATTCTAAAAGGTAATTTATTCATAATTGTTTATTTCTATTACGTAATTTTATTATCAAGACCATCTTTCATTGTAAAATTGTTTGCTAGAGCTAAGTTATATTATCTACTAAAATTCGCTAACCAAACTTTCAAAACTTAATCTGGGCATCCAAAAGTAGTAATTCTCCAACACGAATGAGTTTAAATAAATCAGTGCATGGATTTAATTTTAATATATAAGTAGTATATAGGCACGATAAATCATTAGTTGTATGAAAATTATTATATTAGATTTAACTAAAGATAAAATGGAGTGTTCACTTCATTTTTAAGTTCAGAAAGAAAGACGATCTCATCCTAAAATGATAATTACAATTATTTTTAATCTCTCCAGATTACTGAGATTCGCTGAAATATAAGGAGCATAATTGTTGACATTACGAGTATAAGCGCGAAGCTGAAGGTATGCAAAGATATATCCTCAAAATAAACATTTTTCCCCCCGGACAATAGAGAGATTTTGCAACGCTTATTTTGGTAGGCCACTGTCTTTATCTTTATTTGAAGCCTGCGCTCACCGCTTGGAGCTTGCGCAGTAGTAAAGGGAAGAAATTAAATATAAGGATTCAGCTGTAATAGTTTCTTGAAGCATGCGCCCACCATTTGGAGGTTGCGCAGTATTGAAACAAAATAACAGAATTCTTCATTAAGGTAACGATTTCCCTTATTTAGGAACTTATAAGAGAGGTTATTTGAAGTTTGTTATTCTTATCGCTATTATGGTAGGGCCTGTTTTTTTTTTCTACTTAGGTACATAAACCACTAAGAAAATACGGTAAAATTGAAATTATAATCTTTTATGGCAAACAGTTAACAACAGTTAATTTGTGTTCAGATTATGTTGAGATTTTGCAATCTTTGGCACTATGGCATTACAGTGTGTGTAGTGTTAATTTCAAATGAAATATTATTTATTTTAGAAACTTGTGTTGACCCATCAAATACTTTAATAACCGATGTGTCTAACCATGAAATGAATAAAAAAATTTATAGAAGGTGAATATTAATACTGAGCATGCTTGAGATAACGATTTTTTTTTTATGTGTCTAGCACACGTGCTGCAGGGATGTCCCTAAAGCGCTCCAGGAGCAGCATGTTGTGCGGAAAAAAAAAAAAAAAGCGATTCACGTTGTTCTTGAATCGCTGTAAATTGTACTCGGTGGGAAACACAGCGCTGGGCAAATTATTCCAAAGGATTATTCCTAGTTATTATGGATCTCCATCAAGTAACGGCTAAGTCAGTGCAGTATTGTGGATAAAAATTTTTCCATGCGCATCCCAAAATACAGAGGCCAAAACCTTCCCATCCGACCGTTGTGTCTTTGGTCGCTTCGGGCAGCTTTTACCGGCTGCTGTCCACTCAGCTGACTGCCGATTTGATTCCGGTATGTAGTAGTGGATCCGGTTTCATCCATTGTCACATATGCTTTTTGTTTGCGCAGGTCCAAACAGCGCTCAGAATCATCAACACGTTGTTTTTGGTTCACTGTGAGCAAACACGGTACCCATTTCGAACAGAGCTTTCTCATGCCCAAATGTTCATGCAAAATATGACCAACACGTTATTTTGATATCTTTAGAGTATCAGCTATCTCACGCAATTTCACATTATGGTCATCCAATCCATTTGTGAATTTTTTTGATGTTTTCCGGCGTAACCACCCCATTTGGACATCCAGAACGCTCAACATCTTTTTTATCTGTACGATCGCGTTTGAATTCAGCATATCAGTAAATGATGAGTGATTTTCCAGGGGCAGAATCCCCGTAACACTTATCAAGCCATGGCTTGGCTTGAACGGTATTTTTTCCCATCAAAAAACATTGTTTAGTCAACACACGAAATTTGATTTTTTTCCTTGTCTTGAAAATATCAAAAGTAGCGTCACTAAAACCTCTGTAACTTGTAAACTAATCGTCGAAATGTCATGAAATTTTGATACATATCGTTCAAAGGTTGGTATTTCCTAAAAATCATATGGTTTTTTTGAGGGTGACATCTATGTGTCAGACCATCAGACCACACACTTTTCACGACGTTTTGCCAAAATCTCATTTAGCATTTTCAAGTGCTCTTGCTGTTGCTGCTACTCGATACTGTGATTTTGCTGCTGCTGCCGCTGGAAGGTAACTTCACACAGAGAGGTCCGAGGAAAAAATAATATTTTTATATTAATAAAGATTTTAAAGAATTCATTTTTTCATATTGGAATACAATCGACAGCATTATGAAGGTAACACAACAATCATTCAAATGTCTACCTGTAATACTTAGTATAATAACTGCCAGAGAACATAGAAATGGATTAGCTCTCACACAGATAAAGTCAAAACGTCAACCGGTATTACTATATATGATCTATTATCATAATTAATAAATTAAAATTTATTCATGCTCGACAGATTTTATTAATTTCCAGATAAGAATTTCAAATTTCATTAAAATCCATGGTTTTTTTTTCCAATTATTGGAAACCTATCAGTAAAATATTTTCACACCTGAAGGCTACCATATCCGGTCTTTAATAGCGCATCACATATTTTTACGTTATTAAATCAACTCTTATTTTATTTCTAAATTTAAATTGGTTTTTCCTCGATGTAAAAATCAGCTCCTTAATTCATACGAGATATTAAATTGATACTATAATTGGTCTTATTGCATATAACACCTATAAATATGTAGCGCATATGTTGGAAAACGTTTCAAATGATAAGTATCAGAAGTGGATAAAGTGCAGGTTTAATAATTTATTACACAACCCCCACAAAAAAAAAAGTGGGGTATACTTTTGATGCGATATATCAGATCCGTAGTATTTTTGCCCGCTGATCACGAATCTGACGTCAGAATATCGCCATCACATCTCAATTTTTTTCTAACCTCAAAAAATAGGTAAAAATTAGTAAAAAATTAAGAAAAATATACTCCTAAAAAAAATTGATTCAAGCTTTTTCATGAATCCAAAGATGTATTAATATGTACTCGGACACGCTAAGCTAATATTCATCGGTTGGATTAAGCCATACAGTTCTGTTTTCTTTCTAACCTCAATAAATCAGACAGATATAGTGCTTCGAATGCAAAAACGAATTCAAATTAAAATTCAACCGATTCTTACCAAATTTGATACACGGGGGTTTTTTGGGTTGCTGATCATCAATCTGAGGTCGGATTTGCAAAATTCAAAAATGGCGGATCCAAGATGGCGGACAAAATTTTTGAAAACCAACCGATTCCTACCAAATTTGGTATACAGTTGGGGAATCCTCAAACCTGATACTCTTAAACCCTAAACCTGAAACCTTAGACTCCCACACCCTGTAACCTCAAAAAATAGACCTCAATAACCCTGTAACTTTAAAAATGAGACCCAATAAACTCAAAACCAGGACTTTTAAACCATATACTCTCAAATAGTAGACCCTTAAGCCCTAGAATTGCGAAGGTTAGACCCGCGCCTAACTTTCCTTTTTTTGGCTGTATCTTGTTCTTTTTTCCGCGAATGACCTATTCAAAGGCTTTCTGCCCAAACGCTTTTGATGACTTGTTTCTCTTTTTAGCGACCAGCAATAGTCCGCTAGCATATGGTCATCCCATCGCCCTTGATACCGATTTTCTATGATTTTCAGATCTTGGTGAAACGTTCCCCTTGCTCCTCACTGTAGTCACCAAGATTATCTGGGAAATCATCGATGTGGGAGTCCAGGAAATGTAATTTTAGATTCATTAAGCAACCTAATTGAAAATTTTTTTACCATTTTCTCGACTATTTCTTTGTACTTAGGACTTTTATTATTTCCCAAAAAGTTTGTTGCGACTTCTTTAAAACTAAGCCAAGCAGCTTTTTCAACTTTATTCATTTTAGTAACAAATAATGAATCTTGAAACAATTTTCTTATTTGTGGCCCGTCAAATACGCCTGCCTTAATTTTAGCTTCAGAAAATTTCGGAAATTTTTTATGCAAATATTTGAAACATGGGCCGTTTGTATCTAATGCTCTCGTGAATTGCTTCATAAGTCCAAGCTTAATGTGAAGCGGGGGAATAAGAACTTTTCCTGGATCTACCAATGGTGGAAACAATACATTATTTTCACAGGAGTGAACGATTCTCTTGTTGGCCAAATTTTTTTTCTTATAAATGACGTTCCCTGTCTCTGCTATTCCACAGACATTTATAACAGGGATAAAGTGTAAACCCTGACTGTTGGCCAAGCAATATTGTTACAATTTTCAGATCTCCACAAATTTTCCAGTTATGATCAGCATATTTTATTTTTATCAAAAGGTGCTTCATTTTTTCATATTACTCTTCCATAACTGTGGAATGAGCAATCGGAATGGGAGCGTAAACGTTGGTATTATGCAGCAAAACTGCCTTAATGCTCCGTTTAGAAGAATCAATGAACAGTCTCCATTCTTCAGGATCGTATGAGTTATTTTGAAATTCATCCATTAGACCTTTTACATCGGTACAATATGAAAGTGACAATTCCTCGTCCATTGTGAAATATTTTCGAAATTCTTCATCTCTGTTTCTATAATAAGAAATCGTTAAGTAAATGTATTTTCTTTAAAAAGGGAGCAAGATGCTCTGAACCATCTTTGGATAAGCCTAAATCTCTGACTAGATCACTAAGTTCTGACTGTGATACGAGTATTGGTTCTGGTTTACGGTTGTATGGTAGAAATTCTTTATCTGTGTCACTAGTATATGATAGGTTTGTCACTAGAACATTCATTAGTAACAGTGTTTGAATCTTTTTCGACATTCTCAATGTTTTCGGCATGAACTGATAAGGTGAAATCATTTGTTTCCATAACATCAGCATCAAGTGGTTCAGGAGGCGGAATTAGTTTAGTTGGTCTTGTTACTGTCGAAACATCGTTATAAGTAATAGTGCTTTTATTTTTTCGGTTATGCCTAGATACAACATTCATACAAAAGTAGCAATCATTTTCACTGTATGGTCTATTCCATATTGCTGGTCTGGAATATTTAATCGCCTTCTTATTGATGTACAACATTATTTTGCAAGAACTGCAAATGATGTGGGGAACCCAATCTGTATCCTGGTGCTGTATTTCAATGTTAAAACAATCCTTATATAAGGTTTTAATCTTATCCGTTATCGGTGACCCCATTTTACTCAATACGTGTTGACAGCAAATATAACAAAATGAATCACTGTTTTTATCGCACTTATGAAAAGTCCTTGTACCGTGAAACCGTTTTCTTGTAGCATTATACTTTACATGTGCCAAGTCACCCACACATGAAGAGCTACGGTCGCTGGATGACGACGGCTGCGGGCCCGCTTTCCCACCCTGACCAACCGCCGATACTGGGTTTCCGAGTCCCTGCATCGTAATTCTCTTTCTTCTACCTGCCATGACGGCATCTAAGCCGTTATCCAGGTACTCTGCCGGCTAGTGGAGTAACACCGTTGCCCACCGTCACCACGTGGAGGTGCCCTGGATGCAGGTAGAAGAATAAAAATCGAGCGATGAATTTTCTCGGCGTTCAAAATGGCGCGAAAACATCTGCCATCTTGAATTTTGCAAATCCAACCTCAGATTCGTGATCAGCGACCCAAAAAATCCCCGTGTACCAAATTTGGTAAGGATCGGTTGAATTTTAATTTGAATTCGTTTTTGCATTCGAGAAGCACTATATCTGTTTGATTTATTGAGGTTAGAAAGAAAACAGAACTGTATGGCTCAATCCAACCGATGAATATTAGCTTAGCGTGTCCGAATACATATTAATACATCTTTGGATTCAAGAAAAAGCTTGAATCAATTTTTTAGGAGTATATTTTTCTTAATTTTTACCTATTTTTTGAGGTTAGAAAAAAATTGAGATGTGATGGCGATATTCTGACGTCAAATTCGTGATCAGCGGGCAAAAATACTACGGATCTGATATATCGCATCAAAAGTATACCCCACTTTTTTTTTTGTGGGGCTGTGTTATCATCTATTATATTATTATATACTAGATCGCTGTATAGTATCCTAAGACTGAATATTGAACATAGGTCAAATATTGTCAACATGATATCTGCAGATTGGAATATACTGTTGCTTGGAATAAACGCAGTTGCAAATCACTCTGCGATAAGGGCTTGAATTCAGAGATTGGTAAATGCAGTGCCGGGCGTGTCAACAGTAAAAATGTGAGTTTGAAGCTTCGCTCTATATTAAAGTCTTCATAAAGGAAGAGAAAAACCAAAAGCAATCCTCGAGAGGAAGAATGCAGTACCAAAAAAAGCTAACGACCACGCAATGAAGAATTTCGGTTCCTGGTATTAACGTTGAACGGTTTTGTATCCTGCTAATAGCCGTTTTTTAGTGTTCCGTACGGAACACTTATAAAATCACTTCGGTGTCTGTCTGTCTGTCTGTCACACCCGATTTTCTCCGAAACTATTTGACATAGAAAGTTGAAATTTGGTAATAATATAGGAATTGATGGCCTCATCAGAGCCATGTAGTTTTGAGAGTTAAATTTTGACTTAAGGGGTTAGTTTTGGGGGATGAAATCGGAAGTGAAAAAAAAAAATTTTTACTAGGTCATCGAGTGTGGTGTCAAATGAAAGCTTGTGAAAACACGAGTAAAAAACGTATATATAATGTAATACTTGCGCGCACTTTTCTTTGTATTATTTTTAAAAAATCGCAAAAAATCGCTGTCCCCCGCCTTATCCCAAAAAGTACTTATCAAAAAATTTTGAAAAAATTCTGCAATATTTTCCACGGGGTGTAGATTGAACGACAATTATCACGAGTGCATTACCTTTAATAATTTTTCTGGTATTTAAAAAAAAAAATTCAAGGTCATCAGATTTCAGCAAAGATTGGAAACAAACTTTGTTGAAATCTCATTTGGGGTGTGTTTTGTGAAGTCACTGATCATTTTATACATCTGTAACAAAATTTTATATTTTAAAAGCAATCAAGGTACGGAACACTTATTGCGCAAGTTCAACTTGCACTTGACCGGTTTTTTAATTACCAATTTATAGCAAAAAATAATATGGCGAAAGTCTCATGAGTCCCATGAAGAACAACAATAGGAAATGGAAAAAATTGAAGAGCAGGATGACCTTCCACATCCGTAATGATCTGAAATATTAAGCGTGCCTTTTTGATAAAAATAGTATTGTCTAGCGAGATATTGCGATTATGTGATATGAATGTAAGGAAGAAACGCAAGGGGCATGACTATAAACTTCTGTAATGATCTTGAGATGTGGAAAATTTGTTGATAAAACTGTTACAGTCGAAAGAGTTGTTATCACTAAAAGAGCTTATATGTAAATTTCAGCTGTGTTATATATAAAAAAGCTTGAAAAAATGATTTAATGTTGAAAATTCAGACTTTGGTAATAGTTTGAAATAGACTTGGACTAATCTGACAGTAAATTGTTATTATAATGAATTTATTTGTATTTTTTCTTCTCCTTGAAGTGCCTTATCCGATACGGATGTATCGTCTTTGCCTGTGGTTGGTACCTTTTTAGTGCTTTGTCATTACCTTTCCAAGAGAGGCGACCGTCACGTTGTGAAGTTTATATTATTTTCCGCGTCGGGGTTCGAAATCGGGTTTACAGTGTAGAAGGCAGATATTTTACCCACTACACTATGGAGCATTTTTTACGAATCGCACAGAGTAACCTGCTCAGTTTCAATAATTTTAGAGATGTTAGATTGAAGTGGGTTTTCCAAACAGCTCTTAATTAGTTATTTGGGGTCCTGGTTATACTTCGATGCAAGAATAAAATTTAACTTACTAATTACACGGCTGATAAAATTCTTTTTTAGATAAATGCATTTTTTTAGTTCATACGAGGCCAATCTTTTAAGTTTTTACAAAAACAATGAAACGGAAAAAATTTTTTGTACAAATCGTTTTACTGTTTCTCAAAATATTTTAAGATTTATACACTTTTACATGTGTTCAAACCAATTTTCCAAACATTTTTTCCACTTTGTAGTTGGTACCTCAAAAACATGATTTTGGACGGATTCAACAGCTTTTTGAGGTGATGAAGATCGCTATAATCGCATTTTTTTTTTGACATTCAAGAACAAAAGAAGTCGTTAGGCGATAAATTAGGTGAATCAATTGTTTGACGTGCTTTGTGACAGCTGGCATAGCCATGATGAAGAATTATGCGACATTTTCGGTTGTTTTTCCTTATTTCATCGATGACTTCTGGTAAACAAATTATTGTATACCATTCAGCAACTGTTCTTCGATACTCTAAAGCAATGGTTGCAACGTATACGTTTAACCAAAGAAACAAGCGATCATTTTCTTGGAAGCGCTACGCGGACCACTTTTGTTGGATTTGGTTCATCTTGGAAGACCCAAACAGTTGATTGGTGCTTAGTTTCTGGCTCGTACGAATATATCCAAGTTTCGTCTTCTGTTACGATGTTGTATACGGATTTTGCATGTCCTCGGTCGAATTTTTTGAGCATTTCTATACATCAATTGACACATCATTAAATGTTACGTTTGACCTGTTTTGCTGTATGCTGCCGAAACTTGGTCATTGAAGGTAAGGTCACTGAACCGCATTGAGGCTTTTGAGATGTGGACTCTTCGAAGGTTGCAACGTATACCTGGACTGACCGCCTCTCTAATAAACGAGAACTGCAAAGAGCAGGAGCCGAAAGGGAATTACTGAACCTCGTTAAAAGAAGAAAGGTCTTGTATCTGAGTCATATACTCAGAGGGCCCCGATATTACATTCCTAAATTAATTCTTCTGGGAAAAATTGAAGGTAGACGTTGGTCTGGAAGAAAACAGCACTCTTGGCTCCGAAATATTAAAGACTGGTGTTGAATACCGAAGGTGGCCGCAATCTTCCCGCAAGCACAGGAAAATAAGCTCTTAATATTATAGAAGAGAATGGGACATGATCGCAAGGTGCTACGTGCACATGGGACTGGAAGAAGAAGAAGAAGAATTGACACGAGCCTGTTTTTGAGTTTCGATCAAATTATGAGGAATCTATCGGGAACAGATCTTTTTCACAGCTAAATGTTCATGCAAAATCGAACCTACTGGAGTCTTGGATATGCCTAAGGATGCTCCTATTTCAAGGTAAGTCAAATGTCGATCCTCTTCAATCATGTTGCACACACATCGATATTTTATGGAACAACAACAGATTTTGGTCGACCTTCACGAAATTCATCGCTGACAGAAGCACGACCATGACGAAATTCTGCAAACAAATTATGGATAGTCTTTTTTGATGGCTATTCATTATCAAAAGTTGAACAGAGCGATTCGAGGCATTGTTGTTGAGTTAGGCCTTTACTAAAATCGTAAAAGAATCATCCAACGAAAACCTTCACGTTTTTTTTTAAACGCTCACTGTAAACAAACTACTCGGTCAATTTCTGAGCTGCCACTGTTTTAATAATAATGAATGTCAAATTTTACAACAATAGCGCCATCTAGTGGTCGTTTGTAAAAACTTAAAAGGTGGCCCTCGTATGAATTTGTGCTGCATTCATTTCATACCTGAACATATTTTACATGTAATTAGTGAGATTATATATATATACACCTGTTGAGAACAGCCATACCTATATTGCTGTATCGTAATTGTAACAGCATGTTATTTATAAGATTTTTCAGTGTTTTACCTAATTGATAATTACTCTAATTGGATTAATTATTTATTGAAAACTAATCTTTCAATGAAAATGACCACGGAAATTGTATTAGCAACGCCATGATTAGCCAATGATTTTGTGTAATCGTATAGCAATGCCGTACATACACAGTGTATATAAAATAGGTAATAGGTAAAAATCAATATACCATAAGCTAATAAAATTGGACCAAGTCCAATTGTTAGCAGTTTTTAACTGTTCTCTCATCCGTCAATCCATCCCAGGACGCGTTTCGGCGTATCACGGCTTTTCAGTTGAGCTAGGATCGATGGAGATGAATTTACGGAAAAGAGAACAGTCAAAAACTACTGAAAAATGGGTTTTGACCAGTTTTAGTAGTTTATTTGATTTTTATATACATAAGGTAGAACCCGATAAAGCGCTGCCAAGCAGTAATGCTAGCAATTTACTGAACAATTCCTCTATCGGTCTGTGGCCTTGATAAACCTCCGACAGAGGGCAGGTACGCCTGTCAATTACTTTAATAGATCATTGAACTCTCAGATTCTCGATTATCGTCAGTTTAGGACGCATTTTTCTTTTGTATAAAAATTTGTGTGATATTCGATGGGCACCATTCCAAATCGCTTTATAGTTTTATATAGACGTCAGCTTACGAGAGAAGGAAGGTAATAGACAAAAGAGAATAGTTATTCTCAATCGAGCTCGACGATGATAACGTGCCCAAATGTTAACAGTATTTTATAAAGGGTGATGTTTTGACTTCCCTTATTAAAGGGAAGGGAAAATTAGATACCTGATGGGGGAATGGAACCTATAATTTTTGACTAATATAGGTTTAAGGAGTGAACGGGGTAGGTATCGGCAAATTTCGTATATTTTTTACATTACTATGACTATTTCTTCAGATTCTTAATAATTGTGAGAGAGTGAACAAATTTTGACCAATGTACTTGAAAATATAAGGCTGAGGAAGGAGGTTAGAAAGGTTGCTTTGTGTTTTAAGTTTTTTTATTGGTTTTTGAAGTAGAGGAATCTGAAAATTGTGTTATTTTTTCATTATTACTTATAGGCAAATATATAAAAAGGATCAAAAGGAAAGGGCGGAGGTTAAAAGCATTGCCGAATCTATAATGTATTATACATCCTATTCAAGGCTTTTGGAATCTGGGAATATAATATCTGGTTTATTTTTTCAATTATTTTCTTTTATTTATACGAGAGAAGGAAGATAATAGACAAATGAAATGTTTTGAGTTTTTTATTGTTTTTAGAATCGAAAAGTCTGAAAATTGTGTTGTTTTTTAATTATTTTCAATTACTTATAGGCAAATTTATAAAGGATCAAAAGAAAAGCATTACTGAATTTATATTGTGTTATACATCCTTTTCAGGGCTCCTCTGGATCTAGGAATATAAAAACTGTTTTTTTTTCATTATTTTCTTTTATTTATAGTTAGCAAGATATTCCCAACATCGCAAAATACGAAATACAAGATTCTTTAATTAAAAAGGCAAAAGGAAGAGCAGCAGGTGAAGACGGCATACTTATCGAAATATTATAACATATTACGAACGCTAGATATATTGTAAAAGTATCTCGTTATGTGCGATGTACCTCGAGACTGGGATAATGCTGTGGTGGTCCTGCTTCTCAAAAAAGGCGATAAGTCTAAATTACCCAACTATAAACCAATCAGCCTACGATCCGTAATGTACAAGTTATTTATGAAAATAATAACTGCGAGACTCACAAAGAAATTGGATGCTTACCAACCCAGAGAACAAGCCGGATTTAAGGCTTTAGTATACTGGACCACTTTTAAGTATTAAGAACCTTAATAGAGAAATCAAACGAGTATAATTTTAATATTTGGGTGGCCTTTGTGGATTACGAGAAAGCGTTTGACTCCCTTGAAATCTGGACAACATTAAATAGTCTAAGTACTCGTAGATTATTCAAAATATCTATCTATAAAAATGCATGCAACATTTCAGATAGTATTGAAAGAAAACACCAATAAGATAGAAATGAAAAGAGGGGTACGTCAAGGGGATACACGGAAACGTGGGCTTCGAATCAAGAAATTTTAAATCGTCCACAAGTATCTCAACGAGCGATGGAACGGAGGATGTTGGGAATATCGTTGAGGGAGGGCTGACTAATGAAGAAATTCGGAGAAGGTCCAAGATAACTCATGTAGCTGAGAGGGTAAGCAGGTTGAAGTGGAGCTGGGCGGGTCATACCGCAAGACTCTCTGATAATCGATGGACCCATAAAGTAATCAATTAGAGGCCCCGGAATGAGAAAAGAAGTAGAGGATGCCAGCAAACCCGATGGTCTGACGGCATCAAAAGACTAATGGGATACAACTGGATAAACAACGCCCAAAACCGAAGAAGCTGGACGTACATAGGGGAGGCTTAGGTCCGACGATGGACTGTATAGCTGATAATAATGATGGTTAAGCATATAAAGGATTGAAGGGAGTTACAGGGTAGCCAGATATATATATGTATATATATACCAGGTTTACAAGTATGAAATGCGAATTTTTTTTTCTAAAAAAAACATGTTGAATTTGGAAGAATGATAAAAAGAGCATTCAAAGAATGCTCAATCGCTTGTTATACATTTTTCCCATCTTTCGGGCAATTTGTGAATACCACGCCAGTAAAAATCTTCCCCTTTTGCTGTGAACCATTCATCGAGCCATTTTTTCACATCTTTGTACGAACCAAAGCACTGCTCAACAAGTGCGTGACCCATCGATGCAAACAAGTGGTAATCGGAAGGAGCCAAGTCTGGTGAGTAAGCCGCATGGGGTAGAACTTCCCAGCTGAGTGCTTCCAACGTTTCGCGAACTAGTTTTGCCGTATGTGATGGAGCATTGTCATGAAGAAAAAAAATGACTCTGTGTTGCCTCTTTCGGTATTCTGGCCTTTTTTCAAGCAGCGAAGGTTCAAATCAGTCTATTGTTGTTGGTAAAGTTTAGTATTAATCGTTTCCCCAGGTTTTAACAGCTCATAATAGACCACGCCCCTCTGGTCCCACCAAACACACTGCCAAAGCGATTCGGTCTTGCGGTCGAAGTGGATGGTGCGCCTGGGTCTACCCATGAGTTTTTGCGCTTGAGATTCTTAAAATAAATCCACTTTGCATCCCCTGCAACTTTACAATGCAAAAACGACTTCCTTTTGTACCGAGCGAGCAAAATGTCTCACGTGTTTTTGCGCTTTTCCATTTGCCTGTCGTTCAACTCATGTGGTACCCATTTACCGGTCTTCTGAATCTTTCCCATCTCTCGTAGCCGATTGGAAACAGCTTGTTGACTAACGCCAAATTGCTCGGCGAGTTGTTTTTGTGTTTGCGAATTATCTTCGTCCAACAATGCTTGCAATTCCACATCTTCGTATTTTTTTGGCGGTTTTCCACGTTCCCTGTGTGCGCCGAAACCATCGTTCACACGTATCTTGCAATGGAGCATGTTCACCATAAGCTTCTTGTAGTAATCGGTATGATTCGACAGCAGTTTTCTTCAAATAAAAACAAAAAATTAATGCTGTCCGCGAATGCTCTTTGTTCGATATAAATGTCGACATATTGAACACAACAACACAACACTATGCACACACTTTTCCAATTTATCACTCGTGCGCGTCTGATACTTGTTGATGACACAACAAAATGGTGCAGTGTCAGATCTTTATAGCACAAACTGCATTGGTGCACCATCTGTTGTTTGAAATCCGCATTTCATACTTGTACATCTATATATATATATATATATATATATATATATATATATATATATATATATATATATATATATATATATATATATATACATATATATATATATATATATATATATATATATATATATATATATATATATATATATATATATACACCAAATGTACAAGTATGAAATGCGGATTTCAGACAATCGCAATTATTATTTTCATAAATAACTTGTACATTACGGATCGTAGGCTGATTGGTTTATAGTTGGTTAATTTAGACTAATCGCCTTTTTTGAAAAGCAGGACCACCACAGCATTATCCCAGTCTCGAGGTACATCGCACATATCAAGATACTTATACAATATATCTAGCATTCGTAATATGTTATAATATTTCGATAAATATGCCGTCTTCACCTGCTGCTCTTCCTCTTGCCTTTTCATTTAAAGAATCTTGTATTTCGTATTTTGTGATGTTGGGAATATCCACAGAACCCCGAAAAGGATGTATAATACAATATAGATTTATTAATGCTTTCCTTTTAATCCTTTATAAATTTGCCTACAAGTAATTGAAAACAATTAAAAAACAACACAATTTTCAGACTTTTCTATTTTAAAAAACAATAAAAAAACTCAAAACATTTCGTTTGTCTTCTTTCGTATAAATAAAAGAAAATAACTGAAAAAATAAACCAGCTATTATATTCCTAGATTCCAAAAGCCCTGAATAGGATGTATAATACAATATAGATTCAGCAATGCTTTTAACCTCCGCCCTTCCTTTTGATCTTTTATACATTTGCTTATAAGTAATAATGAAAAAATAATACAATTTTCAGATTTCTCTACTTCAAAAACCAATAAAAAAAACTTAAAACAAAAAACAACCCTTCTAACCTCCTTCCTCAGATTTATATTTTCAAGTACATTGCTCAAAATTTGTTTACTCTCTCAGAATTATTAAGAATCAGAAAAAATAGTCATAGTAATGTAAAAAATATACGAAATTTGCCGATACCCACCCCTTTTACTCCTTAAAGCTATATTAGTCAAAAATTATAGGTTCCATTCCCCCATCAGGTATTTTCTTTTTTGTCGATTATCTTCCTTCTCTCGTAGGCTGATGTCTAGATAAAGCCACAAAGCGATTTGGAATGGTGCCCATCGAATATCACACTGTTAGAAATTTTTATACGAGAGAAAAATGAGTCCAAAACTGATGATAATCGAGAATCTGTTCTGAGTTCAATGATCTATTAAAGTAACCGACAAGCGTACCTGCCCTCTGTCGGAGGTTTATCAAGGCCACAGACCGATAAAGGAATTGTTCAGTAAATTGCTAACATTACTGCTTGGTAGCGTTTAATAGAGTTCTACCTTAAATATATAAAAATCAATATAAACTACTAAAATTGGCCAAAACTCATTTATATATATATATATATATATATATATATATATATATATATATATATATATATATATATATATATATATACTATATATATATATATATATATATATATATATATATATATATATATATATATATATATATATATATATATATATATATATATATATATATATATATATATATATATATATATATATATATATATATATATACGAGGCTGGTTTGAAAAGTCCGTGCAAAAATAAAAACTACTTATGTGTTTGGGGTAAACCTTTTTTATTTTTCAACATAGTCTCCTTTTAGGCTTATACACTTCGTCCAACGATGTTCTAGTTTGATGATCCCTTCCGAATAATAGGATTTGTCCAAGTCTGCAAAATATCCATTAGTGTCTGCAATCACCTCCTCGTTTGAATAAAACCTTTATCCCGTCAGCCATTTCTTCAAATTGGGGAACAAATAGTAGTCCGAGGGAGCCAAGTCTGGAGAATAGGGGGGATGTGAAACGAATTGGAATCCTATTTCCATTAATTTTGCGACCACAACTACTGAGGTGTGTGCTGGTGCGTTGTCGTGATGGAAAAGGACTTTCTTGTGGGCCAATCGCGGGCGTTTTTCTTGCAGCTCGGTTTTCAAACGGTCCAATAACGATGAATAATATTCACCTGTAGTAGTTTTACCCTTTTCCAGATAGTCGATGAGGATTATCCCTTGCGAATCCCAAAAGACAGTCGCCATAACCTTTCCGGCCGAAGGAACGGTCTTCGCCTTTTTTGGTGCAGATTCCCCCTTGGTAACCCATTGTTTAGATTGTTGTTTGGTCTCAGGAGTATAGTAATGTATCCATGTTTCATCCACAGTGACGAAACGACGCTTAAAGTCCTCCGGATTCTTTTGGAACAGCTGCAAACCATCCTTGCAACACTTCACACGATTCCGTTTTTGGTCAAGCGTGAGCAATCGCGGCACCCATCTTGCGGATGGCTTTCTCATGTCCAAATGTTTATGCAAAATATTATGTACCCGTTCAGTCGAGATGCTCACAGCACTAGCAATCTCGCGCACCTTAATTCTTCTGTCATCCATCACCATATCATGGATTTGATCAATGATTTCTGGAGTCGTAACCTCCACAGGCCGTCCAGAACGTTCAGCGTCACTTGTGCCCATATGGCCAGTCCGAAAATTTTGAAACCACTTATAAACTGTTCTAATCGAAGGTGCAGAGTCACCATAATGTTTATCAAGCTTCTCTTTAGTCTCTTGAGGCGTTTTGCCTTTCATAAAGTAATGTTTAATCACCACACGAAATTCTTTTTAGTCCATTTCTTGAAAATCACTCGACTTCCTTGATTCACACGAATGCCAAACACAAAGAAATAGACCAATATGGCTGAAACTTGGTGTGCGTTCATTCAAGAGATGCTACTAACTAAACATGACCTCGATACGTGCCGGTGGTGCCATCTCTCGGACTTTGCACGGACTTTTCAAACCAGCCTCGTATGTACATATATGTATATATATATATATATATATATATATATATATATTTATATATATATATATATATATATATATATATATATATATATATATCCCTTTCATGGCTCTTGAAACCGAGGAATTTGAAAATTGTGATTATTTTTCCATTATTATCTATTATTTACGGACAACGGCAAAAGGAGCGGAAATTGAAGGGGATGCTCAATAAATATTCTTTTCAAGGAGTCAATGAATCTGGAAATTGTCGTTTCGAGGTTATTGGAATCGATTCGTGCAGAAAGTAGGGACTCTGGCTTTTTAGCTATCACTTTGAATGTTTTAACGTTTACCTTTTTAATGTACGATAAAAACGTATAACATCTGTTATCATTCATGAACCTATTGATAAAGCAAAAGAAGACGTCATATTCTAACTACAGCTAAAACAAATGAGGAACAATCGTGGTCGTTGGTAAAACTCTAACCGCTTCTCGTGCAGAGATTTTCTCTTCGAGACAGGAATAGGGACACTCGATAAGAAGAGAAGAACATATAATATGTCCCTCATTTAAAAAAAAAAAAAAAACTGTATTTAAATGACCGGTTTTTTTTTACACAAAACATGATGTTTGGCTAATTGCGTTTGAAATCAGGGTTGTAAAATAATTCCATTTTTTTTTGGAGTAGTCTATGTCCTACAAGATCGATTCGCTGTCAACAATTTCAACAGGCCCTTAATTTGTGCAACAAGAAGCCAATTGTTTATTTTCGAAAATTCCTAGCAGAAAATGCATACCCTATTCGCATGTGCGCGTATAGAATAATTCACGGCACGTATTTTACTATATTTTCTAACCTTTCAAAAATTCAAAATCAAAAAAATGAGAATGGAAGGATCAACTTCCCAGGCACGTTCAAACGCACATTTGTGTTGCTTCATTCTACTCCCCCGACAAACACAAACGTAATATTTCTAATTCCTTTCTCACGGGTATCAATTCTAGACCAAGTATATGATTTAAAATTTATGAACAAAATACACGAGCGTAAAATGCACCTGCTAATTGTTTGTTTACAAGTAAAGCAATTGTCTGCTTAAAGGATTTAAGGTAAAGCGATGAACACAAATAGTGTTTGATTGTGTATTATCTAGCAACCATCAATATCAAAAAAGCTGCTGTGCATGCATAATTTGGGCCTGGATTTTCCAAATAACACAGGTATACAAAAAAAATTTCTGTCTTTTAAGTGCGACACGGGTTTTCTTAAATATTTTTTTATGCTGAATCAAAAAAAAAATCGTAAAAAAGACATCCACCGTGAGGTTTTTTCAGAAAACACACTTAAAGTTGTCACAAAACTATTTAATTGAAAAAAATACATTTTATTAAATAGAAATCATAAAAGAAAATCAAACATTCGGTCATTTAGAGACAAATTAACCCTTTGAGGCCGGAGAAAAAAAATAAAAGATATGAAGAATTTTTTTGAAAAAATGTATTCAACCAACATCAAAAACAAAGTAAAAGTTCATTTCACGTAAAAAAATATCCTGGATTATCCTGCAGGATGTGGTTTCTAGCACTAACCACTAGAAATTAAGGCACTCAAAACTAATTTTCGTGAAATTTAAAGAAGCAATTTCTCTCCTTATTGAGACAGAGATCACAGGTTGAACATTTCCAGGTCGTTCGATGCACATGCTTCGCTGTGCTACAATGAGCACATCTGAGAGATCCACATCTAAGAGGCATATGTGCAGCACGATCATGACGTACCTCAGTGGGAATGATTTTTTTGTATTTGTTAGGTGCTTGTTCTGCTGATCTTCTTTTTTTTGAAATCGAATTAACGGCACCAATTAATCCTCGAGCAACCGATACACGAAATTGTTTCAATGTAATACATCGTGAGTCACTTCTATTTTGAAATAAAATGAACGCGTTCACAACACAAACATCTACAAAGTAAAAAAAAATGCGGTGCCACCACTTGTGGGCTTTTCGATCGATTTCATAGATACTTTTCAGCATGTCAAATCGATCTACGTATCCCATATGTTTATTATAATGTTTGACCATAACAGGACATGGGATTTCTTCTGTATTGCCATTTTTCTGTTTTCTAGAGACAACTTCCATGATGGATAGGTCATGATAGTTTCCTAAAAACAAAACGGTTCTTCGATCCATCCACTTCAGTGCTGCTAATCCATCTGTAGAAACTCTCCAATCTATGTCGCCCCTTTTCATGTGTTTATCCACTTTGAGCTCTGGATAATATTTCCTTCCTTTACGCACAGTTCCACATGCATAGATGCCATCAGCTAACAAGTCTCTTTGCAATTCTACAGAGTTGAAAAAATTGTCGAAGAATACTTTGTGGTGCTTGCCAACTAAAGCCCTTGTTAGATCTTTTACTACGCGATGTTCCAATTTTTTGTCAACTGACTGATCAACTTTCCCGTATAAATTTGGAACTCAGATACAAATCCAGTAGAATCAGCCCGAATCCATACCTTGTAGCCTCGTTTCGTGGGCTTCATTGGCATATACTGGCGAAGACTACTTCTCCCCTTGAATTTGATCATAGATTCATCGATTGATTGAAATTCACCAGGATTCAAAGCAGAGCCAAGAGTTTGTGTCAATTTAGAAAGTAATGGCCTGATTTTGTACAATTTATCGTAATTGGCCTCACCTTTTTTTGGCTGTACTGAGTTATCATTTACGTGAAGATTACTTAGAAGCCAGGTGAATCTGTCACGAGATAAAACAGAACTTATAAAATAATCCCTAAGTTCTTCTCTCGAGGACCAGTAGTCTCTATAACTTGGCATTTTTTTCAAGCTCATTAGCATGTTTACACCCAAAAATGATTTTATTTCTTTGTTGGTGGTTGGAATAAAGTAGTTGCTGCCACCATTTTTTTGTAAGGCATACAAATTTGTCTGAAAAACAATTTCAGATATGAAACAATCCGGAAACAAATACAAAAACATATCGGTAGGAGTTTCAACGTTGTCAGGAACATTAGGCCCTGCCTGAGACACAAATTGGTTTACGCGTGTTGCATGAGTGACATCATTTGTCCAAACAACTGATTTTTTTCTAAATTCTTCTTGACGAATTACTTCTAACGGTAACTCATCCTCACTGTCCCATTCTTTAGTGACTTTCGCTTGCTCATTATCTTCGAAAATGAATGGAATATCTTCTATATCAAAAAGTTCATCCCTTCCATCATAAAGTAAATAATCTATGGGGGCTTCGTTGTGCATAGTACTCTCCACATCTGATGCAATGGACTCACAGTCACTGGGAATTTCATCCAAAATGGCGAAAACATCTGTGCTATTCATTGCTTCAAGTTCGCCAAACATTTTTTTTTGGAACCTGTAAAAAAATGAACAAACAAAAATTAGAAAAATTGTGCATAATAGTAATAGCAATACGCGTCACTTAAAAAAAAAACACTTTCACTAAAAAAAAAACAACATATAGTCCTAGTGGTTAGCATTTGTAACCACCACAAATAAATCTATTTATAAACTTAGCAAAACAAAAATTGCACTTGATATATATTCATATGTAGTAAATAGATATATCTTAAGTACTTACCGGACATGTTCTTAAAGAATAACCAGCTATAAGAAAAATAACAGCCTAATTGGTACTGCAAAACTCACAACTACCTACGACGTGCAATTACAAATGTCAACTAAACGCTGGTGAACATTTTAAACCCTAAGCATGCTAGATTCTTGATACGTTAGGCAAACAATTTAACATCGTGGTTTACTGGAGAAACCGGTAGGAAAGCTACAATATAATTTTTAAAAGGTGGTTATCAGTGGTAACCACTTGTCCTCAAAGGGTTAAAAAGATCAAAAAAGAATAAAAAAAGTTATCACTAATAAATAAAAAAATTCTAATAAAAAAACCGAAAGAAAGAGAAAATTAAAAAACAGAATTTATAAACGAAAGATTTAATTTTAATTTTATGTAAAACAGTTAAAATAAACAGTAAATAAATAAACAAATCACTCACATACTAACTCATACAATCACTCACTCGCATATCATCTTACTCACTCACTCACTCAATCAATTATTTACCAACTAACTCACTCACTGATTCACTCGCTCTCTCACTCACTCACTCACACACTCACTCATTCACACGCCCCCATACTCACTCACTCGCTCGCTCAGTCACTCACTCATTCACATACCCCTATACTCACTTACTTCTACACTCACGCATTCACTCGCTCAGCCACTCACTCACTCTTCACTCGCTCAGCCACTTACTCACTACCTCATTCACCCATTCACAAGTCAAGGGATATACATTATACATTGCCCAGGACTGTGTTTCCCACCGAGTACAATTTACAGCGATTCAAGAACAACGTGAATCGCTTTTTCCGCACACTTGTCGCTCCTGTAAACGCTTTAGGGACCTCCCTGCAGCACGTGTTCTAGACCCATAAAAAAAAAATTAGACGGCATTTTGCGAACTTTTGTTCCTAAATAGTAAACGGATATTTTTTTTCAACGATAATTTTCCTCATGTTTTTATACCAAATTCGAATTTGAAACTTAAAAAACTACGAGAAATGATAGTTTTGTTCGAAAAAAAAATTCCTATTTAGCTGTTGCATTTACTTACTTAAAAAGTATTTTACCAACCCTTATCAGTGTTAAAAGCAAGTCTTTTGTTGAAATTGAACATAAAACTTTATTTTTTTGATGTAAGTCAGAACCAAGAACTTCAAAAAACACTGGAAATAATAGTTTTGTTCAATATTAAAAACAATTTTTTAATTTAGCAGTTGCCCATAAACTCCTGGACAAAATTAACGCAACAATTTGAAAATTAATTTATCTTTTTCTTATGTCAGTTTTAAAGTTTATCGAGTATTTGAATAGTAGGCTATGCATATTTTGTTTCGTTGTTCATGACAGAAATCAAAACAATTCGTTTAGATTTACAGTTTTAAAGAGTTTTTTTAGAAGATAAACAATTTTCTGTAATAATGCGATAAATTTTCTTTAAAAGTAAGCTTATAAATTGTTCCCTTTTTCAAAGTAATACGTTTTTGTGGTAGACTGTTTTATTTTTGACCCCGAAGAATTAGATAAATGAATCGAACAAGGAATTTAAACTGAACATGAGGTAGTGCGAGCCTCAGTTTTATTGGACGTAGGATATTGTCAGAGTTATGTTGCCAATTTGTTAGGCAAACATCGTTCCACAATAAGTCGTATGATAAGACGCTTGAATTATGTAGGAACTTATTCTAGAAGGCTAGGGTAAGGGCGAAAACGAAAACGATGCACTAGCGACCTAGATGAACGTTTTATAAAGACAATATGCTTTAAGAAACAGGACTGTCACTAGTTCTATAATAAGAAATGAACTCGAAGCTGTTCGCAATGTCACACTTTCTTCTAAAACAGTTAGAAGATGTTTAAATGAAGCTGGATTAAACAGTAGGAGACCAGCCACTGCGCCCTGCTTACTAGAGAGAACAGAGTTGCCAGGTTACGTTTTGCTCGAAACCACGAAAACTAGTCTGTGGATGATTGGAAACAAGTTTTCTTCACAGATGAAACTAGGGTTTGTCTAAAACATCCAGATGGTCGTGAGCGAGTATGGAGAGGTTTGCTCCTTGCAATATCTCTGCAAGGATTCCATTCGGCGGTGGCTCTGTTATGTTCTGGGGTGGTATCTGCTTTGATGCTCGCACAGAGTTAGTTCCTGTCCGTACGAGATCCATGAATGCTGACTATTATCTTGAGAATATTGTAATAGAACATGTGATGCCTTTCGGTCATTTTGTGGGGCTCAATTTCCTGTCTATACAAGACAACGCTCGACCTCACGTGGCTAGGGAGGTACTCGATTATCTTAATCAAGTTGATATACCGATTATGCAATGGCCATCAAAAAGCCCGGATCTGAATCCGATAGAACATGTATGGGATCACCTTAAGAAAAATGTGAAACGTCATATACCTGCACCTAGAAACCTGAGGGAACTTGAAAATGCAGTCATCACAGAATGGGAGCAAATTCCTCAAGATTTTATCTAAAATTTAATTAGAAGCATGCCTAGGCGTATAAACGCTGTCATCCGAAGTAGAGGAGGCAACACACGCTACTAGTGTCCCAGTTACACCATTAATTTTGCTACTAGTGTCCCAGTTTATTTTTTTCATTATTACATAATTTCAACGATTTTGTTATTAGGTCTTAAGAATAATTTTAATTCGAATCTTATAGAGAAATTTGGTAGCTAATTCACTTTTAAAGTATCCGAATAAGTTTTTTTCTAACTTTTAGTGTAACCAATGTTCATAAAAAATTATTAAAAATTAATTCATTATAGAGATTTGTATGATTTAATATATTGTTGCGTTAATTTTGTCCAGGAGTGTATTTACTTTAAACAGCGTTTTGCTACGTAACTTAGTTAAAGTTGGTATATGCGTGTTTTTTGTTAAACATGAACATTAAAACCTAATATTTTTAAGTTTTTATGATAAATGTACATTCAAAGCACTTAAAGATGTCCAAAATAATAGTTTTATTCCATAATTTTAGTGATTATACATTATTAAAAAGTAGTTTTTTCAATTTAATAGTTTTCTGGCAACTTTATGTATATTTTCTGAAAAAAAACTCACGATGGATGTCTTTTTTGTGGATTCAGTATAAAAAAAATACTTAATAAAACACTTGTCTCACTTAAATGAATTTTTTTGTATACCTGTGTAATCATACAATACACTTCGTGTGTTTTTTGGATACATTTTAAACCATACGTTTCTTCTAGAAAGAGAAGTCCTAAATAATTAATATAACTTTCAATATATCTTCGAAAAAAGGTAATAAGCTTTTTTATAATAAAAAACATAAAATGTTAAACATTTTATCCGATCTCTTTTATTATATCGTTTGATCGCCAAAATAGGCATGCATACTCGCTTTCATCATGTGTAGTTTATTACTGAGGTACGAATATCCACGCAAAAAGTGTAAGTAAAGAGAGAGGAGCAAAGACATAAATCAACCACATTTCATTAATGTCTAAAATTGGCAACAAGTAATATTACTGATTGCCAACTCGTTCTTAAAACAATAGATCATGTCATATAACGTATTATTTAAATGAGTTACATAAGAATGGTACTAATATTACATCTGTCCATACGGCAAAAAAAAACTGATAGATATCAATTGTAATTATTTGTTTAAAATTGATATAGTCGCCTCCATTTCCATATATCGTGTTATTTGATTAACTAATTAGCTAAATTGCGAAAACTAGGAATGAAACATGAATTATCCTTGCCGTTTAAGTAAACTTCTTCGTATCGCTGCGGCGCGGCGCGCGGTATTTGGGACGCGTGTAACCTCGCGACGCGACGGTACGATCAAGTTTTTGCTTCCTGACCTCCTTCCGTGGCTGTTCGAGTGACACTACTTTTGATTTTTGCAAAACGATGGAACAAAAAGAATTTCGTGTGTTGATTAAAAAATCGTTTTTTGATGAGAAAAAATACGGTTAGAACACAAGAATAGTTTGAGAGGTCTTATGGCACATCTGCTCCGTCGAAAGCAACTTTATGTCGATGGTTTAGTGAACTGAAATGCGGTCGTATCAGAATCGATTATGCACACCTGGACGTCCAAATGAGGCAACCACTCAAAAAAAACAAAAAAATATTTTTCCGAATGACCAAAGTGAGAGAGACAGCTGACATCGTGAAGACATCAACAGAACGCGTGAGGCATATTTTGCATGAATATTTGCTTATGAGAAAGCTATGTGCCCGATGGGAGATGTGCACTCTCACGATTGATCGAAAACAGCAACATGTCGAAGATTCGAAACGCTATTTCGGCGTAATCCAAAGGAGTTTTTGTGTCTATTAGTAATAATGGACGAAACATGAATCCACTATTACATGTTTGAGTTCAACAGGCAGTCCACCGAGTGGTTGGTACCGCATGAAAGCCGATTGAACCGTCCAAAACACAAACGTCAGCTGGAAAGGTTTTTGCCAGTATTTTTTGGGTTGTGCATGGAATAATACTGATAGACTATCTTGAGAAAGGACGAACAATCACCGGAGACTACTTCTTTGTCGGGTACCATGACCGTTCAACCGATGGTTATCATTTTGTCTAATGTTGATGTTGATCGTTTTATTGACACCCACTCGGAAGAGTTCAACCGTAAACTTTTCGTATCACTGCCTCAAATTTTTCAACCACGAGGTTCTCCTTCTTCCTGGACCACGTCTGCCTGGAATCTTTCCCTCTATAATCAGATGCAAGATTTTCAATTTTTCTGGATGTGTCATAATGCGGCCAAAATATTCTAATTTGTGTCGTTTGGTGGTCAGGACCACCTCCACGTCCTTGTCCATGAGTAAGAACGCTGTTGTTACTAATTCTGTCCATCTAAGTGATTTTCAGCAGTCGTCGATACACGCACATCTCGAATGCCTCCAGACGTTTAAACATTGCTTCAGTTTGTGTCTACGCTTCCATGCCGTGCAAGAGAACCGAAAAGAAATAACAGCCTAATATTTTCATCCGTAGTTTCAATGATAAGTCGTGACTAGTTAAGATTTTTTTGTTCTTCATAAATGCGTCTCGGGCCTTCTCTATTCGAATTTTGACTTCCACCGAGATACATCAATTTATTAACTCTCTCTATCTTTGTGCCACTTGTAAACTAACCATTTTTATCATTATATCGTTTTGCCCTTTAGCTACGCCTATGAGTTTAATACAAGTTTTAGTTTAACAATAATCAATTCGCAATAAAAGATCTACTATGTACACTTACTAATGGCTCAATTGATAATTTCCCTTGTAAACTTCTTGGCGGCCCCAAGAAGTCTTGGCGACTTATTTAGCATTACCTTGATAAGTAAACATTTATTAGTTAAACTTAAGAATACGCCTATAGTAAATTTTAGAGAACAAAAAGTATAAAATAATAGGCGGTCAGCTAGAGAGGACATTAACATTACATTATTAACAGTATCATTATTAGTGACATTATTAGTATTACTATACAAAGAGGCTCTTCTTTCTCACATTTGGTCAATGTGGTTTCATATTTGACTCACGGGCCCAAGCCAAGTCAGCACAAACACTATGGAGGAATGACCTGACAATGTTACATGTTTTCAAAATCACTGACTTCTGAATGTTTCTGTGTATGTTTGTGTTGAATCCTAATTGTACTAAGTGTGGTGTGAATGTTATTGGTGTGGCTGATATAATGAAGGGGACAATGATGCCTATTTCTTGTTTCCATATCCTTTTTATTTCTGTTGTAAGGTCTGTGTATTTGGAGATTTTTTTCTGTGTATTTCGTTTTGATATTTGTGTCGTTGGAGACAGCTATGTCAATTAGATAGGTGACCTTTCCTTTTTTGCACTAAAAAGTAATATGGGGTCTATTGGCGGAGACTGTTTTATCTGTATGGATACTGATATCCCAGTAGAGCTTGTAATCGTTATTTTCAATTATAGATGTTGGTGTGAATTTGTATTAGGAACTGTGTTTTCTATGAGTTTGTATGTTGTGGCTAGTGCTTGGTGATTACTTTTGCCGCTGAGTCATGTCTGGCTGTGTATTCCGTTCTGGCTAATATTTTACATCCGCTTGTTATGTGTTCGATCGTTTCTTTCTGCTGGTGGCATTTCCTGCATTTGTCTTCTGCAATAGTTGGGTCTTTGATGATATGCTTAATATGACTTTATCCTGGTTAATATGACTTTATCCTGGTTAATATGACTTTATCCTGGATGGCAAGTAAGAAAGAAGCCTTCTGTTTCAGGTTAGCTGCCCATCCTGTAACATGATTGTTTTTTATTTACATAGTCTTGTTCTATGTGGTATCTATGTTTTCCGTGGAGTGTTTTTGCTGACCACGTTTTCATCTTTTCCTGTTGTAACTGGGTGTGACTGTGTGTGTCTGCTGTGTAGTCTGCCCGGGATAAGTCGAGAGGTGTGTAGTTTTTGTCTGCTTTCACTGTTGCTGTATAGAGGCTGGTCTACTTGGTATGAAAAAAGTTCCTAAGTGCTTGTATTTGTACTGTGTGTAGTGATCTGATGTCTATGATTCCTCTTCCTCCTGCCTTCCTCTCGATGGTAAGTCTTTCTTTACATGCGTTGGGGTGTAATTTCCTGTATTTGGTGAATTGAGAACGTATAAGGATACGAACGTTTTCTATGTCTATGTGTGACCATTAGATGATACCAAATGAATATGTGAGTATAGGTATAGCGAACGTGTTGATGGCTTTATTGACATTCTGTTTCTGAATTCGGTTCTGAGCTCTGTTTTGATGTGAGTGTGGCTGAGTTTGGTGCTTTATTGGAAGCCTAGATATTTGTATGTTTTTTTGTCGAGGGTGTTATCGAGTGTTTCGTTGTTGATGGATTCTGTCTCATGGTGGTCGTTCTCTTGACCTTTGTTGATGTGGAGCACATTGCATTTACCTATACCAAATTACATATTAATATCTAAGGTGAATATTTCTGTGATTTTGAGGAGTTCTTTCAGCTGTCTTTTTGTGATAGCGTAGAGTTTTATGGCATCCATATATAGGAGGTGGTTTATTTTAGGTTGATTCACTTTTTTTTTTAATTATTAATATTATTATTAGCACAAATAAAGTTATTTATTATTATGGTTATTATTATTAAGTAAAAAAAAAGCAGTTCCATTTTATTATACACATTTTTCTTACATCTATCGAAACCTCACGTTAAAACATTCAAATGTTATTCACATGATAAATTTACATTTAAATGTCATGTTTATAGAGTCTCCAAACACTATTTTACAGTTATTAAAGAAAGTAAAAGAAAAATTTAAAAATATATTAATCTAATACAATAGGCTTATAAATCTTGAAGTTCTACTTTAGCCGGTGTTCGGTTATCTGGTAACGAAATATACAAACATAATTAGCACGCTTGTGTCAAATTTATTTATTGCCTTATTGTCTATGATTGCCCAAGGAAATGAGCTATTTAGGAAATAGCTTAACAATTATGTAAGCGAATCAATTTAGTTTTCGGTAATGAGGAATAAAAATCTTAACTCTTGTATAATATATGATGATTTAATGGCGAAATTAAAAAGCTTGAAACATATTTATTTACATAATGGTTAATCGACACAAAGGCATCTCATTCTATGCAAGAAGTGAGAGAAAGATGGCGCAAATGATTGAGACTATAGTATACCAGGCTCAAGGTCCACACGTACCTTCTAAAAAAAAAAAAATGGAACCCCAAATTATACCCCACGTTGAAAGGGTCGTTTAACAGATAAGTAAATTTACAAGAAATACCAGACAATAGGTAAGAATTCCAAATTAGACCAATACATAAAAAACCAAGCAAAAAAGATTATAGGAACTACTCGTGAATATCAGTCTCAGCCCTTTCATCAGACGCTACTGAAAAATAATTAAAAGCCTTTTTGAGAATGAATGTCCGCTATTTAAACTAGAACATAAGCTAGAATGTAGCAGGTCAATCATATATACCCCATATCTTTACAGAAATTGGGGAATAGATGTCACCAAGGTCCGTGATACGATCTTCTTCTTCTTTATCAGCCACTGCTTCTTCACTGACAGAGATAGACCTCTTTAAGTTGCTCCCAATTGTCTCTATCCTGTGCAAGATGGAGCCATCTACTGCCTGCTATCAACCTGATATCATCAGTCCATCTTTTTATTAGTCTTCCGACACTTCATCTGTTCTTCCAAGGTCTCCATTTAAGTAATTTTGTCTTTGTCATCTACCATCATTCGTTCTAGCCACATGCCCCATCCATTATCACTTTAATTTCTGAATATATATATATATATATATATATATATATATATATATATATATATATATATATATATATATATATATATATATATACATATATATATATATATATATATATATATATATATATATATATATATATATATATATATATGTATATGTATATGATGGTAGATGACAAAGACAAAATTACTTAAATGGAGACCTTGGAAGAGCAGACGAAGTGTCGGAAGACCAATGAAAAGATGGACTGATGATATCAGGTTGATAGCAGGCAGTAGATGGCTCCATCTTGCACAGGATAGAGACAATTGGAAGCAACTTAAAGAGGTCTATCTCCATCAGTGAAGAAGCAGTGGCTGATAAAGAAGAAGAAGATCGTATCACGGACCTTGGTTACATCTATGTCTTCAATTTCTGTAAAGATATGGGGTACATATGAATGTATTGAAACAATGATATTTAACAACCATAATAACAATAGTAATAATTGTCTA
Organism: Pachyrhynchus sulphureomaculatus; assembly: GCA_019049505.1. NCBI lineage: Eukaryota > Metazoa > Arthropoda > Insecta > Coleoptera > Curculionidae > Pachyrhynchus > Pachyrhynchus sulphureomaculatus. Next base: position 253,324,610 of record CM032446.1, on the reverse strand, counting down.
TACTGGTATCGATACGTAGACGATATAATTGTATGCTTTACAGGTACGGACAGACAATTAACTCACTTTTTACAGTATATTAATTCTTTACATAGAAATATCAGTTTTACAATGGAAGAAGAAGTCGAAGGGAAAATCAATTTCCTAGACTTAACAATCAGTAAAGCCATGAAAAAACATGAATTTGCAATATATCACAAACCTTGTCATACAGATACCACAATTCACAATAGTTCTCACCACCCTAACCATCATAAACTTGCAGCTTATCATAGTTTTATACATAGACTAACTAATATCCCCTTATCAGAAGAAAATTTACTAAAGAATTAAACTACATAAAACAAGTAGCCGTTAACAACGGTTATTCGGTTACTTTAATCAATAGTATCGTTAGGAAAAAACTTAGAAACAAGGCAATCTCAGAAATATACCCACGTTTTAAGGACAGAAATACCACCTTTAAATGCTTAACCTATTTCGGCCAACCAACGGAAAAACTGGGGGAAATTTTTAAATCAAAAAAATATCAACATAGCTTACAAGACTAACAATACTATAGGGAAATATCTTAAAAACTACAAACCACAAATCAATAAAGACAATAAATCAGGAGTTTATCAATTAACATATGGGTCATGTCCTAAAACATACATCGGACAAACTGGACGTACATTTAGACAAAGAATTACAGAACACGAAAAAAAGTTTTATCCATAGAAAATCTAATTCAACATACGAGTATCTTTTAACACAAAAACACACATTTAATAAGAATTTCAAAATTTTACACACCCAACAAAAAGGTTTAAAACTAAACCTTTTAGAGACAATGCAAATAAATCGATTAAGGACTACAGGTACTTTACTAAACGACCAGGTAGATTTAAGCAATTCACCATTAAAGAATTTATTCTCCTAACTCCAAATCTATGTGGATTTCCTAATACTATCAATGTAATTTAATTAGGTGTAATATTATAATTAAGAAATTATATAAAACTGTGAATATTAAACCTAACTTGACAGTGTAAAATGTAGATCTGAAGAAGCTGCATCGACAGCGAAACGCGTCATCGCAATTTAAATAAACCAGTGGAAATTGACTAAAAACAGTCTTTTATTATATATTTTTAGATCCTTAAAAGTTTCAAAAAGTATCAAAAAATTAATAATCCATTAAGATAAGATAATTATAATATTTATTATACGACAGGGCTAGTAAATCACTTGCGCAGCAAGGCGGGCATCTAGGTCAAGCTAAAAATATGTCACACTCTTGCGAGACATTAAAAACCTAGACAGAAAAATACGTGTTCTGAAATTTGCCTAGTTGTCCTCAAAATAAAACTTTTTTCAAATCTTGACACGCCAGTTATATATCACCTTGTATGATACAAAAAATAAAAAATAAAGCTCATCAGCCCCACAGCCAGGGACAATTTGTCCCGCTGTCAAAATGACAGATAGACGAGGGGTACATTAACTTTATTACCGAGAGGGACCCTCGGCGTATCAAATCCTTGAAAATCTCGTTGTCTCCCATAACGAATTGCTGAGGATTGGAATCGGAACTTCCATTATAAAAAGCTTTTTCGGAGATTTTCTAAGCTCAATTAGTCAAGCATAAAATCAAAATTTACTTCGGGTTGCTGGATTTGTTAAGTATAGCCGATTTAATTTATTTAGTAATTTAATTTTAACTCTATTTTAAATTGTTCATTTTCTCAATGTTATACATTTGTTGTTGATAAATAAGAACTATAACTAAATTAAATAATCGGTCAAGTGCAAGTTGAACTTGCGCAATTAGTGTTCATTACGTTGATTGCTTCTGAAATAAAAATTTTTGTTATGGAGATATAAAATAATCAGTGACTTCACAAAACACACCCCAAATGAGTTTTCAACAAAGTTTGTTTCCTATCTTTACTGAAAACTGATGACCTTGAAATTTTTTTTTTTATTTTAAAAACCAGATAAATTATTAAAAGTAATGGACAGCGATTTTTCGCGATTTTTTCAAAATAATACAAAGAAAAGTGTGCAAATGTAAGACATTATATATATTTTTGAACTCGTATTTTTACATGCTTTTATTTAACACTCCACTCGGTGACCTAGTCAAAATTTTTTTTCACTTCCGATTTCACCCTCCAAAACTAACCCCTTAAGTCAAAGTTTAAGTTTCAAAACTACACGGCTCTGATGAGGCCATCAATGTCTATATTAATACCAAATTTCAACTTTCTATGACAAATAGTTTCGGAGAAAATCGAGTCTGACAGACAGACAGACACTGAAGTGATCTTATAAGTGTTCCGTACGGAACACTAAAAATATGTTGACATGTTTCCTCATTTCGCACGGTTAACTGTCATATAATCTCGCTAAATTTTCCTAAGATTGAACGAGGCATCTTCAAGGCTCTTTACTCTTCGAGATTAGAACCCTCACAGTGTTTTTACGTCGAAGAGTAAATATCCCTGAAGATGCCTCGTCCGTGTATGTTCGTACACTTGGTAAGTGTAACGTTGGAAAGTAAAATTAACGAGAAAACTAAAATATAGCAAAATGTCCAGATAAAATTTGATATATAAGAGCGTTTCTAATGTTCCATACGGAACACTTAAGAGATCAGATCGGTGTCTGTCTGTCTGTCTGTTTGTCGCACCCAATTTTCTCCGAAACTATTTGACATATAAAGTTGAAATTTGGCACAAATATAGGAATTGATAGCCCAATCAAAACCGTGTAGGTTTGAAAGTTACATTTGATTTGAAGAGGTTAGTTTTGAGAGGTGAAAACGGAAATGAAAACAAATTTAACAGGTGGTCGAATGGGAGCCTCAAATGAAAGGCTATGAAAACACGAGTTCAAAAATATATATGATGTAATACTGGTGCACTTTTTTTTTTCTACTATTTTTACCCACCCTATCTCAAAAAGTTTTGAAAAAATTCTGGAATAGTCTAAAGTGTAGACTGAGCAAAAATTATCAAGAGTGCATTACGTGTGATAAGTTATCTGGTTTAAAAATAACCGGTCAAGTGCAAGTTGAACTTGCGCAATTAGTGTTCTGTACGTTCATTGCTTTTCAAATAAAAAATTTTGTTACAGAGGTATAAAATGATCAGTGACTTCACAAAACACACCCCAAATGAGTTTTCAACAAAGTTTGTTTCCAATCTTTACTGAAATCTGATATCCTTGAAATTTTTGTTTTTTTATATACCAGATAAATTATTAAAGGTAATGCACTCGTGATAATTTTCGTTCAATCTACACCCCGTGGAGAATATTCCAGAGTTTTTTCAAAATTTTTTGATAAGTACTTTTCCAGATAAGGCAGGTGGACAGCGATTTTTCGCGATTTTTTAAAAATAATTCAAAGAAAAGTGCGCGCAAGTATGTACTTTTTACTAGTATTTTCATAGGTTTTTATTTGACACCACACTCGATTACCTAGTAAAAAAAATTTTTTTTCACTTCCGATTTCACCCCCAAAACTAACCCCTTAAGTCAAAATTTAACTTTCAAAACTACATGGCTCTGATGAGGCCTTTATTATTACCAAATTTCAACTTTCTATGACAAATAGTTTCGGAGAAAATCGGGTGTGACAGACGGACAAACGGACAAACAGACGGACAGATAGACTGACAGACGGACGGACAGACAGACAGACGGACAGACACCGAAGTGATCTTATAAGTGTTCCGTACGGAACACTAAAAAAACGATATGCCTTGACATTATAGTGGAGATTTTTTTTAATATACATTTTAGTACATTACTGTTACCGCGTCGCGCATTGCTGTACCGAAAATACTTTTATTTTATATTGTTGAATTAAACAAATATTTAAGTAGTAAATATTTGTTTTACACTTTTATTACTATATTCTATAACTATTATAAATTATTGACTAGGAAAATACGTGAACATACATATTGGATTTTAAGATATATACAAGGAAGGGACCTAATTAACTTAGCCTAGGTAAGGATTTTATTTTATTTTAAAAGCAAGTCCGGCTTGCATCTGGCCAGTTTTTTTTTTAAGGTATCTACTTAGCTATGGACGGAAACCTATGTTATAGAACTTAAAAAAATATATACTTCTCTACATACCTTACCTTTTATAAGAATATAGTTAGTCCAGCGTTTTCTTGAGTTGTTACATTCCCTTAAAAATAATTCTTTTGTTTTCGCCTCATGAGGCGACGTTACAGCGGCTTTCAGTTCAATATCTGAGGAAAATTTTCGTCCTAGGGGATCTTTCTTCAGATGTTTCAACAAAAAAAATTAGCAGAGAACTAATTCAAGGCTATAGGGTGGATGGTGTAACTCGGTGCGAGCCTTATGGACCCTGCAGTTTTTGTGTAACAGCAAAATTTTGTTCTCCATGAATTCGAGCGTTTTTCATTAATGACCTGTTTCGGGCTTTCGATCGTCCTTCCATAAATTGTGGATTCTTAATTCATATATTCAAAAACAATATTTCCACGCAGTCCCAAAAAACGGTTGCCATCAATTAACCGGAAGATAATTGAGTTTTCACGTTCTTTCGAGTTGAACAACCCTCATAAACCCATGGCATCGACTTCTGCTTCCTAGAAGGATCTCAATAGAAACACCCAAGTCTCGTCGCGAAATCTTAAGACATTTCTTTCCTCGCTAGTTTATGTTGTGGTGTAAGGCATTTGTGGATTCACTGTGCAGAAATTTTTTCGTTTCTAAATCTGCGTTACGAACTGTAAGTTCCGATTTTTGCGATCTGTTTAAAAGATGATACGAGGCATATATTTAAAGTAAGTAATGTTTTGATATTAAAAAAACACAAGGCCATTTTTTTAACCATTTTATTTTTACGTGAATGCCTGAACCTTAATCTATACTAAAATATTTGTATCGTAAGACCAGTTTCTTTCTGTATTCCATCCTCATAGAAATGTGCCGCCTGATTTGCTAATCACTGCAGCACGGCCGTTTTGGCGTCGTCGTCGGTGTTGAAGCGCTGACCGCCAAGATGCTTCTTTAACTGCAGGAACAAAAACGAGGGGTGATCAAGTTGTTTCGAGCATAACTTCCGATAATTTCAGCGTTCTGTGACAATTTCATAGAGAACGCGTCTTGAAACTTGAGGAAACACAGTAGATAATGATAAAATCGTAAAACGTCTGTTTTCTGAAACTTTTTCATCAATTTTCCGCGCTAGTTCATCATTAATTATGAACGTTCGCACACTTCATCCCCCATTGTGCACGTTTGTACAGCCATCTTGAAATGCTTTAATTCTATATTCTTACCATTTCATCGTTCATAGCGTTTTCGCCATACGCGTCACTAATATAATCGCTTTAACGTCTCTTGCATTTAAGAAATGAATTAGAGCGCGTATTTCACAATCCGCGGGATTTTCAATGGTCTGAGGCATTTTAAACATGCAGAAACAAACGTAACTCGAACGAATGCAGGTGCTAAGCGCGCAAGTGCAGAACGGTGTGAGCGGTACTTACTTAAAAAAACGGGCTTCACATTATAGAAAACATTTTTATTTTGTTCATTTTTAATTTATTTTATTTTTTTATTTCAGATTTACACAGAATTTTGTCGATGTTCGAGAAAAAGAAAGAAAATTCAAGCGAGGGACCAGAGAGCAGGGGCGAATTCTTATGAATTTACATAATAATGAGGCAGGCAGAAGAGTAAGTATACTAGTTAAGAAATAATTTATTAAATTGTTGGTTGTGAAAGAAGTAAAAACATAGCTAGGAATAAATAAAAAAAAAAATACCTAACCAATCTATTTTAAATTCAAGAAATAAACATCTTTTTTGGATCATTTTTTTTATTCGTTAAAAACTTAAAAAATACGATTTTTGTCCAGTCGATCTAAGATTTTGTACATTACCACAAAATTAAATTCTAAACACTTTTTCCGAACATATGTTTTTTTGATATTTTAACAGAGTAAGTTTTGGAGTTTCAACTTTAGAAAATTCCAATTTCTAGCCAAACGACAAATGAAAATCGGGGCTGCAATATCATTTTTTTGGTTTCAAGTGATGCAGAATCCACCTATAAATACACTTTTTTAAAAAAAAAAACTTAGTACTAAAGAAAAATTCTATATGTCGCACACTTTCTGCCTATGTATCTATATATATATGTTAATATGTATGTTGGTACATACGAGGCTGGTTTGAAAAGTCCGTGCAAAAATAGAAACTACTTATATGTTTGGGGTAAACCTTTTTTATTTTTCGACATAGTCCCCTTTTAGGCTTACACACTTCGTCCAACGATGTTCTAGTTTGTTGATCCCTTCCGAATAATAGGATTTGTCCAAGTCTGCAAAATATCCATTAGTGTCTGCAATCACCTCCTCGTTTGAATAAAACCTTTGTCCCGCCAGCCATTTCTTCAAATTGGGGAACAAATAGTAGCCCAAGGGAGCCAAGACTGGAGAATAGGGGGGATGTGAAACGAGTTGGAATCCTATTTCCATTAATTTTGCGACCACAACTGCTGAGGTGTGTGCTGGTGCGTTGTCGTGATGGAAAAGGACTTTCTTGTGGGCCAATCGCGGGCGTTTTTCTTGCAGCTCGGTTTTCAAACGGTCCAATAACGATGAATAATATTCACCTGTAATAGTTTTACCCTTTTCCAGATAGTCGATGAGGATTATCCCTTGCGAATCCCAAAAGACAGTCGCCATAACCTTTCCGGCCGAAGGAACGGTCTTCGCCTTTTTTGGTGCAGATTCCCCCTTGGTAACCCATTGTTTAGATTGTTGTTTGGTCTCAGGAGTATAGTAATGTATCCATGTTTCATCCACAGTGACGAAACGATGCTTAAAGTCCTCCGGATTCTTCTGGAACAGCTGCAAACCATCCTTGCAACACTTCACACGATTCCGTTTTTGGTCAAGCGTGAGCAATCGCGGCACCCATCTTGCGGATAGCTTTCTCATGTCCAAATGTTTATGCAAAATATTATGTACCCGTTCAGTCGAGATGTCCACAGCACTAGCAATCTCACGCACCTTAACTCTTCTGTCATCCATCACCATATCATGGATTTGATCAATGATTTCTGGAGTCGTAACCTCCACAGGCCGTCCAGAACGTTCAGCGTCACTTGTGCCCATATGGCCAGTCCGAAAATTTTGAAACCACTTATAAACTGTTCTAATCGAAGGTGCAGAGTCACCATAATGTTTATCAAGCTTCTCTTTAGTCTCCTGAGGCGTTTTGCCTTTCATAAAGTAATGTTTAATCACCACACGAAATTCTTTTTCGTCCATTTCTTGAAAATCACTCGACTTCCTTGATTCACACGAATGCCAAACACAAAGAAATAGACCAATATGGCTGAAACTTGGTGTGCGTTCATTCAAGAGATGCTACTAACTAAACATGACCTCGATACGCGCCGGTGGTGCCATCTCTCGGACTTTGCACGGACTTTTCAAACCAGCCTCGTATATGAGTATAAACGAAAATATTAAAATATGTAGTTTATACAATAAAATCCGTAATTTTCGTTTGTACAATTTTACTTGAAAAAGAAATGGTGTTTATATAATTGTCAAGGTCACAAAAACTACTCCATATATGTTCAGGAACGTCACGAGATTCCAATGATTGTAAGTTTCAGTCATTTTCTTAGTCATTTCTGAAATGGATGGAACATAAATATTATCTCTTTCTCCAAACTCGTCTTTGTCGTCTTTATCGCTTAAAATCTTTCCAGAAGTCACTGATGTCACAATCTGATTGTCAGTTAATATTTCTCTGGTCATTAATTCATTATTAGCACGTACATAGTCTTCAAAATTAAAGTGATTAAACATCTTTTTAATCTCAATTTCCACTGTATTTGGTTGAATGTCATGATCGCAAACAAATTCTAGACAATCAGTAGGATCTTCTCGATATTCCACTGAGTCAACGGTAGCTCATCATCTGAGTCATATCTTCATTCTTTCCTTAAAAATCCGCCATGCTTAAAACAGTTTGCAATGGTTTCCCTACTGACTGTTTGCCAAGCCATATGAATAAAGTTTATAGCGTCCAAGAGAGTTACAGAAAAAATGTTACCTTTATCGATCATCTGTAACATTTTCATAAGTAAAATCTTTCTATATTGACATTTTAAAGAATTTTATCACACCTTGATCCATAAACTGGAGCTTTGCACTTCTATTTGGAGGCATAAAAGCCAATTTTATTTGCTGTAGATCGACTATAGGGTGCGCTGGATAGTTGTCAATCAAAAGTAATATTTTTCTATTTGTGAATTTTAATTCTTTGTTCCATTCGATCAGTTCATTTTTAAAAATTTCTGATATCATATAAGCATTACTGTTTGATTTGTACTTTACTGTTGTTTTTAAAACCTGGGATTGACCGATTTTCCTATCACCAATAATTTTCTTTTCTCTGTTCCAGACATATTTACAGTTACCAACACAGTAATTCTTACTTTTGATAATTTTCCAGCAGCACAATTCTCTCCGTCAAACTTTAATGTCATCTTGTAAAACAAACCCGTTTCATCCGCATTAAAAATGTCCACATATTCATAACTTCCTCGAATTTCTGGCCATACATTGGTCAACCACTGATCAACAACAGTCGTATCCACTCCTGCAGTTTCTCTTACTATCTTACCCCCATTAATATTATGTCGCCTTTTAAATCGTTCAATCCAACTTCTGGAACAGTTAAACTCGGTGTTCTCTATTTTTCTTCCCAATTCGCTAGCTTTCTCTTGTAAAGTAAAGTCAGTATTAAGAACATGTTCATGTCGTTTTTGACTAAACCATTTAAGGAGTCCTTTATCGACTTGGTTATGTGTAGATTTTCTTACTTTTTTTACAACTAAAGTTTTTATTTATCATAGATTGATAAGATTTCTTGCATCTTCTTCCATATGGTAGAAACCGTAGATTTAGTTAAATTCAACGGTTTGCAAACATCATTTTGTTTAACTCCATTTTCTATTTTACTTATAATATCGTATTTGTCTTTTAAAGTGAACAAACGCTTAACGTTTTTGTGTACTCATTTTAAAATAAAAACGTAAACATTCAGTTTGCTACTTTGATCAAATATACATTCGAACAGCATAACACAACAAGTAAATTGAAAATAATACTGCTCGAACTAGCGACGCGGCGGAAACAAGTAGAATAGGGGTTCCCAGCGAGTTTCGGTGAATTCCCTAGATCAAGTCGTGCGACATCGAGCACAAGGAGTGGCAAGTTCGTTATAAACGGACACAAAACATCCAAATTTGGTCGCTTTATCCGGAAGTTGGCTATAACCGAGTTCGATATAACTGATAAAGATTTAGTCTTATGGAAGGTTTTTTGGGCATTATAAAATAATACGTTTTAACCGAAAATTCGCTATAAACGGATTCGTTCTAAACAGACTTCACTATATATATATATATATATATATATATATATATATATATATATATATATATATATATATATATATATATATATAGTAGAATCTCGATTATCCGAAATAATATGGACCAAAGTGATTTCAGATAATCGAAATTTCGGTTAATCCGAATTTTTTTATAAAATAGAAGTTTAGAATGAATACAACATTGCAGATTGACTTAAAAGCATTTATACGATATGCTATTATGTACATAGGTATTTATTAAAACAAAGATAGAACAATTAGTTTACTTATTTTATGTATATGTACGGAAAATCGAAAATAAAACAGTTTCGTTCTTAACTTTAATGTCTTAAAAATGAGGTAATTAGTGTTCCGTACGGAACACTTATAAGATCACTTCGGTGTCTGTCTGTCTGTCTGTCTGTCTGTCTGTCTGTCTGTCTGTCACACCCCGATTTTCTCCGAAACTATTTGACATAGAAAGGTGAAATTTGGTAATAATATAGGAATTGATGGCCTCATCAGAGCCATGTAGTTTTGACAATTAAATTTTGACTTAAGGGGTTTGTTTTGGGGGGTGAAGTCGGAACTGAAAAAAAATTTTTTTTACTAGGTCATCGAGTGTGGTGTCAAATGAAAGCTTGTGAAAACATGAGTAAAAAATATATATATTATATTATACTTGCGCGCACTTTTCTTTGTATTATTTTTAAAAATTCGCGAAAAATGGCTGTCCCGGGCCTTATCTCGAAAAGTACTTATCAAAAAATTTCGAAAAAACTCTGGAATATTCTCCACGGAGTGTAGATTGAACGAAAATTATCACGAGTGCATTACCTTTAATAATTTATATGGTATATAAAAAAAAACAAAAATTTCAAGGTCATCAGATTTCAGTAAACATTGGGAACAAACTTTGTTGGAAACACATTTGGGGTGTGTTTTGTGAAGTCACTGATCATTTTACACACCACCATAACATAAATTTTGACTTAAGGGGTTCGTTTTGAGGGGTGAAATCGGAAGTGAAAAAATTTTTTTTTTACTAGGTCATCGAGTGTGGTGTCAAATGAAAGCTTGTGAAAACACGAGTAAAAAAATATATATATAATGTAATACTTGCGCACACTTTTCTTCGTATTACTTTTAAAAAATCGCTGTCCCTTACCTTATCTCGAAAAGTACTGATCAAAAAATTTTGAAAAAATTCTGGAATATTCTCCACGGTGTATAGATTGAAAGAAAATTATCACGAGTGCATTACCTTTAATAATTTATCTGGTATATAAAACAAAAACAAAATTTCAAGGTCACCAGTTTTCAGTAAAGTTTGGAAACAAACTTTGTTGAAAACTCATTTAGGGTGTGTTTTGTGAAGTCACTGATCATTTTATACCACCCTAACAAAAATTTTATTTTAAGAACAATCAACGTACGGAACACTAATTGTGCAAGTTCAACTTGCACTTGACCGGTTTCTTTTTTTTAACTGAACTCGTTTTGCGTTAGTTCTTTTTTGGCTGCAATGTCTCTCCAACGTTTGATAAGCAAAACATCCGCGACGGTTGCATTTTCTTGTTAACTAAGTTAACACTTTTTCTAGGGCCTCTAGTCCTTCTGAATGTGACATTTTTACTGGAATATTGTCAGTGGCTTCTACTTCGTTATCATCATCGTCATCACTGTCTATTTTATTAGCATTTTTGCATACACTTTTAATTAATTCTTGGTCAGTCATTTCATCTTCCACACTATCACTGTTTAACCATTCACAAACATCGGTTTCCGTAACACGTTCACATCCTGATATGCTTGTAATAATTTGATGTAAACTTTTATTATCTTCTGTCTCTCCTCTTGTGGAATCAATTTTGACCAAGATTTTTCCAGAGTACTACTCTTTACTTGGTTCCAGGCTGAAGCTATCCAATATATAACATTTTTCAAATTTATCTTTTTTAGACAATCAGTAAGATTGCCATCTTCATCTACTTCTTCTAAAATCTGCTCCAATAACAAACGCCTGTAATTGCGTTTTAAATTTTCCAGTACATCCTGATCCAAAGGCTGAATGAGAGAAATTACAGCAGGAAGCAAAAACATTGCTTTTATTTCTCCACTTTCAAGTTGCTCCGCACTTGGGTGAGTGGGGGCGTTATCTAGTAACAGAATACATTTTCTAGGATATCCATGTTCTTTTAAAAAAAATTTCCCTTTGAGAAAAAAATCTTCAAAAAATCAGTCTTTAAATAGAGTCGCGTTTATCCAGGCATTGTTTTGATTTTTATACAAAACAGGAAAAGCATTGCGACGTATATTCTTAAAGGTTCGTGGATTTGCTGACTTACCAATACATAATAATGGGAGTTTGTGTCTTCCAGAAGCATTACTGCAAGCAAGAACAGTAAAACGTTCTTTGCTACGTTTGTAACCAGCTTCCGTTTTTGAAGCTAAGGTATTTGACGGAAACATTTTGTAGTTTAAGCCTGTTTCATCACAATTATAGATTTGGTCTGGTTGTAAACCATGTTCTTTCATAAGCTGCTCAAAATTTTCTGCAAATTTTTTTGCAGCAGATACATCAGCCGACAATCTTTCTCCACAAACTTTCAGTTGACGTACACCATGTCTTTTTTTCCACCTGTCTAGCCATCCATCACTAGCAGAAAAATTTACAAGCGCTTCAATAACCGGCAACTCTTCGCTTAAACTCACTGCCTTATGTTTTAAAATTGTTCCTGAAATTGGTATTCCACGTTCTCGATTCTGTGTAAACCATAAAAATAAAGAATCATCCACTTTTTGGTATTCACCGCTTTTCATACTTTTTCGTGCCTGTGTGGGCGATGACAAAACACTACACCATTTTTCAAGTTTTTCGCGATTTTTTCTCCACTCTGAAACAGTACTCACAGCTACACCTAAATCCTTCGCTATATTTTTAAGAAGTTCACCATTATCTAAACGTTGAATTGCTTCAAGTTCCTCTTTTAAGGTAATAACAATATGTTTACGCTTATTATTATGACGCTCCATTTTGTAAAATATCTATTAAAACGAAACTATTATGACGTAATGAGTAACTTATAACGCTCGTCGACTAACTAAAACATAGACAGCGGTGAAATTCTAGACGTCGGGGAATTCCCGACGCGTTAAGGAAACCACTCATCGTCTGTTTCGAATAATGGGGATTTTTTTTCGTTTAATGGGAATACAATTTGCTTTTTAAAAGTTTGTTGCCGGATTTCAGATAATCGCGATTCGGATAATCGGGATCGTACTATATATATATATATATATATATATATATATATATATATATATATATATATATATAGTTACAAGTTCTTCTTTTAAGGTAATAACAATATGTTTACGCTTATTATTATGACGCTCCATTTTGTAAAATATCTATTAAAACGAAACTATTATGACGTAATGAGTAACTTATAACGCTCGTCGACTAACTAAAACATAGACAGCGGTGAAATTCTAGACGTCGGGGAATTCCCGACGCGTTAAGGAAACCACTCATCGTCTGTTTCGAATAATGGGGATTTTTTTCGTTTAATGGGAATACAATTTGCTTTTTAAAAGTTTGTTGCCGGATTTCAGATAATCGCGATTCGGATAATCGGGATCGTACTATATATATATATATATATATATATATATATATATATATATATATATATATATATATATATATTATATATATTTATATATATATATATATATATATATATATATATATATATATATATATATATTTATATATTATATATATATATATATATATATATATATATATATATATATATATATATATATATATATATCGGGTCTTCCATTAAGGACTTGACAACTTTTTTTTGAAATAAAACGCAACCCATTTAAGACATTTCGAAAATTTTACTATCGGCTTGAAGTACAATCAAAACATTTATGTATGGAATTCGACTTCATTCATATGTCCACCACGGGCAGGTTTGCAGCGGTCGATTCGTTGAACCCAATTTTCGATGACTCGGCCACACATTTCGACGGAAACGGCCGCTATCTCTCTTTCATTATTGGCTCTGAGCTCCTCTAACGACGCAGGCTTGTTAGCATAGACCAATGATTTAACGTACCCCCATAAAAAGAAGACTAGAGGTGTTAAATCACACGATCTAGGCCGCCATTCGACGGGACCATTTCTCGATATAACACGTTCACCGAATTTAGATTGCAGTAAGTCGATTGTTACACCCGCTGTGTGGCTTGTGGCGCCGTCTTGTTGAAACCACATATCATTAATGTCTAGCCCATGCAATTGATCAAAGAAATAACGTTGCAACATGCCTCTGTAGCGATCTCCATTGACTGTAACGTGACGGTTATTTTCATCAGCGAAAAAGAACGGCCCAATGACACCACCGGCATGAAAACCACACCAAACAGTAATTTTTGTGGATGAAGTGATGTTTCTTCAAGCACATGAGGGTTTTCACCTGACCAATAACGCATATTCTGTTTGTTGACGAAGCCGTTTATCTAAAAATGCGCTTCATCACTAAAGATGATTTTGCGATGAAATTGGTCATCTTCTTCCAACATTTCTAGAGCCCAATTTGAGAACGTACGTCGCTTCATATGATCGAGTGGCTTTAGTTCTTGAGTAAATTTTAACTTATAAGGGTGCAGGCCAAGATCCTTTCGCAAAATTCGCCATAGTGTGGTCTGAGCGATGCCCAATTCTTGAGAACGCCGTGAAATCGACTGTTTTGGTTCGTTTGAGATGGACGCTTGAACGGCAGCAATATTCTGGCCACTTCGACCAACCCGTTGTCTCACTGGCACTCACATCCAGCAGCGAATATGTTAACGCAAATTTTTTCACTAGACTATGAATTGCTTGTCTACTGGGACGAGAATTACGACCGAAAATTGGCGTTAACGGCCTTTTAAGGTTCAGTCACCGACTCCAAATTTTGGTAGTAAATTTTAATTATTTGTAAACGTTGTTCGTTAGTGTACTTCACCATGATGAAAATGTTGACTTTACTGAATGTTTTGACGTTGACAGTTCGGTGATTGGCTTAAGGGGGCATTCACAGTGAAATTTCAAAGCTGTCAAGACCCAAATGGAAGACCCTTTATATATATATACATATATATATATATATATATATATATATATATATATATATATATATATATATATATACATATACATATATATATATATATATATATATATACATATATATATATATATATATATATATATATATATATATATATATATATATATATATATATATATATATATGTATATATAGTTCAATCCCGATTATCCGAATCCCGATTATCCGAATCGCGATTATCTGAAATCCGGCTTATCTGAAACAAACTGTTAAAAAGCAAATTGTATTCCCATTAAACGAAAAAATCCCCATTATTCGAAACAGACGATGAGTGGTTTCCTTAATGCATCGGGAACTCCCCGACGTCTAGAATTTCACCGCTGTCTATGTTTTAGTTAGTCGACGAGTGCTATAAGTTACTCATTACGTCTATTATTATCACAGAGGTAATAGTTTCGTTTTAATATATATATATATATATATATATATATATATATATATATATATATATATATATATATATATATACGAGGCTGGTTTGAAAAGTCCGTGCAAAAATAAAAACTACTTATGTGTTTGGGGTCAACCTTTTTTATTTTTCGACATAGTCTCCTTTTAGGCTTATACACTTCGTCCAACGATGTTCTAGTTTGTTGATCCCTTTCGAATAATAGGATTTGTCCAAGTCTGCAAAATATCCATTAATGTCTGCAATCACCTCCTCGTTTGAATAAAATCTTTGTCCCACCAGCCATTTCTCTCAAATTGGGGAACAAATAGTAATCCTAGGGAGCCAAGTCTGGAGAATAGGGGGGATGTGAAACGAGTTGGAATCCTATTTCCATTAATTTTGCGACCACAACTGCTGAGGTGTGTGCTGGTGCGTTGTCGTGATGGAAAAGGACTTTCTTGTGGGCCAATCGCTGGCGTTTTTCTTGCAGCTCGGTTTTCAAACGGTCCAATAACGATGAATAATATTCACCTGTAATAGTTTTACCCTTTTCCAGATAGTCGATGAGGATTATCCCTTGCGAATCCCAAAAGACAGTCGCCATAACCTTTCCGGCCGAAGGAACGGTCTTCGCCTTTTTTGGTGCAGATTCCCCCTTGGTAACCCATTGTTTAGATTGTTGTTTGGTCTCAGGAGTACAGTAATGTATCCATGTTTCATCCACAGTGACGAAACGACGCTTAAAGTCCTCCGGATTCTTCTGGAACAGCTGCAAACCATCCTTGCAACACTTCACACGATTCCGTTTTTGGTCAAGCGTGAGCAATCGCGGCACCCATATTGCGGATAGCTTTCTCATGTCCAAATGTTTATGCAAAATATTATGTACTCGTTCAGTCGAGATGCCCACAGCACTAGCAATCTCACGCACCTTAACTCTTCTGTCATCCATCACCATATCATGGATTTGATCAATGATTTCTGGAGTCATAACCTCCACAGGCCGTCCAGAACGTTCAGCGTCACTTGTGCCCATATGGCCAGTCCGAAAATTTTGAAACCACTTATAAACTGTTCTAATCGAAGGTGCAGAGTCACCATAATGTTTATCAAGCTTCTCTTTAGTCTCCTGAGGCGTTTTGCCTTTCATAAAGTAATGTTTAATCACCACACGAAATTCCTTTTCGTCCATTTCTTGAAAATCACTCGACTTCCTTGATTCACACGAATGCCAAACACAAAGAAATAGACCAATATGGCTGAAACTTGGTGTGCGTTCATTCAAGAGATGCTACTAACTAAACATGACCTCGATACGCGCCGGTGGTGCCAGCTCTCGGACTTTGCACGGACTTTTCAAACCAGCCTTGTATATATATATATATATATATATATATATATATATATATATATATATATATATATATATATATATATATATATATATATATATATATATATATATATATATATATATATATATATATATATATATATATATATATATATATATATATATATATATATATATATATATATATGTAAGGATGGTTTGCAGCTGTTCCAGAAGAATCCGGAGGACTTTAAGCGTCGTTTCGTCAGTGTGGATGAAACATGGATACATTACTATACTCCTGAGACCAAACAACAATCTAAACAATGGGGGGGGAATCTGCACCAAAAAAGGCGAAGACCGTTCCTTCGGCCGGAAAGGTTATGGCGACTGTCTTTTGGGATTCGCAAGGGATAATCCTCATCGACTATCTGAAAAAGGGTAAAACTATTACAGGTGAATATTATTCATCGTTATTGGACCGTTTGAAAACCGAGCTGCAAGAAAAACGCCCGCGATTGGCCCACTAGAAAGTCCTTTTCCATCACGACAACGCACCAGCACACACCTCAGCAGTTGTGGTCGCAAAATTAATGGAAATAGGATTCCAACTCGTTTCACATCCCCCCTATTCTCCAGAATTGGCTCCCTCGGACTACTATTTGTTCCCCAATTTGAAGAAATGGCTGGCGGGACAAAGATTTTATTCAAACGAGGAGGTGATTGCAGATACTAATGGATATTTTGCAGACTTGGACAAATCCTATTATTCGGAAGGGATCAACAAACTAGAACATCGTTGGATGAAGTGTATAAAGCCTAAAAGGAGACTATGTCGAAAAATAAAAAAGGTTTACCCCAAACACATAAGTAGTTTTTACTTTTGCACGGACTTTTCAAACCAGCCTCGTATATATATATATATATATATATATATATATATATATATATATATATATATATATATATATATATATATATATATATATATTTATGTCTATATTTATTATTACGTTACATATAACATTTAGATTGGTATATTGCTTTCTCTTCATACAGTTTTGCCCGGGTACTCGTAATAACCCTATTGAAACAAATGGTGTCCACCTTGTTTATGCACGTCTAAGAATGAAAAATACTTAGAATTAAAGCGGTCCTTCCAAACTACTTTTTTAAAGTTATCAAAAATAAAAATCCTACCCTATTTTTTAGTAAATATCACGAAATTAACCCCAGCTAATTAAAAATTCGATTACAACTTAAGTATATATGCAACATACCCATAAATTTAAAAGTACAACATGCTTTGAATAAAATATAGCTACAGGGGACTGAGAAAAGCGTAAGCTTTCTTTCCTTCGTTTCATACGATATCTTTGCTGCGATTTGTGATTGGCGGATTAATAATGTACAGTTTATTAAATTTCATTGTATATGCAACCAAGTGTAATATTAATATTATTATTTAAATCAGTAAAATTAGGTCCAAGTGCTAGATTTATTTTTAAGAAATTATTAAAAGACCTGGAAAATTGGACACGGTCCATTTACAGTGAAATAATTGTGTAACCCAATTTCATATTAAATAATTTTATAATTGTATATTAATAGATTTATATAAAATGAGCCTTGAATGTAGTTAAAATAAAATGCTTCTAAATGCCAGTATCTTTCTTAATGTCTATGAATTAAAGCGTGTCATTAATGGTGTGTTAGGTTCGGTGGTGTTACATGCAAATTTCGTATAATATATTTGTGGCAGCTTATCTGTAGATACTATTTGTGGATGGTTATATAATTAAGAACTGCAATTTATTTCCTAATTATTTTGTGGGTATGTTCTTCGGGTTAGGCAATCAAGAAAACTAGATATACATCGGTTTTTTTTTTTGGAGCGATAAACCTACAGTTAACTACGATTATTCTGATGGGGGAACTATGTTGCTGGTCACGTGACCTTTCGTTGTTTTTTTTTCTCTTTTAAGTTTATTTTGGTATGGCAACACTGTTTATATTGTAAGGGGATATGAATGAGTTGGAAGTCGTCCAAATTGAAACCTGCAGAAGCGTCAGGCTCTGAGTACTTGGAAGGCTGGTTTATTTTATTGAGAACTGTTTAATGGTGAAACGGATTAAAGACCACATGATGTGCTAAAATTCAGAAGATAAAATGATCTTTTCTGTTTCAAAACCTAAACTTTAAGGAACTATACTTCAGAAACTCACTGTGTATATATATATATATATATATATATATATATATATATATATATATATATATATATATATATATATACACTCCTGGACAAAATTAACGCAACAATATATTAAATCATACAAATCTCTATAATGAATTAATTTTAATAATTTTTTATGAACATAGGTTACACTAAAAGTTAGAAAAAACTTATTCGGATACTTTAAAAGTGAATTAGCTACCAAATTTCTCTATAAGATTCGAATTAAAATTATTCTTAAGACCTAATAACAAAATCGTTGAAATTATGTAATAATAAAAAAAAAACTGGGACACTAGTAGCAAAATTAATGGTGTAACTGGGACACTAGTAGCGTGTGTTGCCTCCTCTACTTCGGATGACAGCGTTTATGCGCCTAGGCATGCTTCTAATTAAATTTTAGATAAAATCTTGAGGAATTTGCTCCCATTCTGTGATAACTGCATTTTCAAGTTCTCTCAGGTTTCTAGGTGCAGGTATATGACGTTTCACATTTTTCTTAAGGTGATCCCATACATGTTCTAATGGATTCAGATCCGGGCTTTTTGGTGGCCATTGCGTAATCGGTATAACAACTTGATTAAGATAATCGAGTACCTCCCTAGCCACGTGGGGTAGAGCGTTGTCTTGCATAAACAGGAAATTGGGCCTCACAAAATGACCGAAAGGCATCACATGTTCTCTTACAATATTCTCAAGATAGTAGTCAGCATTCATGGATCTCGTACGGACAGGAACTAACTCTGTGCGAGCATCAAAGCAGATGCCACCCCAGAACATAACAGAGCCACCGCCGAATGGAATCCTTGCAGAGATATTGCAAGGAACAAACCTCTCTCCTGGTCTTCGCCATACTCGCTCATGTTTCCAATCATCCACAGATCAGTTTTCGTGATTTCGAGCAAAACGTAACCTGGCAACTCTGTTCTCTCTAGTAAGCAAGGGCGCAGTGGCTGGTCTCCTACTGTTTAATCCAGCTTCATTTAACCGTCTTCTAACTGTTTTAGAAGAAATTGTGAGATTGCGAACAGCTTCGAGTTCGTTTCTTATTATAGAAATAGTGACAGTCCTGTTTCTTAAAACATATTGTCTTATAAAACGTTCATCTAGGTCGCTAATGCATCGTTTTCGCCCTTGCCCTAGCCTTCTAGAATAAGTTCCTACTTCATTCAAGCGTCTTACCATACGACTTATTGTGGAACGATGTTTGCCTAACAAATTGGCAACATAACTCTGACAATATCTCTCGTCCAATAAAACTGAGGCTTGCACTACCTCGTGTTGAGTTAAATTCCTTGTTCGATTCATTTTTCTAATTCTTCGGGGTTAAAAATAAAACAGTCTACCACAAAAACGTATTACTTTGAAAAAGGAAACAATTTATAAGCTTACTTTTAAAGAAAATCTATCGCATTATTACAGAAAATTGTTTATCTTCTAAATTCTGTAAAACTGTAAATCTAAACGAATTGTTTTGATTTTTGACCTGAACAACGAAACAAAATATGCATAGCCTACTATTCAAATACTCGATAAACTTTAAAAGTGATATAAGAAAAAGATAAATTAATTTTCAGATTGTTGCGTTAATTTTGTCCAGGAGTTTATATATATACAGTGCCATACATAAAGTTCGCACCAGATGGGAAAAATTTTTATTATAACATTTATTGAAAATCTAATTCGAAATGTGTTAGTGCATGTTTTATGTTTAGTATTACACCCAAATAAGGTCATGAAGTCTCAAGCCTTGCCTGTCAAATTTGACATTTAAAATTTAAAACTGAGAAAACCGGATTTTTTAAAAAAATATCGAAAAAAGTTATATAGAAAAAAGATTGTATTTTCGTTTATATGGCGATTTTCAAAAAAATTCACTTTTTTTCAATTATATTCCCCGAAAATGATAATCGAAAGTTTTTTTTTATAAGTTATATTATATACTTTTTTAGTGGTTAATGTTTTACTAAATGTTACGAAAAAAAAATAATTAGGCCGTAAAAGTAGGCTGAAAATTTATTTTTTTCAACAAGTTGTAATTTAACAATGCAATATTGGTGCAAAGCTGCTTAATATTTGTGACACGTCAATTTTTAAGGATTACTATTATAAAAAATTAATGTTATTTCCTAAATAAAAAAACGTTCTTAAGTTTCTACGCTTCTTCCTTCCTTTTCAATGCACATAATAGTTCTGTTATAAATTTCATGACGAACATTCGCATAGAACTCCGGCTTGACTTCATTTACAGACTGGCGGATAGTTTCTTCTAAGTGTGTGATAGTTTCAAAAGGTCTCTGAGCATAAACTAAATTTTTTAAATACCCTCCCCACAAAAAAAAGTCAAGGGCCGTAAGATCGGGTGACCGCGGCGGCCAAGGTACTTCATAGGAAAACCTACCAATCCACTTCCAGAAAAGTTTTCGTCCAGCCAATTTCCAAGGTGCAGTGACTATGTGCTCCATCTTGTTGGAAGTACATTTTCATTCTTTCCTCTAAACTAAAATCTTCCAGTCCATTGAAAAGTTCGTTGTTTATAAACTGTAAGTACCTCGGCTATAAGATATTCTTAAAAAAAAAAACGGGTCAATAATTCTGTTATTAAATATACCGCACCAATCGTTAGTTTTAAAGGAATATTGATCTTTTGTATCTATTGTAAAATTTGGATTGCTATCCGTCCACCATCTACAATTTTGGGACGAGACAACACCATTAGAATTAAAAGTACATTCATCACTGAACAAAATATACTTTGTAAATGACGGGTCTTCTTCAGTTTTACTTTGCAGCCAGAAAGAAAAATATTTGCTCCTATCATAATCTTGGTTCTTTGTGAGTGTGGACAAACTGTGGTTTATAAAGTTTAAACCTATTTTTCTTAAGCACTCTTCGAACTGAATTATAAGATAAACCCACATTGTGCGATATTTTGGCAATTGAAGTTCCAGGCGTTTCAATCACACTCTGCATAACTGCAAACTCAGCATCCTCATTAGTAACCCAATGTTGACGTTTAAAATTATTCTCCACACATCCAGCATTTTTAAAGTTGGTAAGAATTCTGCCCACTGTTTTATGCGTTATAACTTTTTCCGGATGTCGTTGGTTAAAAATGACGGCAGCTTCTCTTTGAGTTTTGTAGTTATCAACTACGATCAAAACTATTTCTATTTTATCTTGCTTAGTCAATTTAATTGGCATTTTTATTAAAGGAGAAAATTTAGAAAACTGTATTAATAATGGTGACAAAGGAACAAAACACGAAATCCTAGGCAACTGCGACAAACATACGTGAAAGCCTATCATATTATAATTTTGTTTGACTTAATAGCAAAACATGAATGTATATTCTTTCCACCAATATTGCGTTGCAAAACGTTGTAACAATTTTTAAAAATCTTGTTTTTGACCTTTTGAAAATATGTTAAAACCATTTAGAATAAACTATCCCCAAAACCTGTAAATGAAATTAAGAAAGGGCTTCTCGCGAATGTTCGCCATATAATTTATCAAAGAACTATTTTGTGCATCAAAGAAGGAATTAAGAAACTTAAGAAACTACAAATTTGCTCAAATTTATTACATAATCTTAATATTTATTATATTAGCCCTTAGAAGTTGAGCTGTCATAAAAATTATCCAGCTTTGCACCAAGATTACACTGTTAAATTACGACTTGACAGAACTCGTTTTTCAGCCTAATTTTAAAGCCTATTTCAAATAATTGAAAAAAGTCAATTTCATCAAATCTTTTCGAACATTGGTGCATAAATGTAAAACTGCAACACAATCATTTTTTCTTTATACCTTTTTTCGACATTTTCAATAAAAATACGATTTTTTCACATTTTACAATTTAAATGTCAAATTTGACAGGCAAGGCATGTGTCGACATGACCTAATTTGAGTGTAAGCCTAAACATAAAACATGCACTAACATATTTCGAAGTTAAATTTTCAAAAACTCTTATAATAAAAATTTTTCCCATATGGTGCAAACGTTATGAGCGGCACTGTATATATAGGGTGTTGCGAAATTAATTAATATATTGAAACGGGCATATCTCTGTAGCAAGAACAATTATAGAAAAATACTAATAAATAGCGCTGCTCGATAATAACACGTAAAACTAACCCAAGGAAGTCATCAACCTACCTGGAAAGTTACATATAGAAATAATGTATTAATTATGTATATATATCTATTCGACCAGTGCAATTAACTGACTTCTCGTTATCAGTATAGTTGAAAATAAGTAAAACAAGGTATTTTCCGTCAGCAATAACAAATTCCGTTATAAAAAGATGTATTAAACACATCAGATATGGGTTATGAACACCCAACAATAATTCTGTTTAATTATGCAAACCAACTCTCGCTAAAAGTTGTCATATATCAATAAATGACTTAAAATACTATTTGTATTACCAATTTGCAATATTTTGCGAAAAAGAACATTTTTTTCGCCATACTTTTCAGTAAACAAAACTCCCTGGCCCTAAAGAGACTTGAATGTTAGATTGTCGTTGACAGCAGTGTGTCATTTCCCTTCAACCCGCATTTTACGCTCTCTCTTAGCCATGATCATCTTAGCTGTGGTAAGGGCGGCGCAATAATTTTTTAATTTACATAGTCCAATGATTTTGTAAATTTTCAATTACGTTCAAATTTATTAAAAATAAGAATTGGATGTGATTCCAAACGATTTTCATAACATCCTATATATATATATATATATATATATATATATATATATATATATATATATATATATATATATATATATATATATTTCAGTAACAATACACGTTGGGGGTTGTGAAATCTTTTGAACAAATTATACAACACCACTACACCAAACACTTATATTTGCACGCAACTGTGCTATATCAGCATCATCATGAGGGATGTTTGATTACAGCTAAAATTAAAAACTAAACACTTTGTATCCACCACAGACGGCAGTTTAGTTCCCACAAAGTAACTAATTTAGAGAATTGTAAGGAATATGTCCTTATTTAAGCTATTTTAAATTGTATATGCATCTAACAATCTCCTCATCGGTCCAGATGAGAAACAGGTTATTCCTGTCCTCCAGATTGGCTGGAAAGTGATTACTCGCTCTCTCTCTCCTTGAAGTCAACAAGGCGACTGGCCTGTTTGAATAAATATAACGGTTCCTTTTTATCATCTTCCAACCACATAAAAAGTAAATTTCCACATGAAAAATCGATGTATAACTAACCGCCCCAGCCCCAGGGCTCCATACTGTCTCCTACTCTCTTTCTCATTTACATTAACGATCTGCTGGAAAAGACCGGGAATCCAATCTATAGCTTTGCAGATGACAGTACGCTTGTCTCTTCATTCATCTTGAACGCTCGGACATCGGCTGCTCAGGCGAGTATCCGCAGACAGCAGGAGGTCGTTCAACTTAACAAAGACCTGGAAGAAATTCTATCTTGGGGTGACAGTAACCAAGTGGAATTTAAGGCTACAAAAACCCAAGCGGCAGTTTTTTCTAAAAAAGTTAACGTTGCTGAACCCGACATAGTTATGTCGGGGCACTCCATTCCCCTAGCATCGTCGCTCAATTTGTTGGGCGTTAGTTTGGGAGCAAATATGTCTTGGCATGAACATGTTGCAGGCATAGCAAGGAGAGCTTCTCAAAAATTGGGAATATTATTTAGAACCAGAAAGCTTTACACCCCACAGCAACTGTTAATTCTTTACAAAGCCCAAATTCGACCAACTATGGAATACTGCTCCCACGTTTGGGGCTCCGCTCCCAAATATACACTGCATTTGTTGGATTCTGTTCAGAGAAGAGCGGTCCGTCTGATTGGGGACCCGGAATTGACCGGCGGCCTTGATTCGCTGGAACATCGAAGAACGGTTGGCGACTTGAGTCTGTTCTACAAGTATTTTCATGGAAAGTGTTCGAAGGATGTAGCCCGCTTAATTCCTCCCAAAGCGGTGCATGTTAGAAATACACGTCGCGCTGGTGCTTCGCATCCGTATGAGGTTCGGCTTGTTACTCCCGCGTACGACGCTTTTCAAGCAATCTTTTATATGGAGAACGTCATCCCTTTGGAATAATTTGCCCAGCGCTGTGTTTCCCACCGAGTACAATTTGCAGCGATTCAAGAACAACGTGAATCGCTTTTTCCGCACTCGTGCCGCTCCTGGAGCGCTTTAGGGACTTCCCTGCAGCACGTGTGCTAGACCAATAAAAAAAAAAAAAAAAAAAAAAAAAAAAAACCGAGAATATTGATAGCTGTCTACATCACTGCATTTGAATACTTACGTAACAATCATTCTTGGTATAATATAGTATCCTCTTTAGTTATATGATTTTTTTTGTACTAATGCCAAAAAAAATAATTTTTTATTTATTTTATTCGCTAATAAATTATTAAGAAGTAGGATTATGACTAAAAGTAATATGTACCAGTATGAAATGCGAATTTCAGACAACAGATTACTTCGAGAAGCTTATGGTGAACATGCTCCATTGCAAGATACGTGTGAAACATGGTTTCGGTCGGCGTTTCAAAAGTGGTGACTTCGATGTTGCAGACAAGGAGCGTGGAAAACCGTCAAAAAAATACGAAGATGTGGAATTGCAAGTATTGTTAGACGAAGATGATTCGCAAACACAAAAACAACTCGCCGAGCAATTGGGCGTTAGTCAACGAGCTGTTTCCAATCAGCTACGAGAGATGGAAAAGATTCAAAAGACCGGTAGATGGGTACCACATGAGTTGAACAACAGGCAAATGGAAAAGCGCAAAAACACGTGTGACATTTTGCTCGCTCGGTACAAAAGAAAGTCGTTTTTGCATCATATAGTTACGGGGGTTGAAAAGCGGATTTATTTTGAGAATTCCAAGCGCAAAAAATCATAGGTAGACCCAGGTGCACCATCCACATCGACCGCAAGACCGAATCGCTTTGGCAGAAAGACGATGCTCTGTGTTTGGTGGGACCATAAGGGAGTGGTCTATTATGAGCTGTTAAAACCTGGGGAAACGGTTACCAATAACAATTGACCGATTTGAACTGTTCGCTGCTTGAAAAAAAGGCCAGAATACCGAAAGAGGCAACACAAAGTCATTTTTCTTCATGACAATGCTCCATCACATACGGCAAAACCAGTTCGCGACACGTTGGAAGCACTCAGCTGGGAAGTTCTACCCCATGCAGCTTACTCACCAGACTTGGCTCCTTCCGATTACCACTTGTTTGCATCGATGGGCCATGGACTTGCTGAGCAGCGCTTTGGTTCGTACGAAGATGTCAAAAAAAATGGCTCGATGAATGGTTCGCAGCATAAGGGGAAGATTTTTACTGGCGTGGTATTCACAAATTGCCCGAAAGATGGGAAAAATGTATAACAAGCGATGGAACATACTTTGAATAAAGCAATTTTTATCATTCTTCCGAATTTAACATGTTTTTTAGTGTTCCGTTCGGAACACTTATAAGATCACTTCGGTGTCTGTCTGTCTGTCTGTCTGTCTGTCACACCCGATTTTCTCCGAAACTATTTGACGTAGAAAGGTGAAATTTGGTAATAATATAGGAATTGATGGCCTCATCAGAGCCATGTAGTTTTGAGAATTAAATTTTGACTTAAGGGGTTAGTTTTGGGGGCTGAGGTCGGAAGTGAAAAAAAAATTTTTTTACTAGGTTATCGAGTGTGGTGTCAAATGAAAGCTTGTGAAAACACGAGTAAAAAATATATATATAATATTATACTTGCGCGCACTTTTCTTTGTATTATTTTTAAAAATTCGCGAAAAATCGCTGTACCGGGCCTTATCTCGAAAAGTACTTATCAAAAAATTTCGAAAAAATTCTGGAATATTCTCCACGGAGTGTAGATTGAACGAAAATTATCACGAGTGCATTCTTCTTCTTCTTCTTCAGCCCGGGTTCATCCAATGTTGGACATATGCCTCTTCTAGTTCCTTCCATGATTGTCGGTCTCCAGCCTTTCTTGTCCACTGCCTGCCTGCTATCGTCTTCACGTCGTCAATCCATCGTCTTTGGGGACGTCCCTTCTTTTTGTCCCTCTTGGTCTCCAATACATAACTCTATGCGTCCATCTTTCTGCATCCTGCCTCGCCACGTGCCCAATCCACTGCCATTTAAGAGCCGCTATCCTCTCCATAACATCCATTATTTTGGTTTTATTCCGTATAATAGAATTACGTATTTTATCTCTTATGCTGACGCCCAGCATTACTCTTTCCATAGATCTCTGAGTGACTCTCAAGCGTTCCGCGATTTTCCTCGTTATAGCCATGGTTTCCAAGCCGTATGTAATTACTGGTAACACACAGCTGTCAAATGTTTTCTTTTTCAAGTGTAATGGTATTTCCTTATCCTTAAAGATGGAGCTCAGTTTCCCGAATGCTATCCATGCTAATTGAATTCTACGTTTAATTTCCGTGCTTTGGTTCTCTTTTCCTATTTTGATTTTATGACCGAGATATATGTAGCGTTCAACTTTCTCTATAACTGTGCTATCCACGATGACGTCCTGTTGGCTGCTACTTATGATTTTAGTTTTATTTAAGTTCATTTTAAGTCCTACTTTCCTAGATTGTTCATCCAGTTCGTTAATCATGGTGTTTAGTTCTTGGACATCGGTACTTATTAGGACTATATCATCGGCATATCTTAGATGGTTTAGATGTACTCCATCAATATTGAGACCTTTTTCTTTCCAATCCAAGTTTTTAAAGGCGTTTTCTAAAGCCAGTGTGAATAGCTTGGGCGATATGGTGTCACCCTGTCTTATACCTTTGCCGAGTATTATTTTATCTGTCTTGAGGTCATCGTCGATTTTTACTTGAAAGGTTGCCTTATCGTATATGTCTTTAATGATAGTAGAATATCTCGAATCGATTCGAGCATCTTCCATCGCCGCTAGAACGCCCAGTTTTCAACACTGTCGAATGCTTTATGATAATCTATGAACGCCAAATGTAAGGGGATATTGTATTCTGTTGTTTTTTCTATAATTGTCCTGAGTGTTTGTAGGTGATCGATAGTACTGAATCCTTTTCAAAAACCTGCCTGTTCCACTGGTTGATATGAATCCAGCTTTGTAGTCAGGCGATTAGTTATAATTCTAGTTAAGAGCTTATATAAATTTGACAATAGGCTTATAGGCCGATAGTTTTCTATGTTTGTGTGGTCTCCTTTTTTGTATATAAGAATGACCTCTGAGTGCATTAACTTTAATAATTTATATGGTATATAAAAAAAACAAAAATTTCAAGGTCATCAGATTTCAGTAAAGATTGGAAACAAACTTTGTTGAAAACTCATTTGGGGTGTGTTTTGTGAAGTCACTGATCCGTAACATAAATTTTGACTTAAGGGGTTCGTTTTGAGGGGTGAAATCGGAAATGAAAAAAAATTTTTTTTACTAGGTCATCGAGTGTGGTGTCAAATGAAAGCTTGTGGAAACACGAGTAAAAAAATATATATAATGTAATACTTGCGCACACTTTTCTTCGTATTACTTTTAAAAAATCGTTGTCCCCTAACTTATCTCGAAAAGTACTGATCAAAAAATTTTGAAAAAATTCTGGAATATTCTCCACGGGGTATAGATTGAACGAAAATTATCACGAGTGCATTACCTTTAATAATTTATTTGGTATATAAAAAAAAACACAAAATATCAAGGTCACCAGTTTTTCAGTAAAGATTGGAAACAAACTTTGTTGAAAACTTATTTGGGGTGTGTTTTGTGAAGTCACTGATCATTTTATACCACCCTAACAAAAATTTTTATTTTAAAAACAATCAACGTACGGAACACTAATTGTGCAAGTTCAACTTGCACTTGACCGGTTTTTTTTTAGAAAAACAACCCGCATTTTATACTTGTACACCTGGTATTTACCTTTATTTCCAATAAACTTGAATTACTGCTTTATTTTTCCAGCATCCAACAAGTTAAAGGTCAACTAACAGCTGAACAGGATCTTATCTCAAATTAACTTAATTTTTTACGGTCAAAGGCCTTACTGCTCAAACTAAATTGATGATTTGATATAGTGTCAATAAAAATATAACTCGTTTAACACTTTCAACTAACCTCTCGTTATGTGATAATGTTGTGATAACTGAAAATTTTATTAACAATAATAAATTTTATGAAGAAAAATAATACGAAAATTTTCCAAAATTCAACACTAAAAATATTTCTGTAATGTTTTAATCAATGTTAGATATTTTTTCGAGATATCAAAACAGTAGTTACTTCATTAAAATTCGTTTTATTGTTCTTAAGAGTAGTTGGAGCAGACAGAACTTATCGAAGACTTTGGGCATGTAAACTATTTGCTGTATAAATTTAATAAGAAGGAAATTTTTAAAGAATACTTACATCTATAATATATATAAAATGCAACGTCTTTCTGTCTGTCTGTCTGTCTGTCCGTTAGTGCGCTTATCACTGGAGAACCACTTATCCGATTTACGTACTTTTTTTTAAAAACATACATATGTTCTCTGGCCAGGTTATAGGCTATATTTTATTACGATAGGTAGTATAGGGAATGAGCAGTAACAATAATAGTGAATGAGGTCGGAAAAAGTTTGCCGCTAGCGCGTTCCCTTGCAGTACACAGCGTAAACCATTAAATTTGGAACAATATTACGTAATAGAGAATATCTATAATCTATATTATATAGAAAATGCAATGTCTCTCTGTCTGTCTGTCCATTAGTGCGTTTATCAGGCGAGAACCACTTATCCGATTTACGTGTCTTTTTTAAAATTCATGCATATATTCTTTGGCCAGGTTATATAGTAATAACTAGAATCTATATCTATAATATATGTAAAATACAACGTCTCTCTGTCTGCCTGTATGTCCGTTAGTGAGCTTATCCCTCGAGAACCACTTATCCGATTTACGAGATTTTTTAAATTCATACATATGTTCTCTGACCAGTTTATATAATAATAATAATAATAATCTATATAATATATATAAAACGCAATGTCTCTCTGTCTGTCTGTCTGTTAGTGTGCTTATCATTCGATTTACGTGATTTTTTTTTAATTCTTAATTTAATATATGTCAAAAAAAAATCTATAATATACATAAAACGTAACGTCTCTCTGTCTGTCTGTCTATCCATTACTGCGCTTAGCACTCAAGAACCACTTATCCGATTTACGTGTTTTTTTTTTAAATAAAATACAAAGGGAATAAAGAGAGACAAAATGCTAATATGTAGGAAAAGAGATGGAAGTTTAGCAGTAAGCTTCGCAGAAAGACTGAATAGATGGGGGAAATACTCTAAAGAAACACTAAATGGAGATGAAAATGAGTTGAATGAGAAATAGGAAGCAAAATTAACTGAAGGGCAGGAGGGGACAAATAAACCCTGGAAAGAAGAAATAAGAGAAATACTCAGAATCCAAAAAATAAGGCCCCGGGTGGAAATTGTAGAACTGATAAAAGCTGGAGGAGTAGATCTGGAAAATGAAATATGCCGGTTGGTGCAAGAAATATGGGAAACAGAAAAGATGCCAGTGAGCTGGAGAGAGTCGCTCATTTGTCCAATATACAAAAAAGGAGAAAAAAAACTATATGTGCTAATTATAGACCAATAGCCTTACTGGATGTCGTGTACAAGATAGTAGTGTTGACTATCAAAAACAGACTAGCAGAGAAAGCCGAATCTATTCTGGGAGAATACTAGTGTGGATTCAGGACCAGATATTTTCGATTAAGCAAATCTAAGATAATAGCTTAGAACAAAATTAGGCACTACACTTAATCTTTGTGGATTTCAGAGAAGCATATGACTCTGTAAATAGAGAAGGACTCTACAAGATAATGGAAGAACTAAAAATTCCAAGTAAATTGATTCGCATGATAAGAATGACCCTGAATGACACAGAAAATAGAGTGTTGGTTGAGGGCAAAGTATCAGACAAGTTTAAGGTGAAGAGAGAATTAAGACAGGGCGAACCAGTGTCGACATGTCCATTTAATTTGGTACTAGAGAAGATAATCCGGGAGTCAGAAATAAACACAAATGGAACAGTATACCAACAAACCTGCCAATGCTTGGCCTATGCGGATGATGTAGCAGTGATTGCAAGAGCAAAAGAGAACCTCAAAAGAGTAGGATAGAAGAAAGGGGAAGGATGAGAGGACTAAAGATAGATGAGGAAAAAAAACAAAATACATGGAAATTACAAGGCAGAAGGATAATAAAAACAACAAAAGTTTAGATATAATAAACAACTTAGGGCAAAGATATATATTTGAAAAAGTAGACAAATTTAATTATCTGGGAGTAACAATAACAGAGAGTGGACAAGAAAGAACGGAGATACAAGAAAGAATAGCGAAAGTACAGAGATGTTTGGGGGCAATGAATCCAATATTGAAATCAAAGAATGTATCAAGAAAAGCAAAAGAAAGAATATATACGACCGTTGTCAGACCCACGGTGACATATGGATGTGAAACGTGGAAACTAAATGCAAGAGAAAAGGAGACGTTGGAGGTGTGGGAAAGGAAAGCTTTGAGAAGAATCTGCGGAGGAAGGAAAAAAGAGGGACTGTGGAGAAGAAAAACAAACTACGAATTAAAATGCCTATATACGAAACCCCTTATAAGCCAAATCAAAATAAGCCAGCTATTAAGATGGTTGGGGCACGTGGCAAGGATGAAGGAAGAAAGACAGGCAAAGCAAGCCCTAATAAGAGGAGTGGTTGGAAGAAGAGGCCAGGGTAGACCTCGATCTACATGGATTCAGGCAGTAAAGCAAGATCTGGAGTTGATGGGAATCCCGCACTGGAAAAAGCTAACAAGAGACAAACAGAAGTGGAGACAAGTATGCAACCAAGCCATGAGCCTCTAAGGCCCCTTGAGCTATATAATAATATAAACATAACGAATAAGCAGTGACGATAAAGGTGAATCAAGTCCACGCGAGCGGAGCTGCGGGCACGGCTAGTTATAATATATACGAGGTGTACATGTATGAAATGCGGATTTCAGACAACAGATGGTACACCAATGCAGTTTGTACTATAAAGATTTGACACTGCGCCATTTTGTTGTGTCATCAAGTGTCAAACTCGCGAGTGATAAATTGGAAAAGTGTGTGCATAGTGTTGTGTTGCTGTGTTCAATATGTCGAAATTTATACCGAACAAAGAGCATTCGCGGACAGCATTAAATTTTTGTTTTCATTTGAAGAAAACTGCTGTTGAATCATACCGATTACTTCGAGAAGCTTATGGTGAACATGCTCCATCGCAAGATACGTTGTGAACGATGGTTTGGGCGTTTCAAAAGTGGTGACTTCGTTGTTGCAGACAAGGAACGTGGAAAACCGCCATGGGATGGGAAAGATTCAGAAGCCGGTAGATGGGTACCATATGAGTTGAACGACAGGCAAATGGAAAAGCGCAAAAACATGTGTGACATTTTGCCCGCTCGGTACAAAAGTCGTTTTTGCATCGTATAGTTACAGGGGATGAAAAGTGGATTTATTTTGAAAATCCCAAGCACAAAAAATCATGGGTAGACCCAGGCGCACCATCCACATCGACCGCAAGACCGAATCGCTTTGGCAGAAAGACGATGCTCTGTGTTTGGTGGGACCAGAGGGGCGTGGCCTATTATGAGCTGATAAAACCTGGGGAAACGGTTAATACTAAACGTTACCAACAACAATTGACCGATTTGAACCGTACGCTGCTTGAAAAAAGGTCAGAATACCGAAAGAGGCAACACAAAGTCATTTTTCTTCATGATAATGCTCCATCACATACGGCAAAACCAGTTCGCGACACGTGATGTGAAATGGATCGATGAATGGTTCGTAGCAAAAAGGGAAGATTTTTACTGGCGTGGTATTCACAAATGGCCCGAAAGATGGGAAAAATGTATAACAAGCGATGGAGCATACTTTGAATAAAGCACTTTTTATCATTCTTCCGAATTTAACATGTTTTTTTTAAAAAAAATCAGCATTTCATACTTGTACACCTGGTACTCGTATTTTTTCATAAAACATTCTACCAGTTGTCAAAGTATGCTACTTATAAAATCGTTTCTCGCCAAATCAGTGATTCACTAGAAATTCCAATGAGTGCTGTAAGGACAAGCTGAAAACACTGGACAGAATTGCAACTCTGTCTTAGGCAAAATAAGAATTTTGCTACGCTGTCGTGCAACATCAGTAAAAAACAGAATTATCGCACGTGGTCTGGTACTAAAACAAGCTGTGTACCGGTGTCACTTATATTTGTATTTTTAATAGCAGGTTATAAATGTATAACTTATTTATTAAACTACAGATTTAGAAAACATTCAGTTATGCGTTATGAATATAATGTAAATTAATTTATTTTCTATTATCTAAAATTATTCACTTCATAAGATTAGATTTTTAATGACATTGAAAAAGTCAGTCACCAAGGAATTTTTAAAATTTTTATAGTATTAGAACGCTATATATTTCGTTCGCATGTCATCCAGTCAGCAAGTTTTCAGACCAGGTTTGATTACATTTTAATGTAAACATGCTGAGCCTTGATCTTTAACCGACTTCAAAAGGAGAAGGTTCTCCATTCGATGCGTATGTATTTTTTTTAATGTATGTTCCCGCATAACTCTTGGATGATTCTTTTTAGTGTTCCGTACAGAACACTTATAAGATGACTTCGGTGCCTGTCTGTCTGTCACACCCGATTTTCTCCGAAACTATTTGTCATAGAAAGTTCAAATTTGGTAATAATATAGGAATTGATGGCCTCATCAGAGCCGTGTAGTTTTGAAAGTTAAATTTTGACTTAAGCAGTTAGTTTTGGGGATAAAATCGGAAGTGAAAAAAAAAAATTACTAGGTCATCGAGTGTGGTGTCAAATGAAAGCTTGTGAAAACACGAGTAAAAAATGGATATATAATGTAATACTTGGGCTCACTTTTCTTTGTATTATTTTTAAAAAATCACGAAAAAATCGCTGTCCCCCACCTCATCTCAAAAAGTACTGACCAAAAAAATTTTGAAAAAATTCTGGAATATTCTCCACGGGGTGTAGATTGAACGAAAATTATCACGAGTGCATTACCTTTAATAATTTATTTGGCATATAAAAAAAAACAAAAATTTCAAGGTCATCAGTATTCAGTAAAGACTGGAAACAAACTTTGTTGAAAACTCCTTTGGGGTGTGTTTTGTGAAGTCACTGATCCTTTTATACCACCGTAACAATTTTTTTTATTTTAAAAGCAATCAACGTACGGAACACTAATTGTGCAAGTTCAACTTGCATTGACCGGTTTTTTTATTCGAGAGAGAATACATTCGAGATGGTCCCATATAAATTTTATTAAAATTGATTATGTAATTTCTGAAAAAATCCTGAAAAATTTAAATTTATGTAATAAAACACCGATAACTCTGGCAAATATGTACCGACTTGGATGATCCTTTTTTTATTCCAGACAGTACACATATGAGATGGTCTTATACAAATTTTATTGAATAAAAGCAGCACACAAAATTTTGCCGCCGGAAAGTAAAAATAATGTTTTTGAAACACTTCTAAAATATCTCCAAAATAAAATATTGGTTTAATTTGACAATTCAGTTATAAATTCGGTTTAAACAAATCCTACAAATGTTAAAAACAGCTACTATTTATTATTATTAGTTCTTTATAAAGAGATAACTTTTGAAGTCGGCGCCAATTTTTTGTGTCAATGTAACAAATTATAACATTAACACCTAATTAGATAATAAAACACACAAAAAAAACGATATTGACACAAAAATTGGAGTCGACTTCAAAAGGTTTTTTTTTTTGTTAATAAGTTTTTTTTTCTAGAAATTTTTTCACGGACGTTAAGTATTGAAGTTGTTTATAATTATTTTCGCTAGGAGTGACACGGCCTCCTGGTATGATCTAAGGTATGATCCTTTTTGAAAATCGCAAAATTGCAAAGCTGGAAGGGTCAAGTACTATACCGGGGTCAGCAGTATTTGTTTTTAAAGTTACCGCTGAACATCCAATAGTAGTATTAGTATTCTATTTTTACAGTTACTGCCAAACATAACGGCATTAGTGCCCCATTTGCTTATAACAATCCAGGTACCCAAGCACTCACTTGAAGATCTTGGCCCAATAAGCCGTTTTACTATATGTCTCTTCTCAGTAGTAGGTTAATTACTTTTATAAAGATAACTTGAACCACCAAACTGATTTAAATGATTTTTTCACTTCGACTTAAAAAAAATAATATGAAAATTTTCCAAAATTCTACACTAAAAATATTTCTATAATGTTTTAATCAATGTTAGATATTTTTTCGAGATATTAAAACAGTAGTTACTTCATTAAAATTCGTTTTATGGTTCTTAAGTGTAGAACAGGCAGAAGTTATCGAAGACTTTGGGCATGTAAACTATTTGCTGTATAAATTCAATAAGAAGGAAATTGTTAAGGAATACTTACATTACAATATATACTCGCATTTTTTTCCAAAACATTCTACCAGTTGTCAAAGTATGTTACTTATAAAATCGTTTCTCGCCCAATCAGTGATTCATTAGAAATTCCAATGAGTGCTGTAAGAACAAGCTGAAAACACTGGACAGAATTGCAACTCTGTCTTAGGCAAAATAATAATTTTGCTACGCTGTCGTGCAACATCGGTAAAAACAGAATTATCGCACGTAGTCTGGTACTAAAACAAGCTGTGTACCGGTGCCACTTATATTTGTATTTTTAATAGCAGGTTATATGTATAACTTATTTATTAAACTACAGATTTAGAAAACATTCAGTTATGCCTTATGAATATAATGTAATTTAATTTATTTTCTATTATCTAAAATTATTCACTTCATAAGATTAGATTTTTAATGACATTGAAAAAGTCAGTCATCAAGGAATTTTTAAAATTTTTATAGTATTAGAACGCTATATATTTCGTTCGCATGTCATGCAGTCAGGCAGTTTTCAGACCAGGTTTGATTGCATTTTAATGTAAACATGCTGAGCCTTGATCTTTAACCGACTTCAAAAAGGAGAAGATTCTCAATTCGACGCGTATGTATTTTTTTTTAATGTATGTTCCCGCATAACTAACTTTTTTTATTCGAGAGAGTATACATTCGAGATGGTCCCAGATAAATTTTATTGAAATTGATTATGTAATTTCTGAAAAAATCCTGAAAAACTTAAAGTTTTGTAATAAAACACCGATAACTTTGGCAAATATGTACCGATTTGGATAATTCTCTTTTTATTCAAGAGGATATACATTCGAGATGATCTCATATAAATTTTATTGAAATTGGTTATGTAGTTCCTGAAAAAAATCCTGAAAAACTTAAATTTTTGTAATAAAACACCGATAACTCTGGCAAATATGTACCGACTTGGATGATCTCTTTTTTATTCGAGACAGTACACGTATGAGATGGTCTTATATAAATTTTATAAATTTTACTGAATAAAAGTAGCACACAAAATTTTGCAGCTGGAAAGTAAAAGATTATGTTTTTGAAACATTCGTAAAATATCCCCAAAATAAGATATTGGTTTAATTTGACAATTCAGTTATTAATTTGGTTTAATCAAATCCTACAAATGTTAAAAACAGCTATTATTTATTATTATTACTTCTTTATAAAAAGATAACTTTTGAAGTCGGCGCCAATTTTTTGTGCCAATGTAACAAATCATAACATTAACACCTAATTAGATAATAAAATACTTGCCTTGGTTTGACCGAAAATGCAAAGAAGCTGTTGCTTCTAAACACCTTGCGTACCGACAATGGCATGAATACCATAAATCGTAACACATCTGTTCGTGCCAGGAACAGATGCAAAGAGGTTATCGACGAAACCAAGGAGGTACATAATCAACGGATTAGAAACAAACTTCTCGCTTGTCCCCGAAAATTCCAGGTCTTTTTGTTCGGTCGCTAAGGTAGTTAGTCAAAATTTCAGCAAATCCACCATACCACCACCCACACGGCCAGATAATTCTATTGCAACGACACCTGTTGAGAAAGCGAACTTATTGGCTGAACTCTTTGCTTCACATTCTACTGTCAATCTCCAAGGAAAAACACCACCTACTATTCCCATAGTGCAGTCAAGGATGCCCGATGTTGTCTTCAGACAGCGTATCATAAAGCGTATACTGATGAAGCTAGACACCAAAAAAGGCTTCTGGCCCTGGCGGAATACCTGCCATAGTTCTTAAAAACTGTGCGAGGGAACTAACACCAGTTTTCTGTAGACTTTTCAACCTATCCTACAGAAAGGGAATAGTTCCTTCCTGCTGGAAATGTGCTACAGTTCAGCCGATACCTAAAAAAAGGCAAGAAGACCTTGCCAAATAACTACCGACCAATCGCACTGCTTTCAATAATATTGAAAGTCATGGAAAAGGCTATCAATCAGCATCTTCTAAAATATCTTGAAGGATTCAACATTATTAGCGATCACCAATATGGCTTTCGTAAAAATAGATCAACAGGAGATCTTCTGACTTATGTAACATATGTCTGGAACAACGCAATTGAACACTTTGGAGAATCTCGAGCGGTTGCTCTTGACATATCCAAGGCATTCGACCGTGTTTGGCACGATGGGCTGTTGGCTAAGCTACGTTCTTATGGTATGTCTGAAAGGTTCTGTTTGTGGCTCTCATGTTTCCTCAAAGAGCGTTCTTTACGAGTGGCAGTCGACGAATTTCTTTCTAACACCTTCACTATCAACGCCGGTATACCCCAAGGCTCCATACTGTCTCCTACTCTCTTTCTCATTTACATTAACGATCTGCTGGAAAAGACCGAGAATCCAATCTATAGCTTTGCAGATGACAGTACACATATCTCTTCATTCACTTTGAACGCTCGGACATCGGCTACTCAGACGAATATCCGCAGACAGCAGGAAGTCATTCAACTTAACAAAGACCCGGAAGAAATTCTATCTTGGGGTGACAGTAACCAAGTGGAATTTAACGCTACAAAAACCCAGGTGACAGTTTTCTCTAAAAAAGTTAACGTTGCTGAACCCGACATAGTTATGTCGGGGCACCCCATCCCTCTAACATCGTCACTCAATTTGTTGGGCATTAATTTGGGAGCAAATATGTCCTAGCATGAACATGTTGCAGGCATAGCAAGAAGAGCTTCTCAAAAGTTGGGAATATTATTTCGAACCAGAAAATTTTACACTCCACAACAACTGTTAATTCTTTACAAAGCTCAAATTCGACCAATTATGGAATACTGCTCCCAAACATACACTGCATTTGTTGGATTCTATACAGAGAAGAGCTGTTCGTCTCATTGGAGACTCGGAACTGACCGACTTTCATGGAAAGTGTTCGAAGGATGTGGCCCGCTTAATTCCTCCAAGAGCGGTGCATGTTAGAAGTACACGTCGCGCTAATTCCGCACATCCGTATGAGGTTCAGCTTGTTACTCCTCGTACAATGCTCTTAAAGCAGTCTTTTTATGGAGAACATCATCCCTTATATAATAATTTGCCCAGGACTGTGTTTCCCACCGAGTACAATCTATAGCGATTCAAGAACAACGTGAATCGCTTTCTCCGCACACGTGTCGCTCCTATAGCGCTTTAGGGACTTCCCTGTAGCACGTGTGCTAGACCCATAAAAAAAAATACACAAAAAAAACGACATTGACACAAAAATTGGAGTTGATTTCAAAAGGTTTTTTTTTTTGTTAACAAGTTTTTTTTTCTAGAAATTTTTCATGAACGTTAAGTATTGAAGTTGTTTATAATTATTTTCGCTAGGTGTGACACGGCCCCCTGGTATGATCTAAGGTATGATCCTTTTTGAAAATCGGAAAATTGCAAAGCTGAAAGGGTCAAGTACTATACCGGGGTCAGCAGTATTTGTTTTTGAAGTTACCGCTGAACATCCAATAGTAGTATTAGTATTCTATTTTTACAGTTACTGCCAAACATAACGGCATTAGTGCCCCATTCGCTTATAATAATCCAGGTACCCAAGCACTCACTTGAAGATCTTGGTCCAATAAGCCGTTTTAACTATATATCTCTTCTCAGAAGTAGGTTAATTACTTTTATAAAGATAACTTGAACCACCAAACTGATTTAAATGACTTTTTCACTTTGACTTAAAAAAAATAATATGAAAATTTTCCGAAATTCTACACTAAAAATATTTCTATAATGTTTTAATCAATGTTAGATATTTTTTCGAGATATCAAAACAGTAGTTACTTCATTAAAATTCGTTTTATGGTTCTTAAGAGTAGAACAGGCAGAACTTATCGAAGACTTTGGGCATGTAAACTATTTGCTGTATAGATTCAATAAGAAGGAAATTGTTAAGGAATACTTCCATTACAATATATACTCGCATTTTTTTCTAAAACATTCTACCAGTTGTCAAAGTATGTTACTTATAAAATCGTTTCTCGTCAAATCAGTGATTCACTAGAAATTCCAATGAGTGCTGTAAGGACAAGCTGAAAACACTGGACAGAATTGCAACTCTGTCTTAGGCAAAATAATAATTTTGCTACGCTGTCGTGCAACATCAGTAAAAACAGAATTATCGCACGTGGTCTGGTACTAAAACAAGCTGTGTACCGGTGTCACTTATATTTGTATTTTTTAATAGCAGGTTATATGTATAACTTATTTATTAAACTACAGATTTAGAAAACATTCAGTTATGCCTTATGAATATAATGTAAATTAATTTATTTTCTATTATCTAAAATTATTCACTTCATAAGATTAGATTTTTAATGACATTGAAAAAGTCAATCACGAAGGAATTTTTAAAATTTTTATAGTATTAGAACGCTATATATTTCGTTTGCATGTCATCCAGTCAGCCAGTTTTCAGACCAGGTTTGATTGCATTTTAATGTAAACATACTGAGCCTTGATCTTTAACCGACTTCAAAAAGGAGAAGGTTCTCAATTCGACGCGTATGTATTTTTTTTAATGTATGTTCCCGCATAACTAACCTTTTTTATTCGAGAGGGTGTACAATCGAGATGGTCCCACATAAATTTTATTGAAATTGATTATGTAATTTCTGAAAAAATCCTGAAAAACTTAAATTTTTGTAATAAAACACCGATAACTCTGGCAAATATGTACCGATTTGGATGTTTCTTTTTTTATTCGAGACAGTACACGTATGAGATGGTCCTATATAAATTTTATGAAATGTAATTTTTTAATAAAAGCAGCACATAAAATTTTGCCGCTAGAAAGTAAAAAATTATGTTTTTGAAATACTCGTAAAATACCAAGATATCAGAACAGCGTTAGGTAAAGCTTCTAGCATCATATCAGACAACCAAATCTCAAAATTAACAGTCATGAATCATCAGCCCCCTCTACTTTATTCATTAGTCAAATTACATAAAGAAAATCATTCTATTAGACCTGTAGCCTGTAAGCCCCAGCTTACAAACTCTCAAAATTTCTCATAGATATCATTAAAACGCACATTAACTTCACCCCAACTTACACAATAAAAAATTTGTTAGAATTAACGGAAAAAATTTCCAACGTCTTTCTACCAGAAAATTCAAAACTAGTATCATTTGACGTCCAAAACCTTTTCCCTAGCATACCCCCGGATGAAACAGTAAAAATCATAAAAACATTTCTAATCAAAAATAAAGTTAATATCGTTATACAACAAGACATACTAAATTTATTAAACACGAGCCTCAATCAAAATTATTTTTACTTTAATAATACGTTTTATAATAGTTCTGAGGGTCTCATAATGGGTAGTCCACTTAGGCCGCTTTTAGCAGAAATATTTATGGATAACCTAGAAAAACAAATACATCGACAAGAATTTATCAAATCATTTTTGTATTGGTACCGCTACGTAGACGACATCTTTGCTTGTTTTAATGGTACAGAGCGTCAACTTGACAATGTTTTTAACTATATAAACTCAATACATAAAAATATTAAATTCACTATGGAACTAGAAGTCGACAATAAAATTAATTTTCTTGACTTAACGA
Organism: Pachyrhynchus sulphureomaculatus; assembly: GCA_019049505.1. NCBI lineage: Eukaryota > Metazoa > Arthropoda > Insecta > Coleoptera > Curculionidae > Pachyrhynchus > Pachyrhynchus sulphureomaculatus. The sequence goes on along the minus strand of CM032446.1, from coordinate 253,283,931 downwards.
TAACCAGACATTACAACAAACACAAATTCTCTATTTTTCACAAACCCTCACATACAGATACTACAATAAACATAAAATCAACTCACCCCCTACAACACAAATTGGCAACTTACCACAGTATGTTGCATAGACTTGTAAGTGTCCCCTTATCTGTAGATGATTTTAATAAAGAGTTAAATCTAATAAAACAAATTGCTGTTAACAACGGATATTCTCCTGACACCACAGACTCAATTCTAAACAAAAAATTAAAAAATAAAGCAATTTCTTTAGTACACCCCAAGAAAGAAAACACAGGGAAAAAATTTAATGTTTTAACCTGTTTTGGTAACACGTCAGAGAAAATTAAAAGCCACTTAAACAAATATAATATCAACATAGCTATTAGAACAAATAACTCGTTAGGAAAATTCATTAAAAACGCACAGGGAAAACAAAATAGATCAAAAAAATCTGGAGTGTATCAGTTAAATTGTGGTTCTTGTCATAAAAGTTACATAGGTCAGACAGGTAGCTCATTCGAAACTCGGATTTTAGAACATAAAAGAAGCTATTTAAAAAAAAAACTGACTCAGCGTACAGTAATCATTTAATAGAATCAAATCATCTTTTTGACGATAAATTTAAAATTCTACACATACAAAACAAAGGCGTAAAATTAAACCTATCAGAAAATTTAGAAATAAATAGAATTAAAAATTCAGACATCATCTTAAACGACCAAAAAGATACCTGTCTGGCCCATGGTAACTCCCCTTTACTCAATTTATACAATTAATATTCAGAATGGATTTCCCAGCAATATTCATTAGCATATAGTATTAATTTTATTACCTATCTTCCTTAGGGTATTTGTATAAATGTAACAACACTAATACTCAAATATCATTTTGTATCAGTGAAACTAAATAAAGTGGAAATTTGACAAGAACAAATCTTTCATTACATTCGTTAGGAATTTCCATCAAGTAACACCCACAACAATACAAAGTTTTTCTGTCCTTCTTGGTTTTCTAACTGCTGTTATTGTTATTGGTACTGACAAATTTTATAGATATTATTATTTATGCGAATCTAATTAACACGAAAGTCAGTAAACATATAAAACGTGCCATAACACACCAAATACCCGACTTACAACGTAAATTGTCATTGTCGTACATGATTTTTTTACACGTTGTGAGTATACCAGCTGCTAAAATCACCTTAGTTCGAGAAATTGCAAGTAATTTCTACATTTTATGCTTATTTGTATAGCTAGCGACTGACATTGCAACTAAGTTATTCTTTATTAGCCTCGATTTAATTATTCCACCGAAGCAAATGCTTCAGGATTTATTCGAAGTACTGTCAGCTGTGAGAAAGGTGCTGTAGTGCATTACATTACAAAATATTTGTAATAACTGTCAGTTATTATTACTTATATTGAATTCTATTATGTATCTTTTATTAACTAAGCAAGAAGAAGGAATAAATAGAAAAAAAGTAAAAAGGAGAATATGATAAATTGGATTTAAACACAATAAAAGTTTATGTTGGTTTTTTGTATGTTATCTTTAACTTTCTTATTCTACTTCTCAAAAAGTTCGTTATTGTTCTATTAGGTAACCGACTGCAACCCTTCTAAAGATTCTATAGCACAAAACTCGGAAATTAACTTTTTATTTCCTCTACCACTACATTTCACAGCTATTAAACTAACGGTAAATGGTCATCGCTGGCGAAAGCTTGTACTTTCCGTCATTGTTTCCTTACCAGACAATAAACTAATAAAACTGCGAGATCAGACCGAAAGCAAAATCATGGACCAGATCGAGAGCCAGTCCTTAGAGTATACCAAGAGGGGAGTCGTTCCAATCAAGGCTTGCACCCGATTTCGCGCCGCCTGTCCCATACCCGTTATGTGGGACTCATAAGCCATGAATGATAAAATAAAATAGATATAAAATTAAAAATTTTGGTTGACGCAATATACATACATAATCCTTCCTCTTCTACCTTACGGTGTCGAAGTAGTGGAGCAGGTAATGCGTCGCCACTCCTTTCGGTCCTCTGTCATTTTCTCCGCCTTTTCCAGGTAATGTTCTTCTCTTTCGAGATTTTTCCAATACCATCATTCTACGTTCTTGTTGGCCTACCTCTTTTCACGCTTCTTATACACTGCCACTTTCCATATTTTCTTTACCATTCTACAGTCGCTCATTCGCACCATGTGCCCGAACCACGTTAACTATTTTTTCTCCAAAGTTGTTACCACGGAATTCACATTACACCTTTCACGGACTATAGTATTTCCGATGCGGTCTCGTCATTCCGATAGCCGCCCTCAAAAGGCGCATTTCACACGCCTGGATTCTACTTCGGTTTTGCTCATCCAAACTCCAAGTATCACCCACATACAGCAGCACCGGGATGTACACCGTATTGAACACCCTTATTTTAGTATTCAGATTAACTTCTCTTTTTCTAATAAATGATTTGTTCAATGCGTAGAATAACTTAGTTGCCCCGGTCACTCTACTATCCACTTCAGTATCAAGCTTTCCACATGCACTCAAAACGGATCCCAGGTACCTAAAATCCTCAACCTGCTTAATTTTCACATCATTGATGGTGATATCTGCTTCTCTCGGTGTTTTAGCGATCACTATCAGCTCTGTCTTAGCCGCATTCAGTTTCATTCCATATTTTACAAAGATATCATTCCATACATTCAGGTTTGTCTGCATGTCCCTTTCCGAACTTGTCACAATGACCAGATCATCTGCATATACAAATTCCGAAACATATACATGCCCCGGTTTGTAGACACCCACTTTCGTCTTCTTGACCTTACTCCTGGCTTCCTTCGAGATTTGATCCATCAACGCAATAAACAGTAAAGGACTTAACACACCGCCCTGTCTCACTCCTGCCTTCGTTTCATTCGACACTTGGTTGTTTGTTCTTACTATATTACGGGTACGCGAGTACATACTCTTTATGGCTCGCATCAGCTTATGGTCAACGCCTTTACGTTCCAATGCTTCCCATATTTTATCTCTTGGAGCACTATCAAATGCTTTTTCCAGGTCTATAAAACACATGTACATGCTATCATCATATTTCAGGTTTTTTTCTACTAGCTGTCTAACTGTAAATATCAGATTCGTTGTACCACGGCCCGATCTAAAGCCGCACCTATTACCATCAAGTGTACATTCAATAATGTCTCTTAGCCTCTTCTCTAGTATAATTTCATATACCTTGCTGGCTACAGTCAGCAGTGAAATACCTCTATAATCTCCACATTTATGAATATCACCTTTCTTGAATAGTGGTAGAATAGTTGACAATGTCCAGTCTCTAGGTATGTCGCCCCTATTCCATGCAGTTCTTATTATCTTGTGCAGTAGCTGCAACCCTTCTCCATCTAAATATTTAATCATTTCGGCCTAGATATTATCATGTCCTGTAGCTTTTCCGTTTTTCAGTTTAGCAAGAGCTATTTGTAGTTCTTCCACTTTAATATCATCATCAGTTTCTATTGTATAATCTATTTTCTGCGCAGGCTTATCAGTGGCCATTACATCTCCATCCAACACCTCCACAAAGTGTTGTTGTCATCTCTCTATAATTCGTTCATCTGATAACGGCAGATTGCCTTCCCATTCCTCAATGCCAGTACACCACTATTTCTATCTTTCTTTAAATTTCTCAGCATTTTGTAGAGTAGTTTTGCATTGCCTTTACTGTCCTCTTCCATCTTGTTACCAAATTCTTCCGCAACGCAATATATAATATAATTATTATTTTTCACAAATACATTATAGTTTTAACAACAAACTAAAAAAAAATAAAAATGGCGGAGATATATGTAGGACCCTCTTTTGAAAATCCTTGCTACCGGTGGAATTTTTTTCTCAGTCAGGAATCGTCTAAAAATTAAATAAATCACTTTTAATTATTAAGAAGGATCACAGCTAAGTGGCCACATATGGAAAAAATTTAAAAAAAATTTTTGTGACAGCCGTTCGAAAATAAACTCGGTTTTTTCACAAAAATTTTGAGCTTTAAAAATTAATAAAAAATGAACGGTGCATCCAATCGAAAAAAAAACCATATGTAAACTTCAAGATAATATTATGAAGAATATGTGGTATAAATTTTATCAAAATCGGTTCAGTAGATCTCGAGATATTGAGTTTGGAAAAAGTAGTTTCGAGAAAAATTTAAAAGAAAAAAGTACCGCCTCCGCGTCTTAAAAGTCTATATATATTTTTTTTTATTACCTTCAATCTGCAATTCCATTTTGTAAAGCTTGAAATATTCTTAAAAGTATAAATAATAAATCTAACCAAAGAAAAAAATTCTATTTTTTGAAAATTTGAAGGTGGCGTAACTCCTTAGGTGGAACTGGACTAAATTATGTTCCCGTTTACCGTCATCTGCTAGCGTTATTGTAAAACATCGTTATTTATCGTCCCTGTTCCCTTCGGTACTCTCTCTTACCGTCGCTTGTTGTTATTACTGTTTGCTGTGCGTAGTGGTTGTATTGGTTACTATGGGTCTTTTATCACGCGAATCCCAAAGATGGTGTCTCAAATCTAATCGTTCGATAACTTAACCAAAAGTCAGCCGACCATACAATAGATAGAAATGTAGTCCTCAGAGTATACCAAGAGAGAAGTCATTCCAATCAAGGCTTGCAGCCGATCATGCGCCGCCTGTCCCCGTACCCGTTATGCCGGACTCATAAACCATATGGCTTTTAAACAATATCGACGCAATTAGATGGACATGTAATATATTCTGTTTACTAGCCGTCCCTCAGAGCTTCCTGCCCATATCAAAACCTTATAGAATTACCGTTAACCATTTTCATTTGGGTTCAGCGTCTACCGTCATCAATTATGTTCCCGTTTACCGTCAACAGTGAGTGTTTATCGTCGTCTGCTAGCATTATTGTAAAACATCGTCATTTATCGTCACAGTGCCCTTCGGTACTTGCTGTTACCGTCGCTTTACTTAATACTATCTACTGTGGGTAGTTATTGTATTGGTTACTATGGGTCCTTCAGCACGCGAATCCCAAAGATGGTGTCTTAAATATAATCGTTCGATAACTTAACCAAAAGTCAGCCGACCATACAATAGATAGAAATGTAGTCCTCAGAGTATACCAAGAGAGAAGTCATTCCAATCAAGGCTTGCAGCCGATCATGCGCCGCCTGCCCGTACCCGTTATGCCGGACTCATAAACCATATGGCTTTTAATCAATATCAACGCAATTAGATGGACATGTAATATAATCTGTTTACTAGCCGTCCTTCAGAGCTTCCTGTCCATGTCAAAACCTTATAGAATTACTGTTAACCGTTTTCATTTGGGTTCAGCGTCTACCGTCATCAATTATGTTCCCATTTACCGTCAACAGTGAGTGTTTATCGTCGTCTGCTAGCATTATTGTAAAACAACGTCATTTATCGTCTCTGTGCCCTTCGGTACTTGCTGTTACCGTCGCTTGTTGTTATTACTGTCTACTGTAGGTACAGTCCCTGGCCAAATTATTAGACGCACTGTATTTTTTTTAGTAATTTTATGTTTCTTAAGAGTTTTTATGCAATAATGGAATATTTAAACTCCAATATTATTGATTTTTATTTAAAAGAATTGTTGTAGACTACATATTTATATTTATTTTTAACATATGGCAACACTGTGTTGACAAAGTGATACATGAACGTAAAGAAGTACAAACCTGTATCAGTCGCGATCGGAATCGAGTCAGGTACGGACGTGTTTTCTGTGGCTTTATGGACTGTGATTGTTTGTTTAACAGTTTTATACTACTCAGTTATTAGTTTATTTTGTATGCAGTGTTTTAAAAAAGTAATTGGACTATTTTCATTATGGGTAGAAAAGGCGATCTTTCACCACGTAAAAAAGCTGAAGTGAAGGCCCTTGTGATTGCGAAAACATTTACAAACCGAGAAATATCACGAAGATTGGAGGTTTCTGAAGCTAGTGTACGACGCATAAAAAAGAAAATTGAGTCAGGGAAGGAATTAAGCCCGAAAAGAAAGAAAAGATGCGGTAGAAAACCAATTTTCACTCCACGGTCAGAGAGATGTTTGAAGAAAATTTGTGTAGAAAACAGATTTGCTACCACAAAGGTAATAAAATCACAACTCCAGGATGCTAGCGTAAATGCTTCTGAGCGCACTGTTCGAAGAAAATTGAAAGAATTAGATTTTAAGGCCTGTCGCCCCGCCAGGAAGCCCAAGTTAACAGCTGCAATGAAAGCAAAGCGCCTGAAGTGGGCCAAACAATGGCAAGACAAAGATGTGGACTTCTGGAGATCGGTAAGATACAGCAATTTAATCAATAATTGATACATTATTATCATTTTCAGTTAAATAAAGCAAATAAACATGGAAGTTTATATATTTTTCCTATTTTTGACAGGTCTGCTTCAGTGACGAAAGCACATTTTGCAGAATAAAGCTCAGTATGTGCGTCGTCGTCATGGAGAAAAGTTTCATCCTGATTGTGTCGTCCCGACGGTTAAACATCCCACCAAAGTGATGATTTGGTCAGTCATCAGTGGCAAGGGCACTGGACGTCTGTACGTCGTCAAAGGAATAATGAGGCAAGATCAGTACAAAGAAGTATTACAAAATCGGTTGATTCCGCAGCTCAGAGAATGGTTTCCAAATGGGGAACCATTCACTTTCATGCAAGATGGAGCTCCCTGCCACACACTGCTCGATCTGTTAAAGCTTTTTTGGCAGAAAAAAATATCCCTCTGTTGGATTGGCCCCATTGAAAATGTGTGGGAACTGATGAAAAGAGAAGTGGCTAAAGATGTGATTACCAACAAAAACCCAGCTCCTAGAAAAGATTATTCATGTGTGGAATCATCATCCTCAAATGCAGGAGACAGTACAATCTTGCATTGATAGCATACCGCGCAGAATTAAAGCTTTGATAGCGGCTGAAGGTGGCTCAACTAAATATTGACTTTTACTAACATTAATTTCACTTTTCTTTAAAACTTAATAAACTTATGCTTTTCTAAATTAATGCTGTTTTATTTATGTCAGATAAATAGGTAATTGATTGGATAATATAAAAATAAAAAAACAAATCAATTTAAAATAATGAAACGGTACAATATCACTCGGTAATTAATATTTTACATGAAATCTTGCAGTGCGTCTAATAATTTGGCCAGTGACTGTAGTTGTATTGCTTAATATGGGTCCTTTAACACGCGAATCCCAAAGGTGGTGTCTGAAATCTAATCGTTCGCTAACTTAACCGAAAGTTGTACATTACATAAATATGTAAATTTACTTACTAACTCCATTTTTAATAACCGCTGATAAAAGTTTTGTACTTAAATTCCTTATAACGCGCGCCCATGTACTTACTACAATAATTTATACATTATATGTAATTTCTATATATTAAGTTATAAGGTATATTAATCATTAAGCCTACGAATGAAATAAATAATGGATTTATTCGACATCCCGAAAGGGAACAAGCGCATCAAAATACGACAAGCCATCGAGCCAAGATCTATTGCGACAAGTTTCGTAATTTCCATAAAGGTGCATAAAACTACATCAAATGACATTTAAGGTTACTCGTATGGCATGTCGTCGTGGGAGTACGGATAATCATGAAGTGTACAGAAATTAAGCAAAAGGTATTTCCGCAGTCGTTATCTTGATATTTATTAGATAATATGTATACTAATTAATGGAAGGAGCTATTCATCCTGTTTCGTAAGGATTATCTGCTAAATTATGCCTGTGGGTGTCTCAATTTAGGTTGTCTGAAAATTACTGTGCAATACAGAGTCTGTCCCAAAAATCAGTAGAAAGATTTTTTCTTGCCGACGCCAATGACTGGAGTGGTGGGCGGCCTTGGGAAAGTAACACAACCCGCATCATTTGGCTGCAGGCCGTTACAGTGTGCAGATCCCTGGTAGACTGGACCGCTGTTCGAGGATTGCGTCACGAATTCACGATGCCACGTTCCATGGACACAGTGCGACGAAAATGTGCAAAAAGTGAGAGTCACGCTCAATCCCGATTAACGCCTGAATGTCAGAATGTTAGCAAAAGGGTGTAATATTCCGACAACCACAGTGCATCGTATTCTTAGAGAAGATTTAGCCATGAGAACGGTGCCCCAGCCACTCTATAGCCCCGATGTAGGAGTTTGCAAGGGAACCATTTTGGAATGCTGGATAACGTCAAAGAGACCGTAATGAGGTGCCTGAACGAAGTTCCCGTCGACGCCTTCCAGAAAGCGTACTGCGACTGGCAGAGGCGCTGGCAACGGTGTGTCGATGCACAAGGGTGCTATTTATATATACGAGGCTGGTTTGAAAAGTCCGTGCAAAAATAAAAACTACTTATGTGTTTGGGGTAAACCTTTTTTATTTTTCGACATAGTCTCCTTTTAGGCTTATACACTTCGTCCAACGATGTTCTAGTTTGTTGATCCCTTCCGAATAATAGGATTTGTCCAAGTCTGCAAAATATCCATTAGTGTCTGCAATCGCCTCCTCGTTTGAATAAAATCTTTGTCCCGCCAGCCATTTCTTTAAATTGGGGAACAAATAGTAGTCCGAGGGAGCCAAGCCTGGAGAATAGGGGGGATGTGAAACGAGTTAGAATCCTATTTCCATTAATTTTGCGACCACAACTGCTGAGGTGTGTGCTGGTGCGTTGTCGTGATGGAAAAGGACTTTCTTGTAGGCCAATCGCGGGCGTTTTTCTTGCAGCTCGGTTTTCAAACGGTCCAATAACGATGAATAATATTCACCTGTAATAATTTTACCCTTTTCCAGATAGTCGATAAGGATTATCCCTTGCGAATCCCAAAAGACAGTCGCCATAACCTTTCCGGCCGAAGGAACGGTCTTCGCCTTTTTTGGTGCAGATTCCCCTTTGGTAACCCATTGTTTAGATTGTTGTTTGGTCTCAGGAGTATAGTAATGTATCCATGTTTCATCCACAGTAACGAAACGACGCTTAAAGTCCTCCGGATTCTTCTGGAACAGCTGCAAACCATCCTTGCAACACTTCACACGATTCCGTTTTTGGTCAAGCGTGAGCAATCGCGGCACCCATCTTGCGGATAGCTTTCTCATGTCCAAATGTTTATGCAAAATATTATGTACCCGTTCAGTCGAGATGCCCACAGCACTAGCAATCTCGCGTACCTTAACTCTTCTGTCATCCATCACCATATCATGGATTTGATCAATGATTTCTGGAGTCGTAACCTCCACAGGCCGTCCAGAACGTTCAGCGTCACTTGTGCCCATATGGCCAGTCCGAAAATTTTGAAACCACTTATAAACTGTTCTAATCGAAGGTGCAGAGTCACCATAATATTTATCAAGCTTCTCTTTAGTCTCCTGAGGCGTTTTGCCTTTCATAAAGTAATGTTTAATCACCACACGAAATTCTTTTTCGTCCATTTCTTGAAAATCACTCGACTTCCTTAATTCACACGAATGCCAAACACAAAGAAATATTGGATTGTTGTAGCTTCTACTTGATGGAAATTCATTATAAATATATAATAAAAGACTGTTTTTAGTCAATTTCCACTGGTTTATTTAAATTGCGATGACGCGTTTCGCTGTCGATGCAGCTTCTTCAGATCTACATTTTACACTGTCAAGTTTAGGTTTAATATTCACAGTTTTATATAATTTCTTAATTATAATATTACACCTAATTAAATTACATTGATAGTATTGGAAAATCCACACAGATTTGGAGTTAAGAGAATAAATTCAATAATGGTGAATTGCTTAAATCTACCTGGTCGTTGAGTAAAGTACCTGTAGTCCTTAATCGATTTATTTGCATAGTCTATAAAAAGTCTATACAAAGAAATAGACCAATATGGCTGAAACTTGGTGTGCGTTCATTCAAGAGATGCTACTAACTAAACATGACCTCGATACGCGCCGGTGGTGCCATCTCTCGGACTTTGCACGGAGTTTTCAAACCAGCCTCGTATTATATATTTTGAAGAATTTTGTATTTTGATCTGCAATATACTTTTTCCCGGATTTATTCTACTTATTTTTGGAACAGACCCTGTATATTTATGGCGTAATCAAAAAAATTGTACAAATGCTCATATATACCATATCTCAAAGAATATTTTGGTAGAGCACCTCAAATTGGCAAAACTTGATGAAAGAGAAATGTGAATGAATTTTTCGACATCTGGGAAAGGTAGACGGATATTATGACATCTCCATCAATATATGGGGTCAAATCCCTGCAGTGGTGGGGAGATGGACTATAAAAAAAGTCCTATGAATTTCAGCTGTATTTTACTTCGATTTTGAAACATGAGTCTCACAAGAAATGTGAGTAAATAACAATTATCTCGCTGGATTGGTTTAATCTGACTTATAATTCCACCTTTTCCTACTCCCCACAGTCAAATGCAAAGTACAAAATTGCTTAATTAGACGTCAAAAATAACAGTACAAGTACAATTAAAATTGGTTACTACCGTCTACACTACTTGAAAATACAGCGTTTTATAGTTTGTGTCTTAAAAAACAACGCTATAAGGGCTTTTAACTCATCATCTGAGGAAAATTTTCGACCCTTTGGATGTTTGAACAGAATGGTGTTGTAGGGCATGTTACTCGGTAGTCCACAGCTTTGTGGACCACAAAGTCTTAGTTCTTCATAAATTCGGACGTTTTTTTAATGGTCCGTTGCAGATTTTGAATTGTCCTTCCATAAGCCATTAGGTAGCGGCACTTATATGGATTATTAATTTTAATTACACAGGTCTTTATATATTCTATATTTATTTCGAGTCGCCGACAACGAATCCGTTGCTCATTTCTACCCAGTACGTCGAGTATCTAATAGTACCTAGTAGTCTAGACCGAAAATCCAATCTACAGTTTTGCAGATGACAGTACGCTTATCTCTTCATTCACTTCGAATGCTCGTACATCGGATACTCAGACCAATATCCGCAGACAGCAGGAAGTCATTCAACTTAACAAAAACCTGGAAGAAATTCTATCTTGGGGTGACAGTAACCAAGTGCAATTTAACGCTACAAAAACCCAGCCGGCAGTTTATTTCTAAAAAAGTTAACGTTGCTGAACCCGACATAGTTGTGTCGGGGCACTCCATTCCTCTAACATCGTCACTCAGTTTGTTGGGCGTTAATTTTGGGAGCAAATATGTCCTGGCATGAACGTGTTGCAGGCAATAGCAAGGAGAGCTTCTCAAAAGTTGGAAATATTATTTCGAACCAGAAAGCTTTACACTTCACAAGAACTGTTAATTCTTTACAAAGCTCAAATTCGACCAACTATGGAATACTGCTCCCATGTTTGGGGCTCCACTCCCAAACATACGCTGCATTTGTTGGATTCTATTCAGAGAAGAGCTGTTCGTCTGATTGGAGACCCGGAACTGACCGGTAGCCTTGATTCGCTAGAACATCGAAGAACGGTTGGCGACTTGAGCCTATTCTATAAATATTTTCATGGAAAGTGTTCGAAGGATGTGGCCCGCTTCATTCCTCTCAAAGCGGTACATGTTAGAAGTACACATCGCGCTAATACTTCATATCCGTATGAGGTTCAGCTTGTTACTCCTCGTACAACGCTTTACAAGCAGTCTTTTATATGGAGAACATCATCCCTTTGGAATAATTTGCCTAGGACTGTGTTTCCCACCGAGTACAATTTACAGCGATTCAAGAACAACGTGAATCGCTTTCTCCGCACACGTGTCGCTCCTGTAGCGCTTTAGGGGCTTCCCTGCAGCACGTGTGCTAGACCCATAAAAAAAAAGTTTTTGCGTAAATCAAAGAAATATAATCTCAAAACTATATAAATTAAATCAACAAAATAAATGCCAAGGTTCAAACCTAACATAACTTAATTGGTAAAAAATATTCAAGCTTAGAGCTTACAAATTAAATTCCATATATGTATAAATTATAAACTGGTTTAACTTCTATGAAAACCTAACCTAACACAGGCGCACAATTGTTTTTTGTTAAATACATGAGAAGTAATATGCTATGAATCTATATTCTGTGTATTTAATTTCGATCGCTAAATACATGTCGTTGTTTGTTTTGCTCTATCACTTCAGGATTTCAGATGGAAGAACTCCAAACCTAACATAACGCCAAGAATTCCGAACCCAACATAACCTAGTGGAAGAACTTTATACCAAGAACTCCGAAACTAACTTATCCTAATCCTAAAATCTCCACACCAAGAACTCCAAAACTAACTTAACTAGATTACCATCTTTTTTCTAGTCATAAAAAATAGCTGTCAGTGAATACCTTCATTCTGCTTCTAACCTTAACAGTTACTAGTATTAATGAAAATCTTATTTTGCTTGAAGGAAATACAGTGTTGCTGGTAAAAAATGAAACCATACATTTTTATGTGTCTTAGATCGCTAAATCTTTATTTTGCTTGTGCGTTTTTCCACGAGATCCTTCCGCCTTTCCCCATCGAGGTGCTTTATTTTTGAGTGAGTTTGGAGTTCTTGGTGTAAAGTTCTTTCATTAGGTTATGTTAGGTTTGGAGTTCTTGGTGTAAAGCTTTTAAGATTAGGTTTGGAAGTATTTCCGCCATAAGAATGAAGATATTCACTGATTTTGAATTTTTTGAGGTTAGAAAAAAAGTGGTGTCCTAGGAATTCCGACGTCAGATTCAGCATCTTAAATTACATAGACATACAGTCCCTGGCCAAATTATTAGACGCACTGCAAGATTTCATGTAAAATATTAGTTACCGAGTGATATTGTACCGTTTTATTATTTTAAATTGATTTGTTTTTTATTTTTATATTATCCAATCAATTACCTATTTATTTGACATAAATAAAACAGCATTAATTTAGAAAAGCATAAGTTTATTAAGTTTTAAAGAAAAGTGAAATTAATGTTAGTAAAAGTCAATATTTAGTTGAGCCACCTTTAGCCGCTATCAAAGCTTTAATTCTGCGCGGCATGCTATCAATGCAAGATTGTACTGTCTCCTGCATTTGAGGATGATGATTCCACACATCAATAATCGTTTCTAGGAGCTGGGTTTTGTTGGTAATCACATCTTTAGCCACTTCTCTTTTCATCAGCTCCCACACATTTTCAATGGGGTTCATATCAGGGCTATTACCCGGCCAATCCAACAGAGGGATATTTTTTTTCTGCCAAAAAAGCTTTAACAGACCGAGCAGTGTGGCAGGGAGCTCCATCTTGCATGAAAGTGAATGGTTCCCCATTTGGAAACCATTCTCTGAGCTGCGGAATCAACCGATTTTGTAATACTTCTTTGTACTGATCTTGCCTCATTATTCCTTTGACGACGTACAGACGTCCAGTGCCCTTGCCGCTGACGACTGACCAAATCATCACTTTGGTGGGATGTTTAACCGTCGGGACGACACAATCAGGATGAAACTTTTCTCCATGACGACGACGCACATACTGAGCTTTATTCTGCAAAATTTCGAATGTGCTTTCGTCACAGAAGCAGACCTGTCAAAAATTATTTGCTTTATTTAACTGAAAATGATAATAATGTATCAATTATTGATTAAATTGCTGTATCTTACCGATCTCCAGAAGTCCACATCTTTGTCTTGCCATTGTTTGGCCCACTTCAGGCGCTTTGCTTTCATTACAGCTGTTAACTTGGGCTTCCTGGCGGGGCGACAGGCCTTAAAATCTAATTCTTTCAATTTTCTTCGAACAGTGCGCTCAGAAGCATTTACGTTAGCATCCTGGAGTTGTGATTTTATTACCTTTGTGGTAGCAAATCTGTTTTCTACACAAATTTTCTTCAAACATCTCTCTGACCGTGGAGTGAAAATTGGTTTTCTACCGCATCTTTTCTTTCTTTCCGGGCTTAATTCCTTCCCTGACTCAATTTTCTTTTTTATGCGTCGTACACTAGCTTCAGAAACCTCCAATCTTCGTGATATTTTCTCGGTTTGTAAATGTTTTCGCAATCACAAGGGCCTTCACTTCAGCTTTTTTACGTGGTGAAAGATCGCCTTTTCTACCCATAATGAAAATAGTCCAATTACTTTTTTAAAACACTGCATACAAAATAAACTAATAACTGAGTAGTATAAAACTGTTAAACAAACAATCACAGTCCATAAAGCCACAGAAACACGTCCGTACCTGACTCGATTCCGATCGCGACTGATACAGGTTTGTACTTGTTTACGTTCATGTATCACTTGGTCAACACAGTGTTGCCATATGTTAAAAATAAATACAAATATGTAGTCTACAACAATTCTTTTAAATAAAAATCAATAATATTGTAGTTTAAATATACCATTATTGCATAAAACTCTTAAGAAACATAAAATTACTAAAAAAAATACAGTGCGTCTAATAATTTGGCCAGGGACTGTATACTATTTCAGACATCTTTTATCAGTTTCGCAATATTCCCGTTATAAGAATGAAGATGTTTTCTGATTTTGTGCTATTTTTTGAGGTTAAGAAAAATTGGTGAAGTAGTAGACGAATTCCGATGTCAGATTCAGATTCAGCATTTCAAAATACGTAGAAATATATGATTTTAGACATCTTTTACCAGTTTTCAGTATTTCTGTCTGTCATAAGAATGAAGATATTCACTAATTTTGAGCTATTTTTTGAAGTCAGAAAAAAAACCTGACGCGATGGAGGAAAATGAACATCGGCATGGTTTTAGCAACCGAAATTAAGTATACGGAATACAGATTCATAGCCTATTATTTATCATGTATGTAACAAATAAAAATTTGTGGGACTGTTAGGTTTTGTTGGTTTTGTTAGAAGTTAGACCAGTTTATAGTTTTTTTTATACGAAATTTAATTTGTAAGCTCTAGGCTCGCATATTTTTTAATAATTAAGTTATCTTAGGTTTGAATCTTGATATTTATTTTGGTGATTGTACTTATATAGTTTATATTATATTACTTTGATTTGTGCAAAAACCAGATGTGCTATGTCGAAACGGACAACCGTTTCGTTTTCAGCGACCCAAAATATGTATAGGACACCTTGTCTTGCTTGAGCAACAAAAAAAAATTGTGGTCCTGTGTTATTTATTGTTCTGCCATTTGTCGAACATTCTTGTAATGTCGCACACCCCGCCTATTAATCACACAGCCCCACAAAAAAAAAATGGGGTATACTTTTGATGCGGTATATCAGATCCGTAGTATTTTTGCCCGCTGATCACGATTCTGACGTCAGAATATCGCCATCACATCTCAATTTTTTTCTAACCTAAAAAAATAGGTAAAAATTAGTAAAAATTAAGAAAAATATACTCCTAAAAAATTGATTCAAGCTTTTTCATGAATCCAAAGATGTATTAATATGTATTCGGACACGCTAAGCTAATATTCATCGGTTGGATTAAGCCATACAGTTCTGCTTTCTTTCTAACCTCAATAAATCAGACAGATATAGTGCTTCTCGAATGCAAAAACGAATTCAAATTAAAATTCAACCGATTCTTACCAAATTTGGTACACGAGGGTTTTTTGGGTTGCTGATCATGAATGTGAGGTCGGATTTGCAAAATTCAAAATGGCGGATCCAAGATGGCGGACAAAATTTTTGAAAACCAACCGATTCCTACCAAATTTGGTATACAGTTGGGGAATCCTCAAACCTGATACTCTTAAACCCTAAACCCTGAAGCCTTAGACTCCCACACCCTGTAATCCCAAACGCTTTTAAGGACTTATTTCTCTTTTTAGCGACCAGCAATAGTCCGCTAGCATATGGTCATCCCATCGTCCTTGATACCGATTTTCTATGATTTTCAGATCTTGGTGAAAACGTTCCCCTTGCTCCTCAGTGTAGTCACCAAGATTATCTGGGAAATCATCGATGTGGGAGTCCAGGAAATGTAATTTTAGATTCATTAAGCAACCTAATGTTTGAAATTTTTTTATCATTTTCTCGACTATTTTATTATTTCCCAAAAAGTTTGTTGCGACCTCTTTAAAACTAAGCCAAGCAGCTTTTTCAACTTTATTCATTTTAGTAACAATAATGAATCTTGAAACAATTTTCTTATTTGTGGCCCGTCAAATACGCCTGCCTTAATTTTAGCTTCAGAAAATTTCGGAAATTTTTTTATGCAAATATTTGAAACATGGGCCGTTTGTATCTAATGCTCTCGTGAATTGCTTCATAAGTCCAAGCTTAATGTGAAGCGGGGGAATAAGAACTTTTCTTGGATCTACCAATGGTGGAAACAATACATTATTTTCACCAGGAGTGAACGATTCTCTTGTTGGCCAATTTTTTTTCTTATAATGACGTTCCCTGTCTCTGCTATTCCACAGACATTTATAACAGGGATAAAGTGTAAACCCTGACTGTTGGCCAAGCAATATTGTTACAATTTTCAGATCTCCACAAATTTTCCAGTTATGATCAGCATATTTTATTTTTATCAAAAGCTGCTTCATTTTTTCATATTGCTCTTCCATAACTGTGGAATGAGCAATCGGAATGGGAGCGTAAACGTTGGTATTATGCAGCAAAACTGCCTTAATGCCCCGTTTAGAAGAATCAATGAACAGTCTCCATTCTTCAGGATCGTATGAGTTATTTTGAAATTCATCCATTAGACCTTTTACATCGGTACAATATGAAAGTGACAATTCCTCGTCCATTGTGAAATATTTTCGAAATTCTTCATCTCTGTTTCTATAATAAGAAATCGTAGCTTCTCGCTTAAGTAAATGTCTTTTCTTTAAAAAGGAAGCAAGATGCTCTGAACCATCTTTGGATAAGCCTAAATCTCTGACTAGATCACTAAGTTCTGACTGTGATACGAGTATTGGTTCTGGTTTACGGTTGTATGGTAGAAATTCTTTATCTGTGTCACTAGTATATGATAGGTTGTCACTAGAACATTCATTAGTAACAGTGTTTGAATCTTTTTCGACAGTCTCAATGTTTTCGGCATGAACTGATAAGGTGAAATCATTTGTTTCTATAACATCAGCATCAAGTGGTTCAGGAGGCGGAATTAGTTTAGTTGGTCTTGTTACTGTCGAAACATCGTTATAAGTAATAGTGCTTTTATTTTTTCGGTTATGCCTAGATACAACATTCATACAAAAGTAGCAATCATTTTCACTGTATGGTCTATTCCATATTGCTGGTCTGGAATATTTAATCGCCTTCTTATTGATGTACAACATTATTTTGCAAGAACTACAAATGATGTGGGAAATCCAATCTGTATCCTGGTGCTGTATTTCAATGTTAAAACAATCCTTATATAAGGTTTTAATCTTATCCGTTATCTGTGACCCCATTTTACTCAATACGTGTTGACAGCAAATATAACAAAATGAATCACTGTTTTTATCGCACTTATGAAAAGTCCTTGTACCGTAAGACCGTTTTTTTGTAGCATTATACTCTACATGAGCCAAGTCACCCACACATGAAGAGCTACGGTCGCTGGATGACGACGGCTGCGGGCCCGCTTTCCCACCCTGACCAACCGCCGATACTGGGTTTCCGAGTCCCTGCATCGTAATTCTCTTTCTTCTACCTGCCATGACGGCATCTAAGCCGTTATCCAGGGACTCTGCCGGCTAGTGGAGTAACACCGTTGCCCACCGTCATCACGTGGAGGTGCCTTGGATGCAGGTAGAAGAATAAAAATCTACCGATGAATTTTCTCGGCGTTCAAAATGGCGCGAAAACATCTGCCATCTTGAATTTTGCAAATCCAACCTCAGATTCGTGATCAGCGACCCAAAAATCCCCGTGTACCAAATTTGGTAAGGATCGGTTGAATTTTAATTTGAATTCGTTTTTTGCATTCGAGAAGCACTATATCTGTCTGATTTATTGAGGTTAGAAACAAAACAGAACTGTATGGCTCAATCCAACCGATGAATATTAGCTTAGCGTGTCCGAATACATATTAATACATCTTTGGATTCATGAAAAAGCTTGAATCAATTTTTTAGGAGTATATTTTTTCTTAATTTTTACTAATTTTTACCTATTTTTTGAGGTTAGAAAAAAATTGAGATGTGATGGCGATATTCTGACGTCAGATTCGTGATCAGCGGGCAAAAATACTACGGATCTGTTATAATCGCATCAAAAAGTATACGCCACT
The DNA here is from genome assembly GCA_019049505.1 of Pachyrhynchus sulphureomaculatus. Classification (NCBI taxonomy): domain Eukaryota; kingdom Metazoa; phylum Arthropoda; class Insecta; order Coleoptera; family Curculionidae; genus Pachyrhynchus; species Pachyrhynchus sulphureomaculatus. The sequence continues at coordinate 253,265,732 of CM032446.1, read as the reverse complement.
TTTTTTTTTGTGAGGCTGTGTCGTCAATCGAGCTAGGATCGACAGAAACGAGAGTTAAGAATTAGTTCTCGCTCTGGCTTATGTTTACTTAATATTAAAAGCATTCCCGCTTTTCATCAAACGCCGTGCAATGACCAACCACAAATTTTTAGAGGAACTTTTGGCAACGACATATTTTATTATCTCAGTTTTTAAAATAACCGCTAGGTAACACCTATTACAATACTTTAAAGTAGTGGTTTCTGCTCTCCTTTCTGTTGATTCTAGCTCTACTGGCGAGTTTTGATGAACAAAATATAATTATCGAACTATAGATTTTGTAGAAGTTTAGTAGTTATTAATTACTGGTTGTTTAGAAAGTGTTTGAATTTTTCTTTTTCTTTTCAGACTGTAATTAAAAAATCCAAAGTCACCTGCAAATGTCACGGAGTATCAGGTTCATGTTCTCTCATCACATGTTGGCAGCAGTTAGCCAATTTTAGAGAAATCGGTAAGTTATCTTATATTTGCATTCTTAAAACCTTTTACTACTAAAATATTATGTGTATGAGCTTTCGTACAGTATGATATGGTGCTGCAATTTAACACATACTGTAGATTAGTAACGTCAGACACGTAACGGTAAGATACTCTACAACTTAAAAGTATTGTTGTGACAACATTGTCGCAACAACCGAAGTTATTTTCGGGGAACGATGTAATTTGCTAATTTATTTTTTAGAGGCTTCGTAATTTGAGTAATTTTGATTCAATTTGTACGCCATATGAAATTTCAAATCGGGCAAACAAGAACTTTGGTTTTTCTTACATTCATCCTGTATATTGATGTTATATTTATTTCGTGTTGATACATCTGTTCAAGGTCTCTAATTTTAGTAAATACTGATCTTCTACAGAAACAGAATGATTTATAAACACTTTTAGTTTATAAAAGAAATAGGTATATATTTAATAAGATTAGAGTGATTTTGCAACGCTTATTTTCCCATGGCTTTAGCCTTATCGTTATCTCAAGCATGCGCAGTATTAACGCGAAGGAATTGCAAGGTTAAGTTAGTATCAATATTCTATAAACTTAGGGGATTTTTCTTCATTCATTTCATGGTTAAGCACCCCGGTTATTAATATTTGATGGTTAGCATAAGTTTCTAAATTAAAATTATGGTTTCTATCACTTCCTTCAATATTTCTAAGGTAGTACGAATGTGCGATAAATAAAATTTTATTTGAAATTAGCACTATACACACTATAATGCCATATGTCAAAGATTGCAAAATCCCAACATAATCTGAACACTAGAGTGACCGGATCTCATAGAGGGGGAAAAAAAATGTCGGAATCTTGTTCGTCTGGACCCCCACAAAACGATTCCCCTTTCCAGATATTGAGATAGCCGAAATTTGAGCTCGATTAAACGACGTTAACCCGTGCCGCTCGTCGCTCAAAGTTTGAAAAAAATCCAAATTTTTGGCCAAAAAGCTGACATATGGAGCCATAACTCCAGAACGGTAAATAATAGAAACACGCTTAATATCTCAAAAGAAAGCTAATGTTGTTCTTCAAAATTTATATTCTATACATAATTGTTGTTATTTTAAGTCAAACCGAGTTACAACAGCCTTTAGCCCCAAAAACGTGACCTGGAACCACTAGGAGCATACTTCGTATATTTTGTTATTAAGTGATAAATTTTGCTTTTTTTGGTATATTTTTTGAGTTTAAAGTAGAAATATAATAAAAAAACAAGTAATACTGATAAGTCTAATGACATTTTTTATTTTAAAATATAAAAATTAGGTATATAATACATACAAAACAGACACAGAAAAGATACCGACGTAGTACCTACATGAGTTGATAATTTTACATAGTTATCTAATCTATTCTAGAGCTTTTGTTAAAGTAATTTTTGAAACATGCAGGACATATTGCTTTTGGTCTTCATCTTTTGTCAGAAGGTCGTTAAAGTCGGTTATTAATTTAACACCACGCTCAGCCATATCATTAACTACTTTTAATGTTTTGACAATTTTCAATCCTCCTTGGAAGTCATTATTTTGAGGCCAGGTGTTTGGATGTTGTATTAGGAAATCTGTTTTTTATATTAAATTGGTCAAAGAATGTAAACGTTTCTTTGGTAAGTAAATTTGCCAATCCTCCATCAACTACCTCTTTTAAGTTTTCTTTCCTAACTTTTGGATTTACAACCCTAGCGTGCTGTGATGGTTTATCTGTGCTATTGAGCAATTTATTAGCCATTAACAACTTTTCATCGTCTGTAATAGTGGGATCAAAAAACGATAATCCCACCAACTTTACATTCAAATACCACAAATGGTTCGAAAATTTGGTCAGGGCTATTTCTGCAATGTCGTTGTCACATTCTTTATAGTCTAACAGACTATGCAAAATACCTAAATCTTGCTTTGGTGCAAGATGAACTTTTGGAGCATTGAACCAAGCTTTACAATAAATTTTAACTAGGAAAACAGAAATGGCACGCACAGAACTTTCTTCTTCTTTAGACATCTAAAGCATTTTTAAGCAGTAAATAGCCTTTGCCATCCACCTAGCGTGATGAATGGCTCCTGGAGTTCTAAAACCCACAACATTGCCGTCTAGTGATCCAACAAATACGAGAACCAACTGCAATAGCTCCTTGTAATCATCTCTGGGGTGGCTCTCAGTTAATTTGGTCTCGAATTCAGCAGTAACATTTGCAATTACTTCTGGAGTTAGCTGCTTTTGTATTAGATTGTCACTGATACCTGTGTCGTATTTTCCTTTGTCTATCTTGGGCCACGCAGTGAGGAATCTCTTGAAAATGTCTGGATGAGATCCAGTGGTTGATCCCATTTTTGTGTCGAATACGCCTCTTAACAGAATTTCCAAGATATGGTGACGGCAAGCTAGGTATAACAATTCTCTTCCTAACATTTGCTCCAATATGACGCATGCTCCTTTGAGTCTTCCCGTGTTGGATGATGTAGTGTCGAAGCACATCGCCTTGACGGTGTTGAGAAGACCCCATTCATGTAGGCATTCATATACGGCTACGGCTTGCTCCTCTCCAGAGCTGTTTGCTGTTACAGGAACTCCCTGCAGCTGTTCCTTTTCGCCATATGAAATAGCTATAGCTATTCGCTCACATTGTTCATTTTTTAAAACACCCGGTAAAAGTTTACCGTCCCAATGGACAACCACGGGCTCTTTTTCAGGAATGTTTACTTTATCAAAAATTTTTTATTATATTGTTCTCTGAACATTTGCCTTCTATCATGTAATAAGGTTTTCGAGACTTTGTACTCAAGAGGGTCAAGGTTTAGTGCTTCTAGAGTAGCTATTAAAATTCTCGTGGCATTTCTGTCGGATACCTTACATCGATCTAATAAAATGGACAATTTCATGTTTAAAATCTCTTTAAACGCCCCTTGTAAATGAAACTTTCATCCTCTTGCTCTCAGATGGTCCTGGATCTTCTGCAGCTTCTTCAGGGATGTCCATTTCCTCCAAGCTCTCAAGTTCCTGGTAGATGCTGTCCTCTTCAGTGTCTTAAAATATCTTCACTAGATAATTGTTCGATCTAACCAGCTCAAAGGCACTTTAGAAACTAAACTGAATAAATAAAACGTCGGTTGTACGCTGAAGTAAAATCACCATCCCTAAAATAGAAATTAGATTCACCCTCCTTTTTACCTGTCAAACGGGTCTTTCTTTGGTAAACTAGTCAGGTAATCCCCATATAATAAAAGATTAAATTTGAACAAAAGGCTCTTTATGTTTGAAAATTGAGTTCCAAAATACTTTTTAACAAAAAAATGTTAATTCCGAGACACATTATGTAAAAAACCCGTAAAATTCTTAGAATACTCCCAAACTGGCTCCTACTGGTATCAGGTCACGTTTTTGGGGCTAAAGGCTTTTGTAACTCGGTTTGACTTAAAATAACAACAATTATGTATAGAATATAAATTTTGAAGAACAACATTAGCTTTCTTTTGAGATATTAAGCGTGTTTCTATTAGTTACCGTTCTGGAGTTATGGCTCCATATGTCAGCTTTTTGGCCAAAAATTTGGATTTTTTTCAAACTCGAAGGAGGGGTCCCACCTCCCACTACCACCGCCGGTTCCTGAAGGGAACTCGACGGTGCCCCTTCTTAATGCAAAATTTTGATTAATTTATTTATTTCCTCTTTCGATTTTGTTTCACTGTAGTTTACATATTCATGTATCTCTCTGGTTAAAATGGTGAGGTGTCCTTCCTCAATGTGGGACTTTGTCCCGGGGTACCTACAACCCCCACAGCGATAAGAATAACGAACTTCAAATAACCTCTCTTATAAGTTCCTAAATAAGCGAAATCGTTATCTTTAATACAGGTTTGTTTCAATACTGCGCAAGCTGCGAATGGTGAACGCATGCTCTAAATAAACAATAACAGCTGAGTCTTCGTATTTAATTTCTTCCTTTTTTTTATCATTCACCTCTCGCCTGAGTAGGGATTTTATCTTTTTTCATATCTAGAGGATATCGGCGAGGATGTCGTAATGCCTATCAACGTTGTCCAAGTGCCGAAACCTTCATTTTTGCATTTCACAACACCTTTTAGACAACGCGGTAGTGCTGCTACGGATGTTATTGCATTTTTGCCAACAACTACTACCTATGTACTCGGCCAGGCCGTATATACTTAAATAAAAGTATTATCGACCTGCAGGGATTGGGACCCGAGACCTTCTGCACCGTAAGCAAATACTACGCCACGGAGCCACGGGCCGCCATTTTACTACTCGCAAACTCCAAACGGTGGGCGCATGCTTCATATAAAGATAAAGACAGTGGCGTACCAAAGTAAGCGTTGCAAAATCTCTATCATTTTTACAAGTAATTCGGTTTTTTTGTCTATAGTCTCACGTATGGGGGGTAAAAACTACACTGTCAATGGTTACAACTCGAATATATTTGAATGACACATTAAAATGTTGGACGAGAACATCCTCCTTAATAACAAAATCTATAATGATGATTCAATTCCCTTCACTGTCTATATTCTGAAATAATTAAAAAATTCAAAAATGGTAATTGTCCTTTAATAATAAACAGTTAGTATTTAATATCTATAGAAAAGACACAGTAACAGATAGATATATTTCTAATGATTCATTTAATTGCAAACAACATAAATTAGCCGCATTACATTTTTTAATTTATTGTTTGATCACTTTTCCTCTGAATGGAGTTGTATTCCATAATGAAAGGAATCATATTAGGAATATAACTAGAGTTAATGGTTGTGATGATGACGTAATAAACAAGTTCATAAAAAGACATAAGTTCAGGTTAAATATTCATAATTCCAAATAAGACCAAGTATGTTTTCTTACCATATAATGCAAAATGTAGCAGCACTCAATAAGGTAGGCCTCACTTTAGTTTATAAGTCATCAGACAATCTGAGGAATATCTTAGGTAATCCCAAAGACAAAATCCTTAATTGTGAGAAAAGTGGAATTTATGACATTAGATGCAATGATTGTGATAAAAAATATGTTAGGTAAACTAAAGGTCAATTAAAACAACATTTAAAGAATATTTAGCACATTTAAGAATCGTAGAACAGAAAAGTTTGTCGAACATGCTCTTGAAGCTGATCATATTGTTACATTAGATAAACTAAGATTAATTAAAGATGTAACATATATGACAGGAGATTGTTAAACGTATACGAAAGTATGAAATTTATAAAACGTAACAGCAATTTAAATAAAAATAGAAGAGAGACCTTATTATCTTCTCTACTAGTTATTTAACCACAACCATATCTATAATATATATAAAATGCAACGTCTCTCTGTCTGTCTGTCTGTCTGTTAGTGCGCCTATCACTGAAGAACCACTTATCCGATTTACGTACTTTTTTTTTTAAAACATACATATGTTCTCTGGCCAGGTTATAGACTATATTTTATTACGATAGGTAGCATAAGGAATGAGCAGTGGCGTAAAATAGTGAATGATGTCGGAAATAAGTTTGCCGCTAGCGCGTGCCTTTGCAATACACAGCCTAAACCATTAAATATGCAACAATATTATGTAGCAAAGAATATCTGTAATGTATAATCTATAATATATATAAAATGCAATGTCTCTCTGTCTGTCTGTCTGTCCATTAGTGCGTTTATCACGCGGGAACCACTTATCCGATTTACCTGTCTTTTTTTAAATTCATACATATATTCTTTGGCCAGGTTATATAATAATAATATTAATCTATATCTATAATATATATAAAATGCAATGTTTGTCTGTCTGTCTTTCTGTCCGTTAATGCGCTTATCCCTCGAGAACCACTTATCCGATTTACGTGATTTTTTAAATTCATACATATGTTCTCTGACCAGGTTATAGGTATATATTTTATTACATCTATAATATATATAAAATACAATGTATCTCTGTCTGTCTGTCTGTCCGTTAGTGCGCTTATCACTGGAGAACCACTTATCCGATTTTCGTACTTTTTTTTTTAAAACATACATATGTTCTCCGGCCAGGTTATAGGCTATATTTTATTACGATAGGTAGCATAAGGAATGAGCAGTGACAATAATAGTAAATGAAGTCGGACAAAGTTTGCCGCTAGCGCGTTCTCTTGCAATACACAGTCCAAACCATTAAATATGGAACAATATTATGTAGCAGAGAATATCTATAATATATATAAAATACAATGTATCTCTGTCCGTCTGTCTGTCCGTCCGTTAATGTGCTTATCACTGGAGAACCACTTATCCGATTTACGTGCTTTTTTTTTAAACATACGTATGGTCAGGTTATAGGATATATTTTATTAGGTGACATAAGGAATAAGCAGTGATGATAATAGTGAATCAAGTCGGAGAAAAGTTTGCCGCTAGCGCGTTCTCTTGCAATACACTCCCTAAAGCATTAAATATGGAAATAAAAAAAAAAGGGGGGGGGGGGGGGGGGTAAAACAATATCATGTAGCAAAGAATACAATATATATAAAATGCAACGTCTCTCTGTCTGTCTGTCTGTCCGTTAGTGCGCTTATCACTCGAGAACCACTTATCCGATTTACGTGTTTTTATAAATTTATACATATGTTCTATATAATTCGATATAAGCCTAGATAATGGGAGATAAGGTGAGATAATGGGAGATAAGGAGAAATAATGGGAGATGTCGAGATAATCCTCGATAATGGGAGATAAGGTGAGATAATGGGAGATAAGTATAAATAATGGGAGATAAGGAGAGATAATGGGAGATAAGCAGAGATAAGTCTAGATAATGGGAGTTATGGTGAGATAATGGGAGTTAAGGAGAAATAATGGGAGATTAGGAGAAATAATGTGAGATAAGGAGAAATAATGGGAGATGAGCAGAGATAAGCCTAGATAATGAAAATTATGTAGAGATAATGGGAAATAAAGAGAAATATTGGGAGATAAGGAGAAATAATGGAAGATATTTTATTACGTTGGGTAACATAAGGAATAAGCAGTGACGATAGTAGTGAATCAAGTCCACGCGAGCGGAGCCGCGGGCCTGGCTAGTATATATATATATATATATATATATATATATATATATATATATATATATATATATATATATATATATATATATATATTTATTTATATATATATATATATATATATATATATATATATATATATATATATATATATTTATATATATATATATATATATATATATATATATATATATATATATATATATATATATATATATATATATGTATATATATATATATATATATATATATATATATATATATATATATATATATATATATATATGTATATATATATATATATATATATATATATATATATATATATTTATATTTATATATATATATTTATATTTATATATATATATATATATATATATATATATATATATATATATATATATATATATTTATATATATATATATATATATATATATATATATATATATAAGCGGAGGTCCTACAGCCTTGGCCGCTTCCAGCACTTCATAAGTCATCTCTCTTTCCGTCCAATCATTCGTTTTCTTTTAAATCTCTGGAACTCAATGCCTTCTCAATATTTTCTCTCCATGCCGTTGTTAATCTTGCCTTTTTTCTTTTATTCCACGGCACATATTGCACAGCCTTCTTCGGCCAACGTTCTTCTCCCATGCGCATTACGTGACCGTACCATATCAACTGTCGTTTTTCTGTTCGATCTATTACTGTCTCTGTCTTCTTTGCTCTTTGTCTGATTTCTTCATTACCTACATGATCTAATCTTGACACTCCACAGGATCGTCGCAAGTAGTCCATTTCAGCTGCTTTTAATCTATCTCTATCTTGAGTATTCATTTGCTATATATATATATATATATATATATATATATATATATATATATATATATATATATATATATATATACAATTCGTGGATGGTAAAAACATTTAAATTCCTGGTTTGAATCCGTTTGTCTAACAATAAATTTGCACGACGTTTCGCCAAAATCTCATTTGGCATTTTCAAGTGCTCTTGCTGTTGCTGCTACTCGATAGTAATCTTGCTGCTGCTGCCGCTAACTCTTACCTTCATATATATATATATATATATATATATATATATATATATATATATATATATATATATATATATATATATATATATATATATATATACAGTCGACACTGTTTATAGTGAAACTCTATATAGTGAAAAACTCTTTATAGTGCAAGACCTAGAATATTTTAATGAATTTTCATGTAAAAAGCCCTGCATATAGTGAATCTGTAAAATAGTAACACTCTATATAATAAAATTTTTACCGGAATTTTATGTATAAATTTTTATGCATTTATTGAGATCTTGGCCATTTCGGGTTTCCCATTTTTATCTAACATTAGCACGAATTCCATTTTTTATGACGCATCCTTTTGAAAAGGTTCTTAACGCGTTTATAACGCCTAATGGTTGGCAATAAATGAGGTAGATTTCTGCGAGAAACCCGGGGAATAATCCATTTTATAGAAACCCGGAGAAAAACCCATTTTATAGTCGAGGCCTAGTAATTCGCAAATTCAGGTTCAATTTCTTTTTGTTTAAGAATCAAGTAAGATGTCCAAGCGAGTGTGTTTAAGTTTAGCTGAGAAAATTAAAGTTTTGGAGGAAGTTGATAAAGGCTGCAAAAAAATAGATGTAGCTGCAAAATTTGGTGTTTCTCCAAGTTGCGTCTCTCTGATAATAAAAAGTCGCGACAGTATCATGGAGAAACCTAGTGTTCCAAGCAGTCGAAAACGAGTACGGGTGAGTACTTACGAGGATGTAAATGAAGCAGTTTTACGATGGTTTCAAGTGGCCCGTACGCATCAAAACGTACCAATATCGGGAAATTTAATGAAGCAAAAGGCTCTACAATTTGCTAAAGAATTTAACTGCGTTAATTTCCAAGCTAGTGAAGGGTGGTTGAGTGCCTGGAAGACTCGCAATTCAATTGTTTTCAAGACGGTGTCTGGCGAGAGTGCAAGCGTTAGTCAGGAGGACTGTGACATTTGGACTGAAACTGTTTTAAAAAGTGCATTGAAAAAGTACGAGCCAAAAAACGTTTTCAATTGTGATGAAACCGGTTTGTTTTTTAAATGTTTGCCAAATAAAACTTTTGCTTTTAAAAGTGATAAATGTTTTGGTGTTAAAACAAGTAAAGAAAGGGTGACCCTTATGGTTGAAGCAAACATGGATGGCTCAGAAAAACTGAAATTACTGCCCATAGGTAAAAGCAAAAATCCCCGTTGTTTAAAAGAAGTTAAATCTCTGGAGTTAGATTACGCCAATAATAAAAAGGCATGGATGACTTCTAAGATTTCGAAAGATGGATCACGGACACGAAAATGAAAAGCCAAAAGCGAAAGATTGTGATGTTTCTAGACAATTGTCCTGCACATCCAGTTACTGTAAGTAAAAAATTAAGGAATATTGAATTGATCTTTTTTCCTCCAAACATGACCTCCAAATTGCAACCTATGGACCAGGGTATTATTAAAAAAAAAAAAACATCATTACCGAAACAGAATGGTTCACAAAATTGTTAATGCGATTGATAACAACCTTCCAGTCCAAAAATTGATTACCCTTAAAGAGTGTATAACCGAAGTCGCTAAAGTATGGAGTGAAAATGTTTCTCAAAAAACTATCAAAAACTGCTTTTCTAAAGCAGGTTTTACTGAAAAAATTGACGAATGGGAAGAAGAAGACGAAATAGATCTCGCTACCTTAAAAAGGCAATGGAGTATTCTACAAAAAACTGCTACCGTCGACGCAGATTTTTTACTTGAAGATTTCTTAAAAATCGACAATGATGTTGGCACGACAGATCTCCAACTGACCAAGACATAATTGACGATATAAAAAGTATAGAAGATCATGAAGAAGAAACTGAAACCGGGGAATGTCCTGCTAAATTTAGTGAAAATGAAATAAGAAATGTATTTGACATTGTGCGAACTACTCTCAGGGGCCAGGAAAGTTTACCTGATCAAATCTTTATGCATTTGAATAAATGCGAGAATTTTGTTGAGCAACAATTATTTTTCAAAAGTAATGTTCAAAAGAAAATAACTGATTATTTTTCCTAGTACGTATGTACGTAGTATGTACATATGTATTAACAGATTTTATATTATTCTTTTTATTTCGTATGTAGTACATACTCGTACATACATAAAGTCCGTACGTTATATCTTTACACGTGCGTCATAGTTTTCAGGCAATATCCCAGACGACTATTATATTTTTTGTCTCTTTTTACCCATGCCTACGATTTATTGGTGAAAAGAGACAAATAATATAATAGTCGTCTGTTATATGGCCTGAAAACTATGACGCACGGGTAAAGATATAACGTACGGACTTTATGTATGTATTTAGCCCTCTACATGCTATGTACTATTTAAACTTTCAAATGTTTAATAAAATCTTTTCTAATAATTCAATTTTGCAATTTTTTATGTTGCTTGTACCTTATAAAATACAAGTAAATGATTACCAATATAAAATACATATATAGCAATATATACGGATTTTTTCTTTATATAGTGAAAAACTTTCTATAGTGAAATTTCGGTCAACATTTTGGTCTTTCACTATATATAGTGTCGACTGTATATGTATATGTATATATATATATATATATATATATATATATATATATATATATATATATATATATATATATATATAGATATAGATATAGATATATATATATATATATATATATATATATATATATATATATATATATATATATATATATATATATATACATATATATAGATATATATATATATATATATATATATATATATATATATATATATATATATATATATATTAGTTGGATGTTTTTTAACTTACTTAGTGTCTTAAGGCGCCATGCACTAATATATCGAACTTATTATCATTAAACGTGTATATCTCAATATCTTTTTGGACAGCAAAAAAAATTTCCCATTTATTAACATGTACCTAAAGCAAGCCAAACAAATTATAGCCTAGAACATCAATGAATAACTTGTCGGTTCCGCTTGGTCGACTCTCCTGATAAACTGTCTGTTGTCATCTCTTGCGGGGGCCCCACACGAAGGTCTTGCATTTCGCATGTTCCTCTCACAATGCCTACACTTGTACTGTTTTCCTGCCCGATGATTTACTAATACTTTCCTTCCGATTTTGTAATTTTGTTATTTACGTGGAATTTGATATATGTTTTAGAGCGTATACTGTATATGATTATCATAGAAGATACATAATCATCATATTTCACTTATTTCGATACGATATTGACTTCGTACTGTGATCGTGGGATCATACATATACTACAGCGCTAAAAAGAGATGCTGTATTTTCTATGAACTGATGACCTTGAAATTTTTATTTTTTATATCAAATAAATTATTAAAGGTATCTACACCCTGTGGAGAATATTCTAGAATTTTTTTCAATAATTTTGATCAGTACTTTTCGAGATAAGGGGAGAGTCAGCGACTTTTGGCAATTTTTTAAAAATAATACAAAGAAAAGTGCGCGCAAGTATTACATTTATATATATATATATATATATATATATATATATATATATATATATATATATATATATATATATATATATATATATATATATATATATATATATATATATATATATATATATATATATATATATATATATATATATATATATATATATATATATATATATCTAATATATATATAAAATGCAACGTCTCTCTGTCTGTCCGTTAGTGTGCTTATCACTCGAGAGCCACTTATCCGATTTAAGTGCTTTTTTTTAAAACATACATATGTTCTCTGGCCAGGTTATAGGATAAATTTTATTACGTTAGGTAATATAGGCAATAAGCAGTGACGATAATAGTGAATCAAGTCGGAAAAAAGTTTGCCGCTAGCGCCTTCTCTTGCAATACACTGCCCAAACTACTAAATATGGAACAATATCAAGTAACAAAGAAAATCTATAATATATATAAAATGCAACGTCTCTCTGTCTGTTTGTCTGTCCGTTAGTGGGCTTATCACTGGAGAACCACTTATCCGATTTATGTGCTTTTTTTTAAACATACATATGTTTTCTGGCCAAGTTATAGGCTATATTTTATTACGTTAGGTAACATAAGGAATAAGCAGTAACGATAATAGTGAATCAAGTCGGAAAAAAGTTCGAAGCTACCGCGTTCTCTTGCAATACACTGCCTAAACCATTAAATATCGAACAATATCATGTAGCAAAGAATATCGATCATTTACAAAGTAACTATCCAAGTGCCGAAGTTGCCATCCTGGGCGACTTTAATGTCCACAATATCAACTGGCTCAAATATTCAAATACTACCGACGAACAGGGCCGTGAAGCTGAATCATTCTCAATCAGTTGTGGCTTGACTCAGCTTATTGACGAGCCAACACGGATCCCTGATCGAGATGGGGAGTTCGCCAGTCTTCTTGATCTGTTTTTAACCACCAATCCGGAGATTTACACGGTCACCGTAAATCCGCCGTTAGGATCTTCCGACCATAAACTGCTTTCGACATCGAGTATCCTGCCAATCAGTGACAGAGAGGCGCCTAGGCCGCGCAAGATTTGGCACTACAAATCTGCTAAATGGGAAGATCTCATGGAATACTTTCAAACTTTCCCTTGGATGGACGTTTGTTTTCGATCCGATAACCCATCTGACTGCTCCAGGGAGGTCTCCGATGTTATTTTGGCTGGTATGGAAGCTTACATCCCTTTTTCGAAGAAATGCTCCTCCAACGGCAAGCCTTGGTTCGACCGAAAATGCAAAGAAGCTATTGCTTCTAAACATATTGCCTACCGACAATGGCGTGAAAATCCTAACATCGTAAATCGAAACATCTTTGTTCATGCCCGGAACAGATGCAAGGGAATTGTCGACGAAACCAAGGAGGCACACAATCAACGAATTAGAAACAAACTTCTCGCTTGTCCCAACAATTCCAGGTCCTTTTGGGCAGTCGCTAAGGCAGTTAGTCAAAATTTTACCAAATCCACCATACCACCACTCACACGGCCAGATAATTCCATTGCAACCACACCTGTTGAGAGAGCGAACTTATTGGCTGAACTCTTTGCTTCACATTCTACTGTCGATTTCCAAGGAAAAACACCACCTACTATTCCCATATTGCAGTCAAGGATGCCCGATGTTGTCTTCAGACAGCGCATCATAAAGCGTATTTTAATGAAGCTAGACACTAAGAAGGCTTCTGGCGCTGACGGAATACCTGCCATAGTTCTCAAAAACTGTGCAAGGGAACTAACACCAGTTTTCTGTAGACTTTTTAACCTATCCTACAGAAAGTGAATATTTCCGTCCTGCTGGAAATGTGCCACGGTTCAGCCGATACCTAAAAAAGGTAAGAAGACCTTGCCAAATAACTACCGACCAGTTGCACTGCTTTCAATAATATCGAAAGTCATGGAAAAGGTTATCAATGAGCATCTTCTAAAATATCTTGAACGATTCAATATTATTAGCGATCACCAATATGGTTTTCGTAAACATAGATCAACAGGAGATATTCTGACTTAAGTAACACATGTTTGGAACAACGCAATTGAACACTTTGGAGAATCTCGAGCGGTTGCTCTTGACATATCCAAGGCATTCGACCGTGTTTGGCACGATGGACTGTTGGCTAAGTTACGCTCTTATGGTATGTCTGAAAGGTTCTGTTTGTGGCTCTCATGTTTCCTCAGAGAGCGTCGATGGATTTCTTTCTAACACCCTCACTATCAACGCCGGTGTGCCCCAGAGCTCCATACTGTCTCCTACTCTCTTTCTCATTTACATTAACGATCTGCTGGAAAAGACCGGGAATCCAATCTATAGCTTTGCAGATGACAGTACGCTTGTCTCTTCATTCACCTTGAACGCTCGGACATCGGCTGCTCAGGCGAATATCCGCAGACAGCAGGAGGTCGTTCAACTTAACAAAGACCTGGAAGAAATTATATCTTGGGGTGACAGTAACCAAGTGGAATTTAACGCTACAAAAACCCAAGCGGCAGTTTTTTCTAAAAAAGTTAACGTTGCTGAACCCGACATAGTTATGTCGGGGCACTCCATTCCCCTAGCATCCTCGCTCAATTTGTTGGGCGTTAGTTTGGGAACAAATATGTCTTGGCATGAACATGTTGCAGGCATAGCAAGGAGAGCTTCTCAAAAGTTGGGAATATTATTTAGAACCAGAAAGCTTTACACCTCACAACAACTGTTAATTCTTTACAAAGCCCAAATTCGACCAACTATGGAATACTGCTCCCACGTTTGGGCTCCGCTCCCAAACATACACTGCATTTGTTGGATTCTGTTCAGAGAAGAGCGGTCCGTCTGATTGGGGACCCGGAATTGACCGGCGGCCTTGATTCGCTGGAACATCGAAGAACGGTTGGCGACTTGAGTCTGTTCTACAAGTATTTTCATGGAAAGTGTTCGAAGGATGTAGCCCGCTTAATTCCTCCCAAAGCGGTACACGTCGCGCTGGTGCTTCGCATCCGTATGAGGTTCAGCTTGTTACTCCGCGTACAACGCTTTTCAAGCAATCTTTTATATGGAGAACATCATCCCTTTGGAATAATTTGCCCAGCGCACAGTGTGTCGACTAGTACAAGTTAGCTGGACAAAATTATTTTTTCACTTATTTCAATTGTTTATGTATATTCTAGGCATATTAAGTTATTTTAAGAAAAAATTCATGGCGTTGGTTTTTTTTATGGGCGTGGCTAATTTTTTCCCCTAAATTAGTCAGCTACGCAGACATATTTAACGATAACTCGGGAACAACTTGTCAGATTTTTATAAATAGAACATTAAAAAATGCGTAACAAAATTTTATTCTATCTTTTATCGTTTTGGAGTTATTTAGAAATTAATGGAGAGAAAAAATTTTTTTTCGTTTAAAATTCATTATTTTTTTTCGGTAAAAAAGCGCAATAACAAAAGAAAAAAACAAAATATTATTTTTGTTTTTGTTTATGTTTTATGTTTATGTTTTATTTAATAAGGCTTGCAAATTTATTTCAGCATGAGTTTCTGTTTATAGCAATGTGCTCCTTTGCAGGGTAACAGGCCTGTTTGGACTTTTTTAAACTAAAATATGGCGGAAACACATTATGCCCCGCCTTCATGGACCACTTCCTAGTTTGTTTGTAAGAATGCGTTGTTGACTTAGAATCTATATAGTAAGCTAAGGCTTCGTCACTACTTAATTGCCTAGGATTAACGGAACTGGTATTTTTAGACTTAATAATATTATCTGGGCTCTCACTAATGTCTCTAATCACATTGGCAATTTTCCTTTGCCTTGCTGAACGCACAGCAATTTCGGCAGCAGTCACCAATTCACTGACACTTCGGGATTCTACGAGATCCACGACGCGACGTTTCTTCGTCTTAAACGACGATTCCTCGAAATCTTTGCGAGGTCTTCCTGCAGGAATCACATTCTCACTTGATGTTGAAGGTTGTGGCGCGAAAGAACTCGCAGTAAACTGTATGTCTGCTTCATCCAACCAATTCTTATTTTTAATTAAAAAACGCTCCTTCGACTTTCCTGAAGCCAACCATTTGGCACCAAACTTATTAGACAAGTTGGATATCTTCAACTTTATTTCTTTTTGGCTGCTTTCAGTAATGTCACCAAAGTGAAATTTTGAAGAAAGAAAGTCATATACACGCGAGTTTTTTTCATTCTTCGTGTGTTTCAACCACTCCTCAAAAAAGGCTACCCTTGAAATAGAGTAAACGTGTTCTGGAAAAAAAGAAAAAAAAACATGTTGTACTGAAGTGTGCTAAACAATATGTGTATTTTTACGAAGAATAAAGTTATTTCTGTGTAATATCTAAAAACTAGCCCGGATAGAGGTGAATGTCTGTATATTCTGAACTTTCAAAGTTTTTTTTTTTTTAAAAAACACGCTAAAATATATAGGCTATTTAAAAAAGATACTAAAAATTTAAATTAATAGATTCTGATTAAAAAAATACATTCAAAAATAGTACTTACCCTCAGTATTAATATTCATTGCAAAAACTTTCACAATATTACAATATGTCACTATAAGATGTGCACGAAAGTGTCGCTAAATTGCAACTGATGATTGAAAGAGCTGCATTAAACTCATTACCTGACTTCTGACGCTTATAACTCGCCACTTGCAAATTTGATAAACAACCTTTTCTCGGAATTCGGGGTTTGGTGGTGTTGTTTACGTTTTGCAAATAAAATTTCCTGGAAATCATAACATGAATTTTGTCCACCTAGCATGTTCTACGCGACACACTGTGCAGCGCTGTGTTTCCCACCGAGTACAATTTACAGCGATTCAAGAACAACGTGAATCGCTTTTTTTTTTTTCCGCACTCGTGCCGCTCCTGGAGCGCTTTAGGGCCTTCCCTGCAGCACGTGTGCTAGACCAATAAAAAAAAAAAAAAAAAAAATCTACAATATATATAAAATGCAACGTCTCTCTGCCTATCTATCCGTTAGGACGCTCGTCACTCGAGAACCACTTATCCGATTTACGTGTTTTTTTTTTTAGATTAATACATATGTTCTCTGGTCAGGTTATAGGATATATTTTATTACGTTAAGTAATATAAGAAATAAGCAGTGACGATAATAGTGAGTCGGGAAAAAGTTTGCCGCTAGCAATACGCTGCCCTAAACCATTAAATATGTAACAATATCATGTAACAAAAAATATAATATATATAAAATGGAACGTCTGTCTGTCCGTTAGTGCGTTTATCACTCGAGAACCACTTATCCCATTTACGTGTTTTTTTTTTTAATTCTTAACTCAATATTTATCAAAAAAAATCAATAATATATATATATAAAAACGCAACGTCTCTGTCTGTCTGTCCGTTAGTGCGCTTAGCACTCAAGAACCACTTATCCGATTTACGTGTTACGTGTACATAAACTCCTAGACAAAATTAACGCAACAATCTGAAAATTAATTTATCTTTCTTATGTCAGTTTTAAAGTTTATCGAGTATTTGAATACTAGGCTATGCATATTTTGTTTCGTTGTTCATGACAGAAATCAAAACAAAGCCTGAATTACATCCAGTGAAAATATTGTTATACATATATCTGGTGGGATTGCAGATGAATAATTTTTTACGAGCTTCTTCCACGTGGCCAAACAATAACTGCGGAGAAATACTGTGGGCAACTCACCCAACTCAATGTTGAAATCCAAGCAAAACGTCCAAATTTGCTCAATCAAAAAGGCATCATCTTTCACCATGACAAAGCTAGACCACATGTCGCTCAACAGACACTGCAAAAACTTAGGGAGTTAAAAAATGGGAAATCCTTCAGCACCCACCGTAGTCCTCTGACCTTGCCCCTTCTCTGTGAAATAATTTGAACGGCATAAAATTTGATTCTATTCAAGAAGTCAAAAACTACCTTACGACTTTCTTTAAAGACAAATCACGCAGTTTCTACAAAGAAGGAATTCAAAAACTTGTAAAACGATGCGAGTTATAGAAAATGATGGAGAGTACATTATTGATTAATAAATACTATTTTTCATGAAAATGTGTTGTATTTAATGCATTGGTTTCTAATCGGGCACGAACTTTTGCAGTTTTTTTTTATGGGTCTAGCACACATACTGCAGGGAAGTCCCTAAAGCGTTACAGGAGCGACACGTGTGCAGAAAAAGCGATTCACGTTGTTCTTGAATCGCTATAAATTATACTCGGTGGGAAACACAGTCCTGAACAAATTATTCCAAAGGGATGATGTTTTCCATATAAAAGACTGCTTGAAAAGCGTTGTACGAGGAGTAACAAGCTGAACCTCATACGGATGTGAAGTATTAGCGCGACGTGTATTTCTAACATGCACCGCTCTGGAAGGAATTGGCGGAATAGGCTCAAGTTGCCAACCGTTCTTCGATGTTCCAGCGAATCAAGGCCGCCAGTCAGTTCCGGGTCTCCATTCAGACGAACAGCTCTTCTCTGAATAGAATCCAACAAATACAATGTATGTTTGGGAGCGGAGCCCCAAACATGGGAGCAGTATTCCATAGTTGGTCGAATTTGAGCTTTATAAAGAATTAACAGTTGTTGTGGAGTATAAAGCTTTCTGGTTCGAAATAATATTCCCAACTTTTGAGAAGCTCTCCTTGCTATGCCTGCCACATGTTCATGCCAGGACATTTTTGCTCCAACATTAACGCCCAAAAAATTGAGTGACGATGTTAGAGGAATGGAGTGCCCCGTCATAACTATGTCGGATTCAGCAACGTTAACTTTTTTAGAAAAAACTGCCGCCTCGGTTAGCGTTAAATTCCACTTGGTTACTGTCACCCAAGATAGAATTTCTTCCAGGTCTTTGTTAAGTTGAACGACTTTCCGCTGTCTGCGGATATTCATCTGAGTAGCCGATGTCCAAGCGTTCAAAGTGAATGAAGAGATAAGCCTACTGTCATCTGCAAAGCTGTAGATTGGGTTTCCGGTCTTTTCCAGCAGATCGTTAATGTAAATGAGAAAGAGAATAGGCGATAGTATGGAGCCTTGGGGCACACCGACGTTGATAGTGAAGGGAAATCCGTCGACTGCCACTCGTAAAGAACGCTCTCTAAGGAAACATAAGAGCCACAAACAGAACTTTTCAGACATACCATAAGAGCGTAGTTTAGCCAACAGTCCATCGTGCCAAACACGGTCGAATGCCTTGGATATGTCAAGAGCAACCGCTCGAGATTCTCCAAAGTATTCAATTGCGTTGTTCCAAACATGTCTTACATAAGTCAGAAGATCTCCTATTGATCTATGTTTACGAAACTCATACTGATCATCGCTAATAATGTTGAATCCTTCAAGATATTTTAGAAGATACTGATTAATAGTCTTTTCCATGACTTTCGATATTATTGAAAGCAGTGCGACTAGTCGGTAGTTATTTGACAAGGTCTTTTTGTCTTTTTTAGGTATCGGCTGAACTATGGCACATTTCCAGCAGGAAGGAAATATTCCCTTTCTGTAGGATGGGTTGAAAAGTCTACAGAAATCTGATGTTAGTTCCCTCGCACAGTTTTTGAGAATTATGGCAGGTATTCCGTCAGCGCCAGAAGCGTCTCATTAAAATACGTTTAATGAGACGCTGTCTGAAGACAATATGGGGCATCCTTGACTGCACTATGGGAATAGTAGGTGGTGTTTTTCCTTGGAAATCGACAGTAGAATGTGAAGCAAAGAGTTCAGCCAACAAGTTCGCTTTCTCAACAGGTGTCGTTGCAATAGAATTATCTGTGAGTGGTGATATGGTGGATTTGGTGAAATTTTAACTAACTGCCTTAGCGACTGACCAAAAGGACCTTGAATTGTTGGGACGAGCGAGAAGTTTGTTCCTAATTCGTTGATTGTTTGGTCGATAATTCCTTTGCATCTGTTCCGAACACAAACAAAGGAGTTACGATTTATGGTGTTAGGATTTACACACACACAATAGTTTGAAAAATTGTTTTTTTTTTTTTAAATCTTTGATGTTTTTCTTATTTTTGTATATAAAATGCAACTCCAACATTCCCACGTTAACATAACAAGACCTACACACATACCATTGCGTTTTTCGTATCAAGAAAAAAATCTAAATTTTAAATTAACTGGAAAGTGTGATATTTTATGTTAAACATACTATAAGAATAATTTAAAATTTTCTTTTTAATCAAGGATTCCTACAATCAATCAGGTAAGGAACATATTTTAGTTATTTCTTAATGGTGATTTTATAGTACCATTAGGAGACGATTTTGTATCTTTACAACATTTTTATTGTTGGAAAATATTTATTGATTATTCTCTAAAAGGTAGTGAGCAATAAAATCACAGACTCTGTATCTATTTTTTCCACGTGTGGAATTTATTATATCTTTAAGAAAAGTTCGAATGAAAGATTAGTACTTAGCAGTAGACTGTGATAGAACAACGTTTGTGTTAATGAATTTAAGTTATTTTAGATAAATTAAGAGTTAAAATGTTAAACGTTGTTTATATCTCTTCTAAATATTTGAACAAGAACCGATTTTTGCTAAACAGTTTTTGCCCAGAAAATGATGGTTTGTAGGATTACGAGTCGTGATACAACACACGTTCCAAAATGGTTCGACAGATGGAAAAGCAGTAAATATTTGCTGAAATATGGATTTTGCTCAATTTTGCTAGTCATTATAGTGGCTACAGCACCAAGTCATATCGTGGCCCTGCTTTTTTTTTTTATGGATCTAGTACTATGCTACAGGGAAGTCCCTAAAGCGCTCCAGAAGCGGCATGTGTGCGGAAAAAGCGATTCACGTTGTTCTTGAATCGCTGTAAATTGTACTCGGTGGGAAACACAGCCCTGGGTAAATTATTCCAAAGGGATGATGTTCTCCATATAAAAGACTGCTTGAAAAGCGTTGTACGAGAAGTAACAAGCTGAACTTCATACGGATGTAAAGTATTAGCGCAACGTGTATTTCTAACATGCACCGCTCTGGGAGGAATTAAGCGGGCTACATCCTTCGAACACTTTCGATCAAAATACTTGTAGAACAGACTCAAGTCGCCAACCGTTCTTCGATGTTTCAGCGAATCAAGACCACCAGTCAGTTCCGAGTCTCCAATCAAACGAACAGGTCTTTTCTTAATAGAATCCAACAAATGCAGTGTGTGTTTGGGAGCGGAGCCCCAAATATGAGAGCAGTATTCCATAGTTGGTCGAATGTGAGTTTTGTAAAGAATTAACAGTTGCTGTGATGTGTAATGCTTTCTGGTTCGAAATACTAGAGCTAGAAGTTCTCCTTGCTATGCCTGAAACATGTTCATGCCAGGACATATTTTCTCCCAAATTAATGCCCAACAAATTGAGTGATGATGCTAAGAGAATGGAGTGCCCCGACATGACTATGTCGGGTTCAACAACGTTAACTTTTTTAGAAAAAACTGCCGCCTGGGTTTTTGTAGCGTTAAATTCCACTTGGTTACTATCAGCCCAAGATAAAATTTCTTTCAGGTCCTTTGCTAAGTTGAGAGACCTCCTGCTGTCTGCGGATATTCGCCTGAGTAGGCGATGTCCCAGCATTCAAAGTGAATGAAGAAATAAGTGTACTGTCATGTGCAAAGCTGTAGATTGGATTCCCGGTCTTTTCCAACAGATCGTTAATGTAAATGAGAAAGAGAGTAGGAGACAATATGGAGCCTTGGGGCATACCGGCGTTGATAGAGAAGATGTTAGAAAGAAGTCCGTCGACCGCCACTCGTAAGGAATGCGCTCTGAGAGCTCGTTGATTGTGTGCCTCCTTGGTCTCGTAGATAATTCCTTTGCATCTGTTCCGGGCACGAACAAAGATGTTACGATTTATGGTGTTAGGATTTTCATGCCATTGTCGGTAGGCAAGATGTTTAGAAGCAACAGCTTCTTTGCACTTTCGGTCAAACCAAGGCTTGCCGTTGGAGACGCGTTTCTTCCAAAAAGGGATGTAAGCTTCCATACCAGCCAAAATAACATCGGAAACCTCCCGGGCGCAGTCAGATGGGTTGTCGGATCGAAAACAAATGTCTATCCAAGGGAAAGTTCGAAAATATTCCAGTCTAACAGTTACTTTAGCAATTTTGATTGCCTTATGCGTTTTTTTAATGTTCCGTACGGAATACTTATGGGATCACTTCGGTACCTGTCTGTTACGCCCGATTTTCTCCGAAACTGTTTGACATAAAAAGTTGAAAAACAGGTCAGTCGGGTGTCAAATGAAAGCTTGTGAAAACAAGAGTTCAAAAATATATATCATGTAATGCTTGCATACACTTTTCTTTGTATTTTTTTTAAATCGCTAAAAACCCCTGTCCACCCAACCTATCTCGAAAAGTACTGATCAAAAAATTTTGACAAAATTCTGGAATAGTCTTCATAAAGTGTAGGTTGAGCGAAAATTATCACGGTACCTTACGTTTGATAATTTATCTGGTATTAAAACAAAATTATTTGACCGCCAAAATGGTGAAGGTTTATTTTTTCGAAAGTTATGAATTAAACCGGGACTGATAGCTACTGGTTTAAGCATTAAGTACCTAGACAAAATAATTTTATTTTATTTTTTTTTAAATTAAACAAATATTTAGGTATAAAAATATTTGTTTTAAACTTTTACCATTCGGTTAAAAAAAGACTTATCCAAATCGGTACATATTTGCCAGAGTTACGCGGGAACATACAGTGGCGTGCAAAGGTTTCCGGCCAGTGACATTGCGTACTCTAATTTATTAAAAAAAAAAAGAGACTAATGATTTTTAATCATTATGAGATGTGAGTATGAGATATAGGAAACAAAATAATATAGTAAAAGAATATTATTTATGTTTGTGAATATATTTATTGTTATTATTCTTATATTTATATATGCAAAAGTTTCCGGCCACATAATATACATTGATGCAGTAGGACGTTCAAAGACGTATTTACGCATAATAGCGCGTTGAATTTAGTTCATAAAACGTCGTGGGAGCATAAACATGGTTCGGCATATGCAAATCCAAATTCGTGAGAGAGTAATAAAATTTTCAAAAGAAAGAAAGTCTTCTCGTGAGATTGCTTCATTATTATCGATAGATAAATCAACCGTGAACGATATTATTGTAAAATACCGTTGTGGATATGGTTTAAAAGATCGTAAGACCAAGAAAAACGTCTAAAAAAGTAGATCGTATCATTAAACGTAACTAAACTGCGCATGTCAAGAAAACTGCTGCCGAAATTGCCCGCGAGCTAAGAATGAAAACCTAGCTAATGTTAGTCCTAGTACTGTGACACGAAGACTACATGATGTGAGACTTTTTGGCCGTATAGGTATTAAAAAACCATTAATCAGTAAAAAGAATAAGAAGGCCCGATTACAATTTGCCAAAGATCACCTAAATTGGACAATCAAAGATTGGAAAAAAGCAGCTTTCTCAGGCGAATCTAAATTTAAAGCGATGGTAGACAACATGTACGACGTCCTAATGGTACGAGAAATGATGTTCGGTACCAAATTCCTACTGTAAAACACGGTGGAGGAAGTGTGATGGTTTGGGGAATTTTCTCTGCACAAGAAGTCGGTCCATTGATCGAGATCAACGAAAATATGAACGCTGATATTTACAAAGATATTTTAGAAAACAATTTGTTATCATATGCTGAAGAAACATTGCTGCAGAATTGGATATTTCAGCAGGAGAATGACCCCAAACATACATGCAAGTTGTTAAAAGAGTGGTTTTCTGCTTCAAATGTAAGAGTTTTAAGCTGGCCATCTCAATCACCGGACTTGAACCCAATAGAACACTTATGGGAAAAGCTAGATCGTCAAGTTTGAAAGCATACGTATTCAAATAAAGCCGCATTATTCAAATCATTGAAGGAAGAATGGGATAAAATTGTACCTGCTTGTATTAATCGATTAATTGAGTCAATGCCACATCGTTGTGTGGCTGTTATCGCTCTCCCATTTTCTACGGTTATATCGCCTTAGTAATCATTAATCCGCCTTATCTCTCATTATGGCACCTTATCTCCCGTTATCTCGCCTTATCACCCATTATTTAGGCTTATATCGCCTTATATATGATCATTTCGCCTTATCTAACGTTATGGCGACTTATCTCCATATATCTCGCCTTATTTTCCATTATCTAGGCTTATATCGCCTTATCTGTCATTATTTCGCCTTATCTCCCATTATTTCGCCTTATCTCATATAATGTCGCCTCATTAACCATTATGTAGGCTTATATCGCCTTATCTATCATTATTTCGCCTTATCTCTGATTATTTCGCCTTATCTCCCATAATCTCGCCTTATCCCCAATTATATAGGCTTATATCGCCTTATCTATCATTATTTCGCTTTATCTTCCATTATTTCGCATTACCTCCCATAATCTCGTCTTATGCCCCATAATTTAGGCTTATATCGCCTAATCTTTTATTATTTCGCCTTATCTCCCATTATTTCGCCGTATCTCCCATTATTTCGCCTTATCTCATATAATGTTGCCTTATCAACCATTATATAGGCTTTTCTATCATTATTTCGCCTTATCTCTCATTATTTCGCCTTATCTCCTATAATCTCGCCTTATCCCCAATTATATAGGCTTATATCGCCTTATCTATCATTATTTCGCCTTATCTTCCATTATTTCGCATTACCTCTCATAATCTCATTTTATACCCCATTATTTAGGCTTATATCGCCTTATCTTTCATTATTTCGCCTTATTTCCCATTATCTCCCATAATCTCGCCTGTAAAACTGAAGTATGAACTTCTTTCCCACCCCCCATATTTGCCAGACCTGGCACGATCCGATTATAAACCTGTTTTTTAATGGTTTTCAAACATGACGAAATAGCTGGAAGCCGTGTAGCTGAGACGGAGGCCTATTTTGCAGCTACAAATACTACGGGGATGGGGCTGACGTAACGAAATTGGAGAAGCAATCATCCACACCGGTTTAACGCAGATACACGAACATGTATAGCCCGCGGAGGGGACTATGTTGACACATAAATAAAAAGGTTTTGATAAACTGTGTTGTTCTTAATTATTGCACGGAGTTTTCGACCAGCCCTTGTACCTACCCTGTATTTATTTTCTATTAAAGGTTCAGTTTCTTTTTGATCAGAAGTTTATGCTTGCTCAATTTTACTTTTAAGCTGAGACTGTATCCCATATTCGCGTAGGAAACTTTACCAAATTTTTTTGAAAATTTTCGATAGTTGTCCTGAGTTATTACCATTCGCAGTTTAAAATTCCAACTGCATCTTTTTCTGCATATACGCCCATGCGCGGGTCCTCCCTTTTTATTTAATAATAATAACATAATTATACCGGCGAATATTACAAGTAATATTTTTTTAAACGGTCCTACGTGGACATACATAAATATTCACACCCTATAATTTTACGGCTCCGCGAGAGGCACCTACAATCATAACAGATTATCATTGAATGGGCTTGTGCCTGGGGAATAATGAAACCACTTAAAATAATATTTCACTTTTATTATTATTTTTCGCTTTTTATCTTACGATATCATGCAAATGAGTTAGAGTAGTTGTATAATGTGTCCCATGAAAAAGCTTCATTTTAAAATATCTGTAGTAGAAAAATATACCGATAATTAGAAAAAAAAATATGTATGACAAACTACAATCCCTGAAAAATTATTTCGCATCAATAATGTCGTTGAAATACTCCTAATCATTTTCTTGTACCTTCGTAAAGCGGGGCGTTAGTAAATTTCACCCCAAGACTACCTGTGCCCTTAATACAACAGGTAAATTCCACACTAACCTTATAAGGGTGCTTAAATCTTACAGGTAATTTCCACACCAAGCAAATATAATTATGCTTTATTCATCTAAATAAAATTGGACGGATTTCTTTTAAATCAGTTTTTATTGAAAATTTTAGATATTTGCAAAAATATATGTTTTTATTTCATAGTAGAATAATATTGATAAAACATGAAGTTTTTGCTAAATACATAAAATACAATTGGACAAATTTCCTTACATATACTAGATAATACTACAAACCTATACATATCTATTTATATATATTTACAAAACATGTTGAGAAAAATAGGAGACACATTTTAAAAAATGGAAACGATTAATATTTCCTAATTGTCTTTGTTCATAAGGATTTTTTAAATGTTTTAATTTTTGATTATTATGATTATTACTTACTTCAGACTCGTCGACACTTTGTATTTTTATATATACGTTAATCTGAAATTCTTTCAGCCTATCGATAAAAGTATACAGAGACGGATGTGTAGAATAAAAAGAATTATTTAGATGGGAATGGAAGAACTCACAACAGTTAGTTGTTCGAGTTAAAGATGGACTCGATTCTGCCCATATTTCAACTGGAAAATCGGCTCCTCCCTCTATACACGTTTCTAGTAGGTAATCACAAAATTTATTTAAACGTTCATCCTCAGGTTTTATAGCATATAAATCGTATGCAAAACTGTCACCTAATTCTTCGGGTGCTAAATAGGACAAGCCGAAACAATACTTTAACCAACGACCAATTTCAGAATTTTTGTCGCAATATTCTTTAGCTAGACCTAGATTCTGTATCTTGCGAAACCAAGATTGGTGTAAATGAAATCTACATCCTAACACTTTAGCATTTGGCCAAACTTCAGATACTGCCTTATGAATAGATTTTTCGAAGTCAATAGTAATTTTCTCTGGATTGAAATACAGTGTATCTGTTGAATAAATCTTACATTTTGTATGTTTCAGCTCTCTTATCACGCAATAAGCAAAATAATAATGGAATGTAATGACCGTTTGCAAAACCACGCACTGTAAATAACTGTGTAAAATATTTAGTGCAGTATGAAAAGGTGCCGTCCATATATATATTGGATATTTTACACAACATATTGACATTTGTAGTGCAAGAAAAAACAATAATGCCACTTTCGAGTTCTCACCCTTGCTAGTTTTGATTTCAAATGTCTCTAAAATACTATGCACCTCCTCAGCACTTCTTGGATCATCCTGGCAAAAATTTTCGTCTATGGTTATAAATGTTCTTTCTAATATATTCGACATCTTTTTCTGTTACTGTTTCAGGCAGCGTGTTTTGTAGTTCTTGTCGGATAATTTTAGATGGCCTTTCACTCATATGCTCTCCGGCTTTTCTTTTGCGGGAATTACTAATTATTTGCCGATTCAGCTTCTTGGTGTCGGCTTCGTGTGTATGGAGTCCTTCACTTCTGGTAACTAAATTCTCGGGCCCAACGGTGAAGAATTTTGATTTGCAATCTTTTTTTTGAACATCTCCAAAATGTTTCTCCACATTTTAGCACCTTTTGTCGAAAGTAAGTGTAGTAATTCACACATAACATGTCCTTTCCTCGATTACTTTTAATTAACTTTGCTTCCATATTAGCAACACTTTAAAAAATATACGCACAACCAAGTAATAATCACAAATTAATAATATGTACTAAACCGATATGTAGAAGGGTTTAATAATGATTTAATTGAACAGGCCGGTGCGTACCACCACCCATTTATCAACCCTCATCCTCTACCTGAAAGTACTCGGTGTGGAATTTACTTCTGCAATTACAATCCCTTAAATATGTTTAGGTCATGAACGGATTAGTTGTGTGGAAATTACCTGCGCCCGTAAAGTGAACAATAATGTGATAAACCAGGGGTTTCCAATCTTTTTTTACTGCGACTCCCTTTACAGGTTGCAATTTTTATGCGACGCCCTACTAAAAGAAAATACTTTTGTGGAGCTCTAGCAGACAATAAAATTACTTTATTATTCAAAGAAAACTCCAAAGAATATAAAATCTTAATTATTATTTATTAGAAAACATAAAAAAAACTACAAAGAATACAATTAATGAGAAGGATGAGCTTGCTTTTCTGAGCATAACTTCTCAAATCGGGGCTGAAATTTTCAAATTGCTCTCTCATTTCTTCTTCTAAATTTGTTTATGACCTGTACTTCGATTTCATTATTGCAACTGCAGAAAAGTCAGTTTCACACAAGTACTACATAGCAAATGGTAAAAGAACCCTCAAAAGCCGTAGTACTGATAGTAGGATATTCTTGGGGTGCATTGCTCCAAAATTGAAACAGTTTGTCTTTATCGAATCGTAGTTTTAGGCTCGTATCACAAGATAGTTCTAACAGGGTGGGGTCGATTGGAATAGGTTTCGTATTGATTTATATTCTCTGGAAAATATTTATTTAAATGGGTGCTTAATGTTGGTAAGTGTTGGAAAAATATCAATTGCAAACCTTGTTCCAGATTTTGAATAGATTTTTCTTTCATAAAGCCTTTCAAAATAGGAAAAACAGTCAGTATTTTCTTGCTCCTCTTCTATTTTTCTTTTCCACACCAGCAACTTCTTTTGAAATGCTGCAATTTTATCAGTCAGTTGCAGTATATGCGTTTCGTTTCCCTGCAACAATTTTTTAAGGACATTTAATTTCCTAAATATGTCGCAAAAATACGCCAGTTTTAATAAGAAATCAGTATTTTTAAACCTTTCTGCGTCTCAATGCGATTTTGTCAATAATTACGTGTACGATTCATTTTTTAATTCGTGTACACGTGAGAGTACGTTACCTCTCGACAACCAACGAGATGTATGCTAGACACTCAAATCTTTACAAAGCTTGTGGAAAAATCTTGCCTTCACGGATCTTGTTTCTATGAAGTTCAACAAATTTGATAATTATATCATCACAAATTTTAATTCAGGTGAAATATTTTTTGCAGCCAGGTCTCCCTATGTATGACGCAATGTATCCATTTTACATTTGGAGCCTTGGTTTTAATGAGAGCTTGAAGTCCTCCATACGTACACACACCGACACACTTGTCCCATTGAATGTTATTATTAGAGACCGGATTATATGCAACATAAAAATCTTGAAATATGCATGCAAATATGCATGAAAAATTCTTAAAATATGCATGAAAAGGGTCAAAATATGCAATATTAAATAATTATAAAAGTAATAATTTTCAGTTTTTTATTTCAAAATCAGCATAAAATTAACAAGTTATCGACGATGTTTAAATTTAGTTAACAATTATTTAACATTTTTTAAAATTATTTAACATTTGTATTCTTGTACACGTAAATAATAAGGTATTGTTCCAAATTTTGGGTAGAAAGATTGTGTCTTCGATCACTTAAAATATTTTTATAAGTGGAAAAAGACCGTTCCACATCCACTGAGGTAACTGGGCAGTATTTCAATTTGGATGCTATGTTAGCACTTATTGTTTCTGGCAAAAGTTCACCCGTCCCATTAATAGAACTATCAATTTGATACAAAGATTCAAAGCCTGGGTTATTGCACAAAATGTTTTCAAACTTTTCTTTAACTCTACGCGGGAATACATCTGGCAATGCGGAGTTTATTTGACGGATTTTATTTATTAACTGAATTGATTCGGTCAACGCCAGACCTCGAGTTTCAAGCTTTTTAATACCCGCAGATATGTGGGAAAAGTGAGTGTGCTATGTTTTTTTTAATATCAGAATCGTTAAATGCTTCCTTGGATTGACGAACTGCCATAGCCTCTGCACTATCGAAGTCATTTACTACACCTTTGATGGCTTCGAAATGTTCATTGTAAAATAGTACAGCTTCAATCCATGTTCCCCATCGAGTTGCCACTGGTTCGGGAGGTAAAGGCACATTTGGCAGTTTTTTTGTGAGCAGGTGCCTTAAGAAACACTTTCTTTGGTGATGAAATCAGTGGATCGTACTTCTTCAGCGAGTCGATGGACTCAGTGAGCAAACCACGTCACATGAATTAAATTTGGATAAAATACTTGGAGGACTTTGGCTGCCTTGATCATATAGGGAGCAGCATCTGAGAGAAATATAAACACTCTTTCATCTGCAGAAGATTCAGGAAATATTCTTTTAATTCCCTCATTCACAAATCTGGCGATCGTAGAATGATTTGTCTTGTCAAGTTCTTTGCAGGCCACCAAATAGGAAGAAGAAGGTTCTAATCTTAATGCATCCACAATTAAATTCGCAATATAGCGACCACAACTGTCGGTAGTTTCATCAGCTGAAATCCAAATAATGTCATCCTTAAGTTCATTACGTATTTCTTCAAAAACATGTTGGTAAATTGTTGGTATGTAATTTTTACGCAGTGTTGATTCGTCTGATATTTTTTGATTCAAGCAATATTTTCGCAGAAAATCTTTAAATGTAGGATTTGTAAGTTTGTGGAGAGGAATATTACTTGCAAGCAATGCTTCAGTGGTATTTTTGTTTGCCTATAGAAGTGGAATCACTGCTACTTGCTGCTGTTATAAGTTGTTGTCGTGGGCCTTTTTTTGCAATCCTGCGATATGAAGACTGGTCTTGACATGCTGGTCAATTTGAAACTTTTCTGTGCACGAAACATTTTTCTCGCAAACCCAACAATATAAAACATTTCCGTCGTATGTAAATGTTCCAGGATAATCAGCTACCCACGAAAAGACACTTTTTTTTGCGGGTGGCATGGTATACGTTAAACTTTAACAAAACACGTTAAAAATTGCAAAAAGACTACACTGATGCAAGCGCGTCAACAATAATGTTAAAACTGATATCTTGTTTTAAAATAAAAATTCGTCTTCGAGAAAATTGTTTATATGATCCACGCTCAAACAAATATTCTTAGAAACTAACTACTTATCACTTAATATCCCGACCAAGAAACAAAGGAATAAAATACCGTCGTAATTTTGGGTATTCCCTTGGCACTATAACCTAATCGATGTTTAGACTATTGCAGGTAATATTCCGGCGATAAGATCGGCGACATTAACAATACCCTGAGCAATTCAATTGCCTAGTAATACCGAGAAATATTGTAAATATAGGGAAAATATGCATCATTACTAGATTTTGGGTAAAATATGCAATAATCGGTAAGAATGGTCTAAATATGCAAATGCATATAATCCGGTCTCTAGTTATTATCTTCCATGTATGAATTAGCCTTACCGGTATCAGTCATTATTTTGCAAAATAACAAATCCTCACGTACATTTGTTTCTTCCATGTACCACACATAACATATTAATTGAGCGTCATTATTACTGTCTGTTGCTTCATCCAGTTGAATGGCAAATAAACCAGAAAGATTTTCTACAATTTGCTTATTAATGTCCTCAGCTATGTCATGAATGCGACGACTAATCGTATTGTTAGAAAAAGGAATATGTTGTTTCTTACATTTGGCAATACGGTGAGCGACCTTGTAAGAGGCGAGCAGTGCTTTGGAAAGAATAGATGCTCTGGAAAGCAAGGATGTTGACTGATGTTTCAGTTTTCGCAATTTTATTGCAAAAGACTCTCGCGGCTTTCCTTGTAAATTATTTGTTTCTAAATGACGTTTCAATTTATTAGAAAGCATACTTTCAGCTGCCAGCACCTTATGACAAACAACACATTTGGGAAAATTCTATATTTCCTTTGCTAACGTAGGTAAATCCAAAATCATCATCATCTTTTCTGTACTTTTTTCGTTTTTCTACAGTTTCTTTTCTACTCTCTCCTGCATCTTCAACACGTCTTCTATTTATTTGAATAAAGTTATCCATTTTAAGTAATGAATATGTGCAGGTAAATGTGTGTAAATACAACACACTTGAAATCAAAACACTGCATTCATGGTCGCTTATAATTGACGCATAAATAAAAAACCGGAATAAAAGACCGAACGATGAACGAACGAAGGCGCAGGGAAATAGAGGGGCGGGCTTACTCATAGAGATATTAGAATAGAGGAGGTAAGTTCTTGGAAAAATCGTAGTGCTTATAGAAGGAAAAAGAACTAATATAAGAGTTATTCTGTCTCTCTTACTCGGCGACGGAATTCAGCGCTCAAGCGCAGAGTAAGAGAGACAGAATTGTCTCATATTATTTCCTTCTCTTTTTAACGACTATACGCTTTCGCTTACAGCTGGCTATATACTTTCTCTCCTCTATTCTAATATCTTTATGGGCTTACTGAGTCGCTGATGAGACGCGCGCCGCGCCGCACACTAAATCATTACATCACGTGCAGGCGACCTGTGCGTATCGTCTCGCGACTCCCCTAGGATAGCCCCGCAACGCACAGTTAGGGAACCCCTGTGAAAAACAATAATATTTTATAAATATCCTGGCCAGAAGGTCACATAATGGAATGTAAAGGTTTGTCGAAAAAGTATTGAGCCTTTTAGAGTTAAAATTGGGACAATTGTTTTTTATATTTTTAAAGAACTTTATTAAACCGAATACAGTGGAGTCCGCTTATAACGATGGCCAAGGGACAACTATATTCTGTCATACTAACCGGTCGGTGGGTCGGTCGGTGTTTTTAACTTATTCCTTGTTCTTTAAAGATTTTTGGAAATACTTTCTTAAAAATCTCGATAATTTACACTTAAAGTTAAGTAAATATGATACAGATGATTACAGAAACACAATGAAATTGTACTCACTTTCAAGGACATAATTAATTTTACACAATTAAAGTTCGTACACTTTTGCACATTCTAGAATAGTCCAAACTTGACGACGTCTGAAGTGCTTCACGAGAGATGCTACGTGGCACTCGACGCTCAGAAATGAAATGAAAGTTATGAGACAGGTACAAGCGGAAGATGCACTTGACTGGTCGTAAATCATAGTAAGGGAATTGGGAAAAGTATTCAAACACGTAAAAGTCCCTAAATAGAACCTTTTATTTCTTACATTTTGGCCAGCTTTTCGGGACATTTTTTCTTCTGTAAAACGTCCCAAATATCTCATCAAGAAAAAATTTTAACTTCTTAAATCACATTGAGATAAATGTATCTAATATTAGCAGAAAATTTTAGCATTTTGAATCGGTAAAAGGACATGTTAATGTGCCTTAAAAAGGAACTGGAGTGGACGGCATTCCAGCACTCTCTTTCTATTATTCAATCTTTAGAATTCGGTTTTTTCCTAAATTATGGAAGGAAACCCTAATTCTTCCTAGCTTTAAATTTGATGATAGAACCTTCAAAAATATTTATTTTCCCATGTTCAAACTTTAGACATCTGAAAAGGTTTTTTTTGACAAAGTCTTTCTCTGCTTAATTTGTGTTCAATTTCCATTATCTGGCCGTAAATTGTTTGGGTCATTCCTCTTTTAAAAGTAAACAATATGAAAACAAAACTAACCGGCCCACCACAGATAATGTCTTGTTTGCTAATTTTAATCAAATATAAAAAAGAAATAAAACTAAGTGCAAGTTGGACTTGCGCAATTAGTGTTCCGTATGTTGATTGCTTTTAAAATAAAAACTAGCTGTGCCCGCGGCTCCGCTCGTGTGAACTTGATTTACTACTATCGTCACTGCTTATTCCTTATGTCACCTAACGTAATAAAATATCTGCCATTACTTCCCCTTATCTGCCATTAATTTTCCCTATCTCCCATTATCTCTCCATAAATTCCATTATCTAGGCTTATCTCTGCTCATCTCCCATTATTTCTCCTCATCTCCCATTATTTCTCCTTATCTTCCATTATTTCTCCTTATCTCCCATTATCTCACCTTATCTCCCATTATCTAGCCTTATTTCGACTTATCTCGCAACATTTCTTCTTATCTCCCATTAGTTCTCCTTATCTCCCATTATCTCACCATAACTCCCATTATCTAGACTCATCTCCGCTTATCTCCCATTATTTCTCCTTATCTCCCATTATTTATACTTATCTCCCATTATTTCACCTTATCTCCCGTTATCTAGGCTTATATCGAATTATATAGAACATATGTATAAATTTATAAAAACACATAAATCGAATAAGTGGTTCTCAAGTGATAAGCGCACTAACGGACAGAGAGACAAACAGAGAAACGTTGCATTTTATATACATTATATTCTTTGCAACATGATATTGTTTCATATTTAATGGTTTAGGCAGTATATTGCAAGAGAACGCGCTAACGGTAACCTTTTTTCCGACTTGATTCACTATTATCGTCACTGCTTATTCTTTATGTTACCTAACGCAATAAAATACATCCTATAACTTGGCCAGAGGACATACGTGTGTTTTAAAAAAAAAGCACGTAACGCACTAACGGACAGAGAGACAGGCAGACAGACAGACAGAGAGACGTTGCATTTTTATATATATTATAGATATAAGATTATAGATAACCTGGCCAGAGGACATATGTATGTTTTAAAAAAAAAGTACGTAAATTGGATAAGTGGTTCTCCAGTGATAAGCACACTAACAGACAGAGATACGTTGCATTATATATATATATATATATATATATATATATATATATATATATATATATATATATATATATATATATATCACAGATGTAATAAAATATATATCTATAACCTGGTTAGAGAACATATGTAAGGATTTAAAAAATTACGTATATCGAATAAGTGGTTCTCGAGGGATAAGCACACTAACGGACAGAGAGACAGACAGACAGACAGACGTTGCATTTTATATGTTATAGATATAGATTATTATTATTATATCTTGGCCGAAGAATATATGTATGAATTTAAAAAAAGACACGTAAATCGGATAAGTGGTTCTCGCGTGATAAACGCACTAATGGATAGACAGACAGACAAAGAGACATTGCATTTTATATCTATTATAGGTTATAGATTATAAATATTCTCTGCTACCTAATATTGTTCCATATTTAATGGTTTAGGCTGGGTTTGTTACATATTCAATAACTTCACAAAACACACCCCAAATGAGTTTTCAACAAAGTTTTTTCCGATCTTTACTAAAAACTGATGACCTTGAAATTCGTGATAATTTTCGTTCAATCTACACCCTGTGGAGAATATTCCAGAATTTTTTCAAAAATTTATGATCAGGACTTGTTGAGATAAGGGCCGATTTTTCGCAACTTCTCAAAAATAGTCCAAAAACAAGTGCACAAGTATTACGTTATGTATACTTTTGAAATCGTGTTTTTTACAAGCTTTCATTTGACACCCCACTCGATGACTTGGTATTTTTTTTTCACTTCCGATTTCACCCCCCAACACTAACCCCTTAAGTCAAGATTTAACTTTCAGAACTACACAGCTCTGATGAGGCCATCAATTCCTATATTATTATTAGAAAATCTGGTATGACAGACGGACAGACAGCAGACAGCACCGAAGTGATCTTATAAGTGTTCCGTACGGAACACTAAAAGCAGGTAATATAATTTCTCAACGTTGATATGACCTCATATTTTAGACATGAAATACGTCGTTTTTTAAATAATATCTAAAATAAATTCCCACGATACAGGTAGCCGAAAATTGATCAATTTCTTGTACACCAAGAACACCCATTGACTAACCGCATGTACTCGATCTTGGTTACGTGAGCAAAGTTTTCTTTTTAATGGATAATGGATATCACTTTACTGATCTTATGATTTTTGTTTAGAGGTGGAAATAGTCCAGATGGGACATTAATAATACAAAACTGGATATGATTGGTACAAAAAAATTATATAACTTGTACAGCACAGCAATTCATAATATGTATAATACTTTTTTATATCCCCTAATCAAGATATCATTAACATAATTTAAATTATGGAGACAGGAACAATAGATAAATTAATAACTATTTGCACTTGTAGGAACGCCTACGCGCGTATAACGCATAATGTAATCAACCATAAATTTCTAAACACCTAGTCGGGTTTTATTTTACCGATTGTAGGTATATGTAATTTGTGTACAAACAATTAAATAGTTGAATGACCTTTGGTATATATTGTTTTATCAATGTCTTTTATAAAGATACAAGTTACCGTATGGACCAGACAAGATCAAGCTATGTTTTTTCACGTGAGATATAAAAATATACTAAAAATCAAAATTGTCAAGACAAAAGTCTGGTGATAGAAGTGATATATCTAACTACAGGGGCGTCTGCATTCAATTCGCAATACCCAAATTGTTCGACAGTCTAGTCACGGGATTTTTGTCATGGAGCTGTAATAGCATAATATTTAACGAGCAGCATGGTTTTAGACCTGGTCGGTCAACTGTCACAAACCTGCTCGCATATCATGATTGTCTGTTGAGCGCCTTTGGGAATCGCCAGTGTGTTGAGAGTGTATATACTGACTTTTCGAAGGCGTTCGACAGAGTTAATCATACGCTCTTGTTAGGCAAGTTGCGGAAAATAGGACTAAGTAGTGAAGTCCTTGGGTGGATTGGCAGTTTTCTTGAGGGTCGTACACAGTATATCCGTGTTAACAATTGTATTTCTAAAGAAATAAAAGTTCTTTTAGGGGCCTCACTGTGGTCCTTTACTGTTTCTACTTTTCGTTAATGACATCGGCAAGTTTATACAACATTCTAAATTCCTCATGTTTGCAGATGATTTAGAAATGTTTAAAACGGTGAACACGTTGCAAGATTGTCACTCTCTTCAGGAGGATGTTCATGGCCTCTATAGATGGAGTACCCTGAATGAGATTAACTTGAATATTAAGAAGTGTTTTGGTAGAGCTAGACGGAACTTTACATTTGAGTATAACATTAATGGCAGCAAGCTGAGGCATGTTAGTGAAATTAATGATCTGGGAGTTCTTCTTGACCAGAAACTTACTTTCAATAGGCACATTTTGTCAATTGTTCAGAAAGGTTATAAAAATCTGGGGTTCATCACGAGATACTGTAGGGACTTTTCCTGCTCTACATTTAAACTGTTCTATTGTTCAATTGTGAAATCGGGGCTTGAGTATGCCGCTGTGGTATGGTCTCCTCATTACAATGTATATATAGAAGCGATTGAGGCGGTGCAAGGCCGGTTTCTGTGGACTTGTGCTTTTAAATTGGCCATACTCCCAGATGGTTACCATATAGAGCACCACAACCTTAGGGGCATTTTGGGTATTTCGACCCTGGAGACTAGAAGACTCCATTGTGACCTGCTTCTGGCTTTTAAGTTAATAAATGGGCTGGTTGATTGTCCCTATCTCTTGGATAAGTTTACATTTAATGTTTCTCTTCGCACTAGAGGCAGAGACCTGTTTGGTATTCCCTTTCATGCGACTAATTATGGCTATTACGGACCCATGTCCAGAATAATGAGGCATTTCAATCAGTTTGATCTCAGGATTCATGGCTCCATTGATAGTTTTAAATTGATTGTTAAAAAGTTGTGATATTTGCTTGCTGTGAAACTAGTTTTAATGATCTTGTGATGTTGAATTCTGTGTTGTTTATAATTTTTATTATGTTTAGTTGTTTTAAGTTGTTTTATGTGTAATTGGCGCAACGCCGTTAATAAATAAATAAATAAAAAATAATAATCATCATGGCTTTTGGAATTTTAGAGGCCTTCAGAGGGTCCATTCTGGAGCGCTACACAGTTGCTGGCAGTCATCTTTCCATTTAAAACTATTAGAGATAGTGTCGAGGGATCATCGGTAGGAGTGGCTCCTTTCCGCTTTTTGTCGCGTCTATTTGTGATGTATTCCCTTCCACATGGACAAGATACCGTAGAGAAAATTGTGGGAAGCAAAAAAGAAATTTATCCTCGTCGGATCCTGCTGAATTTTGGATACGGCTTTTAGTGTTACCAAGGTTAACAGACTCCTCCTAGAACTATGTATGACAGGAATACACGTCGGGCTAATATAGCTCCGCCACCATGCTTTGATTCCTGATTACTTTTATTGACTACTAATTAATTTCGACGCTATAATTATTATACAATAATTGGGTTAGAACATGAGTTACAATTTGGACCTTAAGATATATACATGACAGGGACCTAACTAACTTAACCTAGATAAGGAGTTTATATAAGTGTGAGAGAACTTAAGATATTTCAACTTAAGATATTTCATGAGCAGAAAACTTAATATTAATTGAGATTAAGTTAAGCTAATCCGGTGGGAGGGGGTCGCTGGTTATTGGCAGACGACGGTAGGCTTGGCGTGGAGGGAAATGGTAGGCGGTCCTGACTGTGAGGTTGGGGTGGTGAATGACTTTGTCCAAGAACTTGGGCTTTGGCGATGATGCGAAAGGCCTTGTTTAGGATGGTCTGGAGGGTGGATCTGCGGGGTACGTGACATTTGGCACCATTTTGGGCTTGAGTAGCTGATTCCGGCTCGGATAATCGTCTTGTAAATTGTCAACTTGTTGCGAATTGACAATGCGCTGGACTTTTTCAGGAGTGGATACAGCTTGCCGAGGAGTTGGTTCGTTTTCTTGCCGGAGGCGGTAATCTGGTCCTTCCATACTAACGGCTTGTCGTAGTGGAGGCTCAGATACTTGGTGCTGTTTAACCATCGGAGGCTGGTGCCTTCGAGGGTGAGGCTTGCCGGCATGGAGATGCGGGCCTTGGTGAACATGATGGCTTGGATCTTCGCTGGGTTGATCGGGATTCTCCAATTTTCGAACCAAGGGACTAGTGTGTTGAGATGACATTGGAGGCGACTGGTGATGATCTTGGTCGACTTAGTGATGGCGATGATGGCGGTGTCATCGACGTACATGAAAAGGGAAGTGTGGTCCGACTTGAGAATATCGGCCATGTAGATGTTAAATGAATTGGGGGAGAGGATGGGGCCTTGCGGGCCTCCGGCTCGAATGAGCCCGACTTCGAAAATGAGCCACCATGTTCAAGAATTCTTTTATATAGAGAAATTTGTCCCTTTGGAATTACTTCTCCAGATATGAATTTCTAAGTGCGGCGAATCAAGGACAAAATTTTAAGAATTTCAGTACAGCACGTACGTCGTGTCCAAAAAAAAAATATAAATATTTATTTTATTAGTAAAACTTAAGCAGAAAAATAATGTTGTGAGTGGTAAAGATTGTCAGTGACTTTTCCTACTGTATTAAAAGTACGAGGAGTACAAGTTGATGAATGTCCGTGAGCAGGCTTACTACACATATGCCAATAATTGGCTAAAAAGTACTAAAATCGAGCTCTATTGCTAATCACCTAATGACAATAAGTTACTTTTCATTTTGAAGAGTCAAAAACCCGCGTAATTCCAAGTATGTCTATTCCTGCCTCATGACTGCAATAGAGTCTTTTGTTGGCATCTTACGACGTCAGTCGTATCATACTACCATGATAGTGTGACTGTACCTGCTACTGCCTTTATTTACATTTAGCTTACAAAACGTACTAGATATTCAGGTAGTGAATGCTCCAGAAGATGTTAATTATCTTGAATATCTTAAACTTAAACTTTCAACGCAAAATTAAAGGTCCTTAACGATTTCCGTCCACTATGTTCCTGTTTTGTGCTTTTGTACTATACAGGGCGTCCCATAAAAAGTATTTTAAAAAAACAGATTTGATAAAAAAAACTGTTACTGTATGCCAGTCTACAGTCTTTGGAAAACTATTTCTTAAAAATAATTTCATCTAAAGCTGAACCGTCACATTCCCATACTCTTCTAAGGGAGCTGTGAAGTTACTAATCACTGCTTGGTACATCTATTGCTGTAATTTTTGCCGAATATTTTCTTTTAATTGCTCCAAGTGATGAGGATTTTTGCTGTAAAGTTTAGTTGTGGGAAATCCCCATAAAAAAGACTCCGTCGGTCTCAAATCAGCGTTATGTGGAGCCCACCTTATGCCTTGATCATTTACGTATTAAGAAGCCGGCTTCTTCTTCTTCTAAAGGTGCCTATCCGTTTCGGATGTTGGCGATCAAAAGAGCTATTCTGACTTTGTCGACAGTCGCACGAAAAAGGTCTGTGGTTGTTAGGGAAAACCACACTCATAGATTCTGGAGCCAAGAATTTCGTCGTCGTCCTGGACCTCTTTTGCAATACACCTTTCCATGGAGTATCAGTTGTTGTAGGCCATAGCGCTGTGCGTTCCTCATTATGTGGCCCAAGTTTTTGCCTCTTTACACTAAAAGATATTTCACATTGCTTGTCCATTCTTCTTAGAACTTCTACGTTTGTTACTCTGTCCACCCAGGGAATTCTCAGTATTCGACGATAACACCACATTTCGAAGGTCTCAAGTATCCTCATGGTGGCGTCGGTCAAGGTCCAAGATTCGACTCCGTGCATGAGCACTGAGAAGACATAGCATCGAAGTAATCGAACCTTAGTGTTAAGTAGTATGTCTTGACTTGTGAAGATTTTGTTCATCTTAATGAATGAAGTTCTTGCCATCTCGATGCGTCGCCTTATTTCGACTGAGTGATCCCACCGATCATTTAAGGTGGTGCCTAGATAAGTGAAGCCACTGACTCTTTCTATTGGTTGCTGCTCAACCACTAATTCTCGGGGTGGTACCTGGTTTTTACTAATAACCATGTACTTAGTTTCCTTGATGTTAAACTCGAGACCAAGGAGTTGACTTTTTTCCAACAGACTTGAAACACGAGACTGCAAATCCTCTAGACTGTCTGCAAAGATAATCGTATCATCCGCATATCTTATATTATTTAGACGTTCTCCATTCACCAGAATTCCTTCATCAATCTCCTCCAATGCCGTTCTTACAATTTCTTCTGAATAAATATTGAAAAGGAGAGACGACAGGATACAGCCCTGGCGCACTCCACGCTGAACTGCAACATCCTCTGTGTATTGTCCATCTATTTTAATGGTAGCTGTCTGATTATAGTTAGATGTTATTTATAACTTTTATGTCTTTATCGTCGAGGTCAATAGACTTTAGTACTGAGAGCAGTTTGTCATGTTTAACTCTATCGCAAGCTTTCCGGTAGTCTATGAAGCAAACGTACACGTCACAGTTAACATCTCTACAGCGTTGAAACAAGACCTGAACAGCAAAAAGAGCATCTCGAATACCCAGCGCTTTCCGGAAACCGAATTGAGTACAGGATATGTGGGTCTCACATTTTTTGTATATTCTGTTGTGGATAATCTTAAGAAAAGTTTTAAGAAGGTGACTGATGAGACTAATGATTCTAAAATCCTCGCATTTCTTCGCGCCAGGTTTCTTTGGTAGAGTTTTAAAAGTAGATTTTGGCCAGCTTCGAGAAATATTTCCAGATTCGTATATATCATTGAACAATGAAGTAAGCCATTCTATTCCTGCATCATTGATAAGTTTAAGAAATTCTGCATAGAAATTATCTGGACCAGTTGATTTTCTGTTTTTCAATCTCCTGATTGCAGCTCTCACTCCATCGGTTGTAATTCTAGGTCCTGTTTTACAATCTGTAATAGCAAAGGTTTGTCGGTCATCGCTGAAAGATTCTTCCACATATCTTAGCCAAACATTCCTTAATTCATTCGCATCTGTTATTGGATGGTTATGGTCATCAGTAAGCATCAGAAGCCGGCATTCTCCTACAATTACTCTTTTTTGTATCTTATACAGTCCCTGGCCAAATTATTAGACGCACTGCAAGCTTTCACGTAAAATATTAATTACCGAGTGATATTGTACCGTGTTATTATTTTAAATTGATTTGTTTTTTATTTTTATATTATCCAATCAATTACCTATTTATTTGACATAAATAAAACAGCATTAATTTAGAAAAGCATAAGTTTATTAAGTTTTAAAGAAAAGTGAAATTAATGTTAGTAAAAGTCAATATTTAGTTGAACCACCTTTAGCCGCTATCAAAGTTTTAATTCTGCGCGGCATACTATCAATGCAAGATTGTACTGTCTCCTGCATTTGAGGATGATGATTCCACACATGAATAATCTTTTCTAGGAGCCGGGTTTTGTTGGTAATCACATCTTTAGCCACTTCTCTTTTCATCAGCTCCCACACATTTTCAATGGGGTTCATATCAGGGCCAATCCAACAGAGGTATATTTTTTTCTGCCAAAAAAGCTTTAACAGACCGAGCAGTGTGGCAGGGAGCTCCATCTTGCATGAAAGTGAATGGTTCCCCATTTGGAAACCATTCTCTGAGCTGCGGAATCAACCGATTTTGTAATACTTCTTTGTACTGATCTTGCCTCATTATTCCTTTGACGACGTACAGACGTCCAGTGCCCTTGCCGCTGATGACTGACCAAATCATCACTTTGGTGGGATGTTTAACCGTCGGGACGACACAATCAGGATGAAACTTTTCTCCATGACGACGACGCACATACTGAGCTTTATTCTGCAAAATTTCGAATGTGCTTTCGTCACTGAAGCAGACCTGTCAAAAATAGGAAAAATATATAAACTTCCATGTGTATTTGCTTTATTTAACTGAAAATGATAATAATGTATCAATTATTGATTAAATTGCTGTATCTTACCGATCTCCAGAAGTCCACATCTTTGTCTTGCCATTGTTTGGCCCACTTCAGGCACTTTGCTTTCATTGCAGCTGTTAACTTGGACTTCCTGGCGGGGCGACAGGCCTTAAAATCTAATTCTTTCAATTTTCTTCGAACAGTGCGCTCAGAAGCATTTACGCTAGCATCCTGGAGTTGTGATTTTATTACCTTTGTGGTAGCAAATCTGTTTTC
This sequence comes from Pachyrhynchus sulphureomaculatus, assembly GCA_019049505.1. Taxonomy (NCBI): domain Eukaryota; kingdom Metazoa; phylum Arthropoda; class Insecta; order Coleoptera; family Curculionidae; genus Pachyrhynchus; species Pachyrhynchus sulphureomaculatus. The sequence goes on along the minus strand of CM032446.1, from coordinate 253,223,076 downwards.
TACACAAATTTTCTTCAAACATCTCTCTGACCGTGGAGTGAAAATTGGTTTTCTACCGCATCTTTTCTTTCTTTTCGGGCTTAATTCCTTCCCTGACTCAATTTTCTTTTTTATGCGTCGTACACTAGCTTCAGAAACCTCCAATCTTCGTAATATTTCTCGGTTTGTAAATGTTTTCGCAATCACAAGGGCCTTCACTTCAGCTTTTTTACGTGGTGAAAGATCGCCTTTTCTACCCATAATGAAAATAGTCCAATTACTTTTTTAAAACACTGCATACAAAATAAACTAATAACTGAGTAGTATAAAAACTGTTAAACAAACAATCACAGTCCATAAAGCCACAGAAACACGTCCGTACCTGACTCGATTCCGATCGCGACTGATACAGGTTTGTACTTGTTTACGTTCATGTATCACTTTGTCAACACAGTGTTGCCATATGTTAAAAATAAATACAAATATGTAGTCTACAACAATTCTTTTAAATAAAAATCAATAATATTGTAGTTTAAATATACCATTATTGCATAAAAACTCTTAAGAAACATAAAATTACTAAAAAAAATACAGTGCGTCTAATAATTTGGCCAGGGACTGTAAGTCTTACACACAAGAGATATTCTCCTCTCCTGTGAAATACTCCACAGCAACGAAATTTCCAATAATCGGGGTTACGCTCTATGCCCCCACCTTGCTCCTTCCGTCCGTGGAATTCACGCAATAAGCCAAATAGATTTATCTATGGCTATCTATGGCTCACCCTGTACTTTTATGATTCCATTTTGCTATGCTATATAACAACGCCCATTTTTATTGTTTCTCCTTAACAGTCATTATGGGAATTGAGAACAATCAGACATTCATATGGTATTTAGTTCACCTTATCACTTTTCATAGAAATATGACGTATGAACGGTAAATTGGAAAAAAACCTCATCGTCTACTTCGTTCATTTTCTATTGTTCAGTCACATCAAACTGTCACATAAAACAGTGGTCACGCCAAAAACGGATAAATGTTAATTAAAATTTTCAAATTGTATATAGAAAAAGCTATTCGTCTGCAACAAAGTACGAACATTTTTTTAATTATTCACAGGCGTCCGTATTCCCGTAGAATTAAATAATATCTTTGTAAAGGGTTACATACACCTGGGCGCTGTAAAATGTATTTATATTTTAAAAAAATATTTTAAAGATTATGAAGTTAATAATACAAAAGAATGGCGATTATATATCATACGAACTCGTGAATAAAGTTAAGAATATAACAATACCAGAAAATTCTAAATTAGCCTCTTTCGATGTCAAAAACTTATTTCCAAGTGTTCCCCAGACGAAACAATAATTTAAATAGAGAACCTATTAACAAAAAATAACCGGTCAAGTGCAAGTTGAACTTGCACAATTAGTGTTCCGTACGTTGATTGTTTTTAAAATAAAAAATTTTATTAGGGTGGTATAAAATGATCAGTGACTTCACAATATAAACACACACACACACAGTATAAAATGATCAGTGACACTTCACTTCTACTGTCGATTTCCAAGGAAAAACACCACCTACTATTCCCATATTGCAGTCAAGGATGCCCGATGTTGTCTTCAGACAGCGCATCATAAAGCGTATTTTAATGAAGCTAGACACCAAGAAGGCTTCTGGCGCTGACGGAATACCTGCCATAGTTCTCAAAAACTGTGCAAGGGAACTAACACCAGTTTTCTGTAGACTTTTTAACCTATCCTACAGAAAGGGAATATTTCCATCCTGCTGGAAATGTGCCACGGTTCAGCCGATACCTAAAAAAGGTAAGAAGACCTTGCCAAATAACTACCGACCAGTTGCACTGCTTTCAATAATATCGAAAGTCATGGAAAAGGTTATCAATGAGCATCTTCTAAAATATCTTGAACGATTCAATATTATTAGCGATCACCAATATGGTTTTCGTAAACGTAGATCAACAGGAGATCTTCTGACCTATGTAACACATGTTTGGAACAACGCAATTGAACACTTTGGAGAATCTCGAGCGGTTGCTCTTGACATATCCAAGGCATTCGACCGTGTTTGGCACGATGGACTGTTGGCTAAGTTGCGCTCTTATGGTATGTCTGAAAGATTCTGTTTGTGGCTCTCATGTTTCCTCAGAGAGCGTTCTTTACGAGTGGCGGTCGACGGATTTCTTTCTAACACCCTCACTATCAACGCCGGTGTGCCCCAGGGCTCCATACTGTCTCCTACTCTCTTTCTCATTTACATTAACGATCTGCTGGAAAAGACCGGGAATCCAATCTATAGCTTTGCAGATGACAGTACGCTTGTCTCTTCATTCACCTTGAACGCTCGGACATCGGCTGCTCAGGCGAATATCCGCAGACAGCAGGAGGTCGTCCAACTTAACAAAGACCTGGAAGAAATTCTATCTTGGGGTGACAGTAACCAAGTGGAATTTAACGCTACAAAAACCCAAGCGGCAGTTTTTTCTAAAAAAGTTAACGTTGCTGAACCCGACATAGTTATGTCGGGGCACTCCATTCCCCTAGCATCGTCGCTCAATTGTTGGGCGTTAGTTTGGGAGCAAATATGTCTTGGCATGAACATGTTGCAGGCATAGCAAGGAGAGTTTCTCAAATATTGGGAATATTATTTAGAACCAGAAAGCTTTACACCCCACAGCAACTGTTAATTCTTTACAAAGCCCAAATTCGACCAACTATGGAATACTGCTCCCACGTTTGGGGCTCCGCTCCCAAACATACACTGCATTTGTTGGATTCTGTTCAGAGAAGAGCGGTCCGTCTGATTGGGGACCCGGAATTGACCGGCGGCCTTGATTCGCTAGAACATCGAAGAACGGTTGGCGACTTGAGTCTGTTCTACAAGTATTTTCATGGAAAGTGTTCGAAGGATGTAGCCCGCTTAATTCCTCCCAAAGCGGTGCATGTTAGAAATACACGTCGCGCTGGTGCTTCGCATCCGTATGAGGTTCAGCTTGTTACTCCGCGTACGACGCTTTTCAAGCAATCTTTTATATGGAGAACGTCATCCCTTTGGAATAATTTGCCCAGCGCTGTGTTTCCCACCGAGTACAATTTACAGCGATTCAAGAACAACGTGAATCGCTTTTTTCCGCACTCGTGCCGCTCCTGGAGCGCTTTAGGGACTTCCCTGCAGCACGTGTGCTAGACCAATAAAAAAAAAAAAAAAAAAAAAAAAAAAAAAAAAACACATCCCAAATGAGTTCTCAACAAAGTTTGTTTCCAAACTCTACTGAAAACTGGTGACCTTAAAATTTTGTTTTTTTTTTTATACCAGATAAATTATCATTAATTTTCGTTCAATCTAGACCCCGTGGAGAATATTCTAGGATTATTTCAAAAGTTTTTGGTCAGTACTATTCGAGATAAGATAGGGGACAGCGATTTTTTACGATTTTTTAAAAGTAATACGAAGAAAAGTGTGTGCAAGAATTATATTATATGTATATATTTTTACTCGTGTTTTCACAGGCTTTCATTTGACACCACACTCGATAACCTAGTAAAAAAAATTTTTTTTCACTTGCGATTTCACCCCTCAAAACGAATCCCTTAAGTTAAAATTTAAGTTATGGTAATATAAAATGATCAGTGACTTCACAAAACACACCCCAAATAAGTTTGAAACAAAGTTTATTTCAATCTTTACTGAAAACTGGTGACCTTGAAATTTTGTTTTTTTTTTATACCAGATAAATTATTAAAGGTAATGATAATTTTCGTTCAATCTATACCCCGTGGAGAATATTCCAGGGTTTTTTTCAAAATTTTTTGATCAGTACTTTTCGAGATACGGTAGGGGACAGCGATTTTTTCACGATTTTTTAAAAGTAATACGAAGAAAAGTGTGCGCAAGTATTACATTATATATATATTTTTTACTCGTGTTTTCACAAGCTTTCATTTGACACCACACTCGATGATCTAGTAAAAAAATTTTTTTTTCACTTCCGATTTCACCCCTCAAAACGAATCCCTTAAGTCAAAATTTATGTTACGGTGATATAAAATGATCAGTGACTTCACAAAATACACTCCAAATAAGTTTCAACAAAGTTTATTTCCAATCTTTACTGAAAATTGATGACCTTGAAATTTCTGTTTTTTTTATATTCCAGATAAATTATTACAGGTAATGCACTCGTGATAATTTTCGTTCAATCTACACCCCATGGAGAATATTCCAGAATTTCTTCAAAATTTTTTGATAAATACTTTCCGAGATAAGGCGGGTGGACAGCGATTTTTCGCGATTTCTTAAAAATAATACAAAGAAAAGTGCGCGCAAGTATTACATTATATATATATTTTTTACTCGTGTTTTCACAAGCTTTCATTTGACACCACACTCGATTACCTAGAAAAAAAATTTTTTTTTCACTTCTGATTTCACCCCCCAAAACTAACTCCTTAAGTCAAAATTTAACTTTCAAAACTACATGGCTCTAATGAGGCCATCAATTCCTATATTACTACCAAATTGCAACTTTCTATGACAAATAGTTTCGGAGGAAAAAATCGGGTGTGACAGACGGACAGACACCGAAGTGATCTTATAAGTGTTCCGTACGGAACACTAAAAAAAAAGTAAATGAAGTTATAAAATGGACATAATTAATTTATTAAGAACTTGCCTAAGACAAAATTATTTTTCATTTAACAATACATTCTACAATAGTAAGGAAGGATTAATTATGAGGAGTCCATTAAGTCCATTACTTGCCGAAATTTTCATGGACAGTATTGAAACAACCATAATAACAATAGTAATAATTTGTCTATACTGGCATCGATACGTAGACGATATAATTGTATGCTTTACAGGTACGGACAGAGAATTGACTCACTTTTTACAGTATATTAATTCTCTACATAGAAATATCAGTTTTACAATGGAAGAAGAAGTTGAAGGGAAAATCAACTTCCTAGACTTAACAATCAGTAACACCAGGAAAAAACATGAATTTGCAATATATCACAAACCTTGTCATACAGATATCACAATAGTTCTCACCACCCCTAACCATCATAAACTCGCAGCTTATCATAGTTTTATACATAGACTAACTAATATCCCCTTATCAGAGGAAAATTTTACTAAAGAATTAAACTACAGAAAACAAGTAGCCGTTAACAACGGTTATTCGGTTACTTTAATCAATAGTATCGTTAGGAAAAAACTTAGAAACAAGGCAATCTCAGAAATATACCCACGTTTTAAGGACAGAAATATCAGAGTTAAATGCTTAACCTATTTCGGCAACCAACGGAAAAATCAAAAAAAATATCAACGTAGCTTACAAGACTAACAATACTATAGGGAAATATCTTAATAACTACAAACCACAAATCAATAAAGACAATAAATCAGGGGTTTATCAATTAACATGTGGGTCATGTCCTAAAACATACATAGGACAAACTGGACGTACATTTATACAAAGAATTACAGAACAGGAAAAAAGTTTCAACCATAGAAAATTTAATTCAACATATGCTAATCATCTTTTAACAGAAAATCACGCATTTAACAAGAATTGCAAAATTTTACACACCCAACAAAAAGGTTTAAAACTAAACCTTTTAGAGACAATGCAAATAAATCGATTAAGGACTACAGGTACTTTACTCAACGACCAGGTAGATTTAAGCAATTCACCATTATTGAATTTATTCCCCTAATTCCAAATCTGTGTGGGTTTTCCAATACTATCAATGTAATTTCATTAGGTGTAATATTATAATTAAGAAATTATATAAAATTGTGAACATTAAACCTAACTTGACAATGTAAAATGTAGATCTGAAGAAGCTGCATTGACAGCGAAACGCGTCATCGCAATTTAAATAAACCAGTGGAAATTGACTGAAAACAGTCTTTTATTATATATTTATAATGAATTTCCATCAAGTAGAAGCTACAACCATCCAAAATTCGCGATTATATATTTTTATTGTACTTGAAATTATAATAATTTTTTTTTAAATATATTTTTAAGTGTTAACATTATTTTTTACCGGATTAAATGGACCACTGATGAAAACTATGGCGCCTCCTTCTCTGCAGGATAACTTCACAAAAAATAATCTAAAAATAAAAATTAATCTTGTGAAATAATAAAGTAGTTAAAAATTGTCGAAAGAATTTTTGGTTCAAAAATAAAAATTTACAGTGTTTCGAACTTTAGTATGCAATTTTCGACCAAACAATATATGTTTAATTGTTTATAAAAAATTAGAAATAATAAAAGAACCTCGCGACATTTTCTAGAAAAAAAATATTAAAAATTGATTGAGTAATATTGTAAACGGTGTCCGAAGACAGGTAGCGGTCCCAATCCGACGCCAGGTCACATTTAATACTATAACTTTTTAATGGAATAGAATTGTCTTAAATTTTTATTTTTTTTGAATAATTCTTAGAAGTACAAACAAATATTACACAGGGGAACAGCTGTTTTGGTGTCGAGGTTTTTTGAGCTGATTCTATATCAATTTGATGTCCTGAATTCAAATAACGTATTCATTTGTACCTAGGAGCTCAAATTTTTAAGATATACAATTTTAGAGAAATACAAGTTACATTATTGTAACTCAAATCCGTAAGCGTAGTAAACAAAAGTAGATACGAAATTTTTTATTTTAGTTATACAAAATACAATATTATGTCGTACTTACAAACAAAAAAAAAAACATTGAAGAAATGAAATAGTCACTCAACACTTGGAAAGCTTCTTTTCCCCGACATTCTTGAATGTTTTTTTAAACAGTCCCTTTTTAAACTCCAGCAGTAATCTGCCATCATGTGCATGTCCCATCTTCCTTGGTAGCGGTCCTCCATAACTTTAATATCTTGGTGAAATCTTTCACCTTGTTCCTCACTCATGTCTCCTAAATTTTCTGGAAAACGGTCTAAGTGGCTGTGTAAATAGTGTATTTTAATACTCATATTGCACCATAAGGATTTGAAACTATTAAGCATCTTGTTAACCATTTCAACATAGTTTTGAGCTTTATGTTTGCCTAGAAAATTTTCTACAACTGCAACAAATGATGTTCAAGCTTCTCGTTCAACTTGATTCATTGAATTTATGAAGGCAGGATCCTTAATTAATTGTCTTATTTGTGGGCCGTCAAATATCCCTGCTTTGAGTTTTTCTGTGCTCAACTGATGCATTTTTACCCCTATATATGCAAAACAAGACCCATTCTTATCAAGAGCCTTTACAAATTGCTTCATTAAGCCCAACTTTATATGTAACGGAGGAAGTATGATTTTTTCTCTTTCAACCAAAGCGTCGTTAATGACATTCTTTTCCCCAACGTCCATGTTTTCTCTCTGAGGCCAATCTTTTCTAACCCAGTGGTGTGTTTTGTCCCAGAGGCACAAGAAACACGGATATTTCGTGTAACCACTTTGCTGCCCAAGAAGAAAGTTTACCATTTTTAAGTCTACACAAATCATCCATTGATGTTCGTAATACTTTATCTTCTGCAAAACCAAAGCTATGGTATTATATTCTTCTTTCAGTTTCGTTGAGTGAGCTAGTGGTATTGAATCATATTTAGTCCCATCATGTTGAAGGACACATTTTAAACTTCGCTTTGAACTGTCAATAAATAGGCGCCAATCATCTGGAATATATTCAGAAAGTCCCATTTCTTTCATGAGTCCCCTAATTTCATGACAAAATACAAGATTGTCTTCTTGAGAAAAGAATGGTAGCAGATCTTTTTCTCTTGTACGGTAAAAGGTAATTTTGGTTCCTTGTTCCAGTAAATTTTTGTCGTTCAACCTAGAAGCCAGTACTTCAGAAGCTTTTTTCGATAAATTGAGATCCCTGGTGAGATCATTTAATTTATTTTGATTGAAGCGTTGAGGAACTGATGACGTCCCCTCATAGTCACTGTTAGTTTCATTAGCATCAGAACTTTTATTAGCATCAGAAGAGCGATCAGAGGGAAAATATTCGTCATCAGAGATATGTGGTAGCTGATGAAATGTTGGAATCGGTATTTCATCTGAGTGCGGGATAGGGCGTATTGCCGAGTCTAAATTGGGATAAGTCCACTTACTGCGGTTATTTCGATTGATTCCATTAGTATTTACTAAACAGAAATAACAATCATTGAAGTGGTTTTTTGGTTCTCTCCAAACCATTGGTACGCCGAATTTTAGACATTTTCTTTTCCGGTAGTCCACTGCCGTAAATGCTCTGTACAAGTTTTACATACGAGATGTGGGGCCCACGTTTTGTCCTGATCACCAGGCTTAACTCCAAAGTATCCAAGATACGCTCGCTTTACAAAGTCAGTAATAGTTTGTCTGTTTTGTTGAAACATGTATTCTCCGCATATATAGCAAAACACATCAGGTTGATTTACACAACTTCTTCTTGAACTGGAACCTGAACTCATTTTAATTCTGTTCAATAACACAAAAACACTCTTTTCTTAACATAAAATAACACGCCGAATTCGATCTACTCTCATTAGTAAGAACGCACAAACTGACGAGACTTACCCGAGTTAGGTGATTAAAAGGGTCAGTTCAGGTACCTGATAGGCAATGGTTCCACTATTTATAGATTTACCTGGAATTTACTCAATTACAGACTGACAATAAAACCATTGTACCTACATTAATGAATATATAATAATTTTAGAACTCTCATAAATGAATATACTGAATAAAAACCACATTGGTAGATAAGTTGATGTATCTAAAAAAGTAGAGCTGATAGAGAAAAACGGATTGCATGTATAGATTTAGCGTCCCAAATATAGTTAAAATCAGCTCTAAAATCCCAGGCACCAAAACAAAAATATTTTTTTGTTGCCCTGTGTTATCAAATCCGCACTCGTGCCGCTCCTGGAGCGCTTTAGGGACTTTCCTGCAGCACGTGTGCTAGACCCATAAAAAAAAAAAAAAAAAAAAAAAAAAAAAAAAAAAAAAAAAAAAAAACACTATATGACATGAAAATATCGCCACCGGAAAGGAAGAAGGAAAGAGGGTGATAGTAAGAAATGTGACAACTGAAGAAATCCCCGATGTAACAACGGATGAAATAATGAACGCCCTACAATATACGCACAACAACAAAGGACCAGGGGACGATGAAATAACTATAGAAATGATAAAGTATGGAGGGGCATCGATAATACAATCTCTTCAAGCTCTATTTAATAGGTGCCTCATAGAAAGTAAAATACCAACACCTTGGGTAAACGCCTTGATTGTGCTAATATTTAGAAAGGGAAACAGATTTAAATTGGAGAATTACAGACCCATCAGCCTGTGATCGGTACTGTAGAAAATCCTCACTAAAATCATAACGTATAGATTAACGAACAAAGTAGACCGTTATCAACCACGTGTACAAGCGGAATTTAGACGGGGATACAACACTTTGGACCATCTTTAAACAATTAGATTACTAGCGGAAAAAGCAAATGATGACTACGAAAAAGCATTTGATTCGGTAGAGATTTGGGCAGTCCTTAACGCCTTAAGTAACAGCAGAGTTGATGAAAGGTACACAACTCTTTTTGAATACATATATAAAAAACCACATCACAAATAATGCTTGAAGAAAAAAACAAATAAAATCACATTTTGGATGGTTGTAGCTTCTACTTGATGGAAATTCATTATAAATATATAATAAAAGACTGTTTTTAGTCAATTTCCACTGGTTTATTTAAATTGCGATCACGCGTTTCGCTGTCGATGCAGTTTCTTCAGATCTACATTTTACACTACCAAGTTAGGTTTAATATTCACAATTTTATATAATTTCTTAATTATAATATTACACCTAAATAACACATGGGCTGAAAAGTCCCGGGCCTAACACATAGATGGCGCTAGTTTTATTGCAGTCACCTTTTTTTCAGTTAATACTAACCTTCAAAAGACAGCTGTTAAAATTTCATGATATTCTATTCATTAGTTTGTGAGTTATTGTGCTAAGAGTGACGCTACTTTTGTTATTTTCAAAACAATGGATCAAAAACAATTTCGTGTTTTAATTTTACACTGCTTCTTGATGGGAAAAAATACCGTTCAAGCGAAGCAATGGTTTGAAAAGTGTTATGGGGACTCCGCTCCATCAGAAACAACAATAAAACGTTGGTTTTGCTGACTTCAAACGTGGGTCGTAGAGACACCGATGATGCAGAACGCAGTGGACGTCCAAATGAGGCGGTAACACCAGAAAACATAAAAAAAATCCATAAAATCGTTTTGAATGATCGAAAAGTGAAGTTGCGTGAGTTAGCTGACATCGTAAAAGATATCAAAGGAACGTGTTGGCTTTATATTGCATGAGCATTTGACTATGAGAAAGCTCTGTTCAAAGTGGGTGCCGCGTTTGCTCACTGTTGATCAAAAACAAGAACGTGTTGATGATTCTGAGCAGTGTTTGGCCATTGTTAGAGCGGCGCTGGAATGATTGCGTTGCTCTTGATGGAGATTACGTTGATGAATAAAGCTAATTTTGAACCAAAAAAACCGTGTTTTCTTTGTTCGGCCCGGGACTTTTCAGCCCATGTGTTAAATTATATTGATAGTATTGGAAAACCCACACAGATTTGGAGTTAGGAGAATAAATTCAATAATGGTGAATTGCTACAGGCTACAGGCTAAAAGTATCATTCACGATAAAGATAAATTTAAATTGATAAATATGAATCCCCAAATCCCACAACTTTATTCACTCATAAAACTACACAAACTTGACCACCTAATCAGACCAGTTGTTTCCTACATGTCTGCTCCAGCATATAAGAAGTCATCTATTTTAATTCATTTAATCAAATATCATACCAAATTTGAACCTAAATATAGTATCAAAAACTCATACGAACTCGTGAATAAAGTTAAGAATATAACAATACCAGATAATTCTAAATTAGTCTCTTTCGATGTCAAAAACTTATTTCCAAGTGTTTCCCCAGACGAAACAATATTTTTAATATAATATTAACAAAAAATAAAGTAAATGAAGTTATAAAAATGGACATAATTAATTTATTAAGAACTTGCCTAAGACAAAATTATTTTTCATTTAATACATTCTACAATAGTAAGGAAGGGTTAATTATGGGGAGTCCATTGAGTCCCATTAATTGCCGAAATTTTCATGGACAGTATTGAAACAATGATATTTAACAACCATAATAACAATAGTAATAATTGTCTATACTGGTATCGATACATAGACGACATAATTGTATGCTTTACAGGTACGGAGAGACAATTAACTAACTTTTTACAATATATTAATTCTTTACATAGAAATATCAGTGTTATAATGGAAGAAGAAGTCGAAGGGAAAATCAACTTCCTAGACTTAACAATCAGTAAAACCAGGAAAAAACATGAATTTGCAATATATCACAAGCCTTGTCATACAGATACCACAATTCCCAATAGTTCTCACCACGCTAACCATCATAAACTCGCAGCTTATCATAGTCTTATACATAGACTAACTAATATCCTCTTATCAGAGGAAAATTTTACTAAAGAATTAAACTAAATACAACAAGTAGCTGTTAACAACGGTTATTCGGTTACTTTAATCAATAATATGGTTAGGAAGAAACTTAGAAACGAGGCAATCTCAGAAATATTCCCACGTTTTAAGGACAGAAATACCACATTTAAATGTTTAACCTATTTCGGCAAACCAACGGAAAAATCAAAAAAATATCAACATAGCTTACAAGACTAACAATACTATAGGGAAATATCTTAAAAACTACAAACCAATACTATCAATTTAATTTAATTAAGATTAGGTGTAATATTATAATTAAGAAATTATATAAAATTGTGAACATTAAACCTAACTTGACAGTGTAAAATGTAGATCTGAAGAAGCTGCATCGACAGCGAAACGCGTCATCGCAATTTAAATAAACCAGTGAAAATTGACTAAAAACAGTCTTTTATTATTTTTATATAAATAAAATCAAAATTAAAAGAGGATACGACAAGTCGACTCGATATCCCCAAAGCTGTTCACTTTGACTCTAGAAGACATGTTCAAATCGCTAAAGTAGGAAAATAAAGGAATACTAATAGACGGTGAACAGTTAAATCACTTAAAGTTCGCAGATCATATCACTCTGATCGCCAATACAAAAGAAGAATTACAAGAAATGCTGATGAAATTGCATAAAATGGAAGGTCTTTGATCAGTGTGTGCTTCCAGTGATGACTTATGGAGCGGAAACTGTAACCTTAACTATCGCAACCGCTAAAAAGTTTAGAATAACACAGCGTAAGATAGAAAGATCAATGACTGGAAGGCCACTGTGGGATTGTATTAGAAACGAAGATATCCGTCAAAGAACCGGCGTTACTGATGTAATTGCATATATCGCTAAACTTAAATGGGACTGGGCGGGAGACCTAGGCGCGACAGGCGTGGTAGTGTTAGACCTCTTACACGCTGGACTGACAATATTAAGAAACTGTGTGGTAACTGGATGCGCCCAGGAGAGGAGAGAGTGGACTGAGAGGGGGGAGGCCTATGTTCAGCAGTGGACAAGTCTCGTGAGATGGGTCTGAGAATAAACTTCACCAAAACCAAATATTTGAAAAACGAAAGTGAAGATAACAGCCAGGAACTATTAATAGAAGGTGAAAGAATAGGAAAGGTACAAACATTCACATATTTAGGACAAAACATCGAAATATCAAAAAGTTATTTAAAGGCTGACTTGGATAGAAGAGTCTCGTTAGCTTGGTCTACGTTCGGAAGGTTACGACCTACATTTAAATTGGACATCCCAAATACAATGAAAGCCAGAGTATTCGGTCAATATGTACTGCCAGTATTAACATATGGCACTGAAACGTGGGCTTTAAATAAAAGTATAATAAGTAAACTCCAGGTAACCCAAAGAGCAATGGAGAGGATAATGATAAATATTAGACTCCAAAATCGTATTCCTAACATCGAGATACGAAGAAGATCAAAAGTGATGGATGTAATACAACGAATATGTATATTAAGGTGGAATTGGGCAGGGCATATCGCAAGGCTGAATGATAACAGATGGACATGCCGTATAGTTGAATGGAGGCCTAGAGAACACAAAAGATGCAGAGATAGACCACAGACAAGATGAACGGACGACATAAAACGATTAGCGGGACACGATTGGACGCAAAAAGCAAACAACAGAGCTCATTGGAGGCAACTTGTGGATGCTTACATCCGACTGTGGAATAAGTTAATGATGATGATAATGATAGAGAATAAAAAGTCGTATAAAAAAATCGAATTTTTGAAAATTCGAGATGTATGTAACCCCTTTTTAGTAAGAAAGTATTGTAACTGGAGCTGAGTTTTTTTTTAAGAAATTTTCGTTAAAAAGCGAAAAATGGGGGAAATGAATTTGTTCCCATATGGCTAAAACTAATTAACCGGAATTAAATTTTCTCTCTCTGCCTTATCAGCCTCTGTGTCTGTTAGCATTGAGATACAGGTTTTAGATTTTTACATATATAATAATTCAAATAAGAAAAGAAGCTGCAGTTTTAAAGCAATATCGCTTCAAAATGTATGTTTAATTATTTATAAAAATAGTCTATTAGAAAAATTAAAAAAACCTCTCGAAATTTATAGGATAAGTAATTATTAAGATTTAAAAAAAATGTTAAAAAATATTAAAAATTGACTGAGTAATATTACAGACAGTGTCTGAAGACAGATAGCGGTCCCAGTCCAACGCTAGGTCACATTTAATGGAATGGAATTTTCTTAATTTTTTTTTTTTGAATAATTCTTAAAAGTATAGAGAATAAAAATCCGTAAAAAAAGAATCGAATTTTTGAAAATTCGAGGTATATCTAACACCTTTTTAGGAAGAAAGTATCGTAATTGGGATTGACATTTTTTTTTAAGAACTTGTCGTTAAAAGGCGAGAAATGGGGGAAATGAATTTGCTCCCATATCGCTAAAACTAATTAACCTGAATTAAATTTCCTTTCTCGAGTTGTTAGTATTTCTTTACATTTTAATATCACGAGATTTCTAAAAATCAATTAATTTGAAAATTTCATAGTCTCAATGCCTCTCTGTGTGTTACCATTGAAACATAGGTTTTAGATTTTTACATATATAATATTTCAAGTAAGCGATATCGCTTCAAGGGGAGGGATGAACGAAGTAGGGTTTGATGAATTGTATATAATTTCAAGTAATTTTAAGAATTTTTTTTGGTTTTTGATTCGGCAATGAACAAATTTTAGTCATAAATAGTTATAGTCAAGCATATAAGGAGTTAAAGGAGTAGGGGAGAGGTGGCTGCTAACATATCATGTCATATATCCTTTTCAGGATTCTCGGAGTCCACGCTTCTTTTTCATTATTTCTATTATGAGCAGAGATTTCCTCTACTCAGCTTTTTTGTTATTTATATCCTACCATAAAGTTCCTGATACACATACAGTCAAGTAAGAACATGATAAAAGAGATTTTTTTATGTTACTGTTGGCACCCCTGCAAAAAATGTTTAAGGAAAGAAATTCGTTTCTAACCTTATTTATGGTTAAATACTCGTAGTACATTATCGACTATGAGTGCTGCATAAACTTCGCGCTTCGACGTTGTGTTCTTATATAATCAGCCAAAAAGTCCGAAAATGACGCCTACAGTGGTATATAGTATATAGGCAAGTCGAGGGCATTCGTTAGCAAGTTGGTGAAACGGTACTTTTAGTTAAACAATGCTGATGATCTACCAGAACATGGTTGGAGAGGAAAAGTGCCGGACAAGGACAAAAAAATTATTATGAACATGTTTTATCCAAATCTTCAATTAACTCTGCGTCAAGGGGTGCAAAAACTAAAGCAGAAAGGTTTGGATATACCGTGTGGAACTATTTGCAATCATCTCCGGTCTAACGACTTAGAAGTAGCTAAGTATAATCAAGAAGCCATTGCTGAGCGAAAAACACAAGAGATTAACGACTCGCGTGGGCAGAGGAAAACAAAGATCGAGATTGGAGCAATCTAATTTTTTTCCGATAAAGCTTCATTTTGGGGTTATGTTATCACCCCCACAAGCCTGGTCAATTTTCACTAACCTGTTGATTCAGCGCACCGTGAAATACCCTGTGAAGATCCAGGTTTGGGGATATCTTTTGGGAAAAGAGTATAGTCTATAGATTTTATTATTGAAATATCATACGTGACAGGAATCCTCTGACACGTGTTTGTCAGGTAAGAATATGAGAGAGGGAGAAAAAATTCCGATTCTGCTTTTTTTTTTTTTTATAGGTCTAGCACACGTGCTGCAGGGAAGTCCCTAAAGCGCTCCAGGAGCGACAAGAGTGCGAAAAAATCGATTCACGTTGTTCTTGAATCCCTGTAAATTGTACTCGGTGGGAAACACAGCGCTGGGCAAATTATTCCAAAGGGATGACGTTCTCCATATAAAAGATTGCTTTGGAGCATGATACGAGTTTTGGATGGGAAAAAATCATTAAAAAAAATACCATAATAGCAAGGCAATATTATTAAATACAATCCTTGCTGCTAGAAAAGACCAGGAATCCAATTTACAGCTTTGCAGATGACAGTACGCTTATCTCCTATATGTATATATGTATATGTATATGTATATGTATATGTATATGTATATGTATATGTATATGTATGTATGTATATGTATGTATATATATATATATATATATATATATATATATATATATATATATATATATATATATATACAGTTGTGATCAAAATAATAGCAGTGCTTACTAAATTTTTATCAAAACATATTTATTAAGTTTTTTTAATAGAACAACTAAAACATAAATATGGTAACTTTGAAGCCCACCTAAGATGCATCAAAGTAATATAAGGCTAATTAATTAAATTCTTAAAAATCAAAGAAAAACGACAAATTTCTAAAAATTATGGTGGACAAAATGATAGCAGTCTTTTACTAAAATTACTGTTAAAAAAAACTGTACAACTAATTAACAATATTTTCTTTTATGAGCATCAGACACACCTAATACTTAATTGTAAACCCTTTATTGGCTATGACAGCTTCTCAACGTCGCGGCATAGAGTTAACCAAATCTTGACATCTAAAAACAGAAATGCTTTTTCAAGAATCTCTGATTACAGCCCAGAGCTCGTCTTGATTCTTAGGTTTTTTCACGGGCTACGCTATCTTTAATATCGCCCCACAGATTTTCTATCGGGTTCAGATCTGGGCTTTGAGCTGGCCAATTTAAGACATTAATTTTTTTCTTTTCTAAAAATTGTTTACATAATCGACTGCTATGTTTTGGGTCATTGTCATGCAAAAAATCCCATTTCATATTCTGCACAGGGCCGCATAACGTCCTGTAAAATTTCAACATAAACACTGGTGGTCATTGTTTTTAATCCAAAATACAGGCCCTACTCCGAAGTAGGAGAAACATGACCATACCATTATTTTTGAACCTCCATGTTTAACTGTCTTAATAGTGTACTGAGGCTGATATGCGGTACCTAAAGGGCGTCTAACGTATGTTCTGCGGCCTACATTTAAATAATACAATTTTGCTTTCGTCGGACCACAATATATTACGCCATTTAAATAGAGGCCATTCAATATGTTCCTTCGCGAACTCTAATCGCCTCTTTCTGTGTCTTTTAGTTAACAAGGGTATCTTACGCGAACTTCTTGCTGGTAACTTTGCTTCTTTAAGTCGTCGTCGTATCGTCTTAGGAGCTACATCCACTCTCGCAATCTCCTGAAGTTGTGTTGACGAAGCAAATGGGTTTGCTTTTGAAGCTCGAACTATTAGTGTGTCCTGTCTGAATGTAGTTTTGCGTTTACGACTGCGAGTTTCAGGTGTAGGTTGCCATCTTAAAGCGTTTGCTACCATTTTAGCTGAGCATCCCAAAATATTTTGAATCTGCATGTAAGATTTTCCATCACGACGCAATTTTCTTATCAATTCACGTTTTTCTTGAGAACAGTGCTTCTTCCTTCCCATAGTTGTATTGAAAACAGACAAAGTATTGATGGATCTGACACAAAACTATTCTAAATTTGACAATTTAACCGAACACAAGGAGCAAAAACCATTTAGGTTTGAAACATACCAGTGTTAAGCGAACACTGCTATTATTTTGACCAAGCAAAATTCATCTCCTGTTACAAAAAACGTAAATACTTTGTTTATATTTATTTTTATATACATATTTTTTGTTGAAACCTCAGCACAATTTTTAAACGATAAAATATTTTTTGCCTTAATGGAATTTTGCAGTTACCTTTCAACAGTTTTAGTTATTTTTATTAAACCACTGCTATTATTTTGACCACAACTGCATATATATATATATATATATATATATATATATATATATATATATATATATATATATATATATATATATATACATATATATATATATACATATATATATATATATATATATATATATATATATATATATATATATATATATATATATATATATATATATAATACATACATAATACTTTGGAGAATCGCGAGCGGTTGCTCTTGACATATCCAAGACATTCGACCGTGTTTGGCACGATGGACTGTTGGCTAAGTTGCGCTCTTATGGTATGTCTGAAAGGTTCTGTTTGTGGCTCTCATGTTTCCTCAGAGAGCGTTCTTTACGAGTGGCGGTCGACGGATTTCTTTCTAACACCCTCACTATCAACGCCGGTGTGCCCCAGGGTTCCATACTGTCTCCTACTCTCTTTCTCATTTACATTAACGATCTGCTGGAAAAGACCAGGAATCCAATCTATAGCTTTGCAGATGACAGTACGCTTGTCTCTTCATTTACCTTGAACGCTCGGACATCGGCTGCTCAGGCGAATATCCGCAGACAGCAGGAGGTCGTTCAACTTAACAAAGACCTGGAAGAAATTCTATCTTGGGGTGACAGTAACCAAGTGGAATTTAACGCTACAAAAACCCAAGCGGCAGTTTTTTCTAAAAAAGTTAACGTTGCTGAACCCGACATAGTTATGTCGGGGCACTGCATTCCCCTAGCATCGTCGCTCAATTTGTTGGGCGTTAGTTTGGGAGCAAATATGTCTTGGCATGAACATGTTGCAGGCATAGCAAGGAGAGCTTCTCAAAAATTGGGAATATTATTTAGAACCAGAAAGCTTTACACCCCACAGCAACTGTTAATTCTTTACAAAGCCCAAATTCGACCAACTATGGAATACTGCTCCCCGTTTGGGGCTCCGCTCCCAAATATACACTGCATTTGTTGGATTCTGTTCAGAGAAGAGCGGTCCGTCTGATTGGGGACCCGGAATTGACCGGCGGCCTTGATTCGCTGGAACATCGAAGAAGGGTTGGCGACTTGAGTCTGTTCTACAAGTATTTTCATGGAAAGTGTTCGAAGGATGTAGCCCGCTTAATTCCTCCCAAAGCGGTGCATGTTAGAAATACACGTCGCGCTGGTGCTTCGCATCCGTATGAGGTTCAGCTTGTTACTCCACGTACGACGCTTTTCAAGCAATCTTTTATATGGAGAACGTCATCCCTTTGGAATAATTTGCCCAGCGCTGTGTTTCCCACCGAGTACAATTTACAGCGATTCAAGAACAACGTGAATCGCTTTTTCCGCACTCGTGCCGCTCCTAGAGCGCTTTAGGGACTTCCCTGCAGCACGTGTGCTAGACCAATAAAAAAAAAAAAAAAAAAAAAAAAATTAAAATTCCGGGTTTCCATCCATTCGTCTAACAATGAATTTGCACGACGTTTCGCCAAAATCTCAATTTGCATTTTCAAGTGCTCTTGCTGCTGCTACTACTCAATACTGTGATCTTGCTGCTGCTGACGCTCGAAGCTAACTGAGAAACTGACGTGCGGTCGCCGTCTTTTATAGGTCGGCGTCTACGCAGATTGTAGGTGCAGGTCGCAAGTGTTCGTCCGAGCATCGGTGTTTGCTGGCTGGGCCCCGCGCTATGCTGACTGTTGCCTTTTCGATATTTTGGTTATTCCTTGGTTTAGCTAGTAGACCCTTTCATGTAGTGGAGATGTTCAGCGCATCACCTCGCTTATTTAACTGTCCATTCGTTTCGCTTTCCAAGGCTTCTCTGACTATGCGTGTTTTATAATGTGAAATCGAGGCTATTTGTTTAGATCCCTCAAAATTGATGTTGTGACCAGTATCATGATGATGCTGAAAAAGACCTAAAGTTGTTTGTTTGTTTTTGATACTTACTTTATATTCTTGGATCCGGGTAGAGATTTTTCTATTTGTTTGTCCTATGTACAATTTGTGATAGTCTCCGCATGGGATGCTGTAAACTCCATGGTTTTTCAGTTTTCTTTTATCCTTGGGGTTACCCAGGATGTCTGCCAGAGTGTTTTGTGGTTTGTATGCTATGCCTATGTTGTGGACTGTGGACGTAAAAAGGACTGTTAAAGAAACGATGTAAGTGGTCGCTAACTATCAGATTACTTTCAAATAACCTTGAAATGTGATCACCAGAGACCAGATTATATGTATTTGCATATTTTCATATGCATTTGCATATTTAGGCCATTCTCACCGATTGCATATTTTACCCAAATCTAGTATCCCTATATTTACAATATTTCTTGGTATTACTAGGCAATTGAATTGCTCAGGGTATTGTTAATGTCGCTGTCTGGAACCGATCTTATCGCCGAGACATTACCTGCAATAGTCTAAACATCGATTAGGTTATAGTGCCAAGGGAATACCCAAAATTACGACGGTATTTTATTCCTTTGTTTCTTGGTCGGGATATTAAGTGATAAGTAGTTAGTTTCTAAGAATATTTATTTGAGCGTGGATCAAATAAACAATTTTCTAGAAGACGAATTTTTATTTTAAAACAAGATATCAGTTTTAACATTATTGTTGACGCGCTTGCATCAGTGTAGTCTTTTTGCATTTTTAAAGTGTTGTATTAAAATTTAACGTGTACCATGCCAGAAACAATAAGTGCTAACATAGCACCCAAATTTAAATACTGCCCAGTTACCTCAGTGGATGTGGAACGGTCTTTTTCCACTTATAAAAATATTTTAAGTGATCGAAGACACAATCTTTCTACCCAACATCTGGAACAATATCTTATTGTTTACGTGTACAAGAATACAAATGTTAAATAATTTTAAAAAATGTTAAATAATTGTTAATTAAATTTAAACATCGTCGATAACTTCTTAATTTTATGCTGATTTTGAAATAAAAAACTAAAAATTACTACTTTTATTATTTAATACTGCATATTTTGACCCTTTTCATGCATATTTTAAGCATTTTTCATGCATATTTGCGTGCGTATTTCAAGATTTTTATGTTGCATATAATCCGGTCTCTAGTGATCACTATATCAACACCATAGTCACCAGGAGATTTTTTGTTCTGAACTCTATAATTTTCGCGATGAACATTTTTCCCAAAAATGTCTTCTTCGAGATATATTAGACCGAATTTAGAGTTTTTCTGACACTTTGTATGTACATAACCACCATATTAAGCATGCTCATATTTAGTTTCCAAATCTGACTTCATGATTTGTATTACACATTTCGAAAAGAAGAAAAATAATCACATATATTCTAATTAATTGAGAGTTTGTACACGGTTTTGGTCGCCTATTGTATCACGAATACCCTTCTTATCTACAATTAGATTTTTACAATTTAGCAGAGCAGAAAACACCTTTCACGTCAGGCAAACTTAAGTTACTGAGATTTCTGTTAATAACTCACTAGGTAGTTATTAGCTATTACTATTATAGAACTAAAAACTTAGAATACATATTGGATCTTAAGATTTATACATTTCAGGAACCTAATTAACGTAGTCTAGGTAAAGATCTAATAAAAACATGTTGTAAGAACTTAAGATATTTGAATTTAAGATATTTCATAAACATAAAGCTTAAAATTAAACTTGAAATTAATTACGGCTAACTTAAGCTAATCCTGGGGTAGGGAGACAGATTTTTGTAAACAATTGCGTTAAAAGAATTACGAATACTGCTTTGACTTGATGTTGCCAGATTTTGCAAAAATTACGCCGAAACACAAATTTTAAATTGTGCCACGTAAAAGTAGACTAAACTCTTAATAAAAATATGTTACGGTACAACAGTTACTGTAGTAAAATATTAATGGATTTTTAGGGCATTAGCATTTTAAAAGCCATAACTGCTTGTTGCTTATTTAAATAATAACACACCAGGCACAGTTTTAAATATTTGACGAGCGGAAGAAGATGAAAGCAAATTAAACATATCACCTGTTTAAATGTAGATTTCGAATCAATATTTAGATAAGTTTACCTTTTTCGAATTATCTTTTATATTCGTAAAGGCGGTATTTAACAACTGGTTTGATTTTATTAGTTCCTTTTTTATGCATAAATGCATCCTCAGTACTACAAGGTGCGGTAGAAAAGTTGTGAAACGCTTTGTACGATTTGCTAACACAGCTGCCGTCCACTTCATAAGGCAGTTAGTTAAACCCCCGCTGAACACTCACCCGCAGAATATTGATCCACGTTATGGCATTAAATTTTCCGTCAAACTTGGCGTTACGAAGCTGCTATTCCTTCAATGGATTCATAGATGGCCTCAATAAACACAGCATCAGAAGAAAGATTAAACAAAAGTGGTGAGAGAATGCATCCCCGTCTTACACCTTGGCTTATTTGTATACTTTTGGACTTTTCTAGCCCAATTTTAACTTCCACGGATTGATTCCAGTACAGATTTTTAATAGTATTTAGATCTTTTTGCTTTATATTTGTTTTTTCTAGAATTTTTATTAATTTTAAATAATAATAATAAGTATTTATTGTCTAACAGAACTACATCCATTTACAAGACAATTTGATAGTAGGTGAAAAAAGTATCAGACCTAATTAAATCATAATAATAATTATTACAAACTTAAACAACTAACTACATACCACAAATACTGCTCAGCTCATCCATCGCACAACAAGAAAAGCATGCTGCTGTGCATTCGAAACTCCATGAACACCGGATTATGGTTCGAACTTGCGTCTGCCCCAGGGTAGGTTTTTTACAGATTTTATAAATTCCTTCATGTTTTGTCCTATCGCCAGATGATTTCCAAGTGTACAACCGCCTGGGTGAGAGTTTTAAAAAATGTGTTGCTAATTAAAATATCATTCTCGATTCAAAATTGGACGAGTCTGTCACCTCGATCATTTCTCAGACCAGATTTAAATAATAACACACCAGGCACAGTTTTAAATATTTGGCGAGCGGAAGAAAATGAAAGCAAATTAAACATATCACCTGTTTAAATGTAGATTTCGAATCAATATTTAGATAAGTTTACCTTTTTCGATTTATCTTTTATATTCGTAAAGGCGGTATTTAACAACTGATTTTATTTTATTAGTTCCTTTTTTATGCATAAATGCATCCTCAGTACTACAAGGTGCGATAGAAAAGTTGTGAAACGCTTTGTACGATTTGCTAACACAACTGCCGTCCACTTCATAAAGCAGTTAGTTAAACCCCCGTTGAAGACTCACCCGTAGAATATTGATCCACGTTATGGCATGAAAGTTTCTGTCAAACTTGACGAATCCTCTATTATGAGTTACGAAGCTGTTATTCCTTCAATGGATTCATAGATGGCCCCAATAAACACAGCATCAGAAGAAAGATTAAACAAAAGTGGTGGGAGAATGCATCCCTGTCTTACACCTTGGCTTATTTGTATACTTTTGGACTTTTCCATCCCAATTTTAACTTCCACGGATTGATTCCAGTACAGATTTTTAATAGTGTTTAGATCTCTTTTCTCTATATTTGTTGTTTCTATAATTTTTATTAACTTTAAATAATAAAAAATAAGTATTTATTGTCTAACAGAACTACATCCATTTACAAGACAATTTGACAGTAGATGAAAAAAGTATCAGACCTAATTAAATCATAATAATAATTATTACAAAATTAAACAACTACATACCACAAATACTGCTCAGCTCATCCATCGCACAACAAGAAAAGCATGCTGCTGTGCATTCGAAACTCCATGAACACCGGATTATGGTTCGAACTTGCGTCTGCCCCAGGGTAGGTTCTTTACAGATTTTATAAATTGCTTCATGTTTTGTCCTATCGCCAGATGATTTCCAAGTGTACAACCGCCTGGGTGGGAGTTTAAAAAATGTGTTGCTAATTAAAATATCATTCTCGATTCAAAATTGGACGAGTCTGTCACCTCGATCATTTCTCAGACCAGATTTAAATAATAACACACCAGGCACAGTTTTAAATATTTGGCGAGCGGAAGAAAATGAAAGCAAATTAAACATATCACCTGTTTAAATGTAGATTTCGAATCAATATTTAGATAAGTTTACCTTTTCGATTTATCTTTTATATTCGTAAAGGCGGTATTTAACAACTGATTTTATTTATTAGTTCCTTTTTTATGCATAAATGCATCCTCAGTACTACAAGGTGCGATAGAAAAGTTGTGAAACGCTTTGTACGATTTGCTAACACAACTGCCGTCCACTTCATAAAGCAGTTAGTTAAACCCCCGTTGAAGACTCACCCGTAGAATATTGATCCACGTTATGGCATGAAAGTTTCTGTCAAACTTGACGAATCCTCTATTATGAGTTACGAAGCTGTTATTCCTTCAATGGATTCATAGATGGCCCCAATAAACACAGCATCAGAAGAAAGATTAAACAAAAGTGGTGGGAGAATGCATCCCTGTCTTACACCTTGGCTTATTTGTATACTTTTGGACTTTTCCATCCCAATTTTAACTTCCACGGATTGATTCCAGTACAGATTTTTAATAGTGTTTAGATCTCTTTTCTCTATATTTGTTGTTTCTATAATTTTTATTAACTTTAAATAATAAAAATAAGTATTTATTGTCTAACAGAACTACATCCATTTACAAGACAATTTGACAGTAGATGAAAAAAGTATCAGACCTAATTAAATCATAATAATAATTATTACAAAATTAAACAACTACATACCACAAATACTGCTCAGCTCATCCATCGCACAACAAGAAAAGCATGCTGCTGTGCATTCGAAACTCCATGAACACCGGATTATGGTTCGAACTTGCGTCTGCCCCAGGGTAGGTTCTTTACAGATTTTATAAATTTGCTTCATGTTTTGTCCTATCGCCAGATGATTTCCAAGTGTACAACCGCCTGGGTGGGAGAGTTTAAAAAATGTGTTGCTAATTAAAATATCATTCTCGATTCAAAATTGGACAAGTCTGTCACCTCGATCATTTCTCAGACCAGATTTAAATAACAACACACCAGGCACAGTTTTAAGTATTTGACGAGCGGAAGAAGATGAAAGCAAATTAAACATATCACCTGTTTAAATGTAGATTTCGAATCAATATTTAGATAAGTTTACCTTTTTCGAATTATCTTTTATATTCGTAAAGGCGGTATTTAACAACTAGTTTGATTTTATTAGTTCCTTTCTTATGCATAAATGCATCCTCGTTACTACAACGAGCGGTAGAAAAGTTGTGAAACGCTTTGTACGATTTGCTAACACAGCTGCCCTCCCCTTCATAAGGCAGTTAGTTAAACCCCCGCTGAAGACTCACTCCTAGAATATTGATCCACGTTATGGCATGAAATTTTCCGTCAAATTTGACGAATCCTCTATTATGAGTTACGAAGCTGTTATTCCTTCAATGGATTCATAGATGGCCTCATTAAACACAGCATGAGAAGAAAGATTGAACAAAAGTGGTGAGAGAATGCATCCCTGTCTTACACCTTGGATTATTTTTATACTCTTGCACTTTTCCAGCCCAATTTTAACTTCCACGGATTGATCCCAGTACATATTTTTAATAATGTTTAGATCTCTTTTCTCTATATTTGTTGTTTCTAGAATTTTTATTAACTTTAAATAATAAAAATAAGTATTTACTGTCTAACAGAACTACATCCATTTACAAGACAATTTTACAATAGCTGAAAAAAGTATCAGACCTAATCATAATAATAATTATTACAAAATTAAACATCTACATACCACAAATATTGCTCAGCCTATCCATCGCACAACAAGAAAAGCATGCTAAATAAAGATTTTGGATCATCTCAATAACCTATTCCTGAAGAGTCCAAGCAATTGATTAGTGATAAATTGAAAATATCAATGTTATGGAATGTCTCATTATAAAATGCCATTTCTCCGTAAAGTGATGATTTTAGTAGAAAATTATTTTGTGGGGTACACACAATAAAAGTCGAAAGGGAAGTTTTGAGGGGACATAACAGAAGTAAAGTAGTTGAAAGTGTTTGAATATTTGTAATTCTTTTAGCATTGCGCAAAACAAATCCCAACGCCTTAAACGCCTCTGAGCAAATGCTGTTGATATGAGTGTCAAAAGCAAGCGTGGCATCATAAGTAATCCCCAAATCCCCAACAACAGAACACCGCTGAAGTTGCGAACCGTTTAACTCGTAATTGTAATAAATACTTGACATATTGGAAAAGGTCATGGCGTAACATTTTTTGATATTCAGCGGTAAGTTGTTACGCCATAAATTAATTATTTCTAGATCTGCCTGCAAGTCAATGCAATCTGAGGTGGTGCTTATCATCCGGAAGAGTTTTAGATCATCCGCGAATAGGAGCACTTTACTGGAAATATCAGAGACTACGAGGCTGGTTTGAAAAGTCCGTGCAAAAATAAAAAAACTACTTATGTGTTTGGGGTAAACCTTTTTATTTTTCGACATAGTCTCCTTTTAGGCTTATACACTTCGTCCAACGATGTTCTAGTTTGTTGATCCCTTCCGAATAATAGGATTTGTCCAAGTCTGCAAAATATCCATTAGTGTCTGCAATCACCTCCTCGTTTGAATAAAATCTTTGTCCCGCCAGCCATTTCTTCAAATTGGGGAACAAATAGTAGTCCGAGGGAGCCAAGTCTGGAGAATAGGGGGGATGTGAAACGAGTTGGAATCCTATTTCCATTAATTTTGCGACCACAACTGCTGAGGTGTGTGCTGGTGCGTTGTCGTGATGGAAAAGGACTTTCTTGTGGGCCAATCGCGGGCGTTTTTCTTGCAGCTCGGTTTTCAAACGGTCCAATAACGATGAATAATATTCACCTGTAATAGTTTTACCCTTTTCCAGATAGTCGATGAGGATTATCCCTTGCGAATCCCAAAAGACAGTCGCCATAACCTTTCCGGCCGAAGGAACGGTCTTCGCCTTTTTTGGTGCAGATTCCCCCTTGGTAACCCATTGTTTAGATTGTTGTTTGGTCTCAGGAGTATAGTAATGTATCCATGTTTCATCCACAGTGACGAAACGACGCTTAAAGTCCTCCGGATTCTTCTGAAACAGCTGCAAACCATCCTTGCAACACTTCACACGATTCCGTTTTTGGTCAAGCGTGAGCAATCGCGGCACCCATCTTGCGGATAGCTTTCTCATTTCCAAATGTTTATGCAAAATATTATGTACCCGTTCAGTCGAGATGCCTACAGCACTAGCAATCTCACGCACCTTAACTCTTCTGTCATCCATCACCAAATCATGGATTTGATCAATGATTTCTGGAGTCGTAACCTCCACAGGCCGTCCAGAACGTTCAGCGTCACTTGTGCTCATATGGCCAGTCCGAAAATTTTGAAACCACTTATAAACTGTTCTAATCGAAGGTGCAGAGTCACCATAATGTTTATCAAGCTTCTGTTTAGTCTCCTGAGGCGTTTTTGCCTTTCATAAAGTAATGTTTAATCACCACACGAAATTCTTTTTCGTCCATTTCTTGAAAATCACTCGACTTCCTTGATTCACACGAATGCCAAACACAAAGAAATAGACCAATATGGCTGAAACTTGGTGTGCGTTCATTCAAGAGATGCTACTAACTAAACATGACCTCGATACGCGCCGGTGGTGCCATCTCTCGGACTTTGCACGGACTTTTCAAACCAGCCTCGTATTTCGTTAATGAAGAGAGAGAAAAATCAGAGGAGCCAAATTGCTTCCCTGTGGCGCACCACTCATTGCCGAGAAACTTGCAGACTTGGGACCGCGCATTTCAACATATTGAGACCTACCAGTGAGATAGGATCTATAAAACATGTATATACATCTACATTCATATCTTTACAACGCTGCCTGTAACAATACATTTAATGAGAACAAAGCTTCCCGTGTACCCATGCCTTTTTGGGAATTTGAAT
The DNA here is from genome assembly GCA_019049505.1 of Pachyrhynchus sulphureomaculatus. NCBI lineage: Eukaryota > Metazoa > Arthropoda > Insecta > Coleoptera > Curculionidae > Pachyrhynchus > Pachyrhynchus sulphureomaculatus. Next base: position 253,195,764 of record CM032446.1, on the reverse strand, counting down.
TGTGTGTTATCTATTTCTACTTCACATTTTCTATATATTCTGGTATGGATGCTTCTCAGGAATATTTTGAGAACGTGAGACATTAAACTATAATAATCGTCACATTTCACTGATTTTGACTTTATATGAATTGGGATGAAAGTCGACTTTAGCCAGTCAAGAGGGATTTGTCCAATTTCATAGATCTTGTTAAACAAGATTACCAGTCGATTAATAAATGGACTTTCATCCGATAATATTTTGAGGATTCCTCGCTTTATCTCATCTGGACCAACTACCTTTCCATCCTTCTGTTGTTGTATAACATGAATATCTTCTCTTCTTGTTATTTCTGACACTATCTCATTATCCCTGTTTAGCTGTAAATTTTCTGATCTATTGAAAAGTTGTTCTATGTATTGCTCCCATGTCTTCATTTAGTCCTTAATATCCAGTATAATTTTATTACTTCCATTTCTCAGAATTGTTTCTTGTTTTTTCTTCCCAATTCCTTCACCTACTTATGTAGGTTGAAAGTGTCATGTTTCTCTTGTAATTCCTCTATTTCTCGGTATTTCTCGCTTAACCAGAGTTCCTGAGCTTCTCTACATTTTCGACGTATTACTCTATTTAGTTCGTTGTACTTTGAGACATCTTTTGTTTTCTGTAATGGTGTTTCGTGCATCAGATTTATTATTTCTTCTGTCATCCAATCCTGTTTTTTTTTTGTATCCTCCGCTCGACCCATTTCTTCCTCCTGTACCGCTATTAATTCATTCTTCATCTTAACCCATTGAGATTCGACACTCTCGTTTTCTGTTCTTATTTGCTTCTTAAATTTCTCATCCATTCGATTTGATCTTTGTTTTCTAATTTCAGGTTTCTTCAGTTTATTTGCATCTATGGTGTTTATTGTTTGTTTTTTGTTAATCCTTTGGCACCTGTGCATTCGAAACTCCATGAATACCGGATTATGGTGCGAACTTGCGTCTGCCCCAGGGTAGGTTTTTTACAGATTTTATAAATTTCTTCATGTTTTATTTAACGACAATAAAATCTATCTGGTTCCTAGTCCTATCGCCAGATGATTTCCAAGTGTACAACCGCTTGGGTGGGAGTTTAAAAAATGTGTTGCTAATAAAAAGATCATTCTCGATACAAAATTGGACGAGTCTTGTCACCTCGATCATTTCTCAGACACAAGCCATATTGTCCAAACACTTCACCGTTCATTCCTTTTACTTTTCACCCTATGATAAGTTCTGACAATTAGAAAGAAATTAACAATTACTTCTTTAGCATATCTGAACTAATACCGACGAAAGCTGAACATTTAGCACTGCTGTGAGTTATCTACTCCTTTATCAATTACTGTCCATGTCCATGTATATGTGAACGATTTATTAAACGACTTCTCTATTAAATACGGCACGAGATATAAGGTCTTGTAGCCTCAGTGTTATAAAAAAATCCAGAAATTACCCTGTAATTTTAATAATTAAACGCTATTAATTAAATCGTCGTGTATAATTCAACAGCCTTTACATAAATTATAAGAAAGCTGATTCATGGTTGTATGGAAAACCTATAATTACCTTGATAGTTTTATGCGCCATTAAATATGACTAAATTTATAACTTTCCTCTTTAAAGAATGGTGTATTTATTTAATGAAAATTTACTGTACACGTTGCTGTATATATAAAAAAAAACCTGTTACTTTTTACCCTTTTAACAGAGGGAAAATTGCATTCTGAAATTATATTTCTTCACGTTTCAGAGTCTCTAGATAACCGTGTGCAAATCGGACTTGCGCAATTAGTATTGATTGCTTTTAAAATAAAAAATTTTGTTATGGAGGTATAAAATAATCAACGACTTCACAAGACATTCCCCAAATAAGTTTTCAACAAAGTTTGTTTCCGATCTTTGTTCAAAACTGATGACTTTTGGTTTTTTTTATATCTTCTTCTTCTTCAAGTGCCCTGTCCGGTCCCCCGAACGTTGGCGATCACCCTGGAGAGCGCGTCCCTGTTCTCTGCCACTCTAAAAAGATCACCTGCCTTCTGAATGCCGGTCCATGACCCGATATTAAGCCATGACATCTGTTTTCGGCCGACACCGCGTCTTCCTTCAATTTTGCCCTTCATGATTAACTGGAGTAAGCGATACTTGTCTTCCCGCAAGATGTGACCCAGATAAGCTATCTTGCGGCATTTTATTGTTGTAAGTAGCTCTCTTCCTGTTCTTGCACGCCTAAGAACGTCTTCGTTTGTTACCAAGTCAGTCCAAGGAATACGCAGCATTCTTCGATGAGTCCACATTTCAAAGCTCTCCAAACGATTAATCGTGCTTACTTTGAGAGTCCAGCTTTCTGCACCGTACAAAACAACCGACCAGATGTAACATTTGACCATGCGTTGACGCAGCTTGAGATTTATGTTGTCATTACAAAATAGTGTTCTCATATTCAAGAAGTGATTCCTGGCTGTCTCGATGCGACATTTTATCTCTATGTCGGGGTCTAATTGTTCCATCAGGATGCCACCCAAATACCTGAACCTCTCAACCCGTTCGATTTGAGAATTGTTCAGAAAAAAATGAGTGTCTCTATGTGGATCTCGGCTGAATATCATGAGTTTCATCTTACTGATATTAATGTTAAGGCCAAGATCTTTTTTATATACCAGATAAATTGTTAAAGGTAATGCACTCGTGATAATTTTCGTTCAATCTACACCCTATGAAGAATATTTCAGAATGTTTTGATCAGTACTTTTTGAGATAAGGCGGGGGGACAGCGATTTTTCGCGATTTTTTAAAAATAATGCAAAGAAAAGTGTGCGCAAGTACTATATATTTTTGAACCCGTGACCTGGTAAATTTTTTTTCACTTCACACAGACAGACGGACAGACACAGACTAACGGGCAGACACCGAAGTGATCTTATAAGTGTTCCATACGGAACACTAAAAAGAGTTTCCAATTTTTAATGATTTATCTGTCAGTCAGTTGCCTCGATATCTTACCAGTCATGCGGGATATGCATTTCAAGTTTTGTATAAGTTTTTTTTTTATGGGCATAGCCCTCCTGCTGCAGGGAAATCCCTAAAGTGCTAGAGTGTGGAGAATAAGCGATTCACGTTGATCTTGAACCACTGTAAATTGTACTCTGTGAGCAACACAGTCCTGTGCAAATTATTTCAAATGGATAAGGTTTTCCAGATAAAAGACTGCAAGAAAAGGGTCGTACGAGGAATGACAAGCTAAACTCCATACGAATGTGAAGTAGTAGCGCGACGTGTATTCCTAGCATGCACCACTCTGGGAGGAATTAAATGGGCTGTATCCATCGAACACTCAAGTCGCCAACCGTTCATCAATGTTCCAAGGAATCAAGGTTGTTGGTCAGTTTTGGGTCTCCAGTCAAGAGAACAGCTCTCTCCCCCAATAGAATTCAAGAAATGCAGTGTATATTTGGCAGCAGAGCCCCAAACATGGGAGCAGTAGTCCATCGTTGGTCGAATTTGAACTTTGTGCAGAATTAACAGTTGTTGTGGAGTGTAAAGTTTTCTGGTTCGAAATAATATTCCTCTTTGCTGTGCTTGCAACAAGTTCACGTCTCCCAAATTAATGCCCAGCAAATTGAGTGACAATGCTAGAGGAATGGAGTGCCCCAACATAACTTTATCGGTTTTCGCAACGTTAACTTTTTGGAGAGGTTGCGTTTCTGATTTCGAAGTGTGTGCATGTGAATTGAACGCCCGGCAATAGTCAACTCGTTCAACGAACATTATTACGGTAATGTTTAGATGTATTTAATTATTTTATCGATTGCAAACGGGAGGGACTAGAAATAAAGCAGAGTGTAGTGTCAGAATTAAGACAATAAGTAAAAAAAATTAGAGGTATATGAGAATAATTCTGTGAAATTGTATGAAGCTAACGAAACGGTAAGCGACGACCTTGATCGTTTTACTGTTTACGGTGATAAGAAATATAAACAACAGTCTTTTATTCTCCCGTGTTTGAAAATGGAATATACGAGGAACACACGTAAAGTTTTTATAACAGAAAGAACAATGGATAGCGATGATTATATGTACATCAGGAAACTCGAAAAGAGGAAGAGTCAAAGAAAAAGAAGAGCCAATGGGATCATTCAAGAAGAGTAAAAAGCTGATAAGAACATCACAGGAGGAGAAAAACGAAAGAGTAGATAAGATAGACAATTTGATAGAAATGATCAGAGAGCTAATGTCAGATATCAAGGAAATAAAACAAGATCAGAAGAGATACCAACAAGAGTTGAAGGGACTAAAAACGAAGAATGAAGTGTTGAAAGAGGAAAATAAGATAATTAGAGAAAACATGAGAAGTATGGATTTGAAGATGAGTAGGCTGGAAAAAGACAAGGTAAGGAATAATATCGTAATATCTGGAATGAGATTTGAGGCGAATAGCCAACCAGATCTGAAAATGGGTGTAGAACATTTTGTGGAGAGGAGTATGGACACAAAAGTACAGATTAAAGATGTGATAAAAATAGGAGCGACTATATACAAGATAGAACTTGGAAACACGGGAGATAAAGAAGCTGTAATGAAAAATAAAAACAAACTGAGAAATCTAAGAGAGAGAATTTACATAAACAACGATTTAACAGAAGAAGAACGGAAAATTCAAAAGAAATTGAAGCATATAGCAGAGAACGAGAGAAAGAATGGAAAAAGAGTGAAAATAGGATATTAAAAAATCATAATCGAAGGAAGAGAATATAAATGGGACATTGAGGAAGAAAAACTGAAAAAACAAACAAACAATACTAAGACCAGCAAGACAAAAAACTGAGAAAAAGGAGAGAGATAGGTAGATTGACGACGACCCTGGCAAAGATAAAGGATAGGGAAGAGAGGACTAATGAAAGAAATACAAATAAGAAGATAATCAAAGAAATAGATAGGAAGAAAGAAATGAGAAATAATTATCGACTTATTAGATTAAGAACACGGAATAATAGGGGTATAAATGGAAAAGAGGATGAACTGACAGAAGAACAATAAATGTACTATATAAGAATCACAGAAAACAGAAAGGAAAGGAAATAGATGCCAAAAACTAGAAGAAAATATCATAAAAGAAGAAGACAAAATTATGGAAAGATGGAGGGAATGCTATAAAGAACTATCAGATGGGAATGACATAGCATACAAAAATCAACATAGAGACATAATACCGGAACAAGATACAGAACTTACACAAACAGGAGAAACTAATATAGAAGAAACAAAAGAGGCAATCGGCAATTTAAACAGGATAGAAAGACATAGAAGGAAATATGGAAAAGACAGATATAGAATAACTCAACTCCACAGGCCTTACACTCCTAAAAAAAGGGATAGAAAGGCATAAGTATTACGTAAGTAAATAAAAGTAAACTTTTTTAGAAAAAACTGCCGCTCTTTGGTTACTGCCACACCAAAATAGAATTTCTTCTAGGTCTTGTTAAGTTGAACGACTTGCTGTCTGCGGATATTTGCATGAGTATATATATATATATATATATATATATATATATATATATATATATATATATATATATATATATATCTATATATATATATATATATATATATATATATATATATATATATATATATATATATATCTATATATATATATATATATATATATATATATATATATATATATATATATATATATATATATATATATATATATATATATATATATATATATATATATATATATATATATATGTATATATCATCATTAGCATATTCCATCCATAGTTGGATCTAAGCCTACCCAAGTTGCCTCCAATGTGCTTTGTTGTTTACTTTTTGCGTCGTGTGTGTGGTCTACCTCCGAATCTTTTGTGTTCCCTAAGGCTCTATTCAACTATATGGCGCGTATATCAGCCTTGCGATAGGCCTCGCCTAATTCTACCTTAATATACGAGAATGGATTGGATGGATGGAAAGTTCGCGGACTTAATAATTATAATATTTTTACTATAGTGCCCTCAATAAGTTCATACTTTCTTTGGTCGTCACAGAGTAGTAAAATTTTGTTGCTGTAGAATTTGTGGTTTTTAGGTTAGAACGAGTTTAGTGTGTGTATTTAAAAAAAGATTAACACCAAAGGAGATCCACGATGATATGAAAACAACACTAGGGAATCTGCTCCGTCTTATACCATTGTGAAAAAATGAGTTGCAGAATTTAAACGTGGACAAGAGAGCATTGAAGATGACCAACGCTTCGGCCAGCCCACGAGGTCTACGACTGAAGAAAACATCGGTAAAGTATGTGACCTCATATTGAAAGACCGTAGATAAACTATCAGGAAGATTGCCGACAATACGAGCATCTCGTATGAATGAAAACAAAACATCATTGCCAACGAACTCGAATTTCCTAAGATTTCCGCTAGGTGGGTCCCCAGATTGCTTTCAGTTGAACAAAAACGAATTCGATTCACGATTTTTGCCACTGTTTGGAGATGTTTGAGGCTGATCAGCAAGATCGCTCAAAGTGAATGAAGACTTAAGGTGCTGTCATCTACAAAGCTGTAGATTGGATTTCCGGCCCTTTGCGGCAGATCGTTAATGTAAATGAGAAAGAGAGTAGGAGACAGTATGGAGCCTTGGGGCACACCGGCATTGATTGTGCTCTCTGAGTAAACACGAGAGCCATAAACAGCTTAGCCAACAATCTATGGTGCCAAACACGGTCGAATACCTTGGATATATCAAATGCAACCGCTCGAGATTCTCCAGAGTGTTCAATTGCGTTGTTTTAAACACGTGTTACATAAGTCAGAAGATCTTCTGTTATTCTTTGCTTAGATACGAAAGTCATAAGTCAATAAGCAGTGCAATTGGTCGGTAGTTGTTTAGCAAGACCTTTTTACTTTTTTCTTGTATCGGCTGAACTGTACCGCATTTCCAGCAGCAACGAAATATTCCTTGTCTGTCTGTAGGACAGGTTGAAAAGTCTACAGAAAACTGGTGTTAGTTTTCGAGCGCAAATTTAGTATCGAAGATAAGAAAGAGACCTACTGACTGATTTCTACATTTATCAAGTTTTTTGACGATTAACTTAAGCAAGCTCTTAAATTGTTGCCAAAGGTCGTTCATGACCTTCATCTTCAAAGCTTTCGTCTCCATCATAAAACTTTTGAAACCACTGTTGCATTTTACGTTTTTTTTACGGTTTCCTGGCCGAAGTTGTTTTGATGTTACGAGTCCGCTGCTTTATAGCGTAATTGGAACCAACGCTCTGCCTCTCTTACTCGCTTACTACTTTCCTAGACAGAGCTGCTCCCTACTGTAATTATAAACCGATATTCAGAGTAACCTTTCTGTTAAATTCTTCGGAGCAAAACAAGACCTTGAGGCTTTGTTAAACTGTTATTTCGAGCGTGTTTCCAAGTTAAATAGTTCAGGTTAGTTTTTAAACCCATTTTTCTCGAAACGTTTTTGCAAGCGACGTTGAAGTTTTTTTCGTTCAATCGATCTTTACGAAATTTTTACCACATATTCAGCACATGTGTGGCTATGGCCGGAACTAGAATAAAGTCAAAACTGTCATTTTCACTATTTTTTTTGAATAAAAATAGCAAAAAAAACCCATTCATACATTTTTTTTTTAACATCCGCCATTTTGTTATTTTTGCATAAAAGTAAATAATTCTAGTTCGGGCCATAGCCACAGTCCTACAGATTGTATATCTGTTTGATTTTTGTGTTTCAGAATAGCCAAAGCTGAAAAAATGTCAGCGCCATGGACACACTTTTTTTTTGACATACTATGTTCGCCTCGCATTTTTTTCATAAAAAGAGCTGTGTAAAAATCAATAAAAAAATTTTTTTTCTTATATTTCAAGAGTGTATTAACACAGCCCAAAAAGAATTACTTCAATATTTACAATAAATATCGCTAGAAAAATTCGCAAAACTACCTTTTTTTTCGGGCGTCTAAAGTAGACTGACCCCTAAAAGGCAGGCAGGTGATAATTTTCGTTCAATCTACACCCTGTGGAGAATATTCCAGAATTTTTTCAAAATTCTTTGATCAGTACATTTCGAAATAAGGGGGGACAGCGATTTTTAGCAATTTTTAAAAAATAATACAAAGAAAAGTGCGCGCAGGTATTACAGTTTTCAGCAACAAGTTGTGGGAATTTAAATCTCAAGTTCAATCCCCCCTCCACATACACAATCTCAGTAGATCAGAGCACAACTCTGAGAAGATTGGTAATAGGACATTCATATCACACGCATTCCCACTTATTGAGAGGTGAACCCGCTCCTTCGTGCTCTATTTGCGGTTCCGCATTGTCAGTAAAACACATCTTTGAAGCAGAACATTCATCTCATCTAAGATCTATACACAATATTCCATCGAATATCAAGGAAATAATCAATACCTTTCAAACAAACAAGGCAGGTATAATCAAATACCTCAAAGATCTCGAAATAATTACACTGGTCAACACAAGTCTTGTTTCCTTTATTTTTTTTTCTGTTATTGGGTATTTCTATGGCCCTGACTATGAAAAAAATACTGGGAGATTGCTAACAGCTTTACCTTTTGAAATATACAGTTTTATTATTTTGCCAAAAAAATACAAAAAAATAATACATTATGTTAACAAAATTTATATTGAACACTAGCAAATGATCATTTATAAGATTTCCTTGAATGAACGATTTTAGGTAGATCTCGTTGCAAACTCCAGCAGTAGTCTGCCATCATATGTGAGTCCCACCGCCCCTGCTCCTCACTAAAATCACCCAGATTTTGTGGAAATCGGTCTAAATGCGAGTGCAGGAAGTGGATTTTTATGCTCATGTTGCACCCTAGCTCTTGCAAGTTCGATAGCATGCACTCAACAAGCTCGACATGGTCGTCAGATTTCTTTTTGCCTAGGAAGCTACTCATAACCAAAACAAATGAATTCCAAGCTTTGGATTCGACTTCAGTCATTGATTTGACAAAATTAGGATCTTTCACGAGTTGCCTAATCTGTGGCCCATCAAAAATACCAGCTTTCAATTTTTCTGAACTTAATCCTGGAAACTTGCGTGAAAGAAAATTAAAACATTCGCCACTTTTGTCAAGCGCCTTCACAAACTGTTTCATTATGCCGAGTTTAATATGAAGTGGTGGAAGTATGATGCGGTCTCGGCTAACTAAAGGCACGTTTATAACATTTTTTGTACCAACTTTTAGCTCTTCCCGCACTGGCCAAACTTTTTGTGACCAATGGTGTTGTTTGTCACGACTATCCCAGAGACACATGAAAGAAGGGAACTTTGTGTACCCCCCTTGTTGACCTAAAAGAAAGTTAACCATTTTCAGATCAACACAAATGACCCATTTGTGGTCTTGATACTTAATTTTTTCCATAACCTTAGAAACATTTACGTATTCTTCTTTTAAAGTCGTCGAATGTGCAATAGGTATAGATCCGCACTTGTTACCGTTATGAAGCAAAACACACTTTAAAATTCTTTTGCTGCTGTCTATAAAAAGACGCCAATCACTAGGTTGGTACTGTTTTAATCCCATCTGCTGCAAAATACCACCAACATCGTTACAAAAAACTAAATCCTTCTCTTGAGAAAAATACGGTAACAGATTTTTTTCTCGGGTACGATAAAATGTAATGTTGGTTTCCGGAGTAAGCAAATTTTTTTCTTTTAAACGAGATGCTAAAATTTCAGAAGCTTCTTTTGGTAAGTTCAGATCTCTTACTAAGTCATTTAGTTCTTTCTGATTAAATGGTTGAGGTTCTGAAAGGCTACATTTGTAGTCTGAATCAGAGACTTCACTTGATGTATTTCGTTCGGGTTCACAGAGATTTGGATCATCAGAAGATTTAGATGTGCTGGGTTGTACCTCTTGTGATTTTAATTGAGGTCGTTGAGCAGAAGATAAGTTAGGATATGACCACTTACTTCGATTTCCAGGGTTAATTCCGTTTATTTTCACAACGCAGAAGTAGCAATCGTCATGATGGTTTCGAGGTTCTCGCCAAACCATGGGTGTTACGAACATTATTGCATCTCTCTCTTTATTTTAAAGTATTGATGATACGCAGTTTTCACAAAGTGCGATATAGGTTTACGATATTTTGCAAATATATATTCACCACAAATATAGCAAAAACAATCGGGATTAAGCACACAACATCTTCTTGACGAAGCCATATCTAAAACAACAACAAAATATATTTTAGTGTCCAATAAAAAAACGAAAATCTAAGTAAAAATAGTAAATGAGGGTAGTTAGCTATAACTCAAAAACAAAAGCTGTTAGAGAAAAATGGTTGCCATATTTAAAAAATACGCGTCAATTTGAGATAGAAACAAAAAAAAATCACAGGAAACAAGCAATTTTCTTTTTTTTGTTGACCAGTGTTATCTATTTATTTGGCGCCAAATGACCATTGATGTCGACGCGCCACACCCCAATAAATAAAAAAAAAACAAAGAAAAGTGGCAAAAGGCAAAATATAACTTTCAAAACTACACGGCTCTGATGAGGCCATCAGCCGCCAGCCAGCCGGACAAGTAGACAGACACCGAAATGTAGTAATGAAACATATACCGAAGTCTACGTTTTAAAATCATATACAATTTGAATTGAACCGACAATATTTTCCTACCAACTTAATATACATAGAGATATATGTAGAACATATTCCCCTCTCCCTCTTAACCACGCATCTTCACATATAAGCCCATAACATTTACGTAGGCAGGCTAATAATATACAAGGACCAAAATGAACCTAATAAATCACATAATAGGAGGTATGCATTGTGTGTAAACAACCATTACAACTCGTATGGAATTATAAATGCAAGCCTTTGAACAAATGTTGGCACTTGAGTGTTCATTCATCGTGTTGTCTCTTTTGTACACGCATAGAGGGTGGTCTACGATTTATTTGAGGACGTGTATAGTAGCTGTTAGAAAGGTAGTTTGCATAATGGGGGTCTTTTAAGAAACATGTAATTTATAATTTATCCCCACACAACCAATTACGATTTTTTTTCCAGTGTGTCATAAAAGTGTGACAGAATATATCTAGAGACCAAAGCCACAGTAAATATAAACACAGTAGCGACGGCGACGGTCCGACTCGGCACTTTTGATCTCAAGGGGTTCTAGTTTGTAATGATCATATGATTTAAACATGTCCTTTAGAGTCAACGTGAACAGTTTTGGGGATATCGAGTCGCCTCGTCTAATTCATCTTTTAATTTTGATTCTATTTGTTCTTTCTTCAAGCATTATTTGTGATGTGGCATTTTTATATATGTATTCAAGAAGAATTGTGTATCTTTCAGCGACTCTACTGTTACTTAAGACGTTAAAAACTGCCCATATCTCTACCGAATCAAATGCTTTTTTGTAGTCAACCGTTACTATCTTATATTCATTTGCTTTTTCACTAGTAATCTAATTGTTTGAAGATGGTATATATATATATATATATATATATATATATATATATATATATATATATACATACATACATACATACATACATACATACATATATATATATATATATATATATATATATATATATATATACATACATATATATATATATATATATATATATATATATATATATATATATATATATATATATATATATATATATATATATATATATATGAGGCTGGTCCGTGCAAAAGTAAAAACTACTTATGTATTTGGGGGTAAACCTTTTTTTATTTTTCGACATAGTCTCCTTTTAGGCTTATACTCTTCGTCTAACGATGTTCTAGTTTGTTGATCCCTTCCGAATAATAGGATTTGTCCAAGTCTGCAAAATATCCATTAGTGTCTGCAATCACCTCCTCGTTTGAATAAAATCTTTGTCCCGTCAGCCATTTCTTCAAATTGGGGAACAAATAGTAGTCCGAGGGAGCCAAGTTTGGAGAATAGGGGGGATGTGAAACGAGTTGGAATCCTATTTCCATTAATTTTGTGACCACAACTGCTGAGGTGTGTGCTGGTGCGTTGTCGTGATGGAAAAGGACTTTCTTGTGGGCCAATCGCGGGCGTTTTTCTAGCAGCTCGGTTTTCAAACGGTCCAATAACGATGAATAATATTCACCTATAATAGTTTTTAACCCTGTTCCAGATAGTCGATGAGGATTATCCCTTGCGAATCCCAAAAGACAGTCGCCATAACCTTTCCGGTCGAAGGAACTGTCTTCGCCTATTTTGGTGCAGATTCCCCCTTGGTAACCCATTGCTTAGATTGTTGTTTGGTCTCAGGAGTATAGTAATGTATCCATGTTTCATCCACAGTGACGAAATGACGCTTAAAGTCCTCCGGATTCTTCTGGAACAGCTGCAAACCACCCTTACAACACTTCACACGATTCCGTTTTTTGGTCAAGCGTGAGCAATCGCGGCACCCATCTTGCGGATAGCTTTCTCATGTCCAAATGTTTATGCAAAATATTATGTACCCGTTCAGTCGAGATGCCCACAGCACTAGCAATCTCACGCACCTTAACTCTTCTGTCATCCATCACCATATCATGGATTTGATCAATGATTTCTGGAGTCGTAACCTCCACAGGCCGTCCAGAATGTTCAGCGTCACTTGTGCCCATATGGCCAGTCCGAAAATTTTGAAACCACTTATATACTGTTCTAATCGAAGGTGCAGAGTCACCATAATGTTTATCAAGCTTCTCTTTAGTCTCCTGAGGCGTTTTTGCCTTTCATAAAGTAATGTTTAATCACCACACGAAATTCTTTTTCGTCCATTTCTTGAAAATCACTCGACTTCCTTGATTCACACAAATGCCAAACACAAAGAAATAGACCGATATGGCTGAAACTTGGTGTGCGTTCATTCAAGAGATGCTACTAACTAAACATTTCGGATTTTGCACGGACTTTTCAAACCTCGTATATATATATATATATATATATATAATATATATATATATATATATATATATATATATATATATACAATTCCGTCAGAAAGTATTTGCCCACCTAGTTTATTTCAGTTCCAAGACAACAAAAACCCAGATAATATATTTTTTTTAATTTTAATGAATTATTATTTATTTTCACATTATTTACAGTCTAGAAATTCAGAAAAATATTCATGATTTTCCAGGAGAGTTTCGGCATTCTGTCCAGTACTTTCTTCAGAGTGTCTTCGGTTATTTTAACCCATTCTGTTTATAAAAATTTCCACAGTTGATTTTCTGATGTTAAATTGAGTTTTCGAACACACCTGTCCAAATAGTCCCACAGCAATTCGATGGGGTTCAAGTCGGGTGATTATAGAGGCCAAGTCATCACTTCCAGGACGTCATCGGATTTCCATTGGTCCAAAAGTTCTCTAATTTATTTAGCAGAATGTTTAGGGTCGTTGTCATGCTGAAAAATAAATTTCCCCTGAAAAATATCTCTTCCAGAAGGAAGCATTTGAGTTAGCAAAATTTCTTGATGCTGTTCTTTTCGCATGATTCCTTCTATCCTAAAGAATTTTCCAACTTTACCGTTGCCAAAACAACCCAAAACCATTACTGAACCTCCACCATGCTTTACTGTAGGTAACTGATAGGCTTCCAACAAACTCGTCGATTTCAACCGAAAATTTTGAATTTAGATTCGTCGCTCCAAAGAACGGAATTCCATTGTCCTGATGTCGGGTTCTCGGGCGGTTTTACGTTTATTCACTTGCCTAGGAAGTGGTTTCCTCACTGCAACTCTCCCGTGTAGTCCACCTTCTGCTAACCTGTTCTTCACGGTTGTGAAGGGATGCTGATGGGGATGGGCCACTCTAGGTTTACTTGAGCCGTGATTGAATAGTATTTTTTTTTTCACTTTTTGTGTGACTTTTACCTAATTATTACGACATACAGTCCTATTATTTTTCGAATTTTGTTATATATTTGTTACTATAATGTACCTTAGTCTCTTGATCTCCTTTACCCCTCTTCATTTAGTTGAACTATATTAAAAATCTCGATCCTCCGTTTGTTGTCAGTTCTTCTTTGCAACAATAACGTAATTTTAGATTAAATTGCCAGTTGTTGTCCAAACGGCCTGAGACGCTTTGGGGCTTTATAGATACGATAAAGATCGTTATTTTCGTGGCAAACTTTACAGTTATACCTATTTCTCTCAAGAAGAATTATTTATGGCTGAGGGCCTTAATTTTCTTTAACGTGCCAGTCTGTTAAACCAGGTTGATGTTTATTTTTAAATATATTAAATTAAATATTGTTTAGAGGCAAACAGTTTTAGTTTTGTTTAATTTAATATAGGTAGGCCAGTTAGAGATTTTGATATAAAGATTATTGGAAATTTCTCCGTAATTAATAGTTACTTAAATGTTTAAGTTGCCGAAAAAAAATTACTATTTTGTCTTTTTTTTAGTTTTCCGTACGGAACACTTATAAGATCACTTCAGTATCTGCCATACTCAATTTTCTCCGAATCTATTTAACACAGAAAGTTGAAATTTGGCACTAATATAGGAATTGATGGCCTCATCAGAGCCGTGCAGTTTGTGAAAGTTAAATTTTGACTGTAACATTCATTTTTTCTTAGATTTTAAGAAGATTACGACACTGTTTTTCTTTCTATAATTTATTTTTTATTACATTTTTATATTTGAATAGGCAGTGATTTTAATTTTTGAGCAGTGTAACTGAAAACAGTGATTTAAATTTTTGAACAGTGTAACTCAACCATGTATAACGTGTTGCTGACCTGACTTATTTAGTTTGCATTATTTTTGCGTCCCGGAAGTAAGCCATTTTAAAGACGTCACTTTGAAGAAGGGGCAAAGATATATAAACGGCCATATGGAATTTTAAGAGCTTTTTCCTCGGCCAAGCCGTAGTGGCTTTTTCCACCAGCATGCCGTAGTGGCTTTTTTCTTCCATCATGCTGTAGTGCAGTAACGGATTTTTTTTTAATCACCCAGTAGGTGTTACTTATAAAGGGTGTTTTTTATAGAGGTATAAAACTTTAAGTTGGCAATACTTTTTTAACTGGCGGCCATTTTGTCAGTTGTCAAGTGATTTATGTTTAGTTTGGTTTGGCATTTCAACATGAATAGACTGACGCCTGAACAACGCTTCCAAATTGTGCAAATTTATTTTGAAAATCATGGTTCAGTTCGAAATACGTATCGCGCACTACATCCATTTTACGGTCAACATAATCGTCCATCCGAGCAATTAATTCGATTAACTATGGAACGTTTTCGCACCACGTTTACTCTAAATGATAATACGCATCCACAGAGACGTCGTACAGTGCGTACAGAAGAAGTCATTGCTGCTGTAGAGCGTAGCGTAGAGGAAGACCCGAATCAGTCTATTCGCCATCGTGCACAAGAATTGGATATGTGTCCATCCACTTTATGGAAGATTTTGCGGAAAGATCTTGGTTTGCGTGCTTACAAAATCCAACTCGTGCAACAACTGAAGCCACACGATCACCTAGCAAAGCGTAGAGTCGGTGAATGGGCCCAAAACAAGATTGCCGTTGATCCCGATTTTCATAAGCGAATTTTGTTTAGCGATGAAGCTCACTTTTGTTTGAATGGATACGTCAATAAACAAAACTGCCGTATTTGGAGTGATGATAATCCTCAAGTGTATGTTGAGACACCGTTACATCCAGAAAAACTGACTGTTTGGTGTGCTTTATGGGCTGGTGGAATCATTGGTCCGTACTTCTTTAAAAACGATGCTGGTCAGAACGTTACAGTCAATGGTGACCGCTATAGAGCCATGATTACTGACTTTTTCGTTCATCAATTGAACAACCATGATGTGCAGGAGTTGTAGTTTCAACAAGACGGCGCAACATGTCACACAGCTCGTGCCACAATTGATTTATTGAAGGAAACGTTTGGTAACCGCATACTTTCACGTTTCGGACCCGTGAATTGGCCTCCAAGATCGTGCGATTTAACGCGGCTAGACTATTTTCTGTGGGGATATGTGAAGTCGCTAGTCTACGCCGATAAGCCCGAAACGATTGACCGCTTGGAGGACAACATTCGCCGCGTTATTGCCGATATACGGCCACAAATGTTGGAAAAAGTCATCGAAAATTGGACCTCCAGATTAGACTACGTCCGAGCCAGCCGTGGCAGTCATATGCCAGAAGTCATATTTAAATTATAATGCCAGAAGATTATCTTTCGAATAAAGTAAATTTCATGTCAATTTAAAAAATTCATCTTTGTTTTATTCCATTTCAAAGTTCTATACCTCTATAAAAAACACCCTTTAGATCTCAAGTTTTATGCCTTTTTCCAATCTTAAAATATTCTGCTCATCCTAAGGCATTTCGGGTCAAAAAGTGATTAGTTTCCCAAAAAAGAATAGGAGAACAGTGGCAGAGACAATATTTTGATGAGAATCTCACCAGGAGAGGCCAAGCAGCTTATGGAAAACCCACGAGGAGAAGCCAATCAGTAAATCATAAGCACACTAGTTTAAATATCTTACTTCCTGTCTACAATGATGTTTCCAACAACAACGTAACACGTGCAATCCGCGAAGTTAATTTAACAAACTTTTAGATCGTGTTTTTCTAAAAGACTTTTTTTTACACTTAGGATCACTAATTCATAGAACACTAGTTTAAATGTGTACACTCTCATAGTCTAAGAGGTTATTTATTAAGTCTATGTAATTTTAAGAGGATAATAAGAGTAGGAATTTTTATTTTGCTAATATACCCTTCTTTATTCAAATGTAGCGTTTCACTGAACTACCCGCTTTATCTTTCAGGACGCAACGGTTGTACCAAATTAAAATTTCTTTCAACAACTACATAACTCTTCAGTATTTTTTCATTTTTTGAGCTGAAGTTAGATTCTTTTTATTCTAAAATTATCTCGATCTCCATGTTCTCTACCAGTAAAAAAACGGGCTAGCTGATATCTTAATTCTGTTCTCTATTAGTATTAATATCCACTCAATCCATTCTCAAAATTAAGATATACATAAGACGCCAAATAGCGCCGCAAAAGAGACGTTATAAAATGGCGCCTCAACGTGCCGGGTTATATGACTTAAGAATTTACTTTTGGGGGGGTGAAATCGGAAGTGAAAAACTTTATTTTTAAAAAATTGCAAAAAATCACTGTCCCTACCCTCTTATCTCGAAAAGTACTGATCAAAATTTTTTTAAAAAACTCTGGAATGTTTACAGAGTGTAGATTGGTACATAAAAAAAACACAGAAATTTCAAGGTCATCAGTGGCCTCAAAAATGAATACCAGCTTTCTACCCTGGATTGTGGGCAAGAGTACAGAAATTTTTAATTACTTTTCCTTCATCGTATTTAGCTGAGCGGGGGTTCAATGCAGTAACTAATTGTTAAAACCAGCCTCGACCATCTCATTAATTTTTTTATTTCTTATTGACTTTGTGTTTATTCTTAAATTTTTAATAAACAATTTGATGATAGTTTTAATTCATTTCGACTTTGTGATTCTTAATATATAGCTAGACAGATAAAATTGGATTTTTTTTGTGGTCCAGAAAAGGTTGGGAACCTCTAGTTTAGCCCATAGTTATGTCGAGAAATATACACTCCTGGACAAAATTAACGCAACAATATATTAAATCATACAAATCTCTATAATGAATTAATTTTAATAATTTTTTATGAACATTGGTTACACTAAAAGTTAGAAAAAACTTATTCGGATACTTTAAAAGTGAATTAGCTACCAAATTTCTCTATAAGATTCGAATTAAAATTATTCTTAAGACCTAATAACAAAATCGTTGAAATTATGTAATAATGAAAAAAATAAACTGGGACACTAGTAGCAAAATTAATGGTGTAACTGGGACACTAGTAGCGTGTGTTGCCTCCTCTACTTCGGATGACAGCATTTATGCGCCTAGGCATGCTTCTAATTAAATTTTGGATAAAATCTTGAGGAATTTGCTACCATTCTGGGATAATTGCATTTTCAAGTTCCCTCAGGTTTCTAGGTGCAGGTATATGACGTTTCACATTTTTCTTAAGGTGATCCCATACATGTTCTATCGGATTCAGATCCGGGCTTTTTGGTGGCCATTGCATAATCGGTATATCAACTTGTTTAAGATAATCGAATACCTCCCTAGCCACGTGAGGTCGACGTTGTCTTGCATAATCAGAAAATTGGGCCCCACAAAATGACCGAAAGGCATCACATGTTCTATTACAATATTTTCAAGATAGTCAAGCCAGCATTCATGGATCTCGTACGGACAGGAACTAACTCTGTGCGAGCATCAAAGCAGATGCCACCCCAGAACATAACAAAGCCGCCGCCGAATGGAATCCTTGCAGAGATATTGCAAGGAGCAAACCTCTCTCTTGGTTTTCGCCATACTCGCTCACGACCATCTGGATGTTTTAGACTAACCCTAGTTTCATCTGTGAAGAAAACTTGTTTCCAATCATCCACAGACCAGTTTTCGTGATTTCGAGCAAAACGTAACCTGGCAACTCTGTTTTCTCTAGTAAGCAAGGGCGCAGTGGCTGGTCTCCTACTGTTTAATCCAGCTTTATTTAACCGTCTTCTAACTGTTTTAGAAGAGATTGTGACATTGCAGCTTCGAGTTCGTTTCTTATTATAGAACTAGTGACAGTCCGGTTTCTTAAAGCATATTGTCTTATAAAACGTTCATCTAGGTCGCTAGTGCATCGTTTTCGCCCTTGCCCTAGCCTTCTAGAATAAGTTCCTACTTCATTCAAGCGTCTTACCATACGACTTACCGTGGAACGATGTTTGCCTAACAAATTGGCAACATAACTCTGACAATATTCCTCGTCCAATAAAACTGAGGCTCGCACTACCTCATGTTCAGTTAAATTCCTTGTTCGATTCATTTTTCTAATTTTTCGGGGTCAAAAATAAAACAGTCTACCACAAAAACGTATTACTTTGAAAAAGGGAACAATTTATAAGCTTACTTTTAAAGAAAATCTATCGGATTATTACAGAAAATTCTTTAAAACTGTAAATCTAAACGAATTGTTTTGATTTCTGTCATGAACAACGAAACAAAATATGCATAGCCTACTATTCAAATACTCGATAAACTTTAAAACTGACATAAGAAAAAGATAAATTAATTTTCAGATTGTTGCGTTAATTTGTTCAGAAGTTTATATTTGTATAGCCTTGTGAATTTTCTTTCGTAACTAGATAGAAAACTTTACAAAATACCCTCGTAATTTTGTTACTTCAAAACATAATTTATCTATATTTGAAAAAAGTCTCTATTACATGGGCATAAAGCTGTTTAACAAGCTACCTATAAATAATAAAAACATCATTATGCCTACATTGAAAAGTCAAGTGTTTGAAGTATTAATTAAATATATCCCTTACAATATTCAAGACTTTCTTCAAATAGAAAATTGTAAATTGTAAATGAACAGAGTGTGTCCTACTAAGATTTAATACCATTGTGTAGCTTCGTTGCCACAGCATTTGTTTATTTATTTCATTCTGGCCGATCATTTTTTATTATTATTTTTTTTTTTGCAGGTGATTACCTTCGTGACAAATACGACGGTGCCACAGAGGTTCGCGTCAATCGTCGAGGACGACTCCAACTCAAAGATCCGAAGGTGACAATTCCCACGGCCTACGATTTGGTGTACTTAGAAGAATCCCCCGATTATTGCATCAAGAACGACGTCACTGGAACCTTGGGAACCCAAGGGAGACCGTGTAATCGAACCAGCTACGATATCGACGGGTGTAATTTGCTTTGCTGTGGTAGAGGCTACAATAGCCTCAGCACGGTTGTGAAAGAGAGATGTAATTGTAAATTCAAGTGGTGTTGTGAGGTGCAGTGTAAAACATGTAAAAAGACGCTGGATACGCATACTTGCAAATAAATGAGATAAAAATGCTGAAAAAAACATGGACATTGTTGTCTGTTGTGAATCATAAAACCATAGACAAATGAATTAATATAGATTTCAAACACAAAACACACTTAACTGGAAATAAGGATCCTTAGAAGGCGTAAGAACTTCTAAACTATAAAAATACAAGATCTCAACTCGTGTCCGCGTCGCCTCTGTTGTTGTAAAAAGGTTATGTCCACCTTTACCTACGACTTTTGGCCATAAAGATATTAGAATAGAGGAGGTAAGTTCTTGCGAAAAGTGTGGTGCTCATAGAAAGAGAAAGAAATAATATGAGAGTCATTCTGTCTCTCTTACTCGACGCCAGAATTGAGCGCTCAAGCGCAGAGTAATGGAAACAGAATTGTCTCATATTATTTCCTTCTCTTTTTAACGACTATACGCTTTCGCTTACAGCAGGCTATATACTTTCTCTCCTCGATTCTAATATCTCTATGCTTTTGGCTGTCTGGAATGTACACGAAGTTACATAGACTCATAAAAATAATTCTTTCTCATATGGTAACACTTATATAAAATCAATATAAACTGTTAAAATTGGACAAAATCCATTTTCAGCAGTTTTTGGCTGTTCTCTCATCCGTCAACGTAGTATCGACGGAACAAAAGAACAAAACTTAAAGTATTTCTCGTCGTACTAGCGTAAAGCATAAATAAGATAAAAATAATTTGCATCTGGCTAATATAAGTACAGTTTTGAACGCGTACCTGCCCTCTGTCGCTGTTCAGAGCCACAAACCGAATAATTCTTCTCTCGGCTTGTGGCCTTAAAGAGTCCCCGACAGAGGGCAGGTACTCCTTCAAAACTACTCTTACACCAGCCAGCTGTGTCAATTATTTGTATCTTACATATAAAAGCTTTCACCTAATGCTGCAGTTACATCGCAAAATCTAACCTTAATTTTTCCACCAAAATAACAAAACTTTCGCAAATATTTTGTGAAAAAATGTTTCCGAGTAGAGCTTATATACGTTAGTTACGTCACATCTTAGGAGATGACAAACCTATATTATATTACTCTCTAAGATTTGTATAAAAATAGAACCTTTTATGGTGTCATGTATTATACAATGGATTTAAAGTGAGCTTGAGAGTACATTTTTTGTGACTACTGAATCGATTGGCTAATTCTTTATTCTTACATTGACATAAAATATTTCCAATTATGGTTTTACCACGACTCTGCATTATGACCATCTAATCTGTCTAGAAATTTGCTTCTAAAATTTAAAAAAATCCTTGCTTTATTGGTTTTCTCAATATCAATAAAAGTCTAATCTAATGAAGTGCATAGTTTCAGCTAATAATTAATATTAGTAACTAAAAGCTCAATATTTCCTAAATTTGTATTTTAATAAGTCATACATCATCATATACACAGCTATTAAAATTAATAAATATACAGTGGCGAACAAAAGTATCGAAACAATCAAATTCCCCTCCGTAGTCTCTTAACATTTAAACGGTTTATAATTACAATATTTATTTATTAATCGTGTACATGCTAACAAACATTTTGAAGACTAGAACCATTATTGTTTATTAGAAATGTGCTTAGTTTTTAACGTAACAAAATTATGCACAAACAAAAGTATGGAAACATTTTTATTATAAAATAAAAATTCCACTAAGACGACTAAGTTGTCGAAAATATTTAATATTTAGTGGGATATCTTTTTGCGTCAATCACTGCTTGAAATCTTCTGCCCACAGAGTCAATAATAACAAAAATCGGGTGGTATTTTTTCCCAATCTTGTTTTAATGCGATCCAAAGTTCGTTCCGGTTTTTTAAATTTCTTTTCCTAATTTGTTTTTCCAGATAGTTCCAAAGATTTTTCTATTGGGTTCAAATCAGGTGATAATGAACGCCAGCGCATCACCCGAATGCTTTGTTCAGAAAACCAATTCTTGGCCAAGCGAGATGTGTGTTTTGGGTCATTGTCTTGTTGAAAAATCCATGACAGTGGCAAATCTTCTTCATAAGGAATCAAATTATTTTCCAATATCTCAAGATACATTTAAGCATCTATTCTGCCATTTATTTTTGCCAATGGTCCCGTACCAGACCGTCGAAAACAACCCCATACCATGATATTTCCACCGCCATGTTTGACAGTAGGTACAAGGTACTTTGGATCATATCTTAGACCAAATGGTCTTCTTACATAACCAGTAGAATCACTTCCAAAGAGATTAAACATGTCTGACACCAATACACCCTGATATTCCTACCTTAGTTCTTTATTAATATCAACAGCAGTTTTCTTGGGATTATTTTTAGCTTTTCAAATTATAATTTTGTCTATTCTCTTACTTGTTTTTCGAGGTCTACCACTTTTAAATGCCGGATCAATAATGCCCCTTCTCGAGAACTTCTTACCATTTTGGCAGTGCCCCTATGCATGTTTAAAGATTTTGCTATTCAAATTTGCTTCTTTCCACTTTGATACAGAGAAATAATTTTATGGTTCAGATCTGAACTGCACTTTGGCATTTTGGCAAAAACCGCACTCTTAAACAATGCTACTAAATTACTTAGTATCAACAATAACGTACTCAAAGCAGAATGATAAAATTATTTCAATGCTTTCGATAAGGAAAAAACGCATTTCTTAAAAACCTTATCTACCAGAAAAGGTAAACAAAGTTTTTATAGTCAATAATAAAATTCTATAAAGAAATTGTCAACAAAACAAGACTAGTTTTTTTATTCCTAAAGGATAGTGTTTTATATTTTTAATTAAGAAAGTGTTTTCATACTTTTGTTCGCCAGTGTATGTGGCAACACCGGTATATATCCAAGCAGTGTTGCATGGAAGCGAAGTAAGGTATTTTTTTTGCATAAGACAGGCCAATATGTCAATGAATAAATTTCGGCATATTCCTGTTTGGTTGGCAACATTGATTATATGAATTGTTTTGGTTCCAGTGTTTTTTAATGGTGATTAATTTTACTCTGTTTCTCCTGTAGGAGGTATGCAAAAAAAGAATGTTAAAATAAATTTAACTGGTTCTATTAAATAGCCAGGAGGATTTTATTAATTATCTGATTGAGGAACAAGTTTTAAAAATCACAATTAATTGCGAACGATGTTGTAACATTGTAGCTAAAAACAGGAAGCCGCTAAAAAAATTTTCAAGTTGCAATTCACATAAGCAGACATTAAAGCAAAAATCAACGGATAATTTTTTAATGATATTTCCGCAGTCTTCAGTTTTTTTTTTTTTTTTTTCTTGTTTATAAATTAAGTAAACAGATTTAACAATGTCCATGAGATTAGACAGGTACACACACAGTATTAATAATTTTAAAATAAGTTTTTAGAGACTGAATCTTACGAACATTTGAAAGGAACATTAGAATTAAAAGACATTACATATAGAGTTTTACATATTTAATTTATTACATAGATATGGTGTAGTTTTATACATATTTGTATTTGTAAATTACAAAAATTGTAAGATTTTTTATTAGTGTATTTAAAATAAAACAAATGTACTCATAAACTTTTTTTTTTAATAAATACAAATTTGATTCAGTTGAGTATCGGATCGCGAAGTGTGTACAATGTGAATCGAACGCCCGGCAATGTCAACTTGTTCAACGAGCATTATTACGGTAGTGTTTCGATCTACTTAATTATTGTGTCGATTGCAGAAATATAAACAATAATCTTTTATTTCTCCCGTATTTGAAAATGGAATATACGAGGAACACACGTAGAGTTTTTATAACAGAAAAAACAATGGATAGCGATGATTTTTTTTTTTTTTTATGGGTCTAGCTCACGTGCTGCAGGGAAGTCCCTAAAGCGCTCCAGGAGCGGCACGAGTGCGGAAAAAGCGATTCACGTTGTTCTTGAATCGCTGTAAATTGTACTCGGTGGGAAACACAGCGCTGGGCAAATTATTCCAAAGGGATGACGTTCTCCATATAAAAGATTGCTTGAAAAGCGTTGGACGCGGAGTAACAAGCTGAATCTCATACGGATGCGAAGCACCAGCGCGACGTGTATTTCTAACATGCACCGCTTTGGGAGGAATTAAGCGGGCTACATCCTTCGAACACTTTCCATGAAAATACTTGTAGAACAGACTCAAGTCGCCAACCGTTCTTCGATGTTCCAGCGAATCAAGGCCGCCGGTCAATTCCGGGTCTCCAATCAGACGGACCGCTCTTCTCTGAACAGAATCCAACAAATGCAGTGTATGTTTGGGAGCGGAGCCCCAAACGTGGGAGCAGTATTCCATAGTTGGTCGAATTTGGGCTTTGTAAAGAATTAACAATTGCTGTGGGGTGTAAAGCTTTCTGGTTCTAAATAATATTCCCAACTTTTGAGAAGCTCTCCTTGCTATGCCTGCAACATGTTCATGCCAAGACATATTTGCTCCCAAACTAACGCCCAACAAATTGAGCGGCGATGCTAGGGGAATGAAGTGCCCCGACATAACTATGTCGGGTTCAGCAACGTTAACTTTCTTAGAAAAAACTGCCGCTTGGGTTTTTGTAGCGTTAAATTCCACTTGGTTACTGTCACCCCAAGATAGAATTTCTTCCAGGTCTTTGTTAAGTTGAACGACCTCCTGCTGTCTGCGGATATTCGCCTGAGCAGCCGATGTCCGAGCGTTCAAGGTGAATGAAGAGACAAGCGTACTGTCATCTGCAAAGCTATAGATTGGATTCCCGGTCTTTTCCAGCAGATCGTTAATGTAAATGAGAAAGAGAGTAGAAGACAGTATGGAGCCCTGGGGCACACCGGCGTTGATAGTGAGGGTGTTAGAAAGAAATCCGTCGACCGCCACTCGTAAAGAACGCTCTCTGAGGAAACATGAGAGCCACAAACAGAACCTTTCAGACATACCATAAGAGCGTAACTTAGCCAACAGTCCATCGTGCCAAACATGGTCGAATGCCTTGGATATGTCAAGAGCAACCGTTCGAGATTCTCCAAAGTGTTCAATTGCGTTGTTCCAAACATGTGTTACATAAGTCAGAAGATCTCCTGTTGATCTATGTTTACGAAAACCATATTGGTGATCGCTAATAATATTGAATCGTTGAAGATATTTTAGAAGATGCTCATTGATAACCTTTTCCATGACTTTCGATATTATTGAAAGCAGTGCAACTGGTCGGTAGTTATTTGGCAAGGTCTTCTTACCTTTTTTAGGTATCGGCTGAACCGTGGCACATTTCCAGCAGGACGGAAATATTCCCTTTCTGTAGGATAGGTTAAAAAGTCTACAGTTAGTTCCCTTGCACAGTTTTTAAGAACTATGGCAGGTATTCCAGCCTTCTTGGTGTCTAGCTTCATTAAAATACGCTTTATGATGCGCTGTCTGAAGACAACATCGGGCATCCTTGACTGCAATATGGGAATAGTAGGTGGTGTTTTTCCTTGGAAATCGACAGTAGAATATGAAGCAAAGAGTTCAGCCAACAAGTTCGCTCTCTCAACAGGTGTGGTTGCAATGGAATTATCTGGCCGTGTGAGTGGTGGTATGGTGGATTTGGTAAAATTTTGACTAACTGCCTTCGCGACTGCCCAAAAGGACCTGGAATTGTTGGGACAAGTGAGAAGTTTGTTTCTAATTCGTTGATTGTGTGCCTCCTTGGTTTCGTCGATAATTCCCTTGCATCTGTTCCGGGCATGAACAAAGATGTTACGATTTACGGTGTTAGAATTTTCACGCTATTGTCGGTAGGCAATATGTTTAGAAGCAACAGCTTCTTTGCATTTTCGGTCGAACCAAGGCTTGCCGTTGGAGGAGCATTTCTTCGAAAAAGGGATGTAAGCTTCCATACCAGCCAAAATAACATCGGAGACCTCCCTGGCGCAGTCAGATGGGTTATCGGATCGAAAACAAATGTCTATCCAAGGGAAAGTTCGAAAGTATTCCATGAGATCTTCCCATTTAGCAGATTTGTAGTGCCAAATCTTGCGCGGCCTAGGCGCCTCTCTGTCACTGATTGGCAAGATACTCGATGTCGAAAGCAGTTTATGGTCGGAAGAACCTAACGGCGGATTTACGGTGACCGTGTAAATCTCCGGATTGGTGGTTAAAAACAGATCAAGAAGACTGGCGAACTCCCCGTCTCGATCAGGGATCCGTGTTGGTTCGTCAATAAGCTGAGTTAAGCCATAACTGATTGAGAATGATTCAGCTTCACGACCTTGTTCGTCGGTAGTATTTGAATATTTAAGCCAGTTGATATTGTGGACATTAAAGTCGCCCAGGATGGCAATTTCGGCACTTGGATAGTTACTTTGTAAATGATCGATGGTGTCTGCAAGAGAAGCGAAAAGTGTTCGAAAATTGGTATCACTTGGTGGTCGATACAGGATACAGATGAACCTTGTGGTTTGTTGGGTCGTTATTTTTAACCACATAACATCAAAGTTTGGGGGCTCCAGAGCTTCTTCTCGTTGACAAGAGAGGTCGCTTCTGACAAAAAGACAGATTCCAAAGTTACGCCTAAATCGGGAATAGAAGTCGTACCCAGGATAAAGATAGTTGACCGTGCTGGTCGATGGACTGACCTTGGTTTCACATAGAGCGAGTACATGAGGTTTATTTGATTGCAGGTGTTGATGCACTGAATTTATGTTCGAGTTTATACCTCGTATCCGAACGGGGGGCCATTCTACCTCCGGAACTTCTTGCATCCAGGCGCCTCATCATGCTCTTTGGTCCCACAGTAGTTAATGTGGAATTTTTTCCGTTCTGTCACATGTTTATCTTTGCCTTCTTTGGCTTTGATCCAGGGGGTGTTATTATTGGGTAGTTTGGGTTCTGACCAGATACTTTTCCAATGATCTGTGAGTTCTTGTTTGTTTAGTGGTTCGGTCACTGCTGTCTGTTTGTTGTGCATAGTTTTCCGGTAGAACTGTGTTTGGCTTCTTCGGAAGAGGTTGTTGGTATCTTTCCTCTCGTTTGGTTCTTTGTATCTACGGAGTCTTGCGGCATATACGGATAATTTTTGTTTCAGAGTATCCAGGATTTCTGGCAGTGTTCTGTTGGGAGGCCCGGACTTGATCTTGTTTATACTCAGTGTAACTCGTTTGGACACGTTCCCGTTGATAAATTGGGTAAGGTGTCCTAGATATCTCCTGATGCTGTTGATTTTGTTTTCTATTCTTATTTGCCGTTTGAATTTTGGTTTTGTGCTGTTGGGATTTCTTTGTCGTTGCGGGGGTTTTTGATTAAATACTTCGTCGGTTGCGTTTGGGATTGATGGTGGTGGGTCTAGGCGGCGAGTGATTCCCCTCTCAGTGGTTTCCTTGTCAGGACTTGTGCTTTTATCAAAGCAACGCACGGTGTGTTCGTTTGTTCCTGTAGTATAACTCATGCGTTGCCTTGACTTTCCCGCCTTGGTGGGTGTCGGCTTACTCGCCGTCACAACACTTTTGGCAGGTCCATTGTCAGTTGCCCGGTCTTCATCGTTTTGGTCGAGCTGCCATTTCCCGCGACGTCCTCGACCGTTACGTCGCTCGCCCGATGCTTCTTTTATTGGTCTACCGTTGTTTGGGATGTTTTTAGTGTTTTGTGGTGTCAGAAGCTCAAAGTGTCCCGACATTGGGTTGCCTGTTAGTAGAAGGTAAATAGTTTCGGTGTGTTTTCTTGTACTTATTATTGTTGGCTTGTCCCTAAAAGTTATTTTTGTATCTCTTGTTCTTCGTTGTTTTGAGAAGATATGAAAGTTGCTATTCTGGGTTTCCGAGAGGGCAAGTATCTCTAGGCTCGTTCCATACGTGCCATTTTTTCCTCATATAGTTATAGTAGTTATTGAAGTCTTTCATATCGTCGTCCCCAATTAATAAAAATGTGTTAAGTTCCGACCAGTTTTGTTGTATATATCTTAGAGCAGCCTCTCGGAGTCTTTCATGGTGGTTTTGGGGGCCATATAAGTGTAAGCTAACTGCACGGAAAAGGCAATTTCCATCACCTACAATGTCGGATCTGGTAAAACTATCGGGAGTAGTTTCAGCTGAGGCGGTTGGTTGGATCGTTTGTCGTTGTTGTTGTTGTGGTGGTGATGTAGCTGTTTGTACGACAGGGGTCCGCCTCCTCAACACCCTGCCATTATCACTAGTATAATTATTATTATTTGACATAGTGTTCCCACGAGTATCCTAGGAAAGAATGGTCGACTGCGGCAGAGCCTGGATGCCACAGCAAGGCTACTTACTCCCGGAGGGCGCCCGGTATCCGGGGGAACCGTTTGCGACTCATAAACGCTGAGCCATTCATCTTCTCGGCACGGTAAACACCTTAAGATTGCGTTTTTGTTACATATAATCTGGACAACACAGGACAGCACAACATGACTCAGGTACCTCGGGATCGTCAATGCCCGTACTAGGAGAATCCTGGGATTCCCCTAGCCCCTGAGATTAAAGATGTGATAAAAATAGGAGCGACTATATGCAAGATAGATCTTGGAAACACTGGAGATAAATAAGCTCTGATGAAAAATAAAAACAAACTGAGAAACCTAAGAGAGAGAGTTTACATAAACAACGATTTAACAAAACCTGAACGAGGAATTCAAAAGAAATTGAAGCAGATAGCAGAGAACGAGAGAAAGAATGGAAAAAAAGGGTGAAAATAGGATATCAAAAAATTGTAATCGAAGGAAGAGAATATAAATGGGACATTGAGGAAGAAAAACTGAAAGAACAAACAAAGAATACTACGGCCATCAAGTCAAAAAACTGAGAAAAAGGAAAGAGAGGAGGTAGATTGACGACGGCCCTGGTAAAGATAAAGGATACGGAAGAGAAGACTAGTAAAATAAATACAAATAAGAAGATAATCAAAGAAATAGATAGGAAAAAAAAAATGGGAAATAATTATCGAGTTATTAGATTGAGAACACAGAATAATAGGGGTATAAACGGAAAAGAGGATGAACTGACAGACGAACAACAAATGCACTATGTAGGAATCACTGAAACAGAAAGGAAAGGAAATTGATGCAAAAAAATTAGAAGGAAAAGCATTCAAAAATTAACATAGAGACATAATACCGGAACAAGATGCAGAACTCACACAAACAGGAGAAACTAATACAAAGGAAACAAAAGAGACAATCGGCAATTTAAACAGGATGGAAGGATATAGAAGGTAATATGGAAAAGAAAGATATAGAATAACTCAACACCACGGGACTTACACTCCTAACAAAAGGGGTAGAAAAGGCATAAGGATTAAGTAAGTAACAAATTTCATGGTATTAAAGTTCATGTTTATGTGGATTTTAGAACTTAAATCATTCTAGTGATAAAGTATCGGAAAAGGTGACAAAACATTTATTTATCTACTACTTAGTTGGGAATGTGGAATTTTTGCACTCGACGCGCGTTTCACTAACCATGTTAGCTTCATCAAGAGCGATGATTGACTAAAGCTAAAACTACAAATCTACCCTATTTATACTTAGTCTAACCCTTGAATTACTCAAGCGGAACTAATGACATAGGCAAGGCCCTCAGTTCCGGTCAAGTACCCAGTAGAGGGGACTATAAGGAATAGGCCCTCTGTCTTTATTTAAACTACTTTTACATTTTATGATTTCCATACTTTCGTATGCGTTCAACAATCTCCTATCAGATACATTTTTTATTAATCTTAGATTATCTAATGTTACAGTATGATCAGCTTCAAGGGCATGTTCGGCAATGCTAGAATTTTCTGTTCTATTGTATCTTAAGTGTTTTAATTGACCTTTTAGTTTGCCCAACATACTTTTTGTCACATTCATTACAACTAATTTCATAAATTCCACTTTTCTCACAATTAGGAATCTTATCTTTGGATATATCTTAGGAAATCCCAAAGATAAGATTCCTAATTGTGAGAAAAGTGGAATTTATGAAATTAGTTGTAATGATTGTGACAAAAAGTATGTTGGGCAAACTAAAAGGTCAATTAAAATACGATTTAAAGAACATTTAGCACACTTAAGATACAATAGAACAGAAAAGTCTAGCATTGCCGAACATGCCCTTGAAGCTGATCATACTGTAACATTAGATAATCTAAGATTAATAAAAAATGTATCTGATAGGAGATTGTTGAACGCATACGAAAGTATGGAAATCATAAAATGTAAAAGTAGTTTAAATAAAGACAGAGGACCTATTCCTTATAGTCCCCTCTACTGGGTACTTGACCGGAACTGAGGGCCTTGCCTATGTCATTAGTTCCGCTTGAGTAATTCAAGGGTTAGACTAAGTATAAATAGGGTAGATTTGTAGTTTTAGCTTTAGACAATCATCGCTCCTGATGAAGCTAACATGGTTAGCGAAACGCGCGTCGAGTGCAAAAATAAAGTGTTTGGTGTAGTGGTGATATATACAGTAATACCCCGCTTAGCGCGACCCCGTTACGCGCGGTTTCACTATAACGCGAATTTCAAATTTCGCGCTCATGTAGTCATTAACTTCTCTATGGTCGCGGGGGGATCCCCGCTTTCTCTGAATATTCTCTTTGAAGAATTGGGAATTCCCTGTCCTTCGACCTTGTTCTATGGGGATTTCCTCGTTCGTTTCGTGTGTTCATTTGTTCCGTAATGTTAGTTCGGTCGGCTGGCAGTTTTGTTTTAATATTTATTGGAGATACATACATACATAATTTAACCCTACGTTAAAAATGCCGCCTGTAAAGAAAAAAGAGCGTAAAAGCGTCACTTTGGAATTGAAGATGAAAGTGTTAAGAAGAATGGAAAATGGAGGCAAAGCAACAATTGTTGGGAGAGATTTTGGACTCTCAGAATCGACTGTGAGAACGATTTATAAAAATCGGGAAAAAATTAAAATCTCCAGCGAAGGTTCAACACCTATAAGTGCAACAAAAAACTTTCTCGTTCGAGATCATCTATCTTAGAAAGAATGGAGAAATTACTGTCAGTCTGGATCGAAGATTTGAATAAGAAGAACACACCACTAAGTCAAGATCTCATATGCACAAAAGCAAAATCTTTGTATGAGATGCTGAAAACAAAAGAAGGAGAAGGGAGTGCCACTCCGACTTTTGCTGCCAGCAGAGGCTGGTTCCATCGGTTCAAGCAGCGTTCTAATCTTCACAATATCCACATAACAGGCGAGGCGGCCAGCGCGGACATTCAAGCTGCAGCTGAGTTTCCAGACAAGTTTCAAGACTTCGTTAGACGAGAGAAAATTCCTGCTTGTCTCATCTTCAATGTTGATGAGACCGCACTTTACTGGAAAAAAATGCCATCTCGAACATTCATTTCTAAGGAAGAACGTCAAGCCAGTGGTTTCAAAGCTGCGAAAGATCGACTAACACTTCTGCTGGGTGGTAATGCCACTGGTGAGTTCAAACTGAAACCTTTACTAGTGTACCATTCAGAAACACCCCGTGCAATGCGAGGCACAGACAAGACAAGTCTACCAGTTGTGTGGCGATCAAACAGAAAGGCGTGGGTTACACGGGAAATTTTTCAAGAATGGTATTCTAATAGTTTTTGCCCATCAGTCAAATCATACTGTGACAGAAATGGGCTTGAACCTAAAGTTATATTACTCTTAGACAATGCCCCAGGACATCCAACCTCACTTGATACGCCCAGAGACTTAAAAGTGTACGTAAAGTTCCTTCCACCAAACACTACGTCAATATTACAACCTATGGGCCAGGGAGCAATAGCAAACTTCAAAGCTTATTACCATCGCCGCACTTTTAGCCAACTAATTCATGAAACTGACGGGGAAGGAAGACAGTCTATGCGAGAGTGGTGGAAGTCATACAACATTATGAAGTCTATTCACAACATAGAAGAGGCTTGGAAGGAAGTTAAAATGAGTTGTATGAATGGGGTGTGGCGTAATCTTTGGCCAGATGTAGTGGAAGCACCTAGAAGAATTGTCCAGATGCAGAGACAAGTGCTTGAAGACATTGCTGCAATGATTGAGGGGTCTGAACTTGAAGATGTCACGGTAGAAGATCTCGTAGAACTTGTAGCAACGCACGACGATCCTATTAGCAATGAAGATCTGATCGAGTTACAGAATAATCCTATCTACGATGAGGAAGAACAAGTAGAAGAGAAAGTTTTATCTTCAGGGGAAATACAAAATGCACTTTCAAAAATTTATTCAGGTTTGGACATATTGCAGAGTATAGACAATAATGATGACCGTGTCTTGACCGTGTGTCAAACAATTAAAAACAGTGTTGGGTGTTATGAACGTATTTTACAAGAACGTAAACAAAACGTTACCCAAAAGACAATAGATGTATTTTTCCGTAAAAAATAAGAGTATGTATTGCATAAAGTGTTCTTAGAATTAAAGTGATTGATTAAAATGATTTGTATTTTTTTGTATTAAATTTTGACTATGTTTAATCATAAACCTCGATATACGCGAATTTCAGTTAACGCGATTTTTTTCGGAACGTATCCCTCGCGTAAAGCGGGGTATTACTGTACTGAGTAGTATTTATCTACTACTTTATATAAACGCGCACATAAATCAGATTCTTTCGTTTTTCTGGAGAAAAATAAATATGTCATTATCTTCAACAACCCTGTATGTAAAAAGACCCCAATTATTATCTGTCAAATTTCATTAAAATGTATTTAGCTATTTAGAAATAAATGAGGAACAAACATTAAATGAAATGAGACAATTTTAAAATTGTCATTTTGGCACACATTATATATACCCAAATTTTCTTGCCGTTTTTTTTTTTAAATTTAGGTTTATGATGTATGAAGGTAATTCTTAGAAGAAGCATACAACAAAAAGGCGTTAAGTTTTATACAGCGTGTTATGAAAATAGTTTAATATATCTAAACAGGTAAATCCTTGTATTAACAGAAATTGCAGAAAAAAAATGATAAATGGCGCTCCTCTATAACTAACGAAATTATCCGTAAAATTTTATGCTTTTTCAGCATATACCCTAATGAATGTAGCAAATAGATACGTTAAGAACAATTGGATCGGGTTTTAATAACATGGACTGCCGTAACATTGCTATATCCTGACACCAAAAGTTTCTTATTTTATATGAGGAAAAATTAAAACAATCTTTGCCATTTTCAGTATAAAAATCATCCGAATCGGCAAGAACAAACTACTTTGGAAGACCAATGTTTTAAAAACGATTGTTCACTAAAAACACATCTATTTACGCTGTAAAAAGAAAGTTTAAATTTCTAAACAAACTTAGCGTGGGCTCCCCTATGTCATTTCACGAAAACTAATTTTACTGCCATCTATAGGATTCACCTCGGATTGCAAAGCGACAGAATTCGAAGGTAGAGTTTTTGCATGCATCAATTATATTTTGCATTATTTATCGAGATAACGTACAAGTTATTATATGGTTATCAAGCATTCATATGCTATGGCTAATTGTAAGATTAACTTACTAATATTCTATATTACGAGTAACAAGATATGCTTCTGATTTTAAGGAAATATGTCTGTTCAAAGGTTTTGATGCTTTAAGAAAAGTCAACATCTGGCAACATTGTTAGCCTAAAGGCTAAATGGGAGAAAATTTTAAATACTGAGAATTGAGAAAAAAAAAATAGTAAATACTACTTTCTTCGACCAAACGAATTATCCAATTCAATAAATTAAGCAATTTTCATTAATAAAACAATGGTACAACTTAAAGTCCACCTTATAAACTAACACTTATTCGGATTTTACTACATTGTAAAACAAGTTATATAAGCTAACTAGCCGGGTCTGCGGCTCCGCTCGCGTGGACTTAATTCACCTCTATCGTCACTGCTTATTCCTTATGTTACCCAACGTAATAAAATATCTCCCATTATTTCCCCTTATCTCTCAATATTTCTCCTTATCTCCCATTATCTCTCCATAATTTCCATTATCTAGGCTTATCTCTGCTCATCTCCTATTATTTCTTCTTATCTCCCATTATTTCTCCTTATCTCACCTTATCTCCCATTATCTAGGCTTATCTCGACTTATCTCTCAATATTTCTCCTTATCTCCCATTATTTCTCCTTATCTCCCTTTATCTCACCATAACTCCCATTATCTAGACCTATCTCTGCTTATCTCCCATTATAGCTCCCATTATTTATATTTATCTCCCATTATCTCACCTTATCTCCCATTATCGAGGCTTATCTCGACTCATCTTCCATTATTTCTCCTTATCTCCCATTATCTCACCTTATCTCCCATTATCTAGGATTATATCGAATTATATAGAACATGTGTATAAATTTATAAAAACACGTAAATCGGATAAGTGGCTCTCAAGTGATAAGCGCACTAACGGACAGACAGACAGACAAGCAGAGAGACAGACAGAAAGACGTTGCATTTTATATATATTCTAGATAGAAGATCATAGATAACCTGGCCAGAGAACAAATGTATGAATTAAAAAAAAAAACACGTAAATCGGATAAGGGGTTCTCGAGTGATAAGCGCACTAACGGACAGACACACAGACAGAAAGACGTTGTATTTTATATATATTATATTCTTTGCTACATGATATTGTTCCATATTTTAATGCTTTAGGTACGGTATTGCAAGAGAACGCGCTAGCGGCAAACTTTTCTCCGACTTGATTCACTATTATCGTCACTGCTTATTCTTATGTTACCTAACGCAATAAAATATATCCTATAACCTGGCCAGAGAACATAACACATGGGCTGAAAAGTCCCGGGCCTAACACATAGATGGCGCTAGTTTTATTGCAGTCACCTTTTTTTTTTCAGTTAATACTAACCTTCAAAAGACAAGCTGTTAAAATTTCATGATATTCTATTCATTAGTTTGTGAGTTATTGTGCTAAGAGTGACGCTACTTTTGTTATTTTCAAAACAATGGATCAAAAACAATTTCGTGTTTTAATTTTACACTGCTTCTTGATGGGAAAAAATACCGTTCAAGCGAAGCAATGGCTTGAAAAGTGTTATGGGGGGACTCCGCTCCATCAGAAACAACAATAAAACGTTGGTTTG
>CM032446.1:253117060-253160689 GCA_019049505.1 Pachyrhynchus sulphureomaculatus | reverse complement strand
AGGAATAATATCGTAATATCGGGAATGAGATTTGAGGCGAATAGCCAACCAGATCTGAAAATGGGCCGTAGAAGATTTTGTGGAGAGGAGTATGGACACAAGAGTACAGATTAAAGATGTGATAAAAAATAGGAGCGACTATGTACAAGATAGAACTTGGAAACACGGGAGATAAAGAAGCTGTAATGAAAAATAAAAACAAACTGAGAAAAATCTACGAGAGAGAATTTACATAAACAACGATTTAACAGAAGAAGAACGGAAAATTCAAAAGAAATTGAAGCATATAGCAGAGAGGACGAGGAGAAAGAATGGAAAAAAAGAGTGAAAAATAGGATATTAAAAAATCATAATCGAAGGAAGAGAATATAAAATGGGACATTAAGGAAGAAAAAACTGAAAAAACAAACAAACAATACTAAGACCAGCAAGACAAAAAACTGAGAAAAAGGAGAGAGATAGGTAGATTGACGACCGACCCTGGCAACGATAAAGGATAGGGAAGAGAGGACTAATGAAAGAAATACAAATAAGAAGATAATCAAAGAAATAGATAGGAAGAAAGAAATGAGAGTTATTAGATTAAGAACACGGAATAATAGGGGTATAAACGGAAAAGAGGATGAACTGACAGAAGAACAATAAATGTACTATATAGGAATCACAGAAACAGAAAGGAAAGGAAATAGATGCCAAAAACTAGAAGAAAATATCATAAAAGAAGAAGACAAAATTACGGAAAGATGGAGGAATGCTATAAAGAACTATCAGATGGGAATGACATAGCATACAAAAATCAACATAGAGACATAATACCGGAACAAGATACAGAAACTTACACAAACAGGAGACACTAATATAGAGAAGAACAAAAGAGGCAATCGGCAATTTAAACAGGATAGAAAGACATAGAAGGAAATATGGAAAAAGACAGATATAGAATAACTCAACTCCACAGGCCTTCACTCCTAAAAAAAGGGATAGAAAGGCATAAGTATTACGTAAGTAAATAAAAGTAAACTTTTTTAGAAAAAAACTGCCGCTCTTTGGTTACTGCCACACCAAAATAGAATTTCTTCTAGGTCTTGTTAAGTTGAACGACTTGCTGTCTGCGGATATTTTGCATGAGTATATATATATATTTATATATATATTATATATATAGATTTATATATATATATATATATATAATATATATATTAATATATTATATCGTATATATTATATATATATATATATATATAATATATATATATATATATATATCTATATTATATATCTATATATATATTATATATTAGGATTGATATATATATATATATATATATATAGAGTAAATAAAAGTAAACTTTTTTTAGAAAAAAACTGCCGCTCTTTGGTTACTGCCACACCAAAATTAGAATTTCTTCTAGGTCTTGTTAAGTTGAACGACTTTGCTGTCTGCGGATATTTTGCATGAGTATATATTATATTATATATATATAATATTGATATATATATATATATATATATATATATCTATATATTATTATATATATATATATATATATATATATATATATTATATATATATATATATATATATATATTTATATATTATATATATATATATATATATATATATATAATATATATATATATATATATATATCTATATATATATATATATATATATATATATATATATATATATATTTATATATATATATATATATATATATATATATATATTATGTATATATCATCATTAGCATATTTCCATCCATAGTTGGATCTAAGGCCTACCCAAGTTGTCTCCAATGTGCTTTGTTGTTTACTTTTTGCGTCGTTGTGTGTGGTCTACCTCCGAATCTTTTGTGTTCTCTAAGGCTCTATTCAACTATATGGCGCGTATATCAGCCTTGCGATAGGCCTCGCCTAATTCTACCTTAATATACGAGAATGGATTGGATGGATGGAAAGTTCGCGGACTTAATAATTATAATATTTTTACTATAGTGCCCTCAATAAGTTCATACTTTCTTTGGTCGTCACAGAGTAAAATTTTGTTGCTGTAGAATTTGTGGTTTTTAGGTTAGAACGAGTTTAGTGTGTGTGTTTAAAAAAAGATTAACACCAAAGGAGATCCACGATGATATGAAAACAACACTAAGGGAATCTGCTCCGTCTTATACCATTGTGAAAAAATGAGTTGCAGAATTTAAACGTGGACAAGAGAGCATTGAAGATGACCCAACGCTTCGGCCAGCCCACGAGGTCTACGACTGAAGAAAACATCGGTAAAGTATGTGACCTCATATTGAAAAGACCGTAGATAAAAACTATCAGGAAGATTGCCGACAATACGAGCATCTCGTATGAATGAAAACAAAACATCATTGCCAACGAACTCGAATTTCCTAAGATTTCCGCTAGGTGGGTCCCCAGATTGCTTTCAGTTGAACAAAAACGAATTCGATTCACGATTTTCTCGCCACTGTTTGGAGATGTTTTGAGGCTGATCAGCAAGATCGCTCAAAGTGAATGAAGACTTAAGGTGCTGTAGATTGGATTTCCGGCCCTTTGCGGCAGATCGTTAATGTAAATGAGAAAGAGAGTAGGAGACAGTATGGAGCCTTGGGGCACACCGGCATTGATTGTGAAGGTGTTAGAAAGAAATCTATCGACTGCCCTCGTAAAGAAACGCTCTCTGAGTAAGCACAAGAGCCATAAACAGCTTAGCCAACCATCTATGGTGCCAAACGCGGTCGAATACCTTGGATATATCAAAATGCAACCGCTCGAGATTCTCCAGAGTGTTCAATTGCGTTGTTTTAAACACGTGTTACATAAGTCAGAATATCTTCTGTTATTCTTTGCTTAGATACGAAAGTCATAAGTCAATAAGCAGTGCAATTGGTCGGTAGTTGTTTAGCAAGACCTTTTTACTTTTTTTCTTGTATCGGCTGAACTGTACCGCATTTCCAGCAGGAACGAAATATTCCTTGTCTGTCTGTAGGACAGGTTGAAAAGTCTACAGAAAACTGTTGTTAGTTTTCGAGCGCAAAATTTAGTATCGAAGATAAGAAAGAGACCTACTGACTGATTTCTACATTTATCAAGTTTTTTGACGATTAACTTAAGCAAGCTCTTAAAATTGTTGCCAAAGGTCGTTCATAACCTTCATCTTCAAAGCTTTCGTCTCCACCATAAAACTTTTGAAACCACTGTTGCATTTTACGTTTTTTTTGCGGTTTCGTGGCCGAAGTTGTTTTGATGTTACGAGTCCGCTGTTTTATAGCGTAATTGGAACCAACGCTTTGCCTCTCTTACTCGCTTACTACTTTTCTAGACAGAGCTGCTCCCTACTGTAATTATAAACTGATAGTCACAGTAAACTTTCTGTTAAATTTTTCGGAGCAAAACAAGACCTTGAGGCCTAGTTAAAACTGTTATTTCGAGCGTGTTTCGAAGTTAAATAGTTCAGGTTAGTTTTTAAACCCATTTTTCTCGAAACGTTTTTGCAAGCGACGTTGAAGTTTTTTTTCGTTCAATCGATCTTTACGAAATTTTTACCACATATTCAGCACATGTGTGGCTATGGCCGGAACTAGAATAAAGTCAAAACTGTCATTTTCACTATTTTTTTGGAATAAAAATAGCAAAAAAAAACCCATTTTCACATTTTTTTTTTTAACATCCGCCATTTTCTTATTTTTGCATAAAAGTAAATAATTCTAGTTCGGGCCATAGCCACAGTCCTACAGATTGTATATCTATTTGATTTTTATGTTTCAGAACAGCCAAAGCTGAAAAAATGTCAGCGCCATAAACACACTTTTTTTTGACATATTATGTTCGCCTCGCATTTTTTTATAAAAAGAGCTGTGTAAAAATTAATAAAAAAAAAATTTTTCTTATATTTCAAGAGTGTATTAATACAGCCCAAAAAGAATTACTTTAATATTTACAATAGATATCGCTAGAAAAATTCGCAAAACTACCTTTTGTTTCGGGCGTCTAAAGTAGACTGACCCCTAAAAGGCAGGCAGGTGATAATTTTCGTTCAATCTACACCCTGTGGAGAATATTCCAGAATTTTTTCAAAATTCTTTGATCAGTACGTTTCAAAATAAGGGGGGACAGCGATTTTTCGCAATTTTTTAAAAATAATGCAAAGAAAAGTGCGCGCCGGTATTACAGTTTTCAGCAACAAGTTGTGGGAAGTTAAATCTCAAGTTCATCCCCCCCTCCACATACACAATCTCAGCAGATCAGAGAACACAACTCTGAGAAGATTGGTAATAGGACATACATACCACACGCATTCCCACTTATTGAGGGGTGAACCCGCTCCTTCGTGCTCTATTTGCGGTTCCGCATTGTCAGTAAAACACATCTTTGAAGCAGAACATTCATCTCATCTAAGATCTATACACAA
This sequence comes from Pachyrhynchus sulphureomaculatus, assembly GCA_019049505.1. Classification (NCBI taxonomy): domain Eukaryota; kingdom Metazoa; phylum Arthropoda; class Insecta; order Coleoptera; family Curculionidae; genus Pachyrhynchus; species Pachyrhynchus sulphureomaculatus. The sequence goes on along the minus strand of CM032446.1, from coordinate 253,156,269 downwards.
TATTCCATCGAATATCAAACAAATAATCAATACCTTTCAAACAAACAAGGCAGGTATAATCAAATACCTCAAAGATCTCAAAATAATTACACTGGTCAACACAAGTCTTGTTTCCTTTATTTTTTTTCTGTTATTGGGTATTTCTATGGCCCCGACTATGAAAAAAATACTGGGAGATTGCTAACAGCTTTACCTTTTGAAATATACAGTTTTATTATTTTGCCAAAAAAAATACAAAAAAATAATACATTATGTTAACAAAATTTATATTGAACACTAGCAAATGATCATTTATAAGATTTCCTTGAATGAACGATTTTAGGTAGATCTCGTTGCAAACTCCAGCAGTAGTCTGCCATCATATGTGAGTCCCCACCGCCCCTGATAACGCTCTTCCATTGTCCGAAGATCCTGATGAAATCTTTCACCCTGCTCCTCACTAAAATCACCCAGATTTTGTGGAAATCGGTCTAAATGCGAGTGCAGGAAGTGGATTTTTATGCTCATGTTGCACCCTAGCTCTTGCAAGTTCGATAGCATGCACTTAACATGTTCGACATGGTCGTCAGATTTCTTTTTGCCTAGGAAGCTACTCATAACAAAAAAACAAATGAATTCCAAGCTTTGGATTCGACTTCAGTCATTGATTTGACAAAATTAGGATCTTTCACGAATTGCCTAATCTGTGGCCCATCAAAAATACCAGCTTTCAATTTTTCTCAACTTAATCCTGGAAACTTGGGTGAAAGAAAATTAAAACATTCGCCACTTTTGTCAAGCGCCTTCACAAACTGTTTCATTATGCCGGGTTTATATGAAGTGGTGGAAGTATGATGCGGTCTCGGCTAACTAAAGGCACATTTATAACATTTTTTGTACCAACTTTTAGCTCTTCCCGCACTGGCCAAACTTTTTGTGACCAATGGTGTTGTTTGTTACGACTATCCCAGAGACACATGAAACAAGGGAACTTTGTGTACCCCCCTTGTTGACCTAAAAGAAAGTTAACCATTTTCAGATCAACACAAATGACTCATTTGTGGTCTTGATACTTAATTTTTTCCATAACCTTAGAAACATTTACGTATTCTTCTTTTAAAGTCGTCGAATGTGCAATAGGTATAGATCCGTACTTGTTACCGTTATGAAGCAAAACACACTTTAAAATTCTTTTGCTGCTGTCTATAAAAAGACGCCAATCACTAGGTTGGTACTGTTTTAATCCCATCTGCTGCAAAATACCACCAACATCGTTACAAAAACTAAATCCTTCTCTTGAGAAAAATACGGTAACAGATTTTTTTCTCGGGTACGATAAAAATGTAATGTTGGTTTCCGGAGTAAGCAAATTTTTTTTCTTTTAAACGAGATGCTAAAATTTCAGAAGCTTCTTTTGGTAAATTCAGATCTCTTACTAAGTCATTTAGTTCTTTCTGATTAAATGGTTGAGGTTCTGAAAGGCTACATTTGTAGCCTGAATCAGAGACTTCACTTGATGTATTTCGTTCGGGTTCACAGAGATTTGGATCATCAGAAGATTTAGATGTGCTGGGTTGTACCTCTTGTGATTTTAATTGAGGTCGTTGAGCAGAAGATAAGTTAGGATATGACCACTTACTTCGATTTCCAGGGTTAATTCCGTTTATTTTCACAACGCAGAAGTAGCAATCGTCATGATGGTTTCGAGGTTCTCGCCAAACCATGGGTGTTACGAACATTATTGCATCTCTCTCTTTATTTTAAAGTATTGATGATACGCAGTTTTCACAAAGTGCGATATAGGTTTACGATATTTTGCAAATATATATTTCACCACAAATATAGCAAAAAACAATCGGGATTAAGCACACAACATCTTCTTGACGAAGCCATATCTAAAACAACAACAAAATATATTTTAGTGTCCAATAAAAAACGAAAATCTAAGTAAAACTAGTAAATGAGGGTAGTTAGCTATAACTCAAAAACAAAAGCTGTTAGAGAAAAATGGTTGCCATATTTAAAAAATACGCGTCAATTTGAGATAGAAACAAAAAAAAAATCACAGGAAACAAGCAATTTTCTTTTTTTTGTTGACCAGTGTTATCTATTTATTTGGCGCCAAATGACCATTGATGTCGACGCGCCACACCCCAATAAATAAAAAAAAAACAAAGAAAAGTGGCAAAAGGCAAAATATAACTTTCAAAACTACACGGCTCTGATGAGGCCATCAGCCGCCAGCCAGCCGGACAAGTAGACAGACACCGAAATGTAGTAATGAAACATATACCGAAGTCTACGTTTTAAAATCATATACAATTTGAATTGAACCGACAATATTTTCCTACCAACTTAATATACATAGAGATATATGTAGAACATATTCCCCTCTCCCTCTTAACCACGCATCTTCACATATAAGCCCATAACATTTACGTAGGCAGGCTAATAATATACAAGGACCAAAATGAAACCTAATAAATCACATAATAGGAGGTATGCATTGTGTGTAAACAACCATTACAACTCGTATGGAATTATAAATGCAAGCCTTTGAACAAATGTTGGCACTTGAGTGTTCATTCATCGTGTTGTCTCTTTTGTACACGCATAGAGGGTGGTCTACGATTTATTTGAGGACGTGTATAGTAGCTGTTAGAAAGGTAGTTTGCATAATGGGGGTCTTTTAAGAAACATGTAATTTATAATTTATCCCCCACACAACCAATTACGATTTTTTTTCCAGTGTGTCATAAAAGTGTGACAGAATATATCTAGAGACCAAAGCCACAATAAATATAAACACAGTAGCGACGGCGACGGTCCGACTCGGCACTTTTGATCTCAAGGGGTTCTAGTTTGTAATGATCATATGATTTAAACATGTCCTTTAGAGTCAATGTGAACAGTTTTGGGGATATCGAGTCGCCTCGTCTAATTCATCTTTTAATTTTGATTCTATTTGTTCTTTCTTCAAGCATTATTTGTGATGTGGCATTTTTATATATGTATTCAAGAAGAATTGTGTATCTTTCAGCGACTCTACTGTTACTTAAGACGTTAAAAACTGCCCATATCTCTACCGAATCAAATGCTTTTTTGTAGTCAACCGTTACTATCTTATATTCATTTGCTTTTTCACTAGTAATCTAACTGTTTGAAGATGGTATATATATATATATATATATATATATATATATATATATATATATATATATATATATATATATATATATATATATACATACATACATACATATATATATATATATATATATATATATATATATATATATATATATATATATATATATATATATATATATATATATATATATGAGGCTGGTCCGTGCAAAAATAAAAACTACTTATGTATTTGGGGTAAACCTTTTTTATTTTTCGACATAGTCTCCTTTTAGGCTTATATTCTTCGTCTAACGATGTTCTAGTTTGTTGATCCCTTCCGAATAATAGGATTTGTCCAAGTCTGCAAAATATCCATTAGTGTCTGGAATCACCTCCTCGTTTAAATAAAATCTTTGTCCCGTCAGCCATTTCTTCAAATTGGGGAACAAATAGTAGTCCGAGGGAGCCAAGTTTGGAGAATAGGGGGGATGTGAAACGAGTTGGAATCCTATTTCCATTAATTTTGTGACCACAACTGCTGAGGTGTGTGCTGGTGCGTTGTCGTGATGGAAAAGGACTTTCTTGTGGGCCAATCGCGGGCGTTTTTCTAGCAGCTCGGTTTTCAAACGGTCCAATAACGATGAATAATATTCACCTGTAATAGTTTTACCCTTTTCCAGATAGTCGATGAGGATTATCCCTTGCGAATCCCAAAAGACAGTCGCCATAACCTTTCCGGTCGAAGGAACTGTCTTCGCCTATTTTGGTGCAGATTCCCCCTTGGTAACCCATTGCTTAGATTGTTGTTTGGTCTCAGGAGTATAGTAATGTATCCATGTTTCATCCACAGTGACGAAACGACGCTTAAAGTCCTCCGGATTCTTCTGGAACAGCTGCAAACCACCCTTACAACACTTCACACGATTCCGTTTTTGGTCAAGCGTGAGCAATCGCGGCACCCATCTTGCGGATAGCTTTCTCATGTCCAAATGTTTATGCAAAATATTATGTACCCGTTCAGTCGAGATGCCCACAGCACTAGCAATCTCACGCACCTTAACTCTTCTGTCATCCATCACCATATCATGGATTTGATCAATGATTTCTGGAGTCGTAACCTCCACAGGCCGTCCAGAATGTTCAGCGTCACTTGTGCCCATATGGCCAGTCCGAAAATTTTGAAACCACTTATAAACTGTTCTAATCGAAGGTGCAGAGTCACCATAATGTTTATCAAGCTTCTCTTTAGTCTCCTGAGGCGTTTTGCCTTTCATAAAGTAATGTTTAATCACCACACGAAATTCTTTTTCGTCCATTTCTTGAAAATCACTCGACTTCCTTGATTCACACAAATGCCAAACACAAAGAAATAGACCGATATGGCTGAAACTTGGTGTGCGTTCATTCAAGAGATGCTACTAACTAAACATGACCTCGATACGCGCCAGTGGTGCCATCTCTCGGATTTTGCACGGACTTTTCAAACCTCGTATATATATATATATATATATATATATATATATATATATATATATATATATACAATTCCGTCAGAAAGTATTTGCCCACCTAGTTATTTCAGTTCCAAGACAACAAAAACCCAGATAATATATTTTTTTTAATTTTAATGAATTATTATTTATTTTCACATTATTTACAGTCTAGAAATTCAGAAAAATATTCATGATTTTCCAGGAGAGTTTCGGCATTCTGTCCAGTAGTTTCTTCAGAGTGTCTTCGGTTATTTTAACCCATTCTGTTTATAAAAATTTCCACAGTTGATTTTCTGATGTTAAATTGAGTTTTCGAACACACCTGTCCAAATAGTCCCACAGCAATTCGATGGGGTTCAAGTCGGGTGATTATAGAGGCCAAGTCATCACTTCCAGGACGTCATCGGATTTCCATTGGTCCAAAAGTTCTCTAATTTATTTAGCAGAATGTTTAGGGTCGTTGTCATGCTGAAAAATAAATTTCCCCTGAAAAATATCTCTTCCAGAAGGAAGCATTTGAGTTAGCAAAATTTCTTGATGCTGTTCTTTTTCGCATGATTCCTTCTATCCTAAAGAATTTTCCAACTTTACCGTTGCCAAAACAACCCAAAACCAAAACTGAACCTCCACCATGCTTTACTGTAGGTAACTGATAGGCTTCCAACAAACTCGTCGATTTCAACCGAAAATTTTGAATTTAGATTCGTCGCTCCAAAGAACGGAATTCCATTGTCCTGATGTCGGGTTCTCGGGCGGTTTACGTTTATTCACTTGCCTAGGAAGTGGTTTCCTCACTGCAACTCTCCCGTGTAGTCCACCTTCTGCTAACCTGTTCTTCACGGTTGTGAAGGGATGCTGATGGGGATGGGCCACTCCAGGTTTACTTGAGCCGTGATTGAATAGTATTTTTTTTCACTTTTTGTGTGACTTTTACATAATTATTACGACATACAGTCCTATTATTTTTCGAATTTTGTTATATATTTGTTACTATTATGTACCTTAGTCTCTTGATCTCCTTTACCCTCTTCATTTAGTTGAACTATATTAAAAATCTCGATCCTCCGTTTGTTGTCAGTTCTTCTTTGCAACAATAACGTAATTTTAGATTAAATTGCCAGTTGTTGTCCAAACGGCCTGAGACGCTTTGGGGCTTTATAGATACGATAAAGATCGTTATTTTCGTGGCAAACTTTACAGTTATACCTATTTCTCTCAAGAAGAATTATTTATGGCTGAGGGCCTTAATTTTCTTTAACGTGCCAGTCTGTTAAACCAGGTTGATGTTTATTTTTAAATATATTAAATTAAATATTGTTTAGAGGCAAACAGTTTTAGTTTTGTTTAATTTAATATAGGTAGGCCAGTTAGAGATTTTGATATAAAGATTATTGGAAATTTCTCCGTAATTAATAGTTACTTAAATGTTTAAGTTGCGGAAAAAATTACTATTTTGTCTTTTTTTTAGTTTTCCATACGAAACACTCATAAGATCACTTCAATGTCTGCCATACTCGATTTTTTCCGAATCTGTTTAACACAGAAAGTTGAAATTTGGCACTAATATAGGAATTGATGACCTCATCAGAGCCGTGCAGTTTGTGAAAGTTAAATTTTGACTGTAACATTCATTTTTTCTTAGATTTTAAGAAGATTACGACACTGTTTTTCTTTCTATAATTTATTTTTTTATTACTTTTTTATATTTGATTAGGCAGTGATTTTAATTTTTGAGCAGTGTAACTGAAAACAGTGATTTAAATTTTTGAACAGTGTAACTTAACCATGTATAACGTGTTGCTGACCTGACTTATTTAGTTTGCATTATTTTTGCGTCCCGGAAGTAAGCCATTTTAAAGACGTCACTTTGAAGAAGGGGCAAAGATATATAAACGGCCATATGGAATTTTAAGAGCTTTTTCCTCGGCCAAGCCGTAGTGGCTTTTTCCACCAGCATGCCGTAGTGGCTTTTTCTTCCATCATGCTGTAGTGCAGTAACGGATTTTTTTTTAATCACCCAGTAGGTGTTACTTATAAAGGGTGTTTTTATAGAGGTATAAAACTTTAAGTTGGCAACACTTTTTTAACTGGCGGCCATTTTGTCAGTTGTCAAGTGATTTATGTTTAGTTTGGTTTGGCATTTCAACATAAATAGACTGACGCCTGAACAACGCTTCCAAATTGTGCACATTTATTTTGAAAATCATGGTTCAGTTCGAAATACGTATCGCGCACTACATCCATTTTACGGTCAACATAATCGTCCATCCGAGCTATTAATTCGATTAACTATGGAACGTTTTCGCACCACGTTTACTCTAAATGATAATACGCATCCACAGAGACGTCGTACAGTGCGTACAGAAGAAGTCATTGCTGCTGTAGAGCGTAGCGTAGAGGAAGACCCGCATCAGTCTATTCGCCATCGTGCACAAGAATTGGATATGTGTCCATCCACTTTATGGAAGATTTTGCGGAAAGATCTTGGTTTGCGTGCTTACAAAATCCAACTCGTGCAACAATTGAAGCCACACGATCACCTAGCAAAGCGTAGATTCGGTGAATGGGCCCAAAACAAGATTGCCGTTGATTCCGATTTTCATAAGCGAATTTTGTTTAGCGATGAAGCTCACTTTTGTTTGAATGGATACGTCAATAAACAAAACTGCCGTATTTGGAGTGATGATAATCCTCAAGTGTATGTTGAGACACCGTTACATCCAGAAAAACTGACTGTTTGGTGTGCTTTATGGGCTGGTGGAATCATTGGTCCGTACTTCTTTAAAAACGATGCTGGTCAGAACGTTACAGTCAATGGTGACCGCTATAGAGCCATGATTACTGACTTTTTCGTTCATCAATTGAACAACCATGATGTGCAGGAGTTGTAGTTTCAACAAGACGGCGCAACATGTCACACAGCTCGTGCCACAATTGATTTATTGAAGGAAACGTTTGGTAACCGCATACTTTCACGTTTCGGACCCGTGAATTGGCCTCCAAGATCGTGCGATTTAACGCGGCTAGACTATTTTCTGTGGGGATATGTGAAGTCGCTAGTCTACGCCGATAAGCCCGAAACGATTGACCACTTGGAGGACAACATTCGCCGCGTTATTGCCGATATACGGCCACAAATGTTGGAAAAAGTCATCGAAAATTGGACCTCCAGATTAGACTACGTCCGAGCCAGCCGTGGCAGTCATATGCCAGAAGTCATATTTAAATTATAATGCCAGAAGATTATCTTTCGAATAAAGTAAATTTCATGTCAATTTAAAAAATTCATCTTTGTTTTATTCCATTTCAAAGTTCTATACCTCTATAAAAAACACTCTTTAGATCTCAAGTTTTATGCCTTTTTCCAATCTTAAAATATTCTGCTCATCCTAAGGCATTTCGGGTCAAAAAGTGATTAGTTTCCCAAAAAAGAATAGGAGAACAGTGGCAGAGACAATATTTTGATGAGAATCTCACCAAGAGAGGCCAAGCAGCTTACGGAAAACCCACGAGGAGAAGCCAATCAGTAAATCATAAGCACACTAGTTTAAATATCTTACTTCCTGTCTACAATGATGTTTCCAACAACAACGTAACACGTGTAATCCGCAAAGTTAATTTAACAAACTTTTAGATCGTGTTTTTCTAAAAGCCTTTTTTTTTTTTACACTTAGGATCACTAATTCATAGAACACTAGTTTAAATGTGTACACTCTCATAGTCTAAGAGGTTATTTATTAAGTCTATGTAATTTTAAGAGGACAATAAGAGTAGGAATTTTTATTTTGCTAATATACCCTTCTTTATTCAAATGTAGCGTTTCAATGAACTACCCGCTTTATCTTTCAGGACGCAACGGTTGTACCAAATTAAAATTTCTTTCAATAACTACATAACTCTTCAGTATTTTTTCATTTTTTGAGCTGAAGTTAGATTCTTTTTATTCTAAAATTATCTCGATCTCCATGTTCTCTACCAGTAAAAAAAAGGGCTAGCTGATATCTTAATTCTGTCCTCTATTAGTATTAATATCCACTCAATCCATTCTCAAAATTAAGATATACATAAGACGCCAAATAGCGCCGCAAAAGAGACGTTATAAAATGGCGCCTCAACGTGCCAGGTTATATGACTTAAGAATTTACTTTTGGGGAGTGAAATCGGAAGTGAAAAACTTTATTTTTAAAAAATTGCAAAAAATCACTGTCCCTACCCTCTTATCTCGAAAAGTACTGATCAAAAATTTGTTTAAAAAACTCTGGAATGTTTACAGAGTGTAGATTGGTACATAAAAAAGAACAGAAATTTCAAGGTCATCAGTGGCCTCAAAAATCAATACCAGCTTTCTACCCTGGATTGTGGGCAAGAGTACCGAAATTTTTAATTACTTTTCCTTCATCGTATTTAGCTGAGCGGGGGTTCAATGCAGTAACTAATTGTTAAAACCAGCCTCGACCATCTCATTAATTTTTTTATTTCTTATTGACTTTGTGTTTATTTTTAAATTTTTAATAAACAATTTGATGATAGTTTTAATTAATTTCGACTTTGCTCCTGGACAAAATTAACGCAACAATATATTAAATCATACAAATCTCTATAATGAATTAATTTTAATAATTTTTTATGAACATTGGTTACACTAAAAGTTAGAAAAAACTTATTCGGATACTTTAAAAGTGAATTAGCTACCAAATTTCTCTATAAGATTCGAATTAAAATTATTCTTAAGACCTAATAACAAAATCGTTGAAATTATGTAATAATGAAAAAAATAAACTGGGACACTAGTAGCAAAATTAATGGTGTAACTGGGACACTAGTAGCGTGTGTTGCCTCCTCTACTTCGGATGACAGCATTTATGCGCCTAGGCATGCTTCTAATTAAATTTTGGATAAAATCTTGAGGAATTTGCTCCCATTCTGGGATAATTGCATTTTCAAGTTCCCTCAGGTTTCTAGGTGCAGGTATATGACGTTTCACATTTTTCTTAAGGTAATCCCATACATGTTCTATCGGATTCAGATCCGGGCTTTTTGGTGGCCATTGCATAATCGGTATATCAACTTGTTTAAGATAATCGAATACCTCCCTAGCCACGTGAGGTCGACGTTGTCTTGCATAATCAGAAAATTGGGCCCCACAAAATGACCGAAAGGCATCACATGTTCTATTACAATATTCTCAAGATAGTCAAGCCAGCATTCATGGATCTCGTACGGACAGGAACTAACTCTGTGCGAGCATCAAAGCAGATGCCACCCCAGAACATAACAGAGCTACCGCCGAATGGAATCCTTGCAGAGATATTGCAAGGAGCAAACCTCTCTCCTGGTCTTCGCCATACTCGCTCACGACCATCGGGATCTTTTAGACTAACCCTAGTTTCATCTGTGAAGAAAACTTGTTTCCAATCATCCACAGACCAGTTTTCGTGATTTCGAGCAAAACGTAACCTGGCAACTATGTTCTCTCTAGTAAGCAAGGGCGCAGTGGCTGGTCTCCTACTGTTTAATCCAGCTTCATTTAACCGTCTTCTAACTGTTTTAGAAGAAATTGTGACATTGCGAACAGCTTCGAGTTCGTTTCTTTATTATAGAACTAGTGACAGTCCTGTTTCTTAAAGCATATTGTCTTATAAAACGTTCATCTAGGTCGCTAGTGCATCGTTTTCGCCCTTGCCCTAGCCTTCTAGAATAAGTTCCTACTTCATTCAAGCGTCTTACCATACGACTTATTGTGGAATGATGTTTGCCCAACAAATTGTCAACATAACTCTGACAATATCCCTCGTCCAATAAAACTGAGGCTCGCACTACCTCGTGTTCAGTTAAATTCCTTTTCGATTCATTTTTCTAATTCTTCAGGGTCAAAAATAAAACAGTCTACCACAAAAACGTATTACTTTGAAAAAGGGAACAATTTATAAGCTTACTTTTAAAGAAAATCTATCGCATTATTACACAAAATTGTTTATCTTCTAAAAAATTCTTTAAAACTGTAAATCTAAACAAATTGTTTTGATTTCTGTCATGAACAACGAAACAAAATATGCATAGCCTACTATTCAAATACTCGATAAACTTTAAAAACTGATATAAGAAAAAGATAAATTAATTTTCAGATTGTTGCGTTCATTTTGTTCAGAAATTTATATTTGTATAGCCTTGTGAATTTTCTTTCGTAACTAGGTAAAAAACTTTACAAAATACCCTCGTAATTTTGTTACTTCAAAACATAATTTACCTATATTTGAAAAAAGTCTCTATTACATGGGCATAAAGCTGTTTAACAAGCTACCTATAAATAATAAAAACATCATTATGCCTACATTGAAAAGTCAAGTATTTGAAGTATTAATTAAATATATCCCTTACAATATTCAAGACTTTCTTCAAATAGAAAATTGTAAATGAACAGAGTGTGTCCTACTAAGATTCAATACCATTGTGTAGCTTCGTTGCCACAGCATTTGTTTATTTATTTCATTCTGGCCGATCATTTTTAATTATTATTTTTTTTTGCAGGTGATTATCTTCGTGATAAATACGACGGTGCCACAGAGGTTCGCGTCAATCGTCGAGGACGACTCCAACTCAAAGATCCGAAGGTGACAATTCCCACGGCCTACGATTTGGTGTACTTAGAAGAATCCCCCGATTATTGCATCAAGAACGACGTCACTGGAACCTTGGGAACCCAAGGGAGACCGTGTAATCGAACCAGCTACGATATCGACGGGTGTAATTTGCTTTGCTGTGGTAGAGGCTACAATAGCCTCAGCACGGTTGTGAAAGAGAGATGTAATTGTAAATTCAAGTGGTGTTGTGAGGTGCAGTGTAAAACATGTAAAAAGACGATTGATACGCATACTTGCAAATAAATGAGATAAAAATGCTAAAAACCATGGACATTGTTGTCTGTTGTGAATCATAAAACCATAGACAAATGAATTAATATAGATTTGAAACACAAAAAACACTACTTAACTGGAAATAAGAATCCTTAGAAGGCGTAAGAACTTCTAAACTACGAGGCATGTTTTTTAAGTAAGTACCGTTTTGCGATTCCGCCGCCGCAGCGATACGGTCGGCGTTCCGCGCATGCGCGCTGGTAACCTACATCTCATGTCTACGCACTGACGCCATTACAGTCTGATTCTTCATTGTATACGTTGTTTACTGAGTGTTTAAGATGCCTCCGACAATCGTGAGTCCCGCCGATTGTGAAGTACGGGCTGTTATACGATTTCTTAGTGCTAAAGGCGTAAAACCGATCGATATTCATCGTGAGATCTGTGAAGTTTACGGACAAAAAACATTATGAGTGATGGAATGGTAAGGAAATGGGTGAGAGCATTTAAAGATGGCCGCACAAATGTGCATGATGAAGAACGGAGTGGGCGTCCTTCGGTCGTTAATGAAGATTTGGTGCAGAAAGTGGACGAAAAGGTGAGAGAAAACAGACGCTTTACAATTTCATCATTGTGCGACTGCTTTCCTCAATATTCTCGTAGTGTTTTGTATCGCATTGTGACCGAGAACTTTTTTCTCAGGCGGCAGAATTTTATGAGGAGGGTATTCAAAAACTGGTGCCACGTTATGACAAGTGCCTCAATATTCACGGAAATTATGTAGAAAAGTAGATTAAGGTACAGGCTTTCATGTAAAAATAAAATTATAGCGATATCTTTGCACGTCTTTTTTTAATTCCAAAACGGTACTTACTTAAAAAACATGCCTCGTATTAAAATACAAGATCTCAACTCGTGTCCTGCCTCTGTTGTAAAAAAGTTATGTCCACCTTTACCTACGACTTTTGGTCATAGAGATATTAGAATAAAGGAGGTAAGTTCCGGCGAAAAGCGTGGTGCTCATAGAAAGAGAAAGAAATAATATGAGAGTCATTCTGTCTCTCTTACTCAACGCCAGAATTGAGCGCTCAAGCGCAGAGTAAGAGAGACAGAATTGTCTCTTATTATTTCCTTCTCTTTTTAACGACTATACGCTTTCGCTTACAGCAGGCTATATACTTTCTCTCCTCGATTCTAATATCACTATGCTTTTGGCTGTCTGGAATGTACACGAAGTTACATAGACTCATAAAAATAATTCTTTCTCCTATGGTAACACTTATATAAAATCAATATAAACTGTTAAAATTGGACAAAAATCCATTTTCAGCAGTTTTTGGCTGTTCTCTCATCCGTCAAGCTAGTATCGACGGAACAAAAGAACAAAACTTAAAGTAGTTCTCGTCGTACTAGCGTAAAGCATAAATAAGATAAAAATAATACAGGGTGGCCCAAAATTACCGAAGGGGTTTGAGTTCATTATAACTTTTTATTTAAGACATAATTACAAATTTTTTGTTTTTTTTAAATACAGTATATTAATGGAGAATATTTTTAATTTAATTATGAAAAAGTATATCTCGCAAGTGGTGGCCATTTTCTGCTTCGCATATTCGTGCTCTTTCCAAAACATTTTCCATAACCTTTCGCAAAACTTCAGGTGTTATGTTGTTGATTTCGTCGCGTATATTGTTTTTTAATTGCTGGATGGTTCTAGGCTTATTAATATAGACTTTTCCTTTCAAATAACCCCAAAGGAAAAAGTCTGGAGCGGTTAAATCCGGTGAACGCGGAGGCCAATTAAAATCGCTTGTACGCGAAATAATTCGTTCACCAAAGATGTCGCGTAAAAGAGCCATTGTGTCCCTCGCAGTGTGCGCTGTGGCTCCATCCTATTGGAACCATACTTGCGAATAGTTTTCCAAGGCTGGCCTTAAAAAATTTTCCAACATTGTCCGATATCGAACACCAATGATGGAAACGGCGACACCGTGTTCATTTTCAAAAAAATATGGGCCAATTATCCTTTCCGACGAAACACCGCACCAAACAGTACACTTAAGTGGGTGTAATTGTCGCTGTTGAACTACTCTTGGATTTTCCGTAGCCCAGTTTTGCCTATTAACGAACCCATTTAATTGGAAATGGACTTCGTCGCTCATAATTAAATTATGAATAAAGTCATAATTTTCTTCTGCTTTTTGCCGGAAATAAATTGCATAATCAAGTCGTTGCTGGTAATCTGTCGGTTTCAATTCTTAGACAAGCTGAATTTTGTATGGAAACATTCTTATTGTATGCAAAATTCTCTGCAGCAACCCTCGTGAGAGGCCAAGTTGTGTCGAACGTCTCCTGGTTGATGTTTCTCCATCTTCCCGAATACTCTCCTGTACCCGTTCAATATTGTCATCCGTGTGCACCGTTCATCGTCTGCCGGCACCAGGAAGGTTCCTTACTGCCCCTTGTTGTCGAAAATTTGCAACCAGACGGTTTATTGTTGACTCTGAGGGTCCAACCCGCACATTAAAATAACGACAATATGCACGCTGAGTCAAAACAATGGACCGTTGATTTGAGAAATAAAGTTCAACGATTTGGGCACGTTGTTCAATTGTGTACTGTTCCATTTTAAATTCCCCAAGTCTTCTTTACAAAATACTGAAAAGAAATAAAAAACAAAATTATTATAAAAAAGTTATAAGGAATTCAAACCCCTTCGGTAATTTTGGGCCACCCTGTATAAGTACAGTTTTGAAGGCGTACCTGCCCTCTGTCGGTGGCTGTTCAGGGCCACAAACCGAATAATTCTCTCGGCCTGTGGCCTTAAAGAGTCCCCGACAGAGGGCAGGTACGCCCTCAAAACTACTCTTACACCAGCCAGCTGTGTAAATTTATTTGTATCTTACATATAAAAGCTTCCACCTAATACTGCAGTTACATCGCAAAATCCAACCTTAATTTTTCCACAAAAATAACGAAACTTTCGCAAATTTTTGTTGTGGAAAAATTGTTTCAACATGTTTTCGAGTAGAGCTTATATGCGTTAGTTACGTCACATCTTAGGAGATGGCAAACCTATATTTTATTACTCTCTAAGGTTTGTATAAAAATAGAACCTTTTAAGGTGTCATGTATTATACAATGGATTTAACGTGAGCTTGAGAGTACATTTTTTGTGACTACTGAATCGATTAGCTAATTCTTTATTCTTACATTGACATAAAATATATCCAGTTATGGTTTTACCGCGCCTCTGCATTATGACCATCTAATCTGTCTAGAAATTTGCTAATGAATCGGTGAAATTTATAGTTTTGCCAGACTTTCAAAATTTAAAAAAAATCCTTGCTTAACTGGTTTTCTCAATATCAATAAAAGTCTAATCTAATGAAGTGCATAGTTTAACCTAATAATTAATATTAGTAACTAAAAGCTCAATATTTCCTAAATTTGTATTTTAATAAGTCATACATAATCATATACACAGCTATTAAAATTAATAAATATACAGTGGCGAACAAAAGTATGGAAGCATTCAAATTCCCCTCCATAGTCTCTTAACATTTAAACGATTTATAATTACATTATTTATTTATTAATCGTGTACATGCTAACAAATATTTTGAAGACTAAAACAGTTATTGTTTATTAGAAATGTGCTTAGTTTTTAACGTAACAAAATTATGCACAAACAAAAGTATGGAAACATTTTTATTATAAAATAAAAATTCCACTAAGACGACTAAGTTGTCGAAAATATTTAATATTTAGTGGGATATCTTTTTACGTCGATCACTGCTTGACATCTTCTGCCCATAGAGTCAATAAGCCTAGCACAAAAATCGGGTGGTATTTTTTCCCAATCTTGTTTTAATGCGATCCAAAGTTCGTCCCGGTTTTTTATATTTCTTTTCCTAATTTGTTTATCCAGACAGTGCCAAAGATTCTCTATCGGGTTCAAATCAGGTGATTATGAAGGCCAGCGCATCACCCGCTTTTCGAATTATAATTTTGCCTGCTCTCTTACTTGTTTTTCGAGTTCTACCACTTTTTAATGCCGGATCAACTTCTCGAGAACTTCTTAACAATTTGGCAGTGCCCCTATGCATGTTTAAAGATTTTGCTATTTCGAGTTGCTTCTTTCTACGTTGATACAGAGAAATAATTTTATGTTTCGGATCTGAATCGTAATATTTGCACTTTGGCAAAAACCGCAATCTTAAACAATGCTACTAAATTACTTAGTATCAACAGTTACGTACTCTTAAAGCAGAATAAAATTATTTCAATGCTTTCGATAAGGACAAAACGCTTTTCTTAAAAGCCTTATCTACCAGAAAAGGTAAAGAAAGTTTTTATAGTCAATAATAAAATTCTATAAAGAAATTGTCAACAAAACAAGACTAGTTTTTTTATTCCCAAAGGATAGTGTTTTATATTTTTAATTAAGAAAGTGTTTTCATACTTTTGTTCGCCAGTGTATGTGGCAACACCAGTGTATATCCAAGCAGTGTTGCATGGAAGCGAAGTAAGGTAATTTTTTGCATAAGACAGGCCAATATGTCAATGAATAAATTTCGGCATATTCCTGTTTGGTTGGCAACATTGATTATATGAATTGTTTTGGTTCCAGTGTTTTTTAATGGTGATTAATTTTACTCTGTTTCTCCTGTAGGAGGTATGCAAAAAAAGAATGTTAAAATAAATTTAATTGGTTCTATTAAATAGCCAGGAGGATTTTATTAATTATCTGATTGAGGAACAAGTTTTAAAAATCACAATTAATTGCGAACGATGTTGTAACATTGTAGCTAAAAACAGGAAGCCGCTAAAAAATTTTCAAGTTGCAATTCACATAAGCAGACATTAAAGCAAAAATCAACGGATAATTTTTTAATGATATTTCCGCAGTCTTCAGTTTTTTTTTTGATTTTCTTGTTTATAAATTAAGTAAACAGATTTAACAATGTCCATGAGATTAGACAGGTACACACACAGTATTAATAATTTTAAAATAAGTTTTTAGAGACTGAATCTTACGAACATTTGAAAGGAACATTAGAATTAAAAGACATTACATATAGAGTTTTACATATTTAATTTATTACATAGATATGGTGTAGTTTTATACATATTTGTATTTGTAAATTACAAAAATTGTAAGATTTTTTATTAGTGTATTTAAAATAAAACAAATGTACTCATAAACTTTTTTTTTTAATAAATACAAATTTGATTCATTTGAGTTTCGGATCGCGAAGTGTGTACAATGTGAATCGAACGCCCGGCAATGTCAACTTGTTCAACGAGCATTATTACGGTAGTGTTTCGATCTACTTAATTATTGTGTCGATTGCAGAAATATAAACAATAATCTTTTATTTCTCCCGTATTTGAAAATGGAATATACGAGGAACACACGTAGAGTTTTTATAACAGAAAAAACAATGGATAGCGATGATTTTTTTTTTTTATGGGTCTAGCTCACGTGCTGCAGGGAAGTCCCTAAAGCGCTCCAGGAGCGGCACGAGTGCGGAAAAAGCAATTCACGTTGTTCTTGAATCGCTGTAAATTGTACTCGGTGGGAAACACAGCGCTGGGCAAATTATTCCAAAGGGATGACGTTCTCCATATAAAAGATTGCTTGAAAAGCGTTGGACGCGGAGTAACAAGCTGAATCTCATACGAATGCGAAGCACCAGCGCGACGTGTATTTCTAACATGCACCGCTTTGGGAGGAATTAAGCGGGCTACATCCTTCGAACACTTTCCATGAAAATACTTGTAGAACAGACTCAAGTCGCCAACCGTTCTTCGATGTTCCAGCGAATCAAGGCCGCCGGTCAATTCCGGGTCTCCAATCAGACGGACCGCTCTTCTCTGAACAGAATCCAACAAATGCAGTGTATGTTTGGGAGCGGAGCCCCAAAACGTGGGAGCAGTATTCCATAGTTGGTCGAATTTGGGCTTTGTAAAGAATTAACAATTGCTGTGGGGTGTAAAGCTTTCTGGTTCTAAATAATATTCCCAACTTTTGAGAAGCTCTCCTTGCTATGCCTGCAACATGTTCATGCCAAGACATATTTGCTCCCAAACTAACGCCCAACAAATTGAGCGGCGATGCTAGGGGAATGAAGTGCCCCGACATAACTATGTCGGGTTCAGCAACGTTAACTTTCTTAGAAAAAACTGCCGCTTGGGTTTTTGTAGCGTTAAATTCCACTTGGTTACTGTCACCCCAAGATAGAATTTCTTCTAGGTCTTTGTTAAGTTGAACGACCTCCTGCTGTCTGCGGATATTCGCCTGAGCAGCCGATGTCCGAGCGTTCAAGGTGAATGAAGAGACAAGCGTACTGTCATCTGCAAAGCTATAGATTGGATTCCCGGTCTTTTCCAGCAGATCGTTAATGTAAATGAGAAAGAGAGTAGGAGACAGTATGGAGCCCTGGGGCACACCGGCGTTGATAGTGAGGGTGTTAGAAAGAAATCCGTCGACCGCCACTCGTAAAGAACGCTCTCTGAGGAAACATGAGAGCCACAAACAGAACCTTTCAGACATACCATAAGAGCGTAACTTAGCCAACAGTCCATCGTGCCAAACATGGTCGAATGCCTTGGATATGTCAAGAGCAACCGTTCGAGATTCTCCAAAGTGTTCAATTGCGTTGTTCCAAACATGTGTTACATAAGTAAGAAGATCTCCTGTTGATCTATGTTTACGAAAACCATATTGGTGATCGCTAATAATATTGAATCGTCCAAGATATTTTAGAAGATGCTCATTGATAACCTTTTCCATGACTTTCGATATTATTGAAAGCAGTGCAACTGGTCGGTAGTTATTTGGTAAGGTCTTCTTACCTTTTTTAGGTATCGGCTGAACCGTGGCACATTTCCAGCAGGACGGAAATATTCCCTTTCTGTAGGATAGGTTAAAAAGTCTACAGTTAGTTCCCTTGCACAGTTTTTGAGAACTATGGCAGGTATTCCGTCAGCGCCAGAAGCCTTCTTGGTGTCTAGCTTCATTAAAATACGCTTTATGATGCGCTGTCTGAAGACAACATCGGGCATCCTTGACTGCAATATGGGAATAGTAGGTGGTGTTTTTCCTTGGAAATCGACAGTAGAATGTGAAGCAAAGAGTTCAGCCAACAAGTTCGCTCTCTCAACAGGTGTGGTTGCAATGGAATTATCTGGCCGTGTGAGTGGTGGTATGGTGGATTTGGTAAAATTTTGACTAACTGCCTTCGCGACTGCCCAAAAGGACCTGGAATTGTTGGGACAAGCGAGAAGTTTGTTTCTAATTCGTTGATTGTGTGCCTCCTTGGTTTCGTCGATAATTCCCTTGCATCTGTTCCGGGCATGAACAAAGATGTTACGATTTACGGTGTTAGAATTTTCACGCTATTGTCGGTAGGCAATATGTTTAGAAGCAACAGCTTCTTTGCATTTTCGGTCGAACCAAGGCTTGCCGTTGGAGGAGCATTTCTTCGAAAAAGGGATGTAAGCTTCCATACCAGCCAAAATAACATCGGAGACCTCCCTGGCGCAGTCAGATGGGTTATCGGATCGAAAACAAATGTCTATCCAAGGGAAAGTTCGAAAGTATTCCATGAGATCTTCCCATTTAGCAGATTTGTAGTGCCAAATCTTGCGCGGCCTAGGCGCCTCTCTGTCACTGATTGGCAAGATACTCGATGTCGAAAGCAGTTTATGGTCGGAAGAACCTAACGGCGGATTTACGGTGACCGTGTAAATCTCCGGATTGGTGGTTAAAAACAGATCAAGAAGACTGGCGAACTCCCCGTCTCGATCAGGGATCCGTGTTGGTTCGTCAATAAGCTGAGTTAAGCCATAACTGATTGAGAATGATTCAGCTTCACGACCTTGTTCGTCGGTAGTATTTGAATATTTAAGCCAGTTGATATTGTGGACATTAAAGTCGCCCAGGATGGCAATTTCGGCACTTGGATAGTTACTTTGTAAATGATCGATGGTGTCTGCAAGAGAAGCGAAAAGTGTTCGAAAATTGGTATCACTTGGTGGTCGATACAGGATACAGATGAACCTTATGGTTTGTTGGGTCGTTATTTTTAACCACATAACATCAAAGTTTGGGGGCTCCAGAGCTTCTTCTCGTTGACGAGAGAGGTCGCTTCTGACAAAAAGACAGATTCCAAAGTTACGCCTAAATCGGGAATAGAAGTCGTACCCAGGATAAAGATAGTTGACCGTGCTGGTCGATGGACTGACCTTGGTTTCACATAGAGCGAGTACATGAGGTTTATTTGATTGCAGGTGTTGATGCACTGAATATATGTTCGAGTGTATACCTCGTATCCGAACGGGGGGCCATTCTACCTCCGGAACTTCTTACATCCAGGCGCCTCATCATGCTCTTTGGTCCCACAGTAGTTAATGTGGAATTTTTCCGTTCTGTCACATGTTTATCTTTGCCTTCTTTGGCTTTGATCCAGGGGGTGTTATTATTGGGTAGTTTGGGTTCTGACCAGATACTTTTCCAATGATCTGTGAGTTCTTGTTTGTTTGGTGGTTCGGTCACTGCTGTCTGTTTGCTGTGCATAGTTTTCCGGTAGAACTGTGTTTGGCTTCTTGGGAAGAGGTTGTTGGTATCTTTCCTCTCGTTTGGTTCTTTGTATCTACGGAGTCTTGCGGCATATACGGATAATTTTTGTTTCAGAGTATCCAGGATTTCTGGCAGTGTTCTGTTGGGAGACCCGGACTTGATCTTGTTTATACTCAGTGTAACTCGTTTGGACACGTTCCCGTTGATAAACTGGGTAAGGTGTCCTAGATATCTCCTGATGCTGTTGATTTTGTTTTCTATTCTTATTTGCCGTTTGAATTTTGGTTTTGTGCTGTTGGGATTTCTTTGTCGTTGCGGGGGTTTTTGATTAAATACTTCGTCGGTTGCGTTTGGGATTGATGGTGGTGGGTCTAGGCGGCGAGTGATTCCCCTCTCAGTGGTTTCCTTGTCAGGACTTGTGCTTTTATCAAAGCAACGCACGGTGTGTTCGTTTGTTCCTGTAGTATAACTCATGCGTTGCCTTGACTTTCCCGCCTTGGTGGGTGTCGGCTTACTCGCCGTCACAACACTTTTGGCAGGTCCATTGTCAGTTGCCCGGTCTTCATCGTTTTGGTCGAGCTGCCATTTCCCGCGACGTCCTCGACCGTTACGTCGCTCGCCCGATGCTTCTTTTATTGGTCTACTGTTGTTTGGGACGTTTTTAGTGTTTTGTGGTGTCAGAAGCTCAAAGTGTCCCGACATTGGGTTGCCTGTTAGTAGAAGGTAAATAGTTTCGGTGTGTTTTCTTGTACTTATTATTGTTGGCTTGTCCCTAAAAGTTATTTTTGTATCTCTTGTTCTTTGTTGTTTTGAGAAGATATGAAAGTTGCTATTCTGGGTTTCCGAGAGGGCAAGTATCTCTAGGCTCGTTCCATAGGTGCCATTTTTCCTCATATAGTTATAGTAGTTATTGAAGTCTTTCGTATCGTCGTCCCCAATTAATAAAAATGTGTTAAGTTCCGACCAGTTTTGTTGTATATATCTTAGAGCAGCCTCTCGGAGTCTTTCATGGTGGTTTTGGGGGCCATATAAGTGTAAGCTAACTGCACGGAAAAGGCAATTTCCATCACCTACAATGTCGGATCTGGTAAAACTATCGGGAGTAGTTTCAGCTGAGGCGGTTGGTTGGATCGTTTGTCGTTGTTGTTGTTGTGGTGGTGATGTAGCTGTTTGTACGACAGGGGTCCGCCTCCTCAACACCCTGCCATTACACTAGTATAATTATTATTATTTGACATAGTGTTCCCACGAGTATCCTAGGAAAGAATGGTCGACTGCGGCAGAGCCTGGATGCCACAGCAAGGGTACTTACTCCCGGAGGGCGCCGGGTATCCGGGGGAACCGTTTGCGACTCATAAACGCTGAGCCATTCATCTTCTTGGCACGGTAAACACCTTAAGATTGCGTTTTTGTTACATATAATCTGGACAAAACAGGACAGCACAACATGACTCAGGTACCTCGGGATCGTCAATGCCCGTACTAGGAGAATCCTGGGATTCCCTAGCCCCTGAGATTAAAGATGTGATAAAAATAGGAGCGACTATATGCAAGATAGAACTTGGAAACACTGGAGATAAATAAGCTCTGATGAAAAATAAAAACAAACTGAGAAACCTAAGAGAGAGAGTTTACATAAACAACGATTTAACAAAACCTGAACGAGGAATTCAAAAGAAATTGAAGCAGATAGCAGAGAACGAGAGAAAGAATGGAAAAAGGGTGAAAATAGGATATCAAAAAATTGTAATCGAAGGAAGAGAATATAAAATGGGACATTGAGGAAGAAAAACTGAAAGAACAAACCAAAAAACTACGACCATCAAGTCAAAAAACTGAGAAAAGGGAAAGAGAGGAGGTAGATTGACGACGGCCCTGGTAAAGATAAAGGATACGGAAGAGAAGACTAGTAAAATAAATACAAATAAGAAGATAATCAAAGAAATAGATAGGAAAAAAGAAATGGGAAATAATTATCGAGTTATTAGATTGAGAACACAGAATAATAGGGGTATAAACGGAAAAGAGGATGAACTGACAGACGAACAACAAATGCACTATGTAGGAATCACTGAACAGAAAGGAAAAGAAATGGATGCAAGAAAATTAGAAGGAAAAGCATTCAAAAATTAACATAGAGACATAATACCGGAACAAGATACAGAACTCACACAAACAGAAGAAACTAATACAAAAGAAACAAAAGAGACAATCGGCAATTTAAACAGGATGGAAGGATATAGAAGGAAATATGGAAAAGAAAGATATAGAATAACTCAACACCACGGGACTTATACTCCTAACAAAAGGGGTAGAAAGGCATAAGGATTAAGTAAGTAACAAATTTCATGGTATTAAAGTTCATGTTTATGTGGATTTTAGAACTTAAATCATTCTAGTGATAAAGTATCGGAAAAGGTGACAAAACATTTATTTATCTACTATTTAGTTGGGAATGTGGAATTTTTGCACTCGACGCGCGTTTCGCTAACCATGTTAGCTTCATCAAGAGCGATGATTGACTAAAGCTAAAACTACAAATCTACCCTATTTATACTTAGTCTAACCCTTGAATTACTCAAGCGGAACTAATGACATAGGCAAGGCCCTCAGTTCCGGTCAAGTACCCAGTAGAGGGGACTATAAGGAATAGGCCCTCTGTCTTTATTTAAACTACTTTTACATTTTATGATTTCCATACTTTCGTATGCGTTCAACAATCTCCTATCAGATACATTTTTTATTAATCTTAAGATTATCTAATGTTACAGTATGATCAGCTTCAAGGGCATGTTCGGCAATGCTAGAATTTTCTGTTCTATTGTATCTTAAGTGTTTTAATTGACCTTTTAGTTTGCCCAACATACTTTTTGTCACATTCATTACAACTAATTTCATAAATTCCACTTTTCTCACAATTAGGAATCTTATCTTTGGATATATCTTAGGAAATCCCAAAGATAAGATTCCTAATTGTGAGAAAAGTGGAATTTATGAAATTAGTTGTAATGATTGTGACAAAAAGTATGTTGGGCAAACTAAAAGGTCAATTAAAACACGATTTAAAGAACATTTAGCACACTTAAGATACAATAGAACAGAAAAGTCTAGCGTTGCCGAACATGCCCTTGAAGCTGATCATACTGTAACATTAGATAATCTAAGATTAATAAAAAATGTATCTGATAGGAGATTGTTGAACGCATACGAAAGTATGGAAATCATAAAATGTAAAAGTAGTTTAAATAAAGACAGAGGGCCTATTCCTTATAGTCCCCTCTACTGGGTACTTGACCGGAACTGAGGGCCTTGCCTATGTCATTAGTTCCGCTTGAGTAATTCAAGGGTTAGACTAAGTATAAATAGGGTAGATTTGTAGTTTTAGCTTTAGTCAATCATCGCTCCTGATGAAGCTAACGTGGTTAGCGAAACGCGCGTCGAGTGCAAAAATAAAGTGTTTGGTGTAGTGGTGATATATACTGAGTAGTATTTATCTACTACTTTATATAAACGCGCACATAAATCAGATTCTTTCGTTTTTCTGGAGAAAAATAAATGTGTCATTATCTTCAACAACCCTGTATGTAAAAAGACCCCAATTATTATCTGTCAAATTTCATTAAAATGTATTTAGCTATTTAGAAATAAATGAGGAACAAACATTAAATGAAATGAGACAATTTTAAAATTGTCATTTTGGCACACATTATATATACCCAAATTTTCTTGCCGTTTTTTTTTAAATTTAGGTTTATGATGTATGAAGGTAATTCTTAGAAGAAGCATACAACAAAAAGGCGTTAAGTTTTATAAGCGTGTTATGAAAGTCGTTTAATATATCTAAACAGGTAAATCCTTGTATTAACAGAAATTGCAGAAAAAAAATGATAAATGGCGCTCCTCTATAACTAACGAAATTATCCGTAAAATGTTATGCTTTTTCAGCATGTACCCTAATGAATGTAGCAAATAGATACGTTAAGAACAATTGGATCGGGTTTTAATAACATGAACTGCCGTAACATTGCTATATCCTGACACTAAAAGTTTCTTATTTTATATGAGGAAAAATTAAAACAATCTTTGCCATTTTCAGTATAAAAAATCATCCGAATCGGCAAGAACAAACTACTTTGGAAGACCAATGTTTTAAAAACGATTGTTCACTAAAAAACAAATCTATTTACGCTGTAAAAAGAAAGTTTAAATTTCTAAACAACCCTATGCAATTTGTCATTTCACGAAAACTAATTTTACTGCCATCTATAGGATTCACCTCGGATTGCAAGGCGACAGAATTCCAAGGTAGAGTTTTTGCATGCATCAATTATATTTTGCATTATTTATCGAGATAACGTACAAGTTATTATATGGTTATCAAGCATTCATATGCTATGGCTAATTGTAAGATTAACTTACTAATATTCTATATTAACAAGATATGCTTCTGATTTTAAGGAAATATGTCTGTTCAAAGGTTTTGATGCTTTAAGAAAAGTCAACAACTGGCAACATTGTTAGCCTAAAGACATTGGTAAATGGGACAAAATTTTAAATACTGAGAATTGAGAAAAAAAAATAGTAAATACTACTTTCTTCGACCAAACGAATTATCCAATTCAATAAATTATGCAATTTTCATTAATAAAACAATGGTACAACTTGAAGTCCACCTTATAAACTAACACTTATTCGGATTTTACTACCTTATAAAACAAGTTGTATAAGCTAATGCAGGGGTCGGCAACCTATGGCAAGCGTGCCATCTCTGGCACGCCAAGCAATTTTGAATGGCACGCGTACCTATTCAAAGTTTACACATTAATTCTGCAATCTGTGACATGTTTCGAAATTAAGTAAATAATCGAAGACAGTATTACTTTAACGATACAAACAAAAACGATATATTATATAGGTCACTAGGTATTATTACCAAAAACTGCAAAATATATATTTTGTAATTTATAATGCATTGGTTTGGCTTTAATTTCGGTAAGTATTAAAGACTGCAAGCCTCAAAATATAAGCCTAGGCAAAAAACACAAATAAACGTCCTCAATTCAGATCAAAAGAGCCGCTATAAGGCGGTTTTTGTTTGACTTGACTTGAATCGTTCCGACGTGCACCGCAACTCTTTTTATATTGCCGAACTTTAGTTTTTGTTAGATTTAACTTCTAGGCGGCCCTTTGATTGCAATGGGCGCGTTGTAGATAATAATTTTTGTTCTAAGAAATCTAATAAACGTAATTATTGGAATTTTCTGGAAACATTATTTTTCTATATATAGCAAGCGGCTACACGTTTGGATTATTTAGTATAGAAGTAACATCCGTTCCAGTCAATAGTCGTCGAAAAGTTTAAAAATTAAAATTACGTTGCGTTATGGCGTTATTTGTGTCCTACGTCGGGAAAGCGTAGTTATCCGGACATCTAGTGTTCAACGAAATTTCCAGATAAAAACTTGAATCGTCATTTAAAGATAACACTAATAAAAGGGAGGGAATACAAAAAGCAAGTAAACAATACGAGAAACAGTCAACATTCTTTAGCAAAGTTTTCCAAGGAAAAAATCAGGTAACTGAATGCAGTTTCAAAATTGCACAATCATTGGCACAAAATGGTAGGCCGTTCACTAACGGGGAATTTATGAAGCAAACGTTTTTGAGTACTGGCGAGATTTTATTCGACGACTTGCCCAATAAGGATACAATATTGACCAGGATTAGGGATATACCGACATCAGCGCGGACCATCGAGAGACGAATTACCGAAATGACACAAAATGTCCAAAAACAGCAGGGAGACGCTATCAAACGGAGTTTTGTATTTAGTGTAGCATTGGATGAAAGTGTCGATATTACAAGAGGAGATGATATATTTTCAGAATTTGTTAAACATTTTGAAAAGCGGAACATTGATTTAAATAAAATTTTTTGCGTAACGACAGATGGCGCTCCTGCTATGATTGGGAAATATAAAGGATTTGTTTCCCTTCTTATTGGACGCATGGGTCGATCAGACTTGAATTTTCATTGCATAATTCACCAAGAGAGTTTGTGCGCTAAGTGAGCTGGAAGTTTAAAATCTGTGATAGATAGGGTGATTAAAATAGTTAAGTACATTATCGGTCGTTCTTCACTGCTCCATAGACAATTTAAGGCGTTTCTGCAGGAATTAGAAAGTGCATATTCAGATATACCATTGCACAATAATGTGCGCTGGCTCAGCCGTGGTAAAGTGCTCTCTAGATTTGTACAATGTCTGGGCGAAATTAAATCGTTCTTGTTGGAAAAAAATCAAGTGCATGCTTATCCTGAACTAGAAGATAAGAACTGGATTTGTATGTTAATCTTTCTTACTGATATTATAAACATCTCAGTGAACTCAACTTAAAGTTACAAGGTTCAGGCAAAACAGTTCTGGATTTATACGAATCCTGGAAATCATTCAAAATAAAAATAGATTTATTTATCAGCGATATTACTACAAACACATATAAATATTTTCCAAATTTAAAAACTTATATATCCAGGGTCGACGATGGTGCACTAATAGACGAGATTCTTAAATATATGACTAATTTAAAAGAAGAGTTTATCGAGGGGGTCAGGATTTTGATAAACATGGTCCTATGTTCGCTTTTTTAATCAAACCAGATTTAATTGATTTTTTCCAGCAGTTGCTTTGACATATCTCTTTTCTCATGGATGGACATTAATGATTTTGATCTTCAATACATTGAATTTAAAAGCTCCGAGTTATGGAACACGAAATTTGTACGAAATTTGTAGAATTAAGAAGGGTATTAGAAGGTAACAGCCAGAACCATTCAAACGAGATACTCAGTTGTTGGATGAGTTTACCAGAGAAATTTATTTGTCTTAAGAAAGTAGCGTTTGCCATGCTTACAGCTTTCGGATCATCCTATATCTATGAACAACTTTTTTCCCATATGAGAGTGATTTTAAACGCGTACCGAAGCAGGCTGACAACAGACAACTCGGAAGCATGTGTGACACTGAAAATAACCAGACATGAACCGGATATAAGAAAACTCTCTAAAGAACTTCAAGCACAGAATTCACACTAGGTCCTAGGACTAGTATAATAAAATTATTTGTTAAATGTTAAAATTTTTTTGTAATTAAACCTTCTAAAAGCAATATTTTAAGTTAATTTAAGTTAATTTTTGTTAATTTTAGTTGTAGTAAGTACCTATGTCGGCACGCAAAATGTTGTATGGATGAAAACTGACACCCCTTAGTTAAAAAGTTGCCGACCCCTGAGCTAATGGGATCTTACCTATCGGAGAAGCCCACTATGATTATTATTAAGATGGCCGAAATATGGGTGCAGATTTAAATTTGCAACGTGTGAAGCATAGGGAGTGTGACAGTATTTTCCAAAAATATTGTTAACAATTGACAATATTGGCAAATGGACCGGTACAAATCGTGCCCAAAGGAATTTTACACTCGGAGAAAAAGGTTTCCGTGGGTGTGGAATAATCGATGACAAAACTGTTGCGTCCAACATAACGAAAATGCAAACATGTATGTTCACGGCCCGATTGCGAACAGTAGTGTTTGAGATAAACTGCACGTTCAAGGGAAATTTTACGTATGAAATGCTCTTGTAAAGCCGGTGAAGGTGAAAAATGCAAACATATCCTCGCAACTCTTTTGTATTGTTACCGGTAAGATTCCAACCTATAAATGTCTAATATTTACACTAAAATTTTTGTATGAAAATTAATTTTTTACAATGATTGTAGTAACGAGCTAAGAGTTTTAACTTGCACTGATATCAAGCGTACCTGGAAAGTGAAACGTCAAGAGATATTGGAAACATTCAAATCAGAAAAATTTTAACTGGTTTCAAATCAAATGCCAATATACTTCGGAGGTTAATATTTATTAACTATTTATGACTTTGAATGAATACAAAATAATTAAGGCAGTATTTTATCAAAATAATATCCCAATGATGTTATCTATTAAGAATTTTTTTGTTTGGCACACGTACACAAATTACAAAAAAAACAAACGACTGTTCAAGAATAAATAATTTTACTTACCTGGAAGAATGTACTCTTCTTTTTTAAAATGGTTAGAATAAACTTTAGCATCAATTGGGATTTTTCTTTTAATTCGGAGAACTTTTTTCCACAATTTCATTCTGTCAACTTTTTCTACTTGCCCAAATGCATATATTTACATAACTCTCATTCGCTTTTGGAAATGCATGAAAAACTATATTTAAATTTTTTTGCAGGCTATTTTTACAATTGTAAACACAGGATAAACGTATTTTTTTTGGATTTTTCACGAAAAGCAAAAATTTCGGTGATCATTTTTAATAAAATTTGTAATATTAATTTACACAGACGCTTATGACAGATTTAACAATGCACCTCAAGTTTAATTCCTAAAAAGCCGTAAGATGCCGTATTGAATAGGTAAGATCCAAATCTTAAAAATTATAGGAAATCGATGCTAAACACTTACATTAGTTTTTGTCTCCCCTTTAAATATAAAATCACTATACTTAGTGATGCTACCATAGACATAGAGGATGGACCATAGACATAGAGGATGGACTAAGCATTAACCTCATAAAATTGACCACTCTCTAGAAAGAGACAAAGCGATTGTACAGCCAATACCAGTCTCTTTTCTGTAGGCCTGTAATAAACAAGGTGTAGTACCACGAGACGGAATTCAAGGCGAGAAAAGCCCCATACCCGATTTTAGTTCAAATAGAACACTTAGAAATATTATTTTCAAGAGAGCCATAGCTTTGCGGCTTTTTAAAAAGAGACAGCCTCTGGCTGCACATTCGCTTTGTCTTTTTCACACTTTTGCGTCCATATTTACTTCATAGCGAGATACGGAATACGCAGTCCATCCTCTATGTCTATGGGATGGACTGAGCATTAACTTCACAAAACTGACCACTCTCTATAAAGAGGACAAAGCGACTGTGCGGCCAAAACCTATCTCTTTTCTGTAGGCCTGTAATAACCAAGGCGCAATACCCCAAGACGGAATTCAAGGTGAGAAAAGCCCCCACCCGCTTTTAATTCAAATAGGACACTTAGAAATATTATTTTTAAGAGCGCGGTAGCTTCGCGGCATTCTAGAAAGAGACAGCTACTGGCCACACGTTCGCTTCGTCTCTCTCACACTTTTGCATCCATATTTACTTCACAGAGAGATACGGAACGCTCAGTCCATCCTCTATGTCTATGGATGCTACTACAGGCTTTACAGTAAAGAAATCTGTATTCAGATACATCAAAAATGCATATCGAAAATTTTATTTCCTTTTCGGTTTAAATTACACCTCCAGAAAAACAAGTTACATAAGCTATCTTAAAACTCTTTAGGAAATCGATATTAGAAACCTACAAATATTTATCGTCTTCACTTTAAATATAAATTCACTATTTTTTAATAAAACAATTCCAGATTTTACAATAAAGAAATCTGTATTAAGGTACATCCCATAGACATAGAGGATGGACTGAGTATTTCGTATTCCGCTGAGAAGTAAATATGGACGGCAAAGTGAGAGAGGCAAGCGAATGAGCGGTCAATAGCTATCTCTTTTTTAAAACATCGCTAAACTACGGCTCTCTTGAAAATAATATTTCTAAGTGTTCTATTTGAACTAAAATCGGGTATGGGGCTTTTCTCGCCTTAAATTCCATCTCGGGGTACTACGCCTTGTTTATTACAGGCCTACAGAAGAGAGACAGGCATTGGCCGCACAATCGCTTTGTCTCTTTCTAGGGAGTGGTCAATTTTATGAAGTTAATGCTCAGTCCATCCACTATGTTTATGGTACATCCTACATAAACGTGGAAAATGTCATTTTCTTGACGGTTTTCAAAATCATATGTTTATTGTCAAATTTTCTTCTAAGTTTTTGGGGTAGTAATGCTTTTGTAATGCTCTCAGTTGTCGATTATTTTACAAATTCATCCATTTTTAATGGCATTCTCATTTATTTAAACGTTCTACAAGTGTATTTGTCCGATACGGTTGAGATCTTACGTGAACCCGACCAGTTGACAGCAGGTGCGTTAGATTTCGACGAGTTTCAGCTGAAATTACTGAAAGTTTTCTCGGCAATTTTTTTTATTAATTTGTTGTTGATATTTGCTACCTGGAAATATTACGGGAGGGATATTTACGAACGTTTTATAAAGCTTAGTAAGTATTTATCTTTATTGTTTTTGAATCTTATTTTATTGCTAATCAGAAGTTTGGGTGACCAATTTGGTTAACCAAGGATGATAAGAATAATATATCCCACGTGATATAGTTTTTAGCTGGGGCCACATGGTCTGTCACGTCTGTCAACCAGGTTAGTTTAGGGAACAACAAGCCTGTTTTATTCCCTTTTAAACCGGTAGTATACATTTAGGTATAAATATTTCATAAAAGTCAATTGTGTATCTAGCAATGACATGTCTTTTTAATCATGTTTCACAACAATTGATACAACTTATTGGTTTTCCTCCTTTGTGTCAATGTTAAAGTTTTGAATGCAAAAATTGTTAGTACCAGGTATTAACAGGTTCAAATTTTTATCATTGCTAGTATAATGGCATTAACCATTTTTTTGCGCCCAAATATGTCTTTTGTGCCTAATACTATCATTAATAATGAGTTTTATTAGCAAGTACCAAAGAAATTGAAGAACTTAAAGCAAGTGTCTCGAAACTCAAGCTTCCCAAAGAAATACACCAAGAATCTAAGAAAAAGAAAACTAACCTCCACTACCTAACATGTCTGAAAAAATCTCAGACAAAATAAAAAACTTTTTTCAAAAGAAGAAAGCTGATGCTAAGTTTAAGAAGTTAGGACCAGGCCACAAATTAACTGAATCATCATCTACAGCTGTTGTACCACCACAGAAAAAGGATGGATATATTCCACCTCAGAGAACTGGCCCATCTGATGTCACTAGAGCAGCTGCTGATGCCGCTATGGCTCGGTTATCTACTCAGAAGAAAGACACTCCATTTAATACTTCTTTAGCTGCGATACAAGCAAAGGTAAAGTTTATATTTTTGTTTTACTAAGAATGGTTTATAAAATAAATTTTAAGAACCTCATTTTGTTTTTAATTAGATAAGCTGAGCAAAGTTAATTAAGTTTATTAATGATAATATTTTTACATTGTTTGTTTTTTAACAAAAGATTGTGATGCTGAAATTCTTCATTTTTGAAAAAAAAAAGTTTTCTTCTGAATGAAAACTTTCCTACTCAGAATGCCTTGCCACTTCAACATCCTCCATACATAATCAGTGCTCCACTTGATGTACCAGTACCTATACATGGGAGGCCATAATTATATTAATTGGTGAGCAAACCTATGAGAGTTTTAAGGTGTAACCTAGTAAATACCAAAAGTTTGTCAGTTATCTTTCATTTCAATGGTTTATTTATGAATATTTATTGAGTAACTTCATGGTCTGTGCAGGTTGAAAGTATATGCTTGGTTTTTATTTTACTTACCAGCTCTTAACCTGTAATTTCTACACTGATCTTTTCTTAGCAACAAGATGAATAGCCTCAGTACCGGCTAAACTTATGTGCCCCGATACCCACACCAGGGTGATTTTGTTCTCTTCTAGATGCAAGTGTTGTAAGAGAAGCTTGTGTTTATGATTATACTTCATTCATCAAAATTCATGATTCATTTTATATATTTATGTATTTAATATTATTTTTAAGATGTACAAATTATGGTGGTTAAATCTGGACATATTAGACATTTTTTTTTTTTTTTTTTTTTTTTTTTTTTTTTTTTCTTTAATTTTATTGGTCAAAAAAATAAAATGAAAAAAATCCTTTTGCTTGTCAGTTGTGTGACCTATCCAGAGTGGAATTATTTGATATACGCTCTCTTGGCCGCAGTGACTGCCTCCATCCTTAACTTGAAGCACTCTCACACTCTCTTCAAAGCAGGGCTCTCCTTATTGGCAAATGTTGCTTCGATAGTGGTGCATAAAGATGTCACACTAGAGTGTCTGGACTTGTTAGTAACTCTTTCGATTATGCTCCATACATAGTAGTCATGGAAGTTCAAATCCGGGCAATTGGGGGGCCAGAACTCTTTAGACCAGAACATGCTCACATTATCTGATATCAAGTTTTGAATTAAATGGCTCATATGCCTTCTCAGAAGCGTTATATTTAGCAACAATGTCATACACAGTCGCCAAATGTCTAGCGTGAAAACTTTCAATGAGGTTATGACTGTTTACTAGAAGTATGTGGCTTTTACGAACGACAACAATGACCTATAGCAGAACTACTATATGACAGAAAATTCAAATTTAAATTTGTCCAGGTTTTACTGCCGCACCCTGTATATTTTACAAAACTATTAGAATAGAATAGACACACAATTGTCCTGAAATACAACGTATTTATTGACAAAGCAAGTTTAACTTAATTTATTATTATATTAATAAACACAAACACAAACTCAAAAAAAAAAAGAAAAAAAAAACAGAACAAGCTTAATAGTCAATGCAGTAAATCCAAAATAAAATAAATAAAATTTACACATAAGTCAATCCAATTCCAAATCCCTTTGGAATAATTTGCCCAGCGCTGTGTTTCCCACCGAGTACAATTTACAGCGATTCAAGAACAACGTGAATCGCTTTTTCCTCACTCGTGCCGCTCCTGGAGCGCTTTAGGGACTTCCCTGCAGCACGTGTGCTAGACCAATAAAAAAAAAAAAAAAAAATGCCAACAACTCAACTGTTATATGCCTATTCCAGTCTATCATTGTAGAACTCCTCCAGTGCATAGTACGCCTTTTTTATAAGTAGGACCCTAGTCTTTCATCTAAAGACCCTCTCGCAATTCAGTCCTATCAATTTCAGAGGCAGATGGTTGTATATTTTTTTGCCATTATAAACAATTGCAGATTTGATCAGCTCCGGCAATTGCAGGATGAACGCTTGCCGAGTTCCGTGCCAGCTGACTGGCATTGCCTCTAACTGACTGGCATTGCCTCCAGCTGACTGGCATTGCTTCAAGATGATGTTTTTTAAAGATCATGATAGCAGTTTCCAGGATAAATAGGGCACAAAGAGTAAGAATCCCCAACAACAATTGTCAACATGACCCTCACAACCCAGCTCTTGAAATATATCTAATAGCTCTCTTTTGCAATACAAAAACAGAATTAAAGTGAACTCGAGAGCAGCAAGCCCAGAAACAGATCCCATACCTCAAGTGAGCCTCAATTAGTGAAAAATAAGAGGATCTAGCCACATCCAGCCCATGCTACTTGCAATAACCCTAAAGGCATAGCAGCCTGAAGAAATTTTGCTGCAGATGTTGCCAATGTGATCCTCAAACCGCAACGTTGAGTCAATAATCAGACTGAGAAATGAATTCTTATCAGCCACAAAGATGATCTCCTTCTCAATATTGACATTCTCTATATTGCATCTAAAGCTCAGAATCCTTGTCTTGGCTATATTGAAGGACAGTTTGTTATCACCACACCAAGCCTTCATCTTAGACAAATCGGTCTGAACATCGGCCCGAAGTCACCCCACATCTTTATCGTGCCACAGAATTGTGGTGTTATCAGCAAAGATGGTAAATCTACCAGCCACTGTCAAACGGGGCAGGTCATTAACACAGATCAAAAACAATAGTGGTCCAATTACAGAGCCATGAGGGATACCCACGCTGATCCCAACCCCCTCCGAGCACTGACCCTGAAAAGTCACTTCCTGGACTCAGCCCGACAAATACGACCGAAACCAATCCCAAGCCAACCCCCTGAACCCATAAATGTCCAGCTTTGACACCAGCATCCCATGATCAACACAATCGAAAGCTTTTGTCAAATCACAAACTCTAATTCAATTCGAGATAAAGTCTTTCAAGCAGATTAAAAATTGCATCGTTCGTGCTCCTCGAGGCTCGAAATCCGAATTGCTGCGCACTAAGAAGGTCATGTTTGTTCAAAAAATCAACCATTCCCTTCCCGACCAGCTTCTCCACCACTTTCGCCAACGTCGGGAGTAAAGAAATGGGTCTAAAATTCGAAGGGATATTACAATCTCCACCATTATGCAATGGCACAATCAGAGCCCTCTTCAAACATGTCGGAAAACTAAGTTGGGAATGTGGAATCTTTGGCACAATGATACTACTCAGTATATATCACCACTACACCAAACACTTTATTTTTGCACTCGACGCGCGTTTCGCTAACCATGTTAGCTTCATCAGGAGCGATGATTGACTGATGATGATTGAGTCAATCATCGCTCTGATGAAGTTAACATGGTTAGCGAAACGCGCGTCGAGTGCAAAAATAAAGTGTTTGGTGTAGTGGTGATATATACTGAGTATGTCGGAAAAGTACCACTGGAAAACGAGCCGTTAATTGCATCTGCCAGGGCCCCTACGGCTCTCTGCGGCATTGCCAGGAGTACCTCAAAGAGACACCGTCCCAGCCAAAGGAATTCTTATTTCTCATTTCCTTAAAAACCTCACTTATTTTAATAGTGGAAGTTGGGGACAAGACACTGAGACATGACTGAGATATTTTATGGGATCCTCTGGATTAACAATTTTTGTTGATTAGTTATGTGCAATATTACGTTCGTTAATTTGACCGGCGCACAGTGGGGAAAAAAAAAAAAAAGAAAAAAAAGGAAAAAAACGAAAAATCGTGTTTCAAAATTGTCTAGAGCCTTCAATTTTGGTTCGATTTGGACGATTTTTTTTTTTTAAATTGAAGCTTATTAAATTCCGAACAAAGTTGTCGGAGCCGTTTTTCAATTAAACTTTTGTTTTCAAAATGGCGGACGTTGGTTTCTGATTATATAGCGACTGAGACACAGAAAACGCTTACAGTTTCAAACCAAGTTGTGCTAAAATGCGTGTATGTATGTTTTTTTATGTCGCAGATAATATATCTAATATCACAGTTACAAGATTAATAATAATGAACCCAAAATGGCTGCCATGAACAATAAAGAATATTATAAATATGAATAAACATACCATTATTATTTTATATCCATAACATTTGCATAAATAATTTCTTTAAGGTTGTTAATTATAAATATGTTTCAACAATTGACTTAAAATGACAAATCAAATATGGCGGATGCCAAAATTGAATCGAGCAAGAAAGTTTCTCTGTGGCATTTAGACTGTGGCAGTCAGATCATTCAAGTTTAGTTGCGGGATTTAAATTTTCATGCAGTTATTGCTAGAATATTGCTGCTGTAAATTTTAAGTATCGTAGACAATTTTCTAGCAGATACAAAAAACAGCGACACACGCAGAAAAGGACAGCTCACACAGCTAGAAAATGGCTACAACAGCTAAAACGTTTTGTTAAAATAGGGACAGCTAAATATTTTGCTGCACTAGCCACATTGTTTGCTGTTGTAGCAAAAAAGTGGCTGCTGTTGCTAAACAGTGGCTAATGCAGCAAAATATTTAACTGTCCCTATTTTAGCATTTCTCTGCGTGTATTTTGTAAGAGTAATAATAATCTTTATTAACGAGAAAACCTTTAGTACATATACAGAACTACTGAATTATAGGAATAGACTAGAAAAAATAAGAAAATAAATATGTCTAACCTTAACTTACTCTTACATAAAATGTTGTCTATATATAAGAAATGGTAACCAAGCCATGTTTAATTGCAAAATCGGCCCCGACAACTTTGTTCGGAATGTAATAAGCTTCAATTTAAAAAAAAATCGTCCAAATCGAACCAAAGTTGAAGGCTCTAGACAATTTTGAAACACGATTTTTCGTTTTTCCCCACTGTGCGGCGTCAAGAGTGCAAGATCGATACCAGAGCCGCCTCTATGTTTATTAATGATTTTCCAGGTTTCTCTAGATTATTTTTTGCATTCAATATTCTCAAATGATAATAATTTCGTTTGGCGGTTTTTATAATTTTCCTGTATGGAATATGTTACAATAACTATTGAAATCTTTTTTTTTATATGATCAATAAAGGGTCTTAGTATAGGATCCCAAAAGATATTTTAGGATTTTCAGGTTATGAAAATTAATGTTAAATTTTTAAATATCTTTGTCAGGTTCGAAGGGAGTTGGAAGCAGAGAAGAAAAATACAGATGTTGTTAGTGAAGTACCTTTAGGACCTAAACAAACAGATTCGGATGCGTCACCCACTTGGCTGTGAAAGGTACACTTACATTTTTTTTTAATGTTTTTCTAATTTTTATTTATTCTGTGTAATGAAAGCAAATGTATTGAGTATATGTGGTGCATTCTAAAGTTCCGAGACTAATGTTATTAGATCTAAAGTAGTCACTTTATGACTTCTGCCATCTTCAAAGTGCTTCGAGCGCCACCTGTGACCCTTTAGCTTAATACACACATCAATAAATAATGATATAATAGAAAAAAATGTAGCTATTATACTGATCAAGAAAATAAAATTAGTACACTAATGTTAATACATATAATTTATATTACTACTAACCGTGCTCGCGGCTCCGCTCGCGTGGACTTGATTCACCTTTATCGTCACTGCTTATTCGTTATGTTTATATTATTATATAGCTCGAGGGGCCTTAGAGGCCCATGGCTTGGTTGCATACTTGTCTCCACTTCTTTTTGTCTCCTGTTAGCTTTTCTCAGTGCGGGATTCCCATCAACTCCGGATCTTGCTTTACTGCCTGAATCCATGTAGATCGAGGTCTACCCTTGCCTCTTCTTCCAACCACTCCTCTTATTAGGGCTTGCTTTGCTTGTCTTTCTTCCTTCATCCTTGCCACGTGTCCCAACCATCCTAATCGCTGGCTTATTATGATTTGTCTTATGAGGGGTTTCATATATAGGCATTTTAATTTCGTAGTTTGTTCTTCTTCTCCACAGCCCCTCCTCTTTCCTTCCTCCGTAGATTCTTCTCAAAGCTTTCCTTTCCCACACCTCCAACGTCTCCTTTTCTCTTGCATTCAGTTTCCACGTTTCGCATATATATGTCACCGTGGGTCTGACAACTGTTGTATATATTCTTTCTTTTGCTTTTCTTGATATATTCTTTGATTTCAATATTGGATTCATTGCCCCCAAACATCTCTGTCCTTTCGCTATTCTTTCTTGTATCTCCGTCCTTTCTTGTTTCACTCTCTGTTTTTGTTACCCCCTGATAATTAAATTTGTCTATTTTTTCAAACATATATCTTTTCCCTAAGTTGTTTTATTATATCTAAACTTTCGTTGTTTTTATTATCCTTCTTCTTTGTAATTTTCATGTATTTTGTTTTTTTCTCATTTATCTTTAGTCCTCTCATCCTTCCCCTTTCTTTTGTCCTACTTATGGCTTTTTTGAGATTCTCTTTTGCTCTTGTAATCACTGCTACATCATCCGCATAGGCCAAGCATTTGTTTTTTATTTCTGACTCCCAGATTATCTTCTCTAGTACCAAATTAAATAGACATGTCGACTCTGGTTCCCCCTGTCTTAATCCTCTCTTCACCGTAAACTTGTCTGATACTTTGCCCTCAACCAACACTCCATTTTCTGTGTCATTCAGGGTCATTCTTACCATGCGAATCAATTTACTTGGAATTTTTAGTTCTTCCATTATCTTGTAGAGACCTTCTCTATTTACAGAGTCATATGCTTCTCTGAAATCCACAAAGACCAAGTGTAGTGCCAAATTTTGTTCTAAGCTATTATCTTGGATTTGCTTAATCGAAAATATCTGGTCTGTAACCGATCTATTTTTTCCTGAATCCACACTGCTACTCTCCAAGAATAGACTCGGCTTTCTCTGCTAGTCTGTTTTTGATAGTCAACACTACTATCTTGTATACGACATCCAGTAAGGCTATTGGTCTATAATTAGAACATATAGTTTTTTCTCCTTTTTTGTATATTGGACAAATAAGCGACTCTCTCCGGCTCAATGGCTTCTTTTCTGTTTCCCATATTTCTTACACCAACCGGCATATTTCATTTTCCATATCTACTCCTCCAGCTTTTATCAGTTCTACAATTTCCACCCGGGGGGCCTTATTTTTTTTTGGGTTCTGAGTATTTCTCTTATTTCTTCTTTGCAGGGTTTATTGGTCCCCTCCTGCCCCTCAGTTAATTTTGCTTCCTATTTCTTATTCAAGTCATTTTCATCTCCATTTAGTGTTTCTTTAAAGTATTCCCCCCATCTACTCAGTCTTTCTGAGAAGCTTACTGTTAAACTTCCATCTTTTTTCCTACATATTAGCATTTTGTCTCTGTTTATTCCCTTTGTATTTTATAAAAAAAAAAAACACGTAAATCGGATAAGTAGTTCTTTAGTGCTAAGTGCAGTAATAGATAGACAGAGAGACGTTACGTTTTATATATATTATAGATTTTTTTGACATATATTATTTAAAAATAAAAAAAAATCACGTAAATCGGATGAGTGGTTCTCGAATAATAAGCACACTAACGGACAAACAGACAGAGGGACGTTGCGTTTAATGTATATTATATAGATTATTATTATTATTATATAACCTGGTCAGAGAACATATGTATGACTAATGGACAGACAGATAGAGAGACATTGCATTTTATATATATTATAGATTATAGATATTCTCTGCTATATAATATTGTTCCAAATTTAATGGTTTAGGCTATGTACTGCAAGGGAACGCGTTAGGGGCAAACTTTTTTCCGACTTCATTCACTATTATCGTTACTGCTCATTCCCTATGCTACCTATCGTAATAAAATATAGCCTATAACCTGGCCAGAGAACATATGTATGTTTAAAAAAAAAGTTACGTAAATCGGATAAGACAGACATACAGAGAGACGTTGCATTTTATATATATTATAGATGTAATAAAAATATATATCTATAACCTGGTCAGAGAACATATGTATGAATTTAAAAAATCACGTAAATCAAATAAGTGGTTCTCGAGGGATAAACCCCACTAACGGACAGACAGAGAGACGTTGCATTTTATATATATTATAGATATAGATTATTATTATTATTATATAACCTGGCCAAAGATTATATGTATGAATATACAAAAAGACAGGTAAATCGGATAAGTGTTTCTCGCGTGATAAAGGCACTATTGGACAGACAGACAGACAGAGAGACATTGCATTT
>CM032446.1:252762781-253116960 GCA_019049505.1 Pachyrhynchus sulphureomaculatus | reverse complement strand
TGTAGAGACCTTCTCTATTTACAGAGTCACATGCTTCTCTGAAATCCACAAAAGACAAGTGTAGTGCCAAATTTTGTTCTAAGCTATTATTCTTGGATTTGCTTAATCGAAAATATCTGGTCTGTAACCAATCTTTTTTCCTGAATCCACACTGGTACTCTCCAAGAATTAGACTCGGCTTTCTCTCTGCTAGTCTGTTTTTGATAGTCAACACTACTATCTTGTATACGACATCCAGTAAGGCTATTGGTCTATAATTAAACATATAGTTTTTTCTCCTCCTTTTTTGTATATTGGACAAATAAGCGACTCTCTCCGGCTCAATGGCTTCTTTTCTGTTTCCCATATTTCTTTACACCAACCGGCATATTTCATTTTCCATATCTACTCCTCCAGCTTTTATCAGTTCTACAATTTCCACCCGGGGCCTTATTTTTTTGGGTTCTGAGTATTTCTCTTATTTCTTCTTTGCAGGGTTTATATGGTCCCCTCCTGCCCCTCAGTTAATTTTGCTTCCTATTTCTTATTCAAGTCATTTTTCATCTCACATTTAGTGTTTTCTTTAAAGTATTCCCCCCATCTACTATCAGTCTTTCTGAGAAGCTTACTGTTAAACTTCCATCTTTTTTCCTACATAGTTAGCATTTTGTCTCTGTTTTTTCCCTTTGTATTTTATAAAAAAAAAAAACACGTAAATCGGATAGTGTATCTTTAGTGCTAAGTGCAGTAATAGATAGACAGAGAGACGTTTCACGTTTTATATATATTATAGATTTTTTTGACATATATTATTTAAAAATAAAAAAAAATCACGTAAATTTTTTTTGGATGAGTGGTTCTCGAATAATAAGCACACTAACGGACAAACAGACAGAGGGACGTTGCGTTTAATGTATATTATATAGATTATTATTATTATTATATAACCTGGTCATCAGAACATATGTATGACTAATGGACAGCACAGATAGAGAGACATTGCATTTTATATATATTATAGATTATAGATATTCTTGCTATATAATATTGTTCCAAATTTAATGGTTTAGGCTATGTACTGCAAGGGAACGCGTTAGGGGCAAACTTTTTTTCCGACTTCATTCACTATTATCGTTACTTGCTCATTCCCATATGCTAACCTATCGTAATAAAATATAGCCTATAACCTGGCCAGAGAACATATGTATGTTTAAAAAAAAAAGACGTAAATCGGATAAGACAGACATACAGAGAGACGTTGCATTTTTATATATATTATAGATGTAATAAAATATATATCTATAACCTGGTTCAGAGAACATATGTATGAATTTAAAAAATCACGTAAATCAAATAAGTGGTTCTCGAGGGATAAAACCCACTAACGGAACAGACAGAGAGACGTTGCATTTTATATATATTATAGATATAGATTATTATTATTATTATATAACCTGGCCAAAGATTATATTGTATGAATATACAAAAAGACAGGTAAATCGGATAAGTGTTTCTCGCGTGATAAAGGCACTATGGACAGACAGACAGACAGAGAGACATTGCATTTTATATATATTATAGATTATAGATATTCTGTGCTACAGAATATTGTTCCATATTTAATGGTTTAAACTGTGCATAGCAAGGGAACGCGCTAAGCGGCAAACTTTTTTCCGACTTCATTCACTATTTTACGTCACTGCTCATTCCTTTATGCTACCTATCGCAATAAAATATAGCCTATAACCTGGCCAGAGAACATATGTATCTTTAAAAAAAAAAAAGTACGTAAATCGGAATAAGTGGTTCTCCAGTGATAAGCGCACTAAACGGACAGACAGACAGACAGAGAGACGTTGCATTTTATATATATTATAGATTATAGATGCTACATTAAAACAATATGCAAATAAACTTGTCAAAATAAAACCCAGTACCAAACTTAAAATCTATAACAGAGGTACTCGTTTATGGAGTAAAAAGCATTTTCTACTAGAATTTTTTTAACCTTTTTTTCAAATTCTTTGTCTGGGTAGATCTTAATATTTTGTGCGGTAATACATTTAAAAAATTACCCAGGTGTACAAGTATGAAATGCGGATTTCAGACAACAGATGGTGCACCAATGCAGTTTGTGCTATAAAGATTTGACACTGCGCCATTTTGTTGTGTCAGACGCGCACGAGTGATAAATTGGAAAAGTGTGGGCATAATATTGTTTTCAACATGTCGAAATTTATACCGAACAAAGAGGATTCGCGGACAGCATTTAATTTTTTTGTTTTCATTTGAAGAAAACTGCTGTTGAATCATACCGATTACTTCGAGAAGCTTATGGTGAACATGCTCCATCGCAAGATACGTGTGAACGATGGTTTCGGCGTTTCAAAAGTGGTGATTTCGATGTTGCAGTCAAGGAACGTGAAAAACCGCCAGAAAAATACGAAGATGTGGAATTGCAAGCATTGTTGGACGAAGATGATTCGCAAACACAAAAGCAACTCGCCGAGTAATTAGGCGTTTTAGTCAACAAGCTGTTTCCAATCGGCTACGAGAGATGGGAAAGATTCAGAAGACCGGTAGATGAGTACCACATGACTTGAACGACAGGCAAATGGAAAAGCGCAAAAAACACGTGTGACATTTTGCTCGCTCGGTGTACAAAAGGAAGTCGTTTTTGCATCGTATAGTTACAGGGGATGAAAAGTGGATTTATTTTGAGAATCTCAAGCGCAAAAAATCATGGGTAGACCCAGGCACACCATCCACATCGACCGCAAACCGAATCGCTTTGGCAGAAAGACGATGCTCTGTGTTTGGTGGGGAACTGGAGGGGCGTGGTCTATTATGAAGCTGTTAAAACCTGGGGAAACGGTTAATACTAAACGTTACCAACAACAATTGACCGATTTGAACCGTTTGCTTCTTGAAAAAAGGCCAGAATACCGAAAGAGGCAACACAAAGTCATTTTTCTTCATGACAATGCTCCATCACATACGGCAAAACCAGTTCGCGACGCGTTGGAAGCACTCAGCTGGGAAGT
Organism: Pachyrhynchus sulphureomaculatus; assembly: GCA_019049505.1. Classification (NCBI taxonomy): domain Eukaryota; kingdom Metazoa; phylum Arthropoda; class Insecta; order Coleoptera; family Curculionidae; genus Pachyrhynchus; species Pachyrhynchus sulphureomaculatus. The sequence continues at coordinate 253,113,937 of CM032446.1, read as the reverse complement.
TCTATCCCATGCGGCTTACTAGACTTGGCTCCTTCCGATTACCACTTGTTTGCATCGATGAGTCACGCACTTGCTGAGCAGCGCTTTTGGTTCGTACGAAGATGTGAAAAAATGGCTCGATGAATGGTTTGCAGCAAAAGGGAAGGATTTTTACTGGCATGGTATTCACAAATTGCCCGAAGGATGGGAAAAATGTATAACAAGCGATGGAGCATACTTTAAATAAAGCACTTTTTATCATTCTTCCGAATTTAACATGTTTTTTTTAGAAAAAAAATCCGCATTTCATACTTGTACACCTGGTAATGGCTCAGTACTCAGGTCCTCCAATATGTTGAAATGAGATTCTCCTTATGCCGGTGACATGACAATGCACATCTTTTTGGCTTCTGTAAGAATAAACATATTGCTTTAAAAACCGGAGCTTCTTAAGAATGTATTGTGAAGGAATCGTTTAAGTTCTGAGTGATACAAATAACTGTCGGCAGTCATCCCTCAAACCAAGTCCATCCAGTATTCTCAGTGCCTTACACTGCAATCTCGGTACTCAAACTCGAACTTCATCATCATATGGGGGAACAGCCCAAAGTCACAAGGTGCTAAAGTAGGTGAATAAAGAGAGTGGAAGATAACAGTCATGGAATTGAACCAGCTGTGGTTTAGAGTTTTGTTAAATTCGTCGACATAACCAATAGAAAGTTTATCAGAGATGTCTGATATTGGTCTTCATGAATTGAACTTTGGCGATGATTTCAGGTGTGGGTTGCAGTCGAAGACCTTCCGAAACACTCATCGTTTTGCAACGAAGTTTGGCTGATCTTAATTCACGATAACCACTCGAAAATTTGCATACGACTCAGGGCTTCATCTCGAATTGCGTTCCGAATCACTTCAAATGTTTCGGGTTAGTTCTGGCATATGTGCTCCTCTTTTCCCATTTCCATTCTAAAAATCGCAGAGACACACAATCAGACCTGTATACAAACGTACATACAGAATAGATGGAGCGAGCTAGCAAGTTGAAACTTGTCAGGCAGTGTTGGTAGGGGTGTAGTTAATCATCATCTATTGGCGCAAGTCGATACTATTTCTTGGTATACAGGCTGGTTTGACAAGTCCGTGCAAAGTCCGAGAGATGGCACCACCAGCGCGTATCGAGGTCATGTTTAGTGTTAGTAGCATCTCTTGAATGAACGCACACCAAGTTTCAGCCATATTGGTCTATTTCTTTGTGTTTTGGCATTCGTGTAAATCAAGGAAGTCGAGTGATTTTCAAGAAATGGACGAAAAAGAATTTCGTGTGGTGATTAAACATTACTTTATGAAAGGCAAAACGCCTCAGGAGACTAAAGAGAAGCTTGATAAACATTATGGTGACTCTGCACCTTCGATTCGAACAGTTTATAAGTGGTTTCAAAATTTTCGGACTGGCTATATGGGCACAAGTGACGCTGAACGTTCTGGACGGCCTGTGGAGGTTACGACTCCAGAAATCATTGATCAAATCCATGATATGGTGATGGATGACAGAAGAGTTAAGGTGCGTGAGATTGCTAGTGCTGTGGGCATGAGAAAGCTATCCGCAGATGGGTGCCGCGATTGCTCACGCTTGACCAAAAACGGAATCGTGTGAAGTGTTGCAAGGATGGTTTGCAGCTGTTCCAGAAGAATCCGGAGGACTTTAAGCGTCGTTTCGTCACTGTGGATGAAACATGGATACATTACTATACTCCTGAGACCAAACAACAATCTAAACATTGGGTTACCAAGGGGGAATCTGCACCAAAAAAGGCGAAGACCGTTCCTTCGGCCGGAAAGGTTATGGCGACTGTCTTTTGGGATTCGCAAGGGATAATCCTCATCGACTATCTGGAAAAGGGTAAAACTATTACAGGTGAATATTATTCATCGTTATTGGACCGTTTGAAAACCGAGCTGCAAGAAAAACGCCCGCGATTGGCCCACAAGAAAGTCCTTTTCCATCACGACAACTCACCAGCACACACCCCAGCAGTTGTGGTCGCAAAATTAATGGAAATAGGATTCCAACTCGTTTCACATCCCCCCCTATTCTCCAGACTTGGCTCTCTCGGACTACTACTATTTGTTCCCCAATTTGAAGAATTGGCTGGCGGGACAAAGATTTTAATTTCAAACGAGGAGGTGATTGCAGACACTAATGGATATTTTGCAGACTTGGACAAATCCTATTATTCGGAAGGGATCGATCAACAAACTAGAACATCGTTGGACGAAGTGTATAAACCTAAAAGGAGACTATGTCGAAAAATAAAAAAGGTTTACCCCAAACACATAAGTAGTTTTTATTTTTTGCACGGACTTTTCAAACCAGCCTCGTAAGTCTGGAAACTCTTGGATTGCAAATATATACTACATGGGGTGAAATGTCCCGAGACTTTCCGGAAGATGGCAGCACAAACAAAAAAAAAACATATGATTTTTAGTTTGTGTCAACTCTCAGAAGTTTGATGTAAAATTATTATGACATTTCATGTATTAGTTTGTGAGTTACAGCTATTTGAATGACGTCACTTTTGATTATGCAAAACGCTGAAACAAAAATAATTTCATGTGTTGATTAAACCGCCAGAGCCCAAGAATGGCTTGAGAAATGTATGGCACATCTGCTTCGTCGACAGCAACTTTATGTCGATGGTGAATGCGGTCGTATCAGCACCGATGATGGACCACATTCGGGACCTCTAAATGAGGTAGTTACTCCAAAAAACACAAAAAAAAATCCACCGTACTGTTCTGAATGACCACAAAAGTGAAAGTGACATTGTGGAGATATCAACAGAATGTGTAAGGCATATTTTGCATGAATAGTTGCATATTAAAAAGCTATGTGCCTATTTGGGACTATTTTGGCGTAGTCCAAAGGCGTTTTTTTGCGTCGATTTGTAACAGTGGACGAAACATGGATTCATTACTATACGCCTGAGTCCAACAGGCAGTTGGCAGCAAAGTTGATTTGTGACAAGAACATTATTTTTTCTTCAAAAAGTCTCAGGATTTTTTACCCTATGTAATAATTCATGAAGTTGACTATTCTTATAAAGTATTTTATTAAAAATGAATAAAGACCTAATGGAAGTGAAAGTTGTATAATAATATTTTGATAGACAGGTAGGATAATTTTTATGTTTTTTTTTTTAATTTTTCACCTTTTGTTGCCTATAAAATGAAATTTATATTTATCATCTTCTCATTTTATAAGTTTTTATTTGATGCAACAAAGAAAATTAATGACCTGCTTGGACCTTCAAATATACCACTAGATTACTTAATTAGTATACTAAAAATCAGGTGTTTATGTCAAAAAGCATCTGAAGAAAAGGTTGTGGAGAGACAAACAGATGGACAGAATCAAAGATACTATAAAACAAGCTTTATAATGGCTGAAGTCTACCAATATCTCTAATTTTAAGAACTATTTTTTAAAAGTAATTAATGAAACTGCCACAATATCTAGACTCAATTTTAAATTAATTGTCCTTGTCCACCATATTCACGAGAATACATCACTTTGTTAAATAATTTTTAATTCGTTTTTATAACGCCTACTTATTAGTCATTATTAGATCTTGTTATCATTATATTGTGAAATATATTTACAAGAAAATTAGCATGTTTAAACACATGATGATATTATAAAGATAAAAAATATCTTTTATAATGTTTACATAAACAAATGAAAAATTTAATGCTGAAGCAAAAACGTTGTACCATTAGGCAAAGTATGTCATTCATAAAATTTTTTTTCGTCAACGATGCGATACGGGCAAGTAGAAAACACTGAACAGAACTGCAACCCTGTAATTAAACAAAAAATGATCTTAATACGGTTTTGTACACACACCGCTAAAAAAACGGAATGATAGCACGTGATAGTAAAACCTGAATATGTGCCGGTGTTGTATATTTATACACGATATGTTTCAAAATAAACACGACTTTTTCAAAATAGTCAATATTAGTGACCTATTGAACATAATATGCGTTGGAGAGGTGATATGTGTAATTTTTATGACAATCGGATGACTAGAAACTGAGGTATTGCGCCTGAAGTGACAGAGTGTTTTAAATATCGGTCGAAAAATGAACATATAATATATAAATATATAAATATATAAATATATAAATATATAAATATATAAATATATAAATATATAAATATAATAAATATATAAATATATAATATATATATATATATATATATATATATATATATATATATATATATATATATATTTTTATATAATATACATATATATACCATATATATATATACATATATATATAACCATATATATATATATATATATATATATATATATATATATATATATATATATATATATATATTCATATATATACCATATATATATTTATATATATATATATTTATATATATATATATATATATATATATATATATATATATATATTCATATATATACCATATATATATATATATATATATATATATATATATATATATATATATTCATATATATACCATATATATATATATATATATATATATATATATATATATATATATATATATATATATATTCATATATATACCATATATATATATATATATATATATATATATATATATATATATATATATTCATATATATATATATATATATATATATATATATATATATATATATATATATATATATATTGCATATATATACCATATATATACATATATATACATATATATATATATATATATATATATATATATATATATATATATATGTATATATATATATATATATATATATATATATATATATAATATATATATATATATATATACAGGAAGGCCCAAAATTACCGAAGGGGTTTGAGTTCATTATAACTTTTTATTTAAGACATAATTATAATTTTTTTTTTTTTTAAAATACAGTATATTAATGGAGAATATTTTTAATTTAATTATGAAAAATTATATCTCGCAAGTGGTGGCCATTTTCTGCTTCGCATATTCGTGCTCTTTCCAAAACATTTTCCATAACCTTTCGCAAAACTTCAGGTGTTATGTTGTTTTGATTTCGTCGGGGTATATTGTTTTTTAATTAATGGATGGTTCTAGGCTTATTAATATAGACTTTTCCTTTCAAATAACCCCAAAGGAAAAAGTCTGGAGCGGTTTAAATCCGGTGAATGCGGAGGCCAATTAAAATCGCTTGTACGCGAAATAATTCGTTCACCAAAGATGTCGCGTAAAAGAGCCATTGTGTCCCTCGCAGTTTGCGCTGTGGCTCCATTCTGTTGGAACCATACTTGCGAATGGTTTTCCACAGCTGGCCTTAAAAAATTTTCCAACATTGTCCGATATCGAACACCAGTGATGGAAACGGCGACACCGTGTTCATTTTCAAAAAAAAAAAATGGGCCAATTATCCTTTCCCGACGAAACACCGGACCAAACAGTACACTTAAGTGGGTGTAATTGTCGCTGTTGAACTACTCTTGGATTTTCCGTAGCCCATATCCTGCCGTTTTGCCTATTAACGAACCCATTTAATTGGAAATGGGCTTCGTCGCTCATAATTAAATTATGAATAAAATCATGATTTTCTTCTGCTTTTTGCCGGAAATAAATTGCATAATCAAGTCGTTGTTGGTAATCTGTCGGTTTCAATTCTCGGACAAGCTGAATTTTGTATGGAAACATTCTTATTGTATGCAAAATTCTCTGCAGCGACCCTCGTGAGAGGCCAAGTTGTGCCGAACGTCTCTGGTTGATGTTTCTCCATCTTCCCGAATACTGTCCTGTACCCGTTCAATATTGTCATCCATGTGCACCGTTCGTCGTCTGCCGGCACCAGGAAGGTTCCTTACTGCCCCTTGTTGTCGAAAATTTGCAACCAGACGGTTTATTGTTGACTCTGAGGGTCCAACCCGCACATTAAAATAACGACGATATGCACGCTGAGTCAAAACAATGGACCGTTGATTTGAGAAATAAAGTTCAACGATTTGGGCACGTTGTTCAATTGTGTACTGTTCCATTTAAATTCCCCAAGTCTTCTTTACAAAATACTGAAAAGAAATAAAAAACAAAATTATAATAAAAAAGTTATAAGGAATTCAAACCCCTTCGGAAATTTTGGGCCACCCTGTATATATATATAGCAAAACCTCTCAAAAAACGACCACAAAAAAATTTTAGGAATACTGGCCGTTTAAGACAGGCGGTCGTTATTCCCAGGTTTTGCGCCCTATGAACCCATATATTTTTCTATTTTTAAACATTTTCTATATTTTATTAAATAGAGTTGAAAAGTTAAAATGATTTAATAATATAAAAAAATATTTTGAATGTACAGTAAATACACTATAGTAATATACACATATTAAGGATTTTTTAAAAATGCTCGAAGCTGACACAACAGTTAGCGTCGAACGGCAGCAGCAGCAAGATCACAGTATCGAATAGCAGCAGCAGCGGGAGCACTTGAAAATGCCAAAAGAGATTTTAGCGAAACGTCGTGCAAATTCATCGTTAGACGAACGGATTGAAACCCGGAATTTTAATATATATATATATATATATATATATAATATATATATATATATATATATATATATATATAACACATGGGCTGAAAAGTCCCGGGCCTAACACATAGATGGCGCTAGTTTTATTGCAGTCACCTTTTTTTCAGTTAATACTAACCTTCAAAAGACAGCTGTTAAAATTTCATGATATTCTATTCATTAGTTTGTGAGTTATTGTGCTAAGAGTGATGCTACTTTTGTTATTTTCAAAACAATGGATCAAAAACAATTTCGTGTTTTAATTTTACACTGTTTCTTGATGGGAAAAAATACCGTTCAAGCGAAGCAATGGCTTGAAAAGTGTTATGGGGACTCCGCTCCATCAGAAACAACAATAAAACGTTGGTTTGCTGACTTCAAACGTGGTCGTAGAGACACCGATGATGCAGAACGCAGTGGACGTCCAAATGAGGCGGTAACACCAGAATACATAAAAAAAAACCATAAAATCGTTTTGAATGATCGAAAAGTGAAGTTGCGTGAGTTAGCTGACATCGTAAAGATATCAAAAGAACGTGTTGGCTTTATTTTGCATGAGCATTTGACGATGAGAAAGCTCTGTTCAAAGTGGGTGCCGCGTTTGCTCACTGTTGATCAAAAACAAGAACGTGTTGATGATTCTGAGCAGTGTTTGGCCATGTTTAAACGTAACAAACCGGAATTTTTGCGTCGATATGTGACAATGGATGAAACATGGATCCATCACTTCACTCCGGAATCAAAACGATCGTCATCTGAGTGGACAGCAACTGGTGAACCTCGTCCAAAGCGCCCGAAAGCACAACAATCGGCTGGAAAGGTTATGGCCTCGGTATTTTGGGATGTGCGTGGTGTAATATTCATCGACTATCTTGAGAAAGGAAATACCATCAACAGTGAATATTATATAGCGTTATTGGAGCGTTTGAAGGCCGAAATTGCAAAGAAACGACCGCATATGGCAAAGAAAAAAATTTTGTTTCATCAAGACAACGCACCGTGTCACAAGTCAATCAAAACAATGGCAAAACTACATGAATTGAACTTCGAATTGCTCCCACATCCACCGTATTCGCCAGATTTGGCTCCCAGCGACTACTGGCTGTTCACAGACCTGAAAAAAATGCTCGCCGGTAAGAAATTTCGCACGAATGAAGAGGTTATCGCTGAAACTGAGGCCTATTTTGAGGCAAAAGATAAATCGTTCTACAAAAGTGGTATTGAAATGTTAGAGCGGCGCTGGAATGATTGCGTTGCTCTTGATGGAGATTACGTTGATGAATAAAGCTAATTTTGAACCAAAAAAACCGTGTTTTCTTTGTTAGGCCCGGGACTTTTCAGCCCATGTGTTATATATATATATATATATATATATATATATATATATATATATAATATATATATATATATATATATATATACGGGCGCAAACTTTTATTTATATTATTTTAAATACATTGCTAAAAATCGCTGTCCCCCCACCCTATCCCCTAGGAGTATTAATCAAAAGTTTCGAAAAAATTCTAGAATGTGTTTTGCAATTTTTCTAATAATATAGAAGTTCAAATTATAAAACGTTTTTTTAGCCATCACAAACAAGTTTGTGTCCGAATCCTAGATATTGACTTTGTGATTTGGGTTGTTTTGTGGAGTCACTAATCATTTTATAGCTCCATAATTTTTTTTTTTTATTTTAAAAGCAATCACGGTACAGAACAACAATTGTGCAAGTCCGACTTGACCCTAGCCAGTTTTTATTTTTAGTGTTCCTTATGGACTACTTATGGGATCACTTTGGTGTCTGCCCGTTCATCTGTCACTCAATTTTCTCAGAAACTATTTGACATAGAAAGTTGAAATTTAGCACAACTATAGGAATTGATGGCCCAATCAGAGCCTTGTAGTTTTGAAAGTTAAATTTTAACTTAAGGGGTTAGTTGTGAGGGGGTGAAATCAGAAGTCAAACGAAAACTTGTGAACACATGAGTTTAAACATACGAGGCTGGTTTGAAAAGTCCGTACAAAGTCCGAGAGATGGCACCACCGGCGCGTATCGAGGTCATGTTTAGTTAGTAGCATCTTTTGAATGAACGCACACCAAGTTTCAGCCATATTGGTCTATTTCTTTGTGTTTGGCATTCGTGTGAATCAAGGAAGTCGAGTGATTTTCAAGAAATGGACGAAAAAGAATTTCGTGTGGTGATTAAACATTACTTTATGAAAGGCAAAACGCCTCAGGAGACTAAAGAGAAGCTTGATAAACATTATGGTGACTCTGCACCTTTGATTAGAACAGTTTGTAAGTGGTTTCAAAATTTTCGGACTGGCCATATGGGCACAAGTGACGCTGAACGTTCTGGACGGCCTGTGGAGGTTACGACTCCAGAAATCATTGATCAAATCCATGACATGGTGATGGATGACAGAAGAGTTAAGGTGCGTGAGATTGCTAGTGCTGTGGGCATCTCGACTGAACGGGTACATAATATTTTGCATAAAACATTTGAACATCAGAAAGCTATCCACAAGATGGATGCCGCGATTGCTCACGCTTGACCAAAAACGGAATCGTGTGAAGTGTTGCAAGGATGGTTTGCAGCTGTTCCAGAAGAATCCGGAGGACTTTAAGCGTCGTTTCGTCACTGTGGATGAAACATGGATACATTACTATACTCCTGAGACCAAACAACAATCTAAACAAGGGGGAATCTGCACCAAAAAAGGCGAAGACCGTTCCTTCGGCCGGAAAGGTTATGGCGACTGTCTGTTGGGATTCGCAAGGGATAATCCTCATCGACTATCTGGAAAAGGGTAAAACTATTACAGGTGAATATTATTCATCGTTATTGGACCGTTTGAAAACCGAGCTGCAAGAAAAACGCCGCGATTGGCCCGCAAGAAAGTCCTTTTCCATCACGACAACGCACCAGCACACACCTCAGCAGTTGTGGTCACAAAATTAATGGAAATAGGATTCCAACTCGTTTCACATCCCCCCTATTCTCCAGACTTGGCTCCCTCGGACTACTATTTGTTCCCCAATTTGAAGAAATGGCTGGCGGGACAAAGATTTTATTCAAACGAGGAGGTGATTACAGACATTAATGGATATTTTGCAGACTTGGACAAATCCTATTATTCGGAAGGGATCAACAAACTAGAACCTCGTTGGACGAAGTGTATAAGCCTAAAAGGAGACTATGTCGAAAAATAAAAAAGGTTTACCCCAAACACATAAGTAGTTTTTATTTTTGCACGGACTTTTCAAACCAGCCTCGTATGGACGGTGTAATCGAAAGTGAAAAAAAAAACAAATTTTACCAGGTCATCGAGTGAGATGTCAAATGAAAGTTGTAAAAACACGAGGTTAAAAATATATATGATGTAATATTTGCGCATGCTTTTCTTTGTATAAATTGCCAAAAATCGACGTCCCCCCCGCCTTATGTCGAAAAGTAATAATGAATTTCATTTCATCTCATCACTGATCATTGTATATCTCTGTATTTTTTTTTTTTTTTGTTATTTTAAAGGCTATCTTAATACGGAACACTAATTGCGCAAGTCCAACTTGCACTTGACCAGTTTTTTTTAGTTTTGAAGTTGGGAAAATTAAGCGTTGAATATATTTTTAGGTGTTTATTTTAAATGTCCCCTTGTTAGCGATGAAGTTTTGTCCAAAGAAGAATGGAAAGTTAAAATTAAAGATTTTCTATATGCCGCATTGGAAGATGAAAGGGGCATAACTGCCTGTTTAATTTTATGTTCATGTAACTATAATAGAACAAAGGTACGTCATATATACATCTCTCTTCATCTCATTAGGTTTTATGCACTATTTTTTTTTAAAGCTTTTACATATTTTTTTATTGCTTATCAAATACATATTTTTCAGAATTAAAGTTCCACTTGATTTTAGGTACAAGAATGTGCAAATATCCTTTGCAGATATATAGATAACATAATTGGGAACCCTAGTGAAATGAAGTTTCACAAAATTAGGTGTTCAAATCCAACTTTTGCGGATAAAGTTGCGCCGTTACTGGGCGCTATTGAATTTTTATATGCGGCCGGATTCCGGCAACAAAAATTAGAACATAATGGCGCCGAGGAAGACTTTTGGGTATGGTCAGAAGAGGAGTGTGGTGGAATAGAGACATTAGAGGTAAATGTAAATGAAAATTTCTCTGTATTAAGAATTTGTCAGCACCACTTCTTCTTAAAGTCCTTCTCCTATTTGGACTATCCTCGCAGCCGCTCGGAACAATTCGATGCTGCCGCGACCAACTAATCTGGCAAGTTTTTCAACCATGAATGCTTACATCGGCCAACGCTTCATTTCCCCTTTATCTCCCCTTACATTATTACTCCTAGCAGAGCATATTTAGATCCTCTCATTACGTGGCCAAATTACTCAAGTTTCTGCGTTTTTATCAGGTTGACTATCTTGTATTCTTTGTTCATTTTTGCAAGAACTTCATGGTTTGTCATTTTATCGGTGCAAGGTATGCGCCACATTTTACAGTATCACCAGATCTCAAAAGCTTGTAATTTGTCGAACTGGTTCTTTTTTAGTGTCTAAGCCTCCCCTGCATACAACACAGGAAAAGCGTGGCACGGAAGCATTCGCAATCTAAGCTCAATGCTATCACTTCGACAACATAACAGTTTGTTTAGGTACACAAACGCTGTTCTAGCAATTTCTATTCTTGTTCTTATTTCCAAAAGTTGATTTCCCATTTGTTCCATCCAGACGTCAAGGTATTTGTAGGTTTGAACACTTTCTATCACGGTGTTTGCAGTAGTTAAACTTTTTTATATTTATCTATATAATTTTGTGGGAATTTTGTTATTAACAACCCTTTAGTTTTATTAAGATTGTTCTTTATTCCGTATTCAATACAGCTATCATTTACTTTTTCCAGTAAGTTATTTTCTTGAAGTGCCATATCCGATACAGACATTGCCTGTGGCTGGTGCCTTTTTAAGTGTTTACACAGGCAACGGAGACCTACAGTTTAATTGCCGGTTTCGAAAGGCCAAAGTGAGAGGGATTTAGCAGACATGATACTACGGGTAGTTTCCCATTGCATTCCCGAGATAGGCAATCATCATGTTGTAATTTTTCTTAGTGTTCCGTACGGAACACTTATAAGATTACTTCGGTGTCTGTCTGTCTGTCCGTCTGTCACACCCGATTTTCTTCGAAACTATTCGTCATAGAAAGTTGAAATTTGGTAATAATATAAGAATTGATGGCCTTATCAAAGCCGTGTAGTTTTGAAAGTTAAATTTTGACTTAAGGGGTTAGTTTTGGGGGGAAATCGGAAGTAAGAAAAATTTTTGTTACTAGGTCATCGAGTGTGGTGTCAAATGAAAGCTTGTGAAAATACGAGTAAAAAATATATATATAATGTAGTACTTGGACTCACATTTCTTTGTATTATTTTTAAAAAGTCGCGAAAAATCACTGTCCCCCCACCTTATCTCGAAAAGAAAAACTTTTGAAAAAATTCTGAAATGCTCTCCACGGGGTGTAGATTGAACGAAAATTATCACGAGTACATTACCTTTAATAATTTATTTGGTATATAAAAAAAAAATAAAAGTTTCAAGGTCATCAGTTTTCAGTAAAGATTGGCAACAATACTTTGTTGAAAAGTCATTTAGGGTGTGTTTTGTGAAGTCACTGATCATTTTATACCACCGTAACAAAGTTTTTTTATTTTAAAAGCAATCAACGTACGGAACACTAATTGTACAAGTTCAGCTTGCACATGACCGGTTATTTATTATTTTTTTTATTATTTCCCGAGCCGAGATATGAACTCGAATCGCTGGAGTAGAATGACACCTTAGCACTACGTCAGGGCCGCTCCGTACTTTTTCCAATAGATGCTGTAATTCTGAAAGATTACTCGCTAGTAAGATTGTGTCATCTGCATATCGAACCTCATTTATTATCTCTCCATTTATGATAACACCGGCTTCCTTCTTGTCCGAGGCTTTATTAAAGATAACTTCATGGTATACTATCAGCACCACGATGCATATTAAAATGTATTTTGTACAGTGTCTGAAATAAGTTTAACTTATCCAAAAATATGTACTCTAAAAATATTACACATGAAAATAAATGGTGATTCATTAGTCTTAAGACTCATTTTAGGCGTTTGGGTAAATGCTGAATAATTGACAGATAGCAATGTTCTTTAGGCTGAAGGTGTAACGGTACCTCTACTCTGATTTGAGAATCTTCGTATTTTTTTTTACTTTATTTGCATAATAATTAGTACAAATCAAGTCTTAACCTACACATTATCTTTACATCTTGATATAAAAATATACAATTTATATAATTTATACAATTTAAAAATAAACACTGAATTTAACTTCCTCACACCAAAGAAGAACTTAACCTAATCACTAGTATTTTTTTTATAATAGGTGACTAAATGGTAACTAAAATATTACAATAATTTTATTAATGAAGAAGCAGTTATTTTACAGGCTACACTTCAAGACGGTTTTTTTTTAAAATAATATCACAAATTAACGACACCTAGGTGCCAGGGCACCTGTATGTGTCTAGGTAGTTTAACTAATAACTTTCTTTCTGGATCAGGTTTTTTTCCTTCTTTTTGTGACAGACAATAACACCGATACGAATACAATAACAGATACAATACATGGTTCATGTGTAAAGGCCCCCACAGACGTTCTTTTTTTGCAGTTTTACCCGCACGGGTAAAACTGCACGGGTAAACACGAACAACGTTCACATCCACACACTAGGCGTTGTTTCGTTCAGTTTTTCTGAAATCGTAGCGTCATTATCATCATTTGATCTATGATGGATCCTACGACAACATTAGCAGTGGCAGCCGCAGTGGCTATAAAATTAAAATTTTTAAAAAGAAAACGTTCAAAATGGACTAAAGAATGGTTACGTAAGCGAAGACAATTTTCACACGTAAATCTTTTAAGTGAATTACGACTAGAACCAGGAGATTGGTTTAATTATCTGCAAACGGACGAAGGAATGTATTTAGAGCTGCTCACTTCAGTAACACCATTAATACAAAAGCAAGATACGTATATGAGACAAAGTATTTCATCACATGAGCGTCTTACCGCCACACTAAGATTTCTTGCTACTGGAAGGAGTTACAAAGACCTAAAATTTTCAACTGTTATATCACCTCAAGCTCTTGGGCAGATTATACCAGAAACGTGCAGTGCCATATACTCTGTTTTAAAACACAATTACTTAAAGGTAAGAACAAATTATTTATTCTCTTCAACGGGCGACAAAACTAAAAATACATTACTAAAAGAAATATAATGAAGGATAGGACATTTATTTACAAATTAGTAATATCGGGTGAAAAAGTTTCCAAAAAGGATTTCGCATTTCCATGTGTTTGTTGAGAAAAAAGTATTTGATTAGATGTATTTCCGTAGTCTCTTCCGTAATCTAAATCAACATGGGAGCTTGTACCATCAGATTGCTGATTCTGATAATAGTGGGCTGAGTTAATATAAGGATTTGTAGCAAGCTGTTGTTGATTTACTCCATTTTTTGTTAAAGACATTTTTGTATTTCTCGTAATGTTTCCCAATGCAGCTTCAAAGAGAATATCAGAAATAAATTTTTCCGCCATTAAAGCAGCATCACGGGGTAACTCTCTTAATTTGTTGGCAACATTTTTTCCTATCACGTCAAAGTTGTCTTCTTTAATATTCATATCCAGCTTTGCACTCACTTTCTCCAAAACTTCGTCGGCTCTGTCCTTTATGTAACGCTTTCTTGTGCTACTAAAGGAAGAGCGTACTGAAGGAGTATTGGAACATGCTGATAGCGACCGATCTGTGCATACATTATTTTCAAAAGATGCCGGGGATTGTATGGGGGTATAGTTAGTTTCATCCTGAAAAAAAAAACAATTAATTATATTAAAATAAATTATACAATAATTAATTATGAATGTTAAAAATAATTTATATTGATAATGATTTTTTATTATAGTTTCCTAGGACCGAAGAGGAATGGAAAATCATAGCCCAAACATTTGAAAAAAAGTGGATTTTTCCTCATTGTTTAGGTGCTGTAGATGGCAAACACATAAATATAGTGCCACCTCCAAATAGCGGTTCTTTTTTTTCTTTTATTGGAATTACAAAGGCGGAAATAGTATTGTATTAATAGCAATCGCTAAGCGAATTATGAATTCATCATGTGCGATTGTGGCACAAACGGAAGAGTATCTGATGATGGTGTAATGGAAAACACTTTATTTTATGATAAACTTATAAATGGTACTCTTCAATTACCATCCAGTTGTAAAACAGATAACAGTAATGAATCACTGCCCTATGTATTTATTGGAGATGAAGCTTTCGCGTTGAGAGACAATTTTTTAAAACCATTCAGCCAAAAAGAATTGAACAGAGAAAGAAGAATATTTAACTACAGATTATCCAGAGCGCGCCGGAAAATGTATTTGGAATAATGGTTGCAAGATTCAGGATCTTTCATTCTACAATTAATTTAAAATTAGAAAATATTGATAAAATCGTTATGACATGTTGCATTCTTCATAACTTTCTAATTAAGAAGCGCCAGGAAAATTATGCACCTTCAACTTGTTTTTATTCAGAAGATTACAACACAGGGCACATAGAAAATGGTTTAAGTGCAGAACAAGCAACTATTAATTTACTGCGTGGACACAACAGACATGCATCTGAAGAAGCAAAAAGAGTTTGTAATTTATTTATGAGTTATTTTCATAATGAGGGATCAGTACCCTGGCAAGAAAACTTTGTTTAATACTTTGTTGTATTAGATTTTAATACTTTGTTATATTAGGATTTATTATTATTACTAAATATAAGTACATATAAATAAAAGATATATGTTTTATTTACTTGATTGCTATTTGTCTCTTCATCAATATTAGTTACTGTTTCTCTCGGTGTTTCCTGGTCTGTAAGGAATAATAAATATTCGTAGTACCACAAATGGGGCTGCTACACCTCATCAGTCCCCAAACCAGATTTTTTAGATTGCATGACTTTTTTTAATTCCTTCCGGAAGCAACCATGTAGAGAGTCAATTTTCTTTTTAACAGATTCTTTCATTGCGGAATTATCTACTTCTTTTAATTTTATTATCATGTCTTCGTAGGCTTTATTTTTTTTCTCTCTATCAGAATACTCTGTAGATTGAACTTTCCAAAGGCACGGATGGCTTCTATATAGTTCTATGAACTCAATTATAAATTCTTTGTTATAATTCCTTAGGTCTGTCATTATGAAAAAAACAAAATTTCTCTTAGCCACAAAACACAAAATTCTCCAAACTAAAATCACTGGCGATTAATCAGAGAACAGAGCCGACACTGACAAAAAACCCGTCCTTTTTAACTGCGTCGTCACACACACGAGCCGACTTGAACGAACATGTTAGAAAACGGATGGGTATAATCAAGCTGCAGCAAATATTTTTGAACGCCGGCAAGAAGGACGGTTTTTGGACACACACTGACCATTTATCCGTGCAGTTTTAGCTGTGCGGGTAAAACTGCAAAAAAAGAACGACGTCTGTGGGGGCCTTAACGGCTGTCAACCAAACAAAGACTCAAAAATTCGAAAGTTATCAAATATATATGCTTTACATAATTCACGAAATTTTTTGCTGTTTTTCTCCAGCCTCATCGAATTCGGCAGAAGGTTGTAGCTTCTCACACCTAAATAACTGATACATTTTAGATTTATGTTGTTGTTATTCCTGGGCAGAATTAAGTTTTTATTTTCTCTAGAACGTGTTTTGTGAGTATGATTAACAAATTTATTCCGTTCTTGACGAATATGTAGAAAGATGCAAACTGTTGTGAGATACATTGTTCTAATAGTGCATTGCAATATTTGATTATTCACATTGGAAATGTCATACAAGCTGGATTTACGAAAGTGCATTGCTTCCTTGTTTGGACAAACGTCCAGGAAGCAAATTCTCGAAGTGTTTGAAGATAAGCCAATATCTCGCGCTACCATATTTCGTGTTTTGCGTGATTGCCGTGTAGGCAAAGAACCAGAAAATAGAAAAATATTCGGTCGGCCACCTATTCTTAGCAGAAGAAGAATGAAAAATATTCCGTCAAGCGTAAAAGACAAAATTGGGCAGTCGCAAAGAAGATTGTCGAGAAAAATACAGTATTTCGCAATCAACTGTGCATTGAATTCTGAAGACAAATAATGTGCAAGTTCGAAAAACGTAAAAAGGAACCGAAATACACCGCAAGACAGCTCTAAAAAATACCAAAATGTTGCCGTGCACTTCGTGTTGAAGCATTTCACACATGGGAAATTCATCATTATAGATGATGAAAAAAATACTTTATTCACATTTTTGAACAGTTCTCTCAGTGGAAATCTTCTACACTAACGATTATAGAGCAGCACCAGACGACATCAAATTTGAACCAAAAGTGTCGATGTGGATTACCATTTCATCGAAAAGTAAATATTTCAGCTCAATATTTCCAACCAAGCAGTGCTATTGCAGTCAATTCCGATGTGTATATCAACAAGAATGGCTTTTAAAAGTCAAAAAATCGAATTACAATCCACCAAATGTTCCATAGACACGACCAATTGAAAGATTTTGGGAAATACTTTCACGTAAAGTTTATGAAAATGGTTGGGAAGCACAGAACAATCGGCACTTGATTGGCAGAATAAAGTAGAAGAAGAAATCGACGTTTCGGTCGTCCAAACGCCTGATGGATGGAGTTCTAAGCAAGCTACGTAAAATCGAAGATAATAGTCAATTCGCTGCAATGTAAACGTGCTGTTTGATAGATTTTGAATAAATTTATACGACATAGACAACTGCATTTGAAATATTTTTCCTGGTTTATACACGCGCCTGAAATTAGTATCAAGACTAATGAATCACCCCTTATATAAAATTAAATTATTCTGTTTATTGTCTCAGTAAATATGATGAATTTGAAAATTTGAAATATAGAAAAGTTTATTTTTAGCTCTTTTATCACACGCGTAAACGCAAAAATTTAGTGGAAAACTTAATTACAATTTTACGTTGTTTACTACAATACCTGTTAAAAAAAATGCTCAAACTTAGAGAACACTCTGTTTAATTTGTGGCCGCCGTTCCAAGTCTGTTTTTTTTTTTTTAGTTTTTAAGAGACGCATTAAAATCCGAAAATAGGGTTGAACTAGAGCTAGACAGGAATATGCAAATTCTTTCGCCAGCGCAAGCAGCAGTAAAAATTGAATTACCTCAAGAGTTTTATTCCTTAACGCCCGACGAAATTAAGAGAGGACAACAATCAAGGTAATAAATGTTTTTTTTATTAATAAAATATTAATTAAAAATAACGCAGACTCCAAATGGTATGAAGGTAAATGAATGAATATATATATATATATATATATATATATATATATATATATATATATATATATATATATATATATTATATATATATATATATATATATATATATATATATATATATATATATATATATTTATATATATATATATATATATATATATATATATATATATATATATATATTTATATATATATATTATATATATATTTATATATATATATATATATATATATATATATATATATATATATATATATATAAACACATGGGCTGAAAAGTCCCGGGCCTAACACATAGATGGCGCTAGTTTTATTGCAGTCACCTTTTTTTCAGTTAATACTAACCTTCAAAAGACAGCTGTTAAAATTTCATGATATTCTATTCATTAGTTTGTGAGTTATTGTGCTAAGAGTGACGCTACTTTTGTTATTTTCAAAACAATGGATCAAAAACAATTTCGTGTTTTAATTTTACACTGCTTCTTGATGGGAAAAAATACCGTTCAAGCGAAGCAATCGCTTGAAAAGTGTTATGGGGACTCCGCTCCATCAGAAACAACAATAAAACGTTGGTTTGCTGACTTCAAACGTGGTCGTAGAGACACCGATGATGCAGAACGCAGTGGACGTCCAAATGAGGCGGTAACACCAGAAAACATCAAAAAAAATCCATAAAATCGTTTTGAATGATCGAAAAGTGAAGTTGCGTGAGTTAGCTGACATCGTAAAGATATCAAAAGAACGTGTTGGCTTTATATTGCATGAGCATTTGACTATGAGAAAGCTCTGTTCAAAGTGGGTGCCGCGTTTGCTCATTGTTGATCAAAAACAAGAACGTGTTGATGATTCTGAGCAGTGTTTGGCCATGTTTTAAACGTAACAAACCGGAATTTTTGCGTCGATATGTGACAATGGATGAAACATGGATCCATCACTTCACTCCGGAATCAAAACGATCGTCATCTGAGTGGACAGCAACTGGTGAACCTCGTCCAAAGCGCCCGAAAGCACAACAATCGGCTGGAAAGGCTATGGCCTCGGTATTTTGGGATGTGCGTGGTGTAATATTCATCGACTATCTTGAGAAAGGAAATACCATCAACAGTGAATATTATATAGCGTTATTGGAGCGTTTGAAGGCCGAAATTGCAAAGAAACGACCGCATATGGCAAAGAAAAAAATTTTGTTTCATCTAGACAACGCACCGTGTCACAAGTCAATCAAAACAATGGCAAAACTACATGAATTGAACTTCGAATTGCTCCCACATCCACCGTATTCGCCAGATTTGGCTCCCAGCGACTACTGGCTGTTCGCAAACCTGAAAAAAAAAATGCTCGCCGGTAAGAAATTTCGCACGAATGAAGAGGTTATCGCTGAAACTGAGGCCTATTTTGAGGCAAAAGATAAATCGTTCTACAAAAGTGGTATTGAAATGTTAGAGCGGCGCTGGAATAATTGCGTTGCTCTTGATGGAGATTACGTTGATGAATAAAGCTAATTTTGAACCAAAAAAAAAACCGTGTTTTCTTTGTTAGGCCCGGTACTTTTCAGCCCATGTATATGTACGGAAAATCGAAAATAAAACGGTCTCATTCTTAACTTTAATGTCTTAAAAATGAGGTATTTTTAACCGCACTCGTTTTGCGTTATTTCTGTTTTTGGCTGCAATGTCTCCCCAACGTTTGATAAGCAAAACGTCCTCGGCGCACAGTGGGGAAAAAAAAAAAATACGAAAAATCGTGTTTCAAAATTGTCTAGAGCCTTCAATTTTGGTTCGATTTGGACGATTTTTTTTTTAATTGAAGCTTATTAAATTCCGAACAAAGTTGTCGGAGCCGATTTTTCAATTAAAACTTTTGTTTCAAAATGGCGGACGTTGGTTTCTGATTATATAGCGACTGAGACACAGAAAACGCTTACAGTTTCAAACCAAGTTGTGCTAAAATACGTGTATGTATGTTTTTTTATGTCGCAGATAATATATCTAATATCACAGTTACAAGATTAATAATAATGAACCCAAAATGGCAAAAAAGTAAAATATATGTTAATTAGATATATACCTTGACACAAAAATTTCAAGATAAAATTTTTGGGAATATATAATCTTGTGACTATAAAGTACAAGAACAGTAATCTGCTTGAGTATAGATATAACCGATCGTAGAAATTACACGCGCACGAACTGGACAAATGCTGTTGTTGCCTCCATAGCCGTAATGCGTTAAGTTGAGCTCGCACTTGCCAACATAACACGCGCTCACATGCATAGAGAATCTCTTTTTCCGTAAGTTCAGATAAATAATGCTATACACTCAACAATTTTTCCCTGCTCTAGTTGGATGCTAACTATTACTGGGCACTCCAGTCTCATTTGTGCCACGAATATCAACCGGTTTTAACTACGCTGAATATGTTGACATTACAACAGAGCAGAGTTGTCTCTGATCTGACCCTTGTTTACAACATCTCACAATAACATCATATATTGTCCTGAGCTCATGGAGCTAACAAAACTTAATATTCCACCGCGACCGCTAAGACAATGTCCTTTACTTCACGTATCTCAACATAGGACATTGTATGGCAGTAATTCTACCGGTAATCGACTATGCATTTACGCCAACCTATTTTCTAATTCTGTAAACTATTTTCAAACGTCTCCTGCGGCATTCAAAACATCTTTTCTACGTTGTTCTCTTCTAGACACTGTCTACTAACACATTGTATATTTTATAGACATATTTATTTTCTTATTTTTCTAGTCTATTCCTATAATTCAGTAGTTCTGTATATGTACTAAAGGGTTTTCTCGTTAATAAAGATTATTATTACTCTTACAAAATACACGCAGAGAAATGCTAAAATAGGGACAGTTAAATATTTTGCTGCATTAGCCACTGTTTAGCAACAGCAGCCACTTTTTTGCTACAACAGCAAACAATGTGGCTAGTGCAGCAAAATATTTAGCTGTCCCTATTTTAACAAAACGTTTTAGCTGTTGTAGCCATTTTCTAGCTGTGTGAGCTGTCCTTTTCTGCGTGTATCGCTGTTTTTTGTATCTGCTAGAAAATTGTCTACAATACTTAAAATTTACAGCAGCAATATTCTAGCAATAACTGCATGAAAATTTAAATCCCGCAACTAAACTTGAATGATCTGACTGCCACAGTCTAAATGCCACAGAGAAACTTTCTTGCTCGATTCAATTTTGGCATCCGCCATACTTGATTTGTTATTTTAAGTCAATTGTTGAAACGTATTTATAATTAACAACCTTAAAGAAATTATTTATGCAAATGTTATGGATATAAAATAATAATGGTACGTTTATTCATATTTATAATACTTTTATTGTTCATGGCAGCCATTTTGGGTTCATTATTATTAATCTTGTAACTGTGATATTAGATATATTATCTGCGACATAAAAAAACATACATACACGCATTTTAGCACAACTTGGTTTGAAACTGTAAGCGTTTTCTGTGTCTCAGTCGCTATATAATCAGAAACCGCCATTTTGAAACAAAAGTTTAATTGCAAAATCGGCTCCGACGACTTTGTTCGGAATTTAATAAGCTTCAATTTAAAAAAAAAAATCGTCCAAATCGAACCAAAATTGAAGGCTCTAGACAATTTTGAAACACGATTTTTCGTTTTTCCCCACTGTGCGGCGGCTGCATTTTCTTGTTGTTTTACATAAGTTAACGCCTTTTCTCGGACCTCTAGTCCTTTTGAATGTAACATTTTTACTGGAATATTGTTAGTAGCTTCTACTTCGTTATCATCATCGTCATCACTGTCTATTTTATTAGCATTTTTGCATACACTTTTAATTAATTCTTGGTCAGTCATTTCATCTTCTACACTATCACTGTTTAACCATTCACTGTACATCGGTTTCCGTAACACTTTCACATCCTGACATTCTTGTAATAATTTGATGTAAACTTTCATTATCTTCTGTTTCTGCTTGTGAGTAATGTCTCTCCTCTTGTGGAATCAATTTTGACCAAGATTTTTCCAGAGTACTACTCTTTACTTGATTCCAGGCTGAAGCTAGCCAATATATAACATTTTACAAATTTATCTTTTTTAGACAATCAGTAAGATTGCCATCTTCCTCTACTTCTTCTAAAAGATGCTCCAATAACAGACGCCTGTAATTGCATTTTAAATTTTCCAGTACACCCTGATCCATAGGCTGAATGAGAGAAGTTACAGCAGGAGGAGAGGATCTCCATGTTCTTTTAAAAAAAGTTTCACTTTGGCAACAAAATCTCCAAAAAACCAGTCTCTAAATAAATTCGCGTTTATCCAGGCATTGTTTTGATTTTTATACAAAACAGGAAAAGCGCGATAAATATTCTTAAAGGTTCGTGGATTTGCTGACTTACCATTACATAACAATGGTAGTTTGTGTCCTTCAGAAGCATTACTGCATGCAAGGACAGTAATACGTTTTCTGCTATGTTTGTAATCAGGTGCACCAGCTTCTGTTTTTGAAGCTAAGGTATTTGACGGCAACATTTTGCAGTTCAAGCCTGTTTCATCACAATTATAGATTTGGTCTGGTTGTAAACCATGTTCTTTCATAAGCTGCTCAAAATTCTCTACAAATTTTTTTGCAGCAGATACATCAGCCGACAATCTTTCTCCACAAATTTTCAGTTGACATACACCATGTCTTTTTTTCCACCTGTCTTGCCATCTCTCACTTGCAGAAAAATTTACAAGTGCTTCAATAACCGGCAACTCTTCGCTTAAACTCACTGCCTTATGTTTTAAAATTGTTCCTGAAATTAGTATTCCACGTTCTCGATTCTGTGTAAACCATAAAAATAAAAAAATCATTCACTTTTTGGTATTCACCGCTTTTCATACTTTTTCATGCCTGTGTGGGCGATGACAAAACACTACACCATTTTTGACGATTTTTTCTCCACTCTGAAACAGTACTCACGGCTATACCTAAATCCTTCGCTATATTTTTAAGAAGTTCACCATTATCTAAACGTTGAATTGCTTCAAGTTTCTCTTTTAAGATAATAACAACACGTTTACGCTTATTATTATGACGCTTCATTTTGTAAAATATCTATTAAAACGAAACTATTATCTCTGCGATAATAATAGACGTAATGAGTAACTTATAACACTCATCGACTAACCAAAACGTAGGCAGCGATGAAATTCTAGACGTCGGAGAGTCCCCGACTCGTTAAGGAAACCACTCATCATCTGTTTCGAATAATGGGGATTTTTTCGTTTAATGGGAATACAGTTTGCTTTTTAACTGTTTCGGATAAGCCGGATTTCAGGTAATCGCGATTCGGATAATTGGGATTGTACTATATATATATATATATATATATATATATATATATATATATATATATATATATATATATATATACAGTCCCTGGCCAAATTATTAGACGCACTGCAAGATTTCATGTAAAATATTAATTACCGAGTGATATTGTACCGTTTTATTATTTTAAATTGATTTGTTTTTTATTTTTATATTATCCAATCAATTACCTATTTATTTGACATAAATAAAAC
Source organism: Pachyrhynchus sulphureomaculatus (assembly GCA_019049505.1). NCBI lineage: Eukaryota > Metazoa > Arthropoda > Insecta > Coleoptera > Curculionidae > Pachyrhynchus > Pachyrhynchus sulphureomaculatus. Next base: position 253,090,343 of record CM032446.1, on the reverse strand, counting down.
AGCATTAATTTAGAAAAGCATAAGTATATTAAGTTTTAAAGAAAAGTGAAATTAATGTTAGTAAAAGTCAATATTTAGTTGAGCCACCTTTAGCCGCTATCAAAGCTTTAATTCTGCGCGGCATGCTATCAATGCAAGATTGTACTGTCTCCTGCATTTGAAGATGATGATTCCACACATGAATTATCTTTTCTAGGAGCTGGGTTTTGTTGGTAATCACATCTTTAGCCACTTCTCTTTTCATCAGCTCCCACACATTTTCAATGGGGTTCATATCAGGACCAATCCAACAGAGGGATATTTTTTTCTGCCAAAAAAGCTTTAACAGGCCGAGCACTGTGGCAGGGAGCTCCATCTTGCATGAAAGTGAATAGTTCCCCATTTGGAAACCATTCTCTGAGCTGCGGAATCAACCGATTTTGTAATACTTCTTTGTACTGTGATCTTGCCTCATTATTCCTTTGACGACGACGTACAGACGTCCAGTGCCCTTGCCGCTGATGACTGACCAAATCATCACTTTGGTGGGATGTTTAACCGTCGGGACGACACAATCAGGATGAAACTTTTCTCCATGACGACGACGCACATACTGAGCTTTATTCTGCAAGATTTCGAATGTGCTTTCGTCACTGAAGCAGACCTGTCAAAAATAGGAAAAATATATAAACTTCCATGTTTATTTGCTTTATTTAACTGAAAATGATAATATGATAATGATGTATCAATTATTGATTAAATTGCTGTATCTTACCGATCTCCAGAAGTCCACATCTTTGTCTTGCCATTGTTTGGCCCACTTCAGGCGCTTTGCTTTCATTGCACCTGTTAACTTGGGCTTCCTGGCGGGGCGACAGGCCTTAAAATCTAATTATTCTTTCAATTTCTTCGAACAGTGCGCTCAGAAGCATTTACGCTAGCATCCTGGAGTTGTGATTTTATTACTTTTGTGGTAGCAAATCTGTTTTCTACTCAAATTTTCTTCAAACATCTCTCTGACCGTGGAGTGAAAATTGGTTTTCTACCGCATCTTTTCTTTCTTTTCGGGCTTAATTCCTTCCCTGACTCAATTTTCTTTTTTATGCGTCGTACACTAGCTTCAGAAACCTCCAGTCTTCGTGATATTTCTCGGTTTGTAAATGTTTTCGCAATCACAAGGGCCTTCACTTCAGCTTTTTTACGTGGAGAAAGATCGCCTTTTCTACCCATAATGAAAATAGTCCAATTACTTTTTTAAAACACTGCATACAAAATAAACTAATAACTGAGTAGTATAAAACTGTTAAACAAACAATCACAGTCCATAAAGCCACAGAAACACGTCCGTACCTGACTCGATTCCGATCGCGACTGATACAGGTTTGTACTTATTTACGTTCATGTATCACTTTGTCAACACAGTGTTGCCATATGTTAAAAATAAATACAAATATGTAGTCTACAACAATTCTTTTAAATAAAAATCAATAATATTGTAGTTTAAATATACCATTATTGCATAAAAACTCTTAAGAAACATAAAATTACTAAAAAAAATACAGTGCGTCTAATAATTTGGCCAGGGACTGTATATATATATATATATATATATATATATATATATATATATATATATATATATATATATATATATATATATATATATATATATATATATACAGTGGCGAACAAAAAATGGAAACATTTAAATTTCCATCTCTAGCCTTAACATTTAAACGATTTACAATTACACTATTTATTTATTAATCGTGTGCATTCTCACAAACATTTTGAAGACTGAAACAGTTATTGTTTATTAAAAATGTGCTTAGGTTTTAACGAAACAAAATTATGCACAAGCAAAAGTATTGGAAACATTTTTGTTATAAAATATCCTTTAGTTTAGGAACTTACTTTAAAGTAGTCATATGTGAAGAGTAAATCAAGCAATGAAGATTTAAAATTAAACTGCCAATTCAGAAAATTGAAGTTGAATTGTTTTTCAGGTCTGAAATCGCTGAGAAGCAGTTACAATTGAGAACGAAAGCTATGAAAGAGAAGGACGAGTTACGTGAAATTAGAAAGTACAAATTTTCTTTAATTCGGATAAGATTTCCAGATGGTATTTATTTGCAGGTGAGTTGCAATGGTATAAATTTATTATAATAAACTTCGTCCAGAATCTCCGAAATTTAATCTGCTGGGGCAGGTATTTTTTTCGAAACTGCGGATGTGCCAAAGAGTTTCTCTTTGGGAGGGTACACCAGTTTTACAAATAGAGGTTTTTGCGATTTTAATGGCATCTACAATCGAAGTGGTTACGTGTCGCAAGCTAGTACATCTGTTCCGTCACTCAAGCGACCCTTGAGGCAATTGTTAAGCCCTGGATAAAGTCACCAGTAATCTGAGAGATGCCCTGAATAAGTTGTCTAGGAGGAAACAAGCTGATGTGGATCCCCAAATATTGGGAAATGCGGTGCTATGAGACGGCGGGCGAACTAGCTAGACACGGGGCTATGACTCTTTTCTGTAAACTTGAACCTGCTTTAGATATATCTAAACAACAGGTGAGACTTATAGAAAGAAGGCATTTAACACTGTTAGGTTCAGAGTATGACCCGCTATATCCGGTTTGTCTGGAGGATGAGACGCCGTACCCTTTTATTTGCGCCTGTGATGGGCTGGGTACACTCAGACTTGGAGACTTTGTATCGGTAATACTCCGAGAGCAGAAAGTGGGCACCCTGCCGTGGAATAATATCCTGACCTTTATGATTAGGTTGGAGAGAATCTGCGAAGATTATGGTGGTTACAGTGGTTGGGGGAAATTTTGGAGGTTGGCATAAGGGATTTTTCTGATCTGTTGACTAGGGGCTGAACCTCTCTACATTTGCTACTACCACTATTACTAAAATATCTGGAAAACGTAGCCCAATAATGTACATCTGACGCATGAAAATTAGATTATTTATTTATATATATATATATATATATATATATATATATATATATATATATATATATATATATATATATATATATATATATATATATAATATATATATATATATATATATAATATATATATATATATATATATATATATATATATATATATATATATATATATATATATATATATATAAAGGGTGATTCATCTAGAGGTACTTTTTTTTAAATAAAAAAAAATTAATAAAAACAATTTTATTTTATAATCTTTATTATCATATAAAAGAACCATTCTTTACAATTATTTCTTAAAGATAATTTCTTTCAAATATTGTCCGCGACTACGGTTAACAACGTCCATTCTGAAGTTCCAATTTTCAATGACGCGTGTGAGTATTTCGAGTGGTATTTGGCCAATGACTCGAGTAATATTGGCCTCCAGTGCCTCAATTGTAGCTGGCTTATCCATGTAGACTTTGGACTTTACATAGCCTCAAAGGAAAAAGTCAAGAGGTGTGATGTCACATGATCTAGCCGGCCAATTCACTGGTCCAAAGCGTGAAATGATCTGTTCGCCGAATTGCTCTCGCAGTAAAGCCATGGTTTCACGGGCTGTATGGCAAGTGGCGCCATCTTGTTGGAAATTTCGTCGAGACCACGGGCTTCAATTTCTGGCATCAAATAGTCTGTTATCATGGCGCGATAACGGTCACCATTCACAGTAACATTCCGGCCGGCCTCTGTTTTGAAGAAATATGGACCGATTATTCCACCGGCCCATAAACCACACCAAACAGTTGTTTTTTCTGGATATAATGGCAGCTCTTGAACCTCTTCAGGTTGTTCATCACCCCAAATACGGACATTTTGTTTATTCACGAAGCCATTAAGCCAAAAATGGGCCTCATCGGTGAACAAAATTTTTCTCGAAAACGGAAACGATTCGGAAGGTCGGTCGGCTTCGGTTGTTGCACTAGTTGAATTTTGTATGCTTTTAAAGAAAGATCCTTACGTAAAATACGCCAAGTTGTTGAATATGACAGGCCAAGCTGTTGAGAACGGCGACGAATCGACACTTCACGGTCTTCGCGTACACTCTCCGCTACCGCCCCTATATTTTCTTCACTACGTGCTGGATGTGGTCTATTCGGTCGAGCATTATCCAATAATGAAAATTGGGTGTCAAACTTATTGATGGTAGAGCGAATTGTGCGTTCGGTAGGCCGATTATGTGGACCATAAGTTGCTCTAAGCGCCCGATACACATTCCTCGTAGAACGCCCATTTTCGTAATAAAGTTGAACAATTTGTAGACGCTGTGCCGGGCTAAGTCTTTCCATTATGAATTGTCAAACACTACTGAACAGGAATGCCACTTCAGTTGACACGACGCATGCGCAATCTGCAATTAAATCCCCATCACAAAAAGTACCTCTAAATGAATCACCCTATATATATATATATATATATATATATATATATATATATATATATATATATATATATATGTATGTATATATATATATAACACATGGGCTGAAAAGTCCCGGGCCTAACAAAGAAAACACGGTTTTTTTTGGTTCAAAATTAGCTTTATTCATCAACGTAATCTCCATCAAGAGCAACGCAATCATTCCAGCGCCGCTCTAACATTTCAATACCACTTTTGTAGAACGATTTATCTTTTGCCTCAAAATAGGCCTCAGTTTCAGCGATAACCTCTTCATTCGTGCGAAATTTCTTACCGGCGAGCATTTTTTTCAGGTCTGCAAACAGCCAGTAGTCGCTGGGAGCCAAATCTGGCGAATACGGTGGATGTGGGAGCAATTCGAAGTTCAATTCATGTAGTTTTGCCATTGTTTTGATTGACTTGTGACACGGTGCGTTGTCTTGATGAAACAAAATTTTTTTCTTTGCCATATGCGGTCGTTTCTTTGCAATTTCGGCCTTCAAACGCTCCAATAACGCTATATAATATTCACTGTTGATGGTATTTCCTTTCTCAAGATAGTCGATGAATATTACACCACGCACGTCCCAAAATACCGAGGCCATAACCTTTCCAGCCGATTGTTGTGCTTTGGGCGCTTTGGACGAGGTTCACCAGTTGCTGTCCACTCAGATGACGATCGTTTTGATTCCAGAGTGAAGTGATGGATCCATGTTTCATCCATTGTCACATATCAACGCAAAAATTCCGGTTTGTTACGTTTAACCAAACACTGCTCAGAATCATCAACACGTTCTTGTTTTTGATCAACAGTGAGCAAACGCGGCACCCACTTTGAACAGAGCTTTCTCATAGTCAAATGCTCATGCAATATAAAGCCAACACGTTCTTTTGATATCTTTACGATGTCAGCTAACTCACGCAACTTCACTTTTCGATCATTCAAAACGATTTTATGGATTTTTTTGATGTTTTCTGGTGTTACCGCCTCATTTGGACGTCCACTGCGTTCTGCATCATCGGTGTCTCTACGACCACGTTTGAAGTCAGCAAACCAACGTTTTATTGTTGTTTCTGATGGAGCGGAGTCCCCATAACACTTTTCAAGCCATTGCTTCGCTTGAACGGTATTTTTTCCCATCAAGAAGCAGTGTAAAATTAAAACACGAAATTGTTTTTGATCCATTGTTTTGAAAATAACAAAAGTAGCGTCACTCTTAGCACAATAACTCACAAACTAATGAATAGAATATCATGAAATTTTAACAGCTGTCTTTTGAAGGTCAGTATTAACTGAAAAAAAGGTGACTGCAATAAAACTAGCGCCATCTATGTGTTAGGCCCGGGACTTTTCAGCCCATGTGTTATATATATATATATATATATATATATATATATATATATATATATATATATGAGAGAGAGAGAGAGGGGGGAGGGAGAGAGAGTGGGAGAGGGAGGGAGAGACATAAAATTAAGGTATATTATCCCCCATATAACTTGTTTTCAGGGCACTTTTTCAGTCTATGAAAAACTCTCCGATATAATAGACTTTATCAAAGAGAACCTAGAACATGACGGTCTACCGTTCATCTTAAACTCGCCAACAGGCCATAAATTCGAAGAAAAGGATAACGACCTGTCATTGGCTGAACTTCGACTCGTTCCAGCAACCATCCTCATATTCCAGTGGGACCCTTTGGTGGATGAAGAGATTAAGGCTTCAGGTAATAATACTTACCTTAAAACGGAAGTAATGCTTTTGATGCAGCAGCTTTAATAATTTTTTGGTAAAACAAATGTGATAAGCAGATTTTAAGAAATAAAGAATATTTTCAATAAAAATATAGCGAAGCAGAAGGTTTTTTTGGGGGTAATTTTACCCACTAATATGGTAATGTTAAGACTTATAAAGCCAAAATTACTAATTTTTTATATATAATTTTCTAAAAAAACGTGTTTGAAATCAAATCTAATTTTCTGATGTGACACTTGACTAACGAACCATATGGTTAACTGGGGATATATACTAAGGAACATTACGTTTCTTCCACAAGAAATGCAGGGTGTGTTTTTAAATTGGGACTTTTTTGCTGGGTTATAGTATTTACTCAGAAAGTATTTTCGTTAAATACAGCCTATATAGGGTTTTTAAAAAAGGTATTCACTTTAAAATTATAGTCAGTCGGTCATCGACTAAATTTTTAAAATTATAGGGACTGCAAATTGTTGATTTTTAGTGTCAAGAAATTGGTCCATTTTTCAATAATCGCGTACTTCGCGCCTAAAATGTGAATCAGGTGATGCAAACGGATTAATCACACGCCGTTAACAATATTGAAACATAAATGTATTGGAAATTATTGATTCACCAATGATGTCATTTGATATTTCCAGCCAGACTTCAAAGTTCCATTTCATTCAAGAGCGCTATGTATTTCGTCAGCTTTTCGGTTTAAGTGAGTCCTATCAACAACACGCTGTCGGCGATATAGGAGTTTCCAGTTGACTCGAATACCGGTAAATCTTGTAATGTAATAAAGGTGGCGTCTGGCCCAAAACGGCCCTTTGCACTGCGACCATCGTTGATCTATTGTGCCTCCCCTTGTCTTTCACGGGTTTAATACGTCAACAAACCGGACCAGCTCCTTGAATGAGAGTGTTAGCAAGTCCTGTTCACCCAGCGTATAGGCATGTAGTAGCCTGTATCTCCTATGTCCCAGTGCCACACAGTTAGTGATCCATTGACTCCTCTTCTTCACCGCAGAATCTGCAAGTGCTGGTATTTGAAATGCCCATTCTGTATAGGTGTTTATTACAGGTATAGTGACCCGTGAGTGCCCCCGACAGTGTGCTTAGGCTTTTCCTATCCAGTTTCAGAGCAAAGTCCGCCCTCTTAGCATCAAAGCTCAGAAACTTTTTGGAATGTTTGAGGCCATTAATATCGTTCCAGTGTTTCCCCACGATGGATGTTGTCCATTTCTTCATCTCCCCTTTAAGGAGACTTTTGTTGAAGCCAAAGGATGGAGTGGGTCCAGTGAAAGTCCCCTCAGCCCCCCTTTTGGCGCAGATGTCTGCCATCTCATTTCCTTTGTACCCCTCATGTCCTGGCACCCAGACCAGCGTAATCTGATTCTGAATCGCCAGGTTGTTGAGTATGTTGTGACACTCCAGTACTGCCCTGAACGTAAATGTACAACTGCCTAGGGCCTTGAGGACTGATTGACTGTCCGAGAGTATTTTAATCCTTACTCCCATGTGTCCACTTTCGGATAGGATTCCTACAGTTTCCGATATTGCGTATAGTTCCGTTTGTAAAATTGTGGTGTCCTTGCTCAAGGTTATTAATCTGCGTGCTCTAGGCCCCACTATTCCTGCTCCCACTCCTTGGAGCGTTTTGGATCCATCCGTGTACCACTTTTGTGAGCTATCCTGTAACCACCTTGAGTTTGCGCTCCACTCTTCCCTTGTCGGAAAGATAACCCTGTACTTCCTGTCGAAGCTGTGAACAGGATCCATGTGATCGCTTGCCTGAGACATGTAAAGTCTGTCCCCGATCCCTTTCAAGATTGTAAGATGTCCAATAAGGTCACCTGCCTTAAGTTTCCCTCTCCTATGAATGGAGATTGCCTGCATAGCTGCCTCCTCTTGCACAGCCACGTTAAGTGGTGTTAGGTTCAGGAGAGCTTCCTTACCTCGTTGGCAACTAAAACTGATGTTATAAAATTCTCGCACACATTATTTTACTATGAATACTACTCACATTCCAAAGACCTTAATTGTTTTTAGTTCAGGTTCATAATTAGCAGCGGCAGAAAAAAAAAGTTATAAGTGACAAGATGATATTACAAGTAAGATCGCCACGGGAGATACCTGATGAATGACGTTGGGCAGGATAAAATTTGAAATAATTTCAGACTTGCTTTATCCAAGTTTTATAAGTTACTCCACTTGATGTAAGGGGTTATTTTAGTATTATCTTCTTAAAGTGCCTATTCGGTTCAAATATTGACAATCCTTCTGGCTGTTATTGCCTTATCCACTGCAACTCTGAAAAGACCGGTAGTATTTGTTGAGAACAAATTTCGTAAATTGTTTAGCCAGGAGATACTCCTGCGGCCTGGTCCCTTTTTCCAAAAACCTTTCCTTGGAATATTTCCTGTAGTAATCCATATCTGTGGGAATTTCTCATTATGTGTCCTAAATACTCCAATTTTTCTACTTTAACAGGTTCCATAATTTCCAGTTTCTTGTTCATGCGACGTAAGACATCCTCGTTGATAATATGATCAGTATAAGAAATTTTCAAAATTCTGCGATGTATCCATAATTCAAATGCTTTAAGTTTCTTAAAAGTGGCTTCAGTCAGCATCCAAGATTCCACACTGTAAAGAAGAGCACTGAAGACATAACATCTTAGGAGTCTTATTTTTGTGCTTAATTTTATTGCTGAGCTTTTGGAAAGTAATTCAGCTGCTTCAAGTTTCTGAGAAGTGGCTTCAGTCAGCGTCCAAGATTCCACAGCGTCAAGAACTGAACACTGAACATATAACATTTGAACACAATAACATTTGAACGTATAACATTTGAACACTGAAGATATAACATTTTCTTATTTTTGTGCTTAATTTTATTGCTGAGCTCTTGAAAAGTGATGTCATTTTAAGGAACAATGCTCTAGCTTATAGAATACGGCAACGAATTTCCTGCGAGTGATGTTTATCATCAGATGTAGACGCTTTAAGTTATCAGCCATAACCGCCGTATCGTGAGCATAACAAATATTATTTATTAGCTTCCCAATAAGCAGTATTCCTTCATCAGCCTCTTCCAGTGCCCCTTTGAAGATTTACTCAAAGTATATATTAAACAATAGTGGAAACAAAACACAGCCCTGCCTTACTCCACGCTCAATCGACATTGCTTCTGAACGCTCCCCTTCTGCCTTAATAATTGCCATCTGGTTCCAGTAAAGGTTGTTAATAATCTGCAGATCCTTTCCATCTAGCCCAAAGTCTTTCAGAATTTCGACCATTTTGTGATGTTCGACTTTATCAAAGGTCTTTTAGTAGTCGATCAGGCACATATATACGTCACAATTGACGTCTCTACATCGCTGAATCAAAACCTGCATAGAAAATAAGGCCTCTCTGGTTTCCATGACATCACGAAAGCCGAAATGTGTAGCTGACATATTTTCTTCACATAATTCAAATCATTCGACACTGAGTTTTATTCCTTATAGAACCGAGGTAACGTCTAGGTCTCTGAGGATGCTTGGGTTCATCAGGCGTTGCTCATCAGAATTTTCATCCATTACCTCTATAAAAATGCTGTACTGCTTGTTGGTTAGGCCTCTCTTGGAATATTACTCAGGTGTGTGGAACCCGCCTTTTGCTTGCTATGCTAGGAGCTTGGAGCTTGTTCAGAGTAAATTTCTACGTCACATTAATTTTAAATACTTTAACAATGATTCTTAGTTACTCAAAATTGACATCTACATTAAACTTGAATACCCTGTCTAATCGGAGAGTTCAACGTGATCTTGTAACATTCTTTAAAATTTTAAATTCCATTGTAAATTGTCCAGAACTTTTTATCTCAGTTTAATTTGTATGCAGCCTCTACGTTGTCCTTCTTCAAACCTTATCATAAGACAACCTATGGAGCTAACACCTTCATGACAAGATCTATGGCCATTGTAAATAACTGCCCATCACTGGACTTATTCTCCAGCTCCTTGTCTCTTTTTAAGAGGCAGATGGGGGTTCTTTTCTGAATTTCTTAGTTTGAGTCTTTAGTTTTAAGTGTCATTTATAGATGGCAACTTTTATATTTTGTCTTTATGAGTTGAATGGGCATGTCTCATAAATAAATAAATAAAAAATAAAAATAATTTGTACATGTTGTATAAGTATTATAACCCAAAAAAAAGAAGTCCCAGCTTAAACGAAGACATTCTGTACAATAATATTCTAAAGAAAACATGAATTATTAGTAACTTCTGCTCTATAAGTCTCTTAAAATTCTAGAATTATATTGTTTGCATTTAAACCAAACCGTTTTATATTATAAATCATTTTCCTCATTTGTAAAAGTACCTTCTTTTACTAGAAAAAATTTCTCAAACTTTTAAGGGGTAAGTTCACTTCACGTCCCAGGAAAAAAGGCTAATTTCGGGAATATAATAAAAACAGGCGAAAATTTATTATTAAACACAAATATTTTTTTTATCTTTTTAGTTTAAAATGGCCATTTCAGAATCCAAGACGACAAGGCCTTTTTATGCTAAGCCTGAAAAAGGCGAAACGATTGCTCCCGTAGATTTCAACCTAGAACAAAAAACTTTCATCAAAATATGTCAAAAACTAATAGATAACGTACGGATTTTACGACAAGTTATAAACTTTTTTTGAATAAACAATTTTTTTGTGAAAAAAAATTTTTTTTTTCAAAGCTGCACCATTTCTCGAAAAAAACGATATTTTCAAATTTCCATGCGTTTCCACTAGTTTTTGACATATATTAATGAAAATTTCTTGGTTATTTTGTTTCAGGTTGACATACATCTACGGGAGAAATCGTTTCACCCGTTTCAGGCCTTGCATAAAAGGTGCCGTGAATTTTGAATTAAAAAGATAAAAAAAACTATTTTTGAACGCCTAAATATTTGTTTAATGAAATACTTAAAATAAATTTTCCACTATTATTATAGTCTCGAAAATAATTCCAAGCAGTGTTCCGAGGCTTGTCCCTGGGATTTTTTGCTAGTTAGGTTTTTCCCAAGTAATAGGGACCAGGCTCATTGTGTCAACCCCCCAACCTGGAGGGGTAATTTATCGTCAAGGTTTTCTAAGCTCCAAAATCAGGAATGCCACTTCCGCCGAATCCACCATATTCGAAGAATATCTCTTCGACTTCTCCGCCGTTGTGGTCTTCATCCATAGCCCGGACAAAAGGCCCTAAACAGGTGCTAGCTTCCCGAGCCAGGAAATTCCTGAATTATGCGATGGGAAGGGATTGATTTACCTTCCCTGACAGGATTATCTCTAAGAAGTTCCTACCACTACCCAGGGGGAAATTCAACAAAGACAACGTATATGGTACAGACGCATGGAAAGAACGGAAGAACACCGAATACGAAAGATGGTTTTAAAGTGGGTATCAAGCGAAAGGAGGAGAAGAGGGAGACCAAGAGCAATATGGTTTGGGTGCGTTCAGAGGGCAACGTCAGAGATAACTCTAAGACCCTGAGATGGTGAAGATCGAAGAGGCTGGAAACTGGGACCCAGAAGGCGAAGAACGCTATAAAAGACCGGTTTGATGATGATGTAAAAATTCCCGAAATTAACCTTTATTCCTGGGACTTGGAGCGGCCTTACCCCTTAAGCCTACAAACTCTGGCTCCCCCTTGTGATGATCTGATCTTTTCTGTGTCTTCAATACATTGTGGTGGTTTTAATTTAACAAAAATAATTCCCCTATCCACTTCTATAATTGTGATTCTCAGGGTACCTCAGTTTCAGTTAAACTGAGCTTGGTGGCCTTTACGTTTCAGTGACTAAAAATACTGTGGCATTTTTTACAGTGAATTGCAAGTTTATTTTTTTGAATGCTTCAACTCAAGGTCAAATTTTTTGAGGGCAAGTCCTGATTTCGGGGGGGGGGGGCAGGAGGGTCACGAATACTATTTATCTTTAGCAAAATGTACGACCAATTTCAGTAACAAATACCACAGTCTTAAGGTCTTTATATATTTTTTTTATCACTTATGCACTTTCTTTTAATCAAAATATCGAACATATTTTACTATTTATTGTATCCTATTGAACACTATAAATAAAATAAGGAAATTAATTTATTCACTAAATGTTAAAATCGTATATATGTTAATTATCAAATAAATTATTATTGAATTAAAATCAACATAGTTTTATTTGGTAAATATAAATTGAAAAGCATATAGTTTGTGTGAGGGGTGAAAAATTCCGACTTTTGAAAATTAAACAATATTTGTGCCAAAAATCGATTTTATTCTTCAATATAGGTTCCTTCACTTATTTCAGCGATCTTCTAACACTTAGATGCCTTTCCTATCCTATGATTTGTCGACCTCTCTAAAATAAGTCTCGGTTTCCAATTCTGGAACCATCTTTTTAAGGTTGGAAAGAGGTAATAATTGCTGGGGGCTAGATCTGGTAAATACGGCGGATGAGAAAGCAATTCATAGCCTAATTTTACCATCGATTTAATGGACTTGTAAGCTGGTACATTATCTTGGTGAAACAACACCTTTTCTTTGCTAAATACGGCCTTTTTTTCTTGATTTCACCATTCAAACGGTCCAATAAACCAACATAATAGACTCCGGTGATTGTTCGCCCCCTTACCAATTTGATCCACGCGCATCCAAAATATACTTGACGGAACGATTTTAGCTGATGTTTGTATTTTTAGACGCTTCGGTCCGCTTTAATGCGGTTCAGCCACTCTGCGACCTAACTCTTGAACTAGGGCGTATAGTAGTAGATCCATGGTTACAAATCGATAGGAAAACTTCTTTTGAATCACGCCGAAACGGCAACGTTCTGAATATTCGACACGTTGCTATTTTTGCTTAATTGCAGCATCCATTGTTCACATAGATTTTTCAAATATTCATGTAAAATATGCCTCACGCGTTCTGTTATCTTTACGATATTTTCACTTTATGATCATTCAGAACAATATGGCGGATTTTTTCGTTTTTTGAAGTGATTGCCTCATTTAGACGTCTGGAACGTGTAGCATCATCGGTGTCTGTACGGGCTGTATTTTTCAATTCAAAAAGCCAACCAACACACGAATTGCGAGCTGTAACTCGCAAACTAATAGACAAAATGTAATGAATATTTTACACGATTCTTCTAAGAGTTGACACTAAATGAAAATCATATGGTATTTTGTTTGTGTTGCCATCTCTGGGAAAGTCTCGGGACTTTTCATCCCATGTAGTATTAGAAAAACTCGGATGCTTCGTCTACGATTGAACAAGGCATTTTCAGGGATTTGTACACTTCAAATTTAAAACACTGAACAACATCAAAATCAGTCAGTGTACTAATTTGATTGACAATTCCTGAAGGTGATTTGAGTCGTGAAGCCTTCGTTTCAGTGTATTTTATCTATAATTATATATATATATATATATATATATATATATATATATATATATATATATATATATATATATATATATATATATATACAGTAGAATCTCGAAAAAGTTAACCGAAATGTTCCAAGGGTAATTAACGTTTTCGAACTATTAACTTTTCTAAGCGTTTTCAAAACTGAAAAAAATAAAATAATAAACCTAGATTTTTTGGAAATGACATGCTAAATTTATTTCATTGACTTAGTTTTCATCACTACAAAAAAGAAACTTAGATTTAATTTGTACCGGTTGGTTTAAAGTTCACAGTCACTCTTGAATATTTTCGTGCGCAGTAACTTTATATTAATTTGTACGGAGTGGTTTAAAGAAGCAGTCGAGACTTGTTTGTTTTTTTTCTTTTGTGTAATAGCTCTTGACCATTTTCGTGCGCATATTGATAAGGTCTGCCACCTGATTTGCATCGTTATTGTTTTCAAACCATATTGATGCTTTCGAGAAGCTCACTTTTGGTTGTTGAATATCTTACTCGATAATTGACCCGTCGTTATCATTATCGGACACTTCGAAATCATCGTTATCTTCTGAAATTTGATCACTGTTCCAATTTTCAATGTCATCAATGCTGATGTCAACATTATCACCCACCTTTGACATCAACAAATGAACTTCTCGAAGTGTATCGTTGTATGCACTATTTGATGTAATCAATTTAGAGAGCGGAATGTCGTCTTCACTATCGTACTGATCATCATCCCACTTTTTTTATCTTATTCCACGCTTTTATAAGAACAGCTTGCGGCAATTCGTCCCACACTGATATAAGTAGCAAAATAGCATCACGAATTGTACGTGCCTTCAAAATATTTTCAATCGGAACGTTTTCTTGTGCGAAAATGTTGCATAACAATTTAGTTCGATATCCTAACTTGACCAATCTTACGGGATTGTGATCCATGGGTTGCAAAACCGCTGCTACGTTAGGTGGTAAAAGCATTGCAGCAATGTTTCCATCATCAGACTGTAGCATGTCAATTGGCTTATGGGCAGTACAGTTATCAATCAGCAACAATGCCTTTGGTGGTAAATTATTTTTAGCAGAAAATTGGCGAACCTGCAAAAATTTTTATGCAATAACCTGCAAAATTTTTAATGAAACTAAAAAAATAAGTTAATGATGGAACCAGTTGAAGAATAACTCTGAATTCATCCACGTCTTCTTCGAATTGGCGTATTCCAATGGGTTTTCAAATCCCTTAAAGCAACGTGGATTTTCAGATTTACCAATGACCAACGGCTTTAACTTGTGCGAACCATCTGCGTTAGCACACAACAAAAATGTGATTCTTTCCTTTGCAATTTTTCGGCCCGGTGCGGTCTTTTCGTTTGCTGTGACAAATGTTTTATCCGGTAAAAAACGATAAAATAGTCCAGATTCATCAGAGTTATATAGTTGCGAGTCGGAGATGTCCATTTCATTAATTTTTGCTCTTAAATTATGAATGAAAGATGTAACATCCGACGTATCGCTTGAAAGGTTTTCCCCACAAATTTTGATATGGCGAATACCATGTCTTCTCTTAAAATTTGCTAGCCATCCATCACTGGCATTACATTTTTTCCCAGGGTGCAGTATGGCGAATTCGTGCTTAGCTCTTGATTTTAAAATTGGACCAGTCATTGCACAATTACGCTGTCGTTGGTTCAAGAACCATTTATACAACCTTGCCTCAAGATCAGCATATTCCGGTTTATGTAGTGTTTTCTTGTGTACTTTTTCATATGTGTTCGCCACAGCCTCTAAAATTTCATGGCGTTTTTTCTTTATTTTTGAGATGGCTACTTTAGATACACCATAATTCAACGCCAATCGTGTTCCGTGAATACCTTGATCAATCTTTTTTTAAAATCTCCACTTTCTGCTGCAAATCTAATCTGATTTGTGATGATTTGTTCTGCTTTGACATGTTTTAAGTAAACAATACACAACTCACAAACTCAAACGCTAACGACTAACTAAGTCAATGTTGTTTGACGATGAAGATGATCATAGGTTTTCGCAGCTCAAAATAGAAAAGAAGTTCGGGGAATACCATAATCCAACAAACAAAATTAGAGCTCAGTGCTGCCACTGAGAATTTTTTAAAAGTAGCCAAATTGCCACTTTTATGAATGGAAAAAACCGTTGTTTTGAAAAATTCATACGCTCTGAAAAGTTAACTGAAGAGTTAACTTTTTAGAGCGGCACGTGGATGCTGAAATACGGTTAACTTACCTGAGCGATTAACTTTTACGCGAGTTAACTTTTTCGAGATTCTATATATATATATATATATATATATATATATATATATATATATATATATATATATATATATACATAAAATGCAACGTTTGTCTCTCTGTCTGTTCGTTAGTGCGCTTATTACTCGAGAGCCACTTATCCGATTTAGCTCATACATACATATGTCCTCTGATCAGGTTATAGGATATATTTTATTACGTTACGTAACATAAGGAATAAGCAGTGACGATAATAGTGAGTCAAGTCGGAAAAAAGATTGCCGCTAGCCCGTTCTCTTGCAATACACTCCCTAAACTATTAAATATGTAACAAAGATTATAATATATATAAAAGGCAACGTCTCTCTGTGCGTTAGTGCGCTTATACTTGAGAACAACTTATCCGATTTAAATGTTTTTTTTTTTTTAATTCATACATTTGTTCTCTGGCCAGGTTACCTATAATCTTCTATAATAAATATAAAATGCAACGTCTCTCTGCCTGTTTGTCCGTTAGTGCGCTTATCACTCCAGAACCACTATCGGTAGTTATCAATACATCCATAACTATCTATATTTTTGGATTGTGTGTGATCCGATAGCTATCGACATATTGAAAAAAAAATTCGCATCCTCAGACAGGGCTCAGAATATGCAAAGTTGAGGAAAAAGTGGCGGTCATGATTTTGTAAGATTGTTATGATATAGCTTCTGAACAGGGCAAGTTCTATATTCAAATTTTATTTTTATGCTCAAGTAGATAACTTCTCGGTGCTCTTCGTAATTAGGGACGTTAACCATATGTATTAATTTAAACCTCTCTTGCTGCCTATTTTCGCGCGCTATGGCATTTTTTTTTTTTTTTTTAATTGGATAAAAATAATTTTTTCAGTCATTAAGGGATCAGTCTGCTGTTAAATAAAAATATTGATTGTTTTTGCTTAAATTGAAAGATACAGTGACTCACAGCTTAAATGATGCAGTCGCTATAAGAAAAGACTAACTGGTCTCAGTGCCTCTTTATTTATTTGGAAAAAACAACTTATTGAAATTAAATTAGTAGAGAGTCTTCTAAAAAAGTGTGAATTACTTTTTGTCTTAAATACGCCTTACTTAATTAACAATAAATAATTAATTAAATTATATGCGATTAACGTCACAGCTTAAATGATGCAAAATTCAATATACCAAAATTATTAGAGAAAACAAACTAGAATTTGAAATAAGCCTGCTAATATTTGGTCGGGCCTTCCTCATTATCAATAACGGCTTGTAATCTTCTGGACATTGATTCAACAACTTTCTAGTATACTCCGGGGAAATAGTGTTCCATGCTTCAGTAATTTTTACTTTTAATTCAGTGTTATTTGATATTGGGGCACTATTTACTTTATTTTTTAATGTCAGCCACAAATTTTCAATTACATTTAAGTCTGGTGACTGGGCTGGTGTTTTAATAACATTTGGACAGTTATAAAGCAACCAACTGCGGACTCGAAATGACGTGTGCTTTGGATCATTGTCGTGATAGAACCGATAATTGTTTTCAATATCTAATTTTTGGGCACTAGCGACGAGATGCTGCCTTAGTATATCCAAGTACACATATTGATTCATATTCCCTTCGACAAAATGCATGTTACCTACTCTTGCAGATGACATACAGCCCCATAACATCACTCCACCTCCACCGTGCTTTACCGTAGCTTTCATATTTTTTAATTTTAATTCTTCGTTAGGCTTTCTCCACACTGATATTTTTCCATCGGACCCAAATAAGTTTATTTTGGTCTCATCAGCAAATATTACTGAATTCCAGAAGTTCAAGTCTTTATTGATATGCTCTCTGGCAAATTGAAATCTCACGCGTCTATTACTTTGGCTAATGAAAGGCTTATTTCTAGCAGTTCGACCATGTAAATTATTATTTCGCAATATCCGTCGAACTGTTTCGGGGTTACACCTTTTTCCAAACTGTCTTTCCACCTCGGCGCACAACTTTGGCGCACTTTTTTTTGGATTATTTGATACCTCTCTTAAAATCCATTTTTCTTCACGTTCATTAAAGATCTTATTTGGAGCCAACCTTGACTTATTCTCGACTCTATTTTCATTCCGGTAACGTTCAATGATATGCTGAACAGTTGACGGACATTTATTTACCATTTTGGCTATGTCTCTTTGGCTGTATCCATTCCTGTAATGAGTAATAATTGAATTTCTCTCAGAAATTGTAGTTCGACGACCCATTCTTAAACAATTTCGTTTTATTGAATGGAAAAATGTCAAACTAAACAAAAAAACAATTGCACTAAGAAATCAAAGCAACGCCGCCTTCGTAAATTTCAAAATGGGATAAGTTTTGACCCCTGTTGTTATTTTGCATCATTTAAACTGTGACGTTAAAATTGCATATGATTTGATTAATTATTTATTGTTAATTAAGTAATGCATATTTAAGACAAAAAGTAATTCATACTTTTTTAGAAGACTCTTTACTAATTTAGTTTCAAAAAGTTGTTTTTCCAAATAAATAAAGAGGCACTGAGACCAGTTAGTCTTTTCTTATAGCGACTGCATCATTTAAGCTGTGAGTCCCTGTATACTCTTCAAGAATATATTTCTAAAATATTAAGACACAAATCGAATTTTTTGGGAGCACGCCAGCGCTTCAAAGTCGTTTTTTATCTGCGTAGGGAGAGAATGCAATAGAGCGCAAAAACGACGCGAAGACAAAGGAAGCAAGACCTGATCGAAAAAAGCAGAAAATCGATAATCAGGAAAAGGACATTGAAATGAATGATCTATTTTACATGCCTGGATTTGCTGATTAGGCAAAAGTTAGAAAATTTTGATTATAAACCTGTAATAGAACTACCTACTTTAAACGCGTTTTTTTCAAAACACGTTTTTTTTAGTGCGCGATGTAAAACTCTGCAAAAAGTTTTCAACCGATCTTTCTAAAATTTGGTACACAGTTCCTCTTTTTTGTTTTCAGATGACTGGATCTGGAGATATTTTACATCGCCGAAATTAGAATTTTTCAAAATAACCTCTTTGTCTTGGTCAATTTTAAAATGTATTAAAAAAAAATTATACTTTAGAAGTCAATAAATATTGTGTACGTTTTTTTTTCTTTAACTGTTATTTAACAGCTTTAAAAAAAGTCACAAAAAAATCCTTTTTTATTGGCGTTAACAGTAGACTGACCCCTTAAGGTATTGGGGAACGGTGGATAGTTGTTGATCATCCTCCACTGTCTTTTTATTTCTAAATCTCCAATGATGCCTCATCATCAGCAAGTTTACCTTTTCCATTCGCGCATTATTTTTTTTGTACTAATAAATTCATCTGAAAGACTATCTTTTTATTACTATTTGACGGAATTAAATGGAAGTAAATTTTAAAATCGATTATTTTTTCTTTTATGAACGTTTGTAATTAAGAAAAAGACGATATATTAACGAGACCAATCAAACCAGATAATTAATTCCGTCCAATTCTGGTTGCTATCAACGTCTCTGCGATCTTTTGTTCAGTGAAAATGTCGTTCCTCTTAATTTGAAACGCTCATACATAAACATAGGAATATAAGGGCGGAAGGTAATAGAGCGGAGTGACGGGAGTTGCGAGGAGGGCGATGAGGCAAGTTGTGCCCACTTACTATTGGCTGCCGATATTACGCAAGCGCCGCACAGTGGGGAAAAACGAAAAATCGTGTTTCAAAATTGTCTAGAGCCTTCAATTTTGGTTCGATTTGGACGATTTTTTTTTAAAATTGAAGCTTTTGCAATTAAACTTTTGTTTCAAAATGGCGGACGTCTTCAAAATGGCGGTTTCTGATTATATAGCGACTGAGACACAGAAAACGCTTACAGTTTCAAACCAAGTTGTGCTAAAATGCGTGTATGTATGTTTTTTATGTCGCAGATAATATATCTAATATCACAGTTAAAAGATTAATAATAATGAACCCAAAATGGCTGCCATGAACAATAAACGTATTATAAATATGAATAAACGTACCATTATTATTTTATATCCATAACATTTGCATAAATAATTTCTTTAAGGTTGTTAATTATAAATATGTTTCAACAATTGACTTAAAATGACAAATCAAGTATGGCGGATGCATTTTATGTAAGAGTAAGATAAGGTTAGACATATTTGTTTTCTTATTTTTCTAGTCTATTCCTATAATTCAGTAGTTCTGTATATGTACTAAAGGGTTTTCTCGTTAATAAAGATTATTATTACTCTTACAAAATACACGCAGAGAAATGCTAAAATAGGGACAGTTAAATATTTTGCTGCATTAGCCACTGTTTAGCAACAGCAGCCACTTTTTTACTACAACAGCAAACAATGTGGCTAGTGCAGCAAAATATTTAGCTGTCCCTATTTTAACAAAACGTTTTAGCTGTTGTAGCCATTTTCTAGCTGTGTGAGCTGTCCTTTTCTGCGTGTATCGCTGTTTTTTGTATCTGCTAGAAAATTGTCTAAGATACTTAAAATTTACAGCAGCAATATTCTAGCAATAACTGCATGAAAATTTAAATCCCGCAACTAAACTTGAATGATCTGACTGCCACAGTTTAAATGCCACAGAGAAACTTTCTTGCTCGATTCAATTTTGGCATCCGCCATATTCGATTTGTCATTTTAAGTCAATTGTTGAAACATATTTATAATTAACAACCTTAAAGAAATTATTTATGCAAATGTTATGGATATAAAATAATAATGGTACGTTTATTCATATTTATAATACTTTTATTGTTCATGGCAGCCATTTTGGGTTCATTATTATTAATCTTGTAACTGCGATATTAGATATATTATCTGCCACATAAAAAAACATACATACACGCATTTTAGCACAACTTGGTTTGAAACTGTAAGCGTTTTCTGTGTCTCAGTCGCTATATAATCAGAAACCAACGTCCGCCATTTTGAAACAAAAGTTTAATTGAAAAATCGGCTCAGACAACTTTGTTCGAAATTTAATAAGCTTCAATTTAAAAAAAAATCGTCCAAATCGAACCAAAATTGAAGGCTCTAAACAATTTTGAAACACGATTTTTTGTTTTTCCCCACTGTGCGCCGTACGCGTGTTTTCAGACTTTAATCTACAAGTATTATATGACGTTTTATATACATTGTTACATTATAACATTATATGAATTAATGGAATGGATTCAATTAGTTAAATTTTTTTATAAATTTTGCACAAAAAGTTGTGATGTAGAATTGAACCTAAAATTTTGTTAGAAATACTTTCGTAAAATCGCCATTTTTTTCATACAATTACCGAATGTATTGAAACAGATGTCATTTTCTACATTAATAACCGAAATCACAAGAGTTTTTCCAGAAGTCGACAATGAAATCGAGATATTACAGCATTTAAACGTCGACAAAAATAATAAAAATTGTGATTGGCATATTGTTCCTTTTATTTAGAAATAAAAAAAAAAAAGTGTTTTATTCGAGAATATTATGTATGTTTAAATTTCGCAGAAATAGACATGCGCAGAACCCTAGCCAATCACAAGTGGGCGCCAATACTCTTCCCGAAAAAATGAGCACCCCTCGCCTAAAGTAAGGGCTTACCTTCCGTCCCTATATTCCTATGTCTATGAGCTCATATCACAGAAAAATAAAGGGTTAAGTAATACTTTTTCTAAATATTGGCAAAATACTAATTTTCTTGCCAATTTTTTTTTTTTTTGAAAATTGATATTGTTTACATTGTCAATGAATCAAATAATCACTTTTAGCAAATTAAGATTTTGTAAAATTCATTATTTCTTTTTTTCCTAGGAGGGTTACATTATTTTATTTTTTATTTATTTTATTAATTAACGTGCAATGCCCAATTTTAAAACATTATAATAAAATATCTTAAGACGACAATAAAGTAAAAAAAGAAAATTTTAGAATAAGAATGAGGGAAAGAGAAAAAAGAAAATTATAATAATAATCAAAATAGAAAAGGAAATAATGACTGTAACAATAAGTAACAAAATGCATATCATACTCCACACAACTGTCTATAAAACACAGATCTTCCAACGAAAAAGTCCAGCCTGGGATGCTCATTGGCAAGGCGACATGACCTAGATACAAAATTATTGCATCCGTAGTTGGTCCTGTGGGATGGCACAAAAAAAGTGTGCCTCGAACGGGTCACCCTGAAAGGTACATGCAGACCAATTCTGTCCAGCAGAAAGGGACAATGGTAGTTACTATGGAGAATATTATAAAGCATTTTGAGATCGATAGCAACTCTGCGATCTTGTAAAGTTTGAATGTGAGGAACTCCAGAGGGGACATGTATACTATCTGATAAGTAGTTATTAAAGCGGACAGTCTGTGTACGTCCAGTCAAATAGCAGGCAAGCCAATCCAACATCACTCCTCCAACACCCGCCCTCCTCAACCTGGACAGAAGAACAACATGGTTTACCCTGTCAAACGCCTTGGAAAAGTCAGTATAGATCGAATGCACCTGAGTTCCCCTCTCCAAAGCGCCAGACACAAAGTCGACATATGACAGCAGATTCAGATCCGCATTTTTGCCACCCTGAAACCCAAACTGACGGGTACTAATATTGGGACTTAGCTGAGTAGTCAAGAATTCAGTTATTATGTGTTCGAAAACCTTAGGAATGATACTTAATATGGTAATTGGTCGATAATTAATTACCTGATCACGGCTGCTTGACTTATGAATTGGTGTTATGTAGCCCAGCTTCCAAAATTCGGGAAAACCCCCAGTAGTTAAAGATTCATTAAAAATACTGTGCAGTGGACGAGCGAGAACAAAACTGCAGTGCTTAAGTAACGATGGAGGTAAGCCATCAGGGCCAGGACCCTTATTAATGTCCAAAGAACACAAATGGGAATACACAGCAGACAATGAAATGCTATGTTGAAACAAATTGACGTCACAAAAGGAAAAGTCATCATTGTGATCACCAGAACAAGATCTATCACTGTACACCTGAAGGAAGTGAGCAGCAAACATATTAGCTATCTCAGGACCCGAATCACCAGTAACATCGTTATAATAAAACACATTTGGAAAGTCACCGCTCTTCCTTTTAGAATTCACAAACCTCCAAAACTGCTTAGGGTTTGTAAGTAACAAACTCTCAGTGAATGAGACATGGTGGTTATAAGATTCTGTAGATAACCTTTTGCA
The DNA here is from genome assembly GCA_019049505.1 of Pachyrhynchus sulphureomaculatus. Lineage (NCBI taxonomy): Eukaryota > Metazoa > Arthropoda > Insecta > Coleoptera > Curculionidae > Pachyrhynchus > Pachyrhynchus sulphureomaculatus. The sequence goes on along the minus strand of CM032446.1, from coordinate 253,067,318 downwards.
TTTTTGTCGTAATGAAGAAAACTCGCGGTAAGCACTTTGCAGACCAGTTGCTTTATACTTTTTATGAGCCCTCTTCTTTTCGATTATGCAGTGCTTAAGTTCAGGTGAGTACCACCTGGGGAAACAACCGGTAGAGACCTGCTTAAGGGGCACATACATATCAAGGGCCGAATAAATAGTGTCATAGAATATATTTACCATGTCATTCATTCCCACGCCAGCCAACAAAGCATCCCAATCCACACCTCCTAAAAAATCATTAATCAAATTAAAATTAACAGATTTAAAGTCTCTATAATAGCCGTCACCGAGACCAGAGTAGTTGTTTCTGTCCGTAAAGGTGGGAACAGTCACTTCCAATGGCGGATGATAACCATCCAGAGGCAACATGCAGTCATCAGCTTGAAGAACCGAACAGGCTTCGTCTTGGAAAAGCTCCAAGTCCAGAACTGAGTTGTGGATATTGACTATTATATTGAGTTGATAAAAATTGTGAAGTGCCCATATATTAGTAGCCGCCTCTATAGATTCCCTTTCAGCATGAGTCGCCAAAGGAGTAGGTCTGGCCACAGAGCTGAACCTATCTCTGTACCACGAAGCATGTGGAAGGTTAAAGTCTCCTAGGATTCCCATCCTAACACCAGGATATTCATCAGAGAGTTTATCTATATTCTCACTAAAGGATTCGTAAGCTTGTAATGGTGAAAGGGGAGGAAAGTAGACTGCAATGAAAATTATATTCACAAAATATTAGACATAAGGTAAAAAAAAAAAACCGATCAAGTGCAAGTTGAACTTGCACAATTAGTGTTCCGTACGTTGATTGTTTTTAAAATAAAAAATTTTATTAGGGTGGTATAAAATAATCAGTGACTTCACAAAACACACCCCAAATGAGTTTTTAACAAAGTTTGTTTCCAATCTTTACTGAAAACTGGTGACCTTGAAATTTTGTTTTTTTTCTATAAAAGATAAATTAATAAAGGTAATGATAATTTCCGTTCAATCTATATCCCGTGGAGAATATTCCAGGATTTTTTCAAAATTTTTTGGTCAGTACTTTTCGAGATAAGATAGGGGACAGCGATTTTTCACGATTTTTTAAAAGTAATACGAAGAAAAGTGTGCGCAAGTATTACATTATATATATATTTTTTATTCGTGTTTTCACAAGCTTTCATTTGACACCACACTCGATGATCTAGTAAAAAAATTTTTTTTCACTTCCGATTTCACCCCTCAAAACGAATCCCTTAAGTCAAAATTTATCTTACGGTGATATAAAATGATCAGTGACTTCACAAAATACACCCCAAACAAGTTTCAACAAAGTTTATTTCCAATCTTTACTGAAAATTGATGACCTTGAAATTTCTGTTTTTTTTATATACCAGATAAATTATTACAGGTAATGCACTCGTGATAATTTTCGTTCAATCTACACCCCGTGGAGAATATTCCAGAATTTTTTCAGAATTTTTTGATAAGTACTTTCCGAGATAAGGCGGGTGGACAGCGATTTTTCGCGATTTTTTAAAAATAATACAAAGAAAAGTGCGCGCAAGTATTACATTATATATATATTTTTTACTCGTGTTTTCACAAGCTTTCATTTGACACCACACTCGATTACCTAGTAAAAAAATTTTTTTTTTCACTTCCGATTTCACCCCCAAAAACTAACCCCTTAAGTCAAAATTTAACTTTCAAAACTACATGGCTCTGATGAAGCCATCAATTCCTATATTACTACCAAATTTCAACTTTCTATGACAAATAGTTTCGGAGAAAATCGGGTGTGACAGACGGACAGACAGACGGACAGACACCGAAGTGATCTTATAAGTGTTCCGTACGGAACACTAAAAACACTAATTTTTTCCAAAGAACAGGACAGTACTCATTGAATTCAGCCCCCAACACCGAGATAAAAACAAATTAAGGTAAAATATAATTGGGAAAAGAAAATTGGTATATGCACATTTAATGCTCATGTTCTAAAACCCAGAATTGTGTACCTTTTATAAAAAATGAACTTAATATCCATTAGTTCACAATTTTAGGTAGAAGTAAGTTAGCTATGAATGTTAATGTACTTAAAATTTAATAAAAATATTATTTTTAGTGTTCCGTACGGAACACTTATAAGATCACTTCGGTGTCTGTCTGTCACACCCCGATTTTCTCCGAAACTATTTGACATAGAAAGGTGAAATTTGGTAATAATATAAGAATTGATGGCCTCATCAGAGCCATGTAGTTTTGAAAATTAAATTTTTACTTAGGGGGTTAGTTTTGGGGGGTGAAGTCGGAAGTGAAAAAAAATTTTTTTTACTAGGTCATCGAGTGTGGTGTCAAATGAAAGCTTGTGAAAACACGAGTAAAAAATATACATATAATATTATACTTGCGCGCACTTTTCTTTGTACTATTTTTAAAAATTCCCGAAAAATCGCTGTCCCGGGCCTTATCTCGAAAAGTACTTATCAAAAAATTTCGAAAAAACTCTGGAATATTCTCCACGGGGTGTAGATTGAACGAAAATTATCACGAGTGCATTACCTTTAATAATTTATATGGTATATAAAAAAAAAAAAAATTTCAAGGTCATCAGATTTCAGTATAGATTGGAAACGAACTTTGTTGAAAACTCATTTGGGGTGTGTTTTGTGAAGTCACTGATCCTTTTATACCACCGTAACATAAATTTTGACTTAAGGGGTTCGCTTTGAGGGGTGAAATCGGAACTAGGTCATCGAGTGTGGTGTCAAATGAAAGCTTGTGAAAACACGAGTAAAAAATAAATATATAATGTAATACTTGCGCACACTTTTCTTCGTATTACTTTTAAAAAATCGCTGTCCCCTACCTTATCTCGAAAAGTACTGATCAAAAAATTTTGAAAAAATTCTGGAATATTCTCTACGGGGTATAGATTGAACGAAAATTATCACGAGTGCATTACCTTTAATAATTTATTTGGTAGATAAAAAAAAAAATTCAAGGTCACCAGTTTTCAGTAAAGATTGGAAACAAACTTTGTTAAAAACTCAAAATTTTTATTTTAAAAACAATCAACGTATGGAACACTAATTGTGCAAGTTCAACTTGCACTTGACCGGTTTTTATTATTTATTACCCATAACATCTTCATGTTCGTAAAAAAAAGTAATATTTTTTGCAAAATAAAAAAACCGGTCAAGTGCAAGTTGAACTTGCACAATTAGTGTTCCGTACGTTGATTGTTTTTAAAATTAAAATTTTTGTTAGGGTGGTATAAAATGATCAGTGACTTCACAAAACACACCCCAAATAAGTTTTCAACAAAGTTTGTTTCCAATCTTTACTGAAAACTAGGGTCTTTGAAATTTTGTTTTTTTTTATATACCAAATAAATTATTAAAGGTAATACACTCGTGATCATTTTAGTTCAATCTATACCCCGTGGAGAATATTCCAGAATTTTTTTAAAATTTTTTGATCAGTACTTTTCGAGATAGGGTAGGGGACAGCGATTTTTTAAAAGTAATACGAAGAAAAGTGTGCGCAAGAATTACATTATATATATATATATATTTTACTCGTGTTTTCACAAGCTTTCATTTGACACCACACGATGACCTAGTAAAAAAAAAATTTTTTCACTTCCGATTTCACCCTTCAAAACGAACCCCTTAAGTCAAAATTTATGTTACGGTGGTATAAAAGGATCAGTGACTTCACAAAACACATCCCAAATGAGTTTTCAACAAAGTTTGCTTCCAATCTTTACTGAAATCTGATGACCTTGAAATTTTTGTTTTTTTTATATACCATATAATTTATTAAAGGTAATGCACTCGTGATAATTTTCGTTCAATCTACACCCCGTGGAGAATATTCCAGAATTTTTTCAAAATTTTTTGATAAGGCCCGGGACAGCGATTTTTCGCGAATTTTTAAAAATAATACAAAGAAAAGTGCGCGCAAGTATAATATTATATATATATTTTTTACTCACGTTTTCACAAGCTTTCATTTGACACTACACTCGATGACCTAGTAAAAAAATTTTTTTTTCACTTCCGACTTCACCCCCCAAAACTAACCCCTTAAGTCAAAATTTAATTCTCAAAACTACATGGCTCTGATGAGGCCATCAATTCCTATATTATTACCAAATTTCACCTTTCTATGTCAAATAGTTTCGGAGAAAATCGGGTGTGACTGACAGACAGACACCGAAGTGATCTTATAAGTGTTCCGTACGGAACACTAAAAAGAACTAAAAATATGTATTTTGCCAAGTTTTATCCTTTGGGACCTATTTGAGCTCATTTTGGATTCCAAGACGGGTGCAAATCATTCACTTCCTTTTGATTTTTGCCCTTAGTGTGATGGTAGGCAATTTCAAAACAGGTCGAAATCACTTCCATCTATCCCCACACATAATAGAAGCCTTTATTTGTAACCTAGGATTCTTCCCTTTCTGCATTTTATATGTAGATTAGTACCTATTTTTATTTTACAAACCTTACTAAATCATAAATCAATTAAATCAACTAAAAACAATTTTTTTAAATTAAATTTTATTAAAAATTTTCTTACAATGAGATCTTTGGTAATGGCACTTTTCAGACAGATTGGACAACACTTTAGGTAAAACTTTTTTTTACTACCACTGTCACATTAACACCCCACCCCATTTCTCTTAGTCTTTAGTGCACCATACACTGATTTCTTTTAAATCTAAATTTTGACTCACCAACTTACGAACATTAGCCAAACCACTGCATCTACAAGGTACTGAAGAAAACACTGTATATTTTGAAAGAACTTTTTGTATTTGTCACAACACTACATTTTTGCCTTTTTGTACGTTCATATCTTACTTAATTGACAAAAGTAAAACAAGAACGATTACCCAGTACAAATAAAAATTCACCAAAAACTTAGCACTACATCACAATGTCTATTACTTTTGGTTCATACATTAAAATTTTCAGTTTAACTACACCAGTACGTTACACTAAATAAAGAATACACCGTTGTTTTCAAATAGTCAACAGTTCTTTCACATTTCATATCATTTTAAAGTTAAAAACCTTTACCGAAAAAGACCACTCAAGTCAAATTGAAAAAAAAAATAATGAGAAAGAACTGCAAGCCACATGTCACTTCACCAATTTTACAATTTTATTCTGGCTTCTTCAATATGACTTTTTTGCGTTCTTTTTTTTAACACTACAAGAACATGTTACACAAAATCAATGGGTTACAAAATTTATCGTTGATCTCCAATTTCCTGGAAAATAAAGACAAGTATGTAAAGAATTTACATAAAAAAATAAAAATTGTCCCAAACAATGACATCATATGGTTTCTTAGTGGCTCTTTGTAAAGTCAGGCATGTCATATTGCAACTATATAAATTAATTTATATAAAAATAACTATAATATCAATATATCTGAGGTCAACATCTACAGACAATGCAAAAATAATGTAAATAACTAAAAATAAAAAAGAAAATTTTGTATAGGGGAAAAAAGCAGATAAAAATAATAATAGAAAATTCAAATTTTGTTCAGAAGTCCCCAAGGGTCACTTTTTTTTTATTTCTAATAAACACTATTTTTTTCAAGTTTTATTAAGATGTAAATCTCGATGTACTGTGAAAATGATACGATAATAGCAAATCTTCAGCACAAGTTTGAAAGTAACTCAATTTTAAAACTTAGCAGGGTTTATTGTTTCCAAGGACTTGCATGTTATTTTTAGTGTTCTATCAAAATTGAAAAATACTTATAGAATCACTTCAGTATGTGCCTTAAGAATATGATAGAGCATCAAAATTTAAAAAAAAATCTAATAAATATGTGGTCAAAAATGTGCCCTTTAGAAGTCGTGAATTTACTTAATTTTTTTCTCATTTATATTTATGATTGTTTACATTAAATTATTTCTAGAAAAATTCATACCTTATTAAATGTTAATGCCGAAATGCAAGTACTAACGCGTTGTCTTAAAAGTACCGTGAAATACAAATGTATGTTTCGGCATCTGGGTAACGTTGACGGATATAATCACATCCTCGTCAATATATCTCATTAGAGATATAGTAAGAAAAAGGGTAAAATCCCTATAGTGGCGGGGAGATGGGCTAATGTGATCACATTTGTATACAAATGTTTGAAGATTATTTTTAAAACGTAATGCATGTTAATAACTAACGAAAAATTTTAAGAATATGTTTTCATAAATTAATTATCTTCACCTTAAAACGCGTTTCCCTTCTGATAAAGGCACCTATTCAATTAACAATAATGATATTCTTGTTCTTGACAATGAGATTTATTACATTTAAGACACATTTCATTTAAATCTGCAGAATAACTGGCTAGTTATACAGCGAAAACGTAATAATTTTCAACTGATTAAAACCCATCAAGGTCATATCTCAAAACCAGTACTTTTTTAACCAAGACTGTTTTTTATATTCTGATACTCAACCACATTCCAGTCTCCAAGATACCAAACTGGACCCCTTTATATAACTGCCACCAGGTCTAGTCCTGGGATGACATCAATGGATTTTACCTATCGATAGTTGACGGCAACCTATATATGGATAATTATTCTCAAATAATAACCGGTTAAGTGCAAGTTGGACTTGCGCAATTAGTGTTCCGTGCATATTTAAAAATATTGTCCTTTTTAAAAAATGGTGACCAAGATAAGATAATTATTGTGGGGAATTTTAACATAAATTTTTTGTAACATGTTACTAATACTCTGTCCATCTATTTGAATAGTATTGAGTTTGTACAAATGATAAAAGATACTGGTTCTACTAGGGACAGAACTTTGAATCCTAGATATTGATTTTTCAAAACTCATTTGGGGTGTCTTCTGTGAAGCTACTGATCACTTTGTACGGTAACAAAATGTTTTATTTTAAAAGCAATCATGATATGGAACACTAGTTGTGCAAGTCCACCTTGCACTTGGCCTGTTTTTTTTTAATTAAAAACAAATTTGTTAATCTCTTTGTAAAGTTCAGTTTTCAGGGTCTTTAAACCTAATAAAGTTTGGTTTTAACTCTACTTGCATTTATAATTAATGAGGGCTGCCTTTTACGATACTGTAAAAGTGCAGAAAGATTGTCTATTTTGATTGGTGTTGTTAGCCACATCAAATTCTTGTTGTTTTAAAAATCTTTCCTGCACTTTGTTTCCTGTGCTGTAAAGTGGCATTTCTTGTAATTACAAAGCCCCATTGGGTTCAGAACTCGAGTTATTTTGGAAAAAGTACAGGATATGAATTATTTTTCTCACTTGTCATTATATTGCTTACTTAACTTAGTTAGCCCTTGTAAAAAACACAAGGATCAAATAACTTATTAGACCAAACATTCATTTAAATCAAAGTTATGGAATTTCTGGTGATCATTAAGAATTAGATATGTGTCCATATTGTTATCAAATCAAGAAGTCAGTACTTACCACCAATTCTTATATCACCAAAATAGTTAAGTAAAATAATCAATAGATTGTACTTGAGGACTTCCCAACACTTATAAAAATAAAGCTGTGTAAATATAAATAAAGAAGATATGCCAATAAAAAAAAGCAACTTTTTAAAGTGAAGAAAAGCTAGAAAAAATATTTCTTAAATTAAAGCATATTTGAAAAATGGATAAAAACAAAATGCATTGTCAGTAAATAAATCAAACCCATAGCAACAATATATGACTATACCTTAAAAAGTACTAAAAAAATAAATGTGTAAATGATAAACGTGCGAAAATAACATAAATAATTATGCAGTACCACCACGTACCACTACTATAATCAGATGATCTTCCTTAATCGCCTCATCAGTTAGGTTTGGGCATGAACGTTTTAAGAGTTCTGTTGAGAATGGGCACGGAGGGAAGGAATACAACACACCCGTTGCTTCAGTTTCCTTATTTAGTAAAGAAATAACTCCTGCTGCTTCTTTTTGTTTAAGATAAGACACCAAGTTACGTAAGGGTCTAGTCTGAACCGAACTATCCTCATTAGTAACTGATGTCGTGGAACCTGCAAGACCCAAAAATATTGCATGAGAACTTGCACTCTGTATTCTCTTTTGAACGTCTTCCAATTTAGGTTGATCTAACCTAAGTCTTTGAGTAATTCTTAACTGATGTTTACCCTCTTCATCTTTCATTAGACTTTCAACTATATCTGAATCTCCATCCATTAAATGGAACTTAGCAGGAAACAGGGAGTTTTTCAAAATTAAAGCTCCTTGCCAAATAGTAGTACATTTTCTTGCAACTTCAGGCAAGGTGCGACTAGATGCAAGTAGCCCTGCTCTTCGAGAACCACTATCAGAGTCAGAATCAGGTGACCTTCTAGGAGACCTGGAGCGTGACCGATCAGGATGAGAAGTAGATCTTCTATATTCGCCATCTCTAGATCTGCCCCATTCATCAACATCATCTGGGTAACGGTGAGGACCCCGACTACCAGCCCTTCTTTCTGGGTAAGGTAGCGGTCTATCTTTATAACCATAACCACCACGTTCATACTCATAATCAGGGCCATATTCTGTCCGTCTATAGTCATCAACAACTTCACCACTATATGGTGGTTTCGGTTTATAAGGCACCCCAGGTGTAACATCAGCAAAATCAGTTCTTAACCTTCTATCAGGTCCTCCAAGTGGAAAACCTCTCATTTCTTTAACAGCAGCTTGAGCTGCATCAATACTATCATAAAGGATATATGCCTGATTGTCCCCCTTAACATATTCAATCTTTTTAATCGCACCAAACCTGTCAAATTCTCTTTCAAGTTGTGGAATAGAAGTCCAAACACCTAAACCACCCACCCAGATTCTAGTTGTTGGTGTAGCTTTACCATAGCCAATTTTACATTGAAATTTTCCAATATACTGGCCTGACAGTTCTACTTTAGCTCTATGTGCCATATCTAAAGTATGAAAACGCACAAAAGCAAAAGCGTTTCCAGTACCAGGTGGAGGTCTCTTAATATCTATATCTTCTACCACTCCATACCTCCCAAATATTCTGCGCAACTCTTCTTCTGTAATATTGATTTCTAAATTTCCAGCAAATAATGTACGTGTAGCTAAAGGGTCATCTTCAGGTTGGATATGGTGAAGATAATTGGGAAACTTATCTTTTTTATTTTCATTTTTTTCAAACGGAGGCCGAGGAATATGTTGTCTAGGAGGCCCATAGGCATGAGCAGGAGGAATATGAGGTGGCCCATGATGCATAGGAGGTCTTGCCATATACTCATGATGTGGAACAGGCATAATATCACGTCTATATGGATCTCTGTGGATTGGGGCTCCCGGTGGAGGGCCATAGGCACGATCATAACGATCAATAGGTATCCTCCGTTCAGGAGAACGGGTGTAGTGATATCTATCATATTCAGGAGTAATTGATCGTGGTCTACCTCTGTACGGATCAGCAGCGCGAGGAACTTCATAGACAGCTTCAACTAAGGCAACCTTATCATAAATTATAATACGAGGTTTGGCATGTTTAGCTTCTCTAGCATCTTCAGAACTTCTAAAACAAACATACGCGACGCGTTCGTCTACATCGTGAGAAATCCTAATGGTAAGATCTCCAAATTTTTTGTATTCTCGATACAAAGTGTCTTTAATAACTTCATCACTGGCTTTAGGATGTAATGCACTTACACAGAGTACCTTGTAAGGATAGGCCCTTTCAGTTGGGCGTACGTATTCGTCCCGGTGTGGTGACATATACCTTCGAGGGCTTGGAGATCGTCCGCGACTCCCCCGACGCCGAATGCGGTCTGGGGTAATTCTTTCGTCAGAACTGTCGTCGTAACGTCCCATACTTGATCTAGATCTTTTGCTTCTTGGGGGAGTGTCTCTGTCACTACTTCGTTTCATGCTCGTGTTAGGAATCCTTACTGTAATGCGGTCCTTCCCTTTGATCATACGCACTCAACACATCAATTAACGACGACACAATGGATGACACGGCACTCCTTTCCTAAAAACACAAGGCAAAACACTCGTTTTATAAAACATACTGCACTCAAATTATAAACAAATAAACAATAATAAAAACAACATACTTTACAAACTACACAGCACCTTGAAATCGTCTTTTTCAGAGAGTTTTTCGTCAAAATTCTATAACCAACGCCTCGACAAACGAATTTGAAGCAAAATGGCCGACGCGCCGACGTCTAGGACAAAAACAGCGTTGCGAAATCCCTTCAAAAAAATCGCAAAGAAAATATTCAGTGGCCAATTTAGAGAATGCCATAATATAAGACATTTTGGAAACGGATTAATTCTCCAATTCATTACCATAACTTGCAAGCAATATCAAACCCTTATATCAATACGAAGATTTTATGGCAAATCTCCCCTAATTTTGAGAAAAACAGGCTAATCTGTCAACCGTGTGGTATGAACATAGTCAAGAAATCGGGTGAATCTCCATTGGTATGAATACCAGTACTCCATTGATTTAAGTGGTTCAACTAATCAAAATCCTCAATTCTTCCCCACCATAATTCATAACAATCAAGCTTCTTGCAAGATCTGTAGGACAGTGCAGTTTGAAATATCGAATTCCTAAAAGTAAGAAGTATATTAGGTCCTGGATTTTTATCTCTTAACATAACCTTAATCTCAATAGGGGAATAAATGTGAAATAAATTTTCAAATTATGTCTGTTTTTAAACGGGTTCAAGTAAGTTTTTAACTTATATTTTCTTTTTATTATACCAATATAACGCTTTTTAGCAATGGGCAACTTTTGCAAGGATATGGCATATTTACGACGCAGCTTGGCAAAACCCTTTTCGGTCGGCTGAAGTTTTAAAAAAATTTCTAATGGGCTTACATAAACCTATTTATCATCCAATGAGTAAGTATGTCATAAAATATCACAGTTCAAACCTTCAACCAAAACTGGTCTAATGGATTTTCATGTTACATTTATCATCATTTAAGTTTTTATATTAGTGCTACTAATTACTCTAAGCCCACTTCATGTTAAAATTTTATTTAGTTAACTTACTATTTTTATTATTGTATAAAATTTTCTTAATTCTGGTATAAAAACACCATTCAATAGTGTTTTCAAAAGAGCAGTTAAGAATTAAGTTGTATCTATTATCAACAATAAAGAGATGTTTGAATTTTTGTTTTTAAAAAGGCTTGTGCTGCTGTTCTGTTATATAGTGACATAAAATAGAAGAGAACTGATATCTTTAATTCTAAGTTAAATATCAACTTGGAAATAACTGTTCAAGAAACATAAAAAAAAATTTGCTTTTTATTGCTAATACCTTATTTAACAATAGTATATATAAATATATTGATATAACAGAAATGATTCAAAGAGTTTATAAACTCTTATTGGACAGAAGACACTGTTTCGCTTACAGTTATAATTAGAAATTCAACACGGTGCAATATCTTAAATGTTGAATAAAGAAAAAAATCAGGTATTGTTTCTGACCCCTATCTGAAAATCTATAAACAGACAAATAAGCCTTAAAGATAGATTTATTTACAATCATTATGTTAATATTTTTTATGTCTAGAATATATTTTCCCTTTTAGATGATTGTGGAGATCACGTAATAGTGATAAATAGTGCAGATATAGCTTTACCTGGTGATGAATGGAAAAAACGGGTATATTTTCATCATACAGGCTATCCTGGTGGTGCTACATGGACATTGGCTTGGGAATTACATAGTAAAGATCCAACAATGGTAAATATCTTTTAACTTTTTATCAGTCATAAAACTTAAAATCCACCCATATAAAATGACAGCATTCCCAAGAATTGAAGAGCAGTATTGGTCTTGGATTGCACCACCAATCAGAAGCTTTTTAGCTTGCCACTTTTAAGGTTTTGTGTGAAAAACATTCACCCCAATCATCAATTTTTAAATTTTGGATGGTTGTAGCTTCTACTTGATGGAAATTCATTTTAAATATATAATAAAAGACTGTTTTAGTCAATTTCTACTGGTTTATTTAAATTGCGATGACGCGTTTCGCTGTCGATGCAGTTCTTCAGATCTACATTTTACACTGTCAAGTTAGGTTTAATGTTCACAGTTTTATATAATTTCTTAATTATAATATTACACCTAATTAAATTACATTGATAGTATTGGAAAACCCACACAGATGTGGAATTAGGAGAATAAATTCAATAATGGTGAATTGCTTAAATCTACCTGGTCATTGAGTAAAGTACCTGTAGTCCTTAATCGATTTATTTGCATTGTCTCTAAAAGATTTAGTTTTAAACCTTTTTGTTGGGTGTGTAAAATTTTGAAATTTTGGTTAAATGTGTGATTTTCTGTTAAAAGATGATTAGCATATGTTGAATTAGATTTTCTATAGACGAAACTTTTTTCGTGTTTTGTAATTCTTTGTATAAATGTACGTCCAGTTTGTCCTATGTATGTTTTAGGACATGAACCACATGTTAATTGATAAACCCCTGATTTATTGTCTTTATTGATTTGTGGTTTGTAGTTTTTAAGATATTTCCCTATAGTATTGTTAGTCTTGTAAGCTATGTTGAAGTTTTTTTGATTTAAAAATTTCCTGTTTTTCCGTTATATAAAATTGTGTACATTAAACCTAACTTGACAGTGTAAAATGTAGATCTGAAGAAGCTGCATCGACAGCAAAACACGTCATCGCAATTTAAATAAACCAGTGGAAATTGGCTAAAACAGTCTTTTATTATATATCAATTTTTAAATTGAGTTTAAACTTAGGTCCCCTGTCACAAAGAGGTCTTTGTGAAAAATTTGTAAGGGTCTAGGCCAGGGGTCGGCAACCTTTTAACTAAGGGGTGCCAGTTTTCATCCATACAACATTTTGCGTGCCGACATAGGTACTTACTACAACTAAAATTAACAAAAATTAACTTAAATTAACTTAAAATGTTGCTTTTAGAAGGTTTAATTTTAACATTTAAAAAATAATTTTATTATACTAGTCCTAGGACCTAGTGTGAACCCTGTGCTTGAAGTTCTTTAGAGAGTTTTCTTATATCTGGTTCCGAGTTGTCTGTTGTCAGCCTGCTGCCATATGGGTTTAAAATCACTCTCATATGTGAAAAATGTTGTTCACAGATATAGGATGATCCGAAAGCTGTAAGCATGGCAAACGCTACTTTCTTAAGACAAATAAATTCCTCTGGTAAACTAATCCAACAACTGAGTATCTTGTTTGAATGGTTCTTGCAGTCACCTTCTAATACCCTTCTTAATTCTACAAATTTCGTGTTCCATAACTCGGAGCTTTTAAATTCAATGTATTGAAGATTAAAATCATTAATGTCCATCCATGAGAAAAGAGATATGTTAGAGCAACTGTTGGAAAAATCCATTAAATCTGGTTTGATTAAAAAAGCGAACATAGGACCATGTTTATCAAAATCCTGACCCCTCTCGATAAACTCCTCTTTTAAATTAGTCATATATTTAAGAATTTCGTCTATTAGTGCACCATCGTCGACACTAGATATATAAGTTTTTAAATTTGGAAAATATTTATATGTGTTTGTAGTAATATCGCTGATAAATAAATCTATTTTTAATTTGAATGATTTCTGGGATCCGTATAAATCCAGAACTGTTTTGCCTGAACCTTGTAACTTTAAGTTGAGTTCACCGAGATGGTTTGTAATATCAGTAAGAACATTAACATGCAGATCCAGTTGTTATCTTCTAGTTCAGGATAAGCATCCACTTGATTTTTTTCCAACACGAACGATTTAATTTCGCCCAGACATTGCACAAATCTAGAGAGCACTTTACCACGGCTGAGCCAGCGCACATTATTGTGCAATGGTATATCTGAATATGCACTTTCTAATTCCTGCAGAAACGCCTTAAATTGTCTATGGATCAGTGAAGAACGACCGACAATGTAGTTAACTATTTTAACCACCCTATCCATCACGGATTTTAAACTTCCAGCGGAGATTTTAGCGCACAAACTCTCTTGGTGAATTATGCAATGAAAATTCAAAACTGATCGACCCATGTATTCAATAAGAAGGGAAACAAATCCTTTATGTCTCCCAATCATAGCAGGAGCGCCATCTGTCGTTACGCAAAAAATTTTATTTAAATCAATGTTCCGCTTTTCAAAATGTTTAACAAATTCTGAAAATATATCCTCTCCTCTTGCAGTTCCCTGCAATGGGAGCAGACAAATCAGCTCTTCATACACACTGCCATCATCGAAGTATCGCGCAACGATTGCCAGACGGGCAATGTCATTAATATCGACATTTTCATCCAGTGCTACACTAAATACAAAACTCCGTTTGATAGCGTCTCTCTGCTGTTTTTGGACATTTTGTGTCATTTCGGTAATTCGTCTCTCGATGGTCCGCGCTGATGCCGGTATATCCCTAATCCTGGCCAATATTGTATCCTTATTGGGCAAATCGTCGAATAAAATCTCGCCAGTACTCAAAAACGTTTGCTTCATAAATTCTCCGTCAGTGAACGGCCAACCTTTTTGTGCCAACGATTGTGCAATTTTGAAACTGCATTCAGTTACCTGATTTTTTCCTTGGAAAACTTTGCTAAAGATTGTTGACTGTTTCTCGTATTGTTTACTTGCTCTTTGTATTGCCTCCCTTTTATCAGCGTTATCTTTAAATGACGATTCATGTTTTATCTGGAAATATCGTTGAACACTAGATTTCCCAACATAGGACACAAATGGTCCGATCGTTTTGCTGTACAAAACCCTAATCTGTTGTCCATGAAGTTTGAAATGATCGAACGTCTACCTTCTGTTTCTTCGCGGCCATAACGTAACGTAATTTTAACGACTATTGACTGGAACGGATGTTACTTCTATACTAAATGATCCAAACGTGTAGCCGCTTGCTATATATTGTAACTTATGAAAAAATGTTCGCTTTTTGAGGCGTTATTTTGTACCGTTTGAAAAAATGTTGCCCCAAGCTTGAGCACAATTTTCTTGCAGCCCCGCTTTAATTTCTGATACTGAATTGAGTGAACCCTGATTTTAAAAGAACTAAAGAAATTAAACACACACTAGCTCAGTTTTCCTTGGTAGAGAGATATGGGTAAGAGATAATTGTCTTACGTCTTTTTGGAACTAATTTCTATTTTTTTTAAAAGGCTTTAGCTGTACGAAATTTTGGGCACCATCCATTTTAAAATAGAAAGGATCTAACTTCAGCTAAAAAAAAATGGAAAAATGCTGAAGGGTTTTATGGGTATTACTAAAAAGAATTAGTCTAGTACAACTTATCCTGAAAAGAAAAATAAATATTCAGTGAGACACTAGCTTTAATCAAAAAAAGAAAATTTATTCTTGTTTTTAAAATGAAAAGTTCTAACCTTTACAGTTTTACCTAACAAATTCTAGCCTAACTAGTAGTTGTTACATTAAAATTTTAGACTATTATAACCCCCGAAGACGAGAAATCGTGCTTTACACTTCACTTTTTAGTCTGTTTTACATTGCAGTTAAGGCGCTACTCTCGAATAAGTCAATTGAAGGGAGTTTTGTTGACTTACTGTTTTTTATTCCTGCTGTGATCGACTACGCCCGATTTCAAACTTTTTCTTAACAAACACTTAGAAAGCTCACTACGGCTTTTATTTAAGACACTGGTGCTTTTACTTAGCGGCTCTGATGAAAATTAGCCTACCTCGGCTAGATGGAAAATAGCCTCTCGGCTAGACGGTACTGCCTGGCTGCGGCTAGATGGAAAACCACCCGGCAGCGGCTTGATGGTACTCTCTGGTTGCGGCTAGATGGAAAACAACCATGGTCGGCGGCTAGATGGAAACGACCACGATTTACGGTCTGCGGAGCCTTAAATAATCGTGCGACTTTTGCCAGTAATATCACGACGCTCCAATCAAAACTGCCGATCAAACATTCCACCAATCGCGGCGTAGCGAGAGGTTCGGTCAGGAACCCGCACCACCGTATATACCGAACGTCTGGGAATCCCTGTTTAATATACCGTTCGGAACAAAAATGAAAATAAGTACAATTTGAAATGGAAAAATCAGTAACATTACATGGTTTTAAAATCTAGGAAAAAATGAATGTTACATTTACCCCCTTCCAAAAAGAAATAGACTACACTAGTCTATTAAACTTAGGCTACTTATGAAAAGGTACAAAGTGGTACAGTATCACTTAATACTAAGGTCAGAACTTAAAACAAAATTACAAACTTCGGACCTTACTACTAGACTTAATTCAATTAAGCACTAATATTAAGTACAATGAAAACTAAATAAAAATCTTTGCATGTACACAAGAATCTTATAACTAGACTTAACTTAATTAAGCACTAAGGTTGAGTACATCAAAAAGTAAATAAAAATCCTTGCCTGAACATAGGAAATACCTGTTCAAAGTAACAATCGCGGTCTTCTTATATAAAAGAATCAGCTCTGTTATTGTTACCAAAACAAAAAAAAATATAACTTTGTCTAGACTCTTGTCTAAATCAAAAAAGTGAACTGAAATAAAATATGAACACCCCCCTTAAAATATTTTAAGGATTGTCTGAAAATTTTCTATTTCAGCAAAAGAAATTTATAAAAATTCTTAAACAAAGAAAAGAAAAAAATAAAAAAATGATTCTAGTGCAAACACTTACACTAAAAAGGAAAAAGTCTTGTCAGACCATTTAGCACTAGGCCAAAAAAAAAATATCTGGATTAATATCCAGACAAAACGCTCGGGAAAAATCGCTATCCATGCTCTAGCTCATCGCTAAGAGAACATTCTAAATCTAGTATCACTACTAGTCGCACTCAGAAAATAATCGCACTCTACGTCGCAATGTCGACGTCCTAAGACATCTAGACATGCTAAAATCGCTAGGGAAAACTCTACATCGCGCAATGTCGACGTCCTGAGACATCCAGACATGCAAAAATCGCCAGGGAAAACGCTCTGGTTGATCTCCAGAAAACACGTCAGCTTATCGCCAACAAAACACTCTGGTATATCGCCAGAAAAAACTCGGCTCCTCGCCAAGAAAACACTCTGGTATATCGCCAGAAAAAACCTCGGCTCCTCGCCAAGAAAACATTCTGGTACATCGCCAGAAAAAAACCTCGGCTCCTCGCCAAGAAAACACTCTGTAAATAGTCCTCGACTACACAAAGTCTGCGTTCTTAAAAGAACAACCTTGCCATTAACATAGTGAGCAGCTATAAAAGCTAACAATACCACTATAGGCACAGTGAATAGCTACAAAAGCTAAAATTCACTCTAAACACAGTGAATAGCTATAAAAGCTAAAATTCACCAAACTGAATGATCCTGCTTCAAAAAGCAATGTTCACAAAGAACAGAATGATTAGTCTACGCGCAACTAACATTCAAGGAAATATTCCCAGCACAACTATGTGAGACAGCAAGTCTCGAAATAGGACCTCCCTAAAGTCATAATCCTATATATAGGAGTCCATAAGCAAAACGACTCAAAATCACGCATTTTGAGCACATGCCCTCAGGCAACCAACATACACCGAAATATATACAGATATATGTACAGAAATATATACAGAAATACATACAGGAGTTCAAATCCCAAACTCTTGGTTATGATAACTCCATACTGAGCTTGGTGAAAGCTCTTAGCAAAAGCTAATCAAATCTTCGGCACATCGCACCAAAGTGGCAAATCTGACTAGAAACATGAGCCGAAAAAACGCCCTCCGTCATTCTTCAGGATGGCTACACAGAGATATAAAACTTAACCAGCATTGCGCTTCTCCAAGTTGCATGAAGAACCCTCGTGTACTGGTCTCGCCCTAGAACAACAACGAAAAACATTCAATCCATCCCACATAACAGGAGACAAACACCTCACCACGATATACTGAATGGTGGAGACAATAAAATACAGAATTGGTGACCCTGGTGTCCACCAACAAAAGGGAGTAGATTATAGCATCCACTAAACTGAAACGGTGTCTACCACACCACCATAAGTCAAAAAAAAATTTAATCAATAGGGTGTTCCGAAACACACTACTGCCAACAGCCTGTCACCACTAATAGGCTAATTGGAGCTGAGGTCGACTACAGTAGCTAGGCTCTCCTTTGGCTCAAATAGAAATAGCCATTGGGTAACAAAACCTCCAAAGGTCCCAAAGGTTAAACGTTCACCCCCCCCATAGACTACCCTTCCAATCAGTCTGTTCCTCAGGAAGACTAACTCCCTGCCAAACGTCGTAACGGCATCTGTTAGCACCCGGTGCATCACAGCCTGTAAAAACAAATAACTCATGGGATACAACCTAAAAGGTTTACAAGGTTGACTTAACCAAGCTTCTAACGAAATTTTAAAAAAAAACGAAAATGAGCTTAAGAAGCTACATGAAGCAAAAATTTCTCAAATTTTTGGTGCAACGCAACAAAACTTTTGAAGACGACAAGAGCTTTTCCAGCTTAATCAGAAACAAGAAGAAAACATCGTTGACAGCTAAAATATTCGATCATGGTGTTAATCGTCTCCCTAGACAATAGCCTCTAGAAGAAACTGCTACAGGTATCAGGCATAACCGTTTTCTGTCAGCCCAAACTTCTAGGTTACCTCTTGGAAATCTAAAAATTCGGTTAGGAATCTTCCTTCACTGCGCTTAGCCTCTCTTGACAAGGTTCTCATCTCGGTATCAGATTTTGATCATTTCTTTGTGAAACGACTGTCTTACTCTGCTCTCATCTCCTGTAAATGATCAGCCTTTAGTTCTCCTGCAGAACTTCAATTTTTCTATCCATCTGATAGTAAACCGAAAAAACTCAACATACGCCTATGAGTCCATGCAAAAAAATTTTTAAAAAAATTAGTGACTCAAAGGTAACGTTTAAACGGCTCTGGAAAAAAAAATCGAAAATACCCTCAGTTTGTCAATGCAGAAGAAGATCTAAACCAAAATAATCCAAGTCTTAGACTTACTGGATAAACCAAAATCAATTTACTCTTAATTGCACCCAAAATATACCATTAAGGTAATAAAAATACACCCACTCGGGTAACAAACTTTGAAATTGCTCCTAAAAATTTTGACTCTACATCACCCTACACGAGCTACATTTTGCGCTTGTCCTAACTCAAGATCACCTTGGATTGCCTCTAATCAAAATTTCGCTTCCAAGTGTCAAGAACCGGATATTATTTGGGGTCATAAGCAAATCAAATCCCGCGACCACCGACATACCAGTCTTATGATATATCCTGAGTGTGACTCTTTCGCAAGCTCGCAACAGCTGAGTCGATGCTAAACATCAACCACAATCAACCTAAGTTTGGGATATGGCCAATACCCAAAACCTTAGCCAAAAAACTATAAAAGTAAGCTATACTCTGCTCAACTTTTATAACAGTCAAAAAAAACGAGGTCGTCACCTCTACAGAGCAACATCAAAAAAGTAACGTAAAGCAATTAAGATAATGTAAATATAAATTATTCTTCTTCTGACAAACTTTCACTAGGGTTAGGTCCGTTGAATGGTTTTAAGTCTTTAATATGCCATCGTCCTATTTTAGTCCCATCTAAATTAACTAAACCATAAACTAAATCTGAAATCTTTTCTCTTATCACGCAATGCACATACTTAGGTACCAACTTAGATGTGAATTTATCTGCTGCACTGGAAAGAATTTTATTTTTTCGCCAAACGTGATCACCTATCTTAAAGGAAAAATCCCTTTTTCTAAGGTTGTAAGACTTACTGTTCCGTTCATAAGCCTTATGTATCTTACTATGCACGTCGGTGAAAATATCTTTTAAACCCTTTAAATTTTCGGCGTACTCACCCCTGTTACCCGGAATTATTTCGCTGTCAACATTGACATCCAAATTTAAATTTTTATAATATGATCCAGATAGAGGTATATGTCTGCCGTAAACTAAGAAAGACGGTGTAAACCCGGTTACTTCGTGTCTTGCGGTGTACACGGGATTCTTTGTTAACCAGCAAGAAATTACGAAAAGTCATTTATTTCCTTGTTTTGAACGTGGAAATGGACCTACTAGATCAGCTGCTATGACTTGAAAAGGGTAATTAACCGTTTTCTCTTTTCCCATCAGTCCCATAGGTAGTGTATTTGGAGATTTCTGCGCTCCAACTACTTCACAAGTCCTCACAAACTTTAAGATATCAAAACGCATTTTGGCCAAATTAAGTTAAATGTATGTTGTCTCAGCCTAATCGCCCAACGCGCTAGTTTGCCACTAGGGTTTTTAATAGAATTAAGCCACAATAAACTATAATGATCTGTTATGACCGTGAAAGGAACACCTTCTATGTAAGGTCGAAACTTTTCGATGTTAAAGAGTACTGCTAAACATTCTTTTTCCACAACCGAATAGTTACGTTCAGCCCTTGACAAAGTTCTACTGGCATACGCTATCACTCTTTCCTCACCATTAATTTTCTGTGTTAGGACGCCCCCTAAACCGGTATTAGAAGCATCACTAGAAATATAAAACTGTTGGGAAAAGTCTGGTTGGGATAAAATGGGAGCTGAAACCAATAGCTCTTTAATCTTTATAAAAGATTCTTCGGCTGCCTTTGTCCAATCTATCGATTGTCCTTTTTTTCGTCCTTTCAAAAGATCATTAATAGGCGACAACAAGGTAGAAAAATTCTCGATAAAACGTCTATACCATGAACACATTCCTACGAAGCGCTTAACTTCCGTAGTATTAGTAGGCCTCGCATAATTAACCATGCTTGCTACTTTATCCGGATCGGTACGCAAGGAATTTGAGCCTACAATATAGCCTAAAAACTTTAGAGAAGTTGTGAAAAAATCACATTTGCTCAAATTTATCGTCAGTCCGGCCTCTTTCAATTTATCTTTTACTTCCTTAAGTAAGCGAATATGCGATTCGAAGTCTTCCGATGTTACTAAAATATCATCGAGATAGGTAAAAATATGTGGCTCATATTTCGGACCAAATATAGCGTCCACTAAACGTTGCTGAGTTTGAGCAGCGTTCTTTAGACCAAACGGCATAGTGACGAACTGAAATAGACCTCGGCCTACTACTGCAAAAGCGGTCTTTTCCTTAGAGGATTTGTCCAAAGGAATTTGCCAGAAAGCCTTTCTAAGGTCTATCGAGGATACATACTGAGCATTCCTGAGTGATGTCAAAATTCTGTCGATGTTCGGTAATGGATAGTTATCAAATTTGCTGACCTCGTTGAGCTTTCTTCCGTCATAGCTTAGACGATGTCACTCCGAGTGTCAACATTTCGTCTAACTCCTTATTCAATACTTTTGACATGTTCGGAGACATGGCGATGGGCCTTGTCTTTACAGGATTGGCATCAGCCGTATCTATAGACATGGTGATTTTATTCGTTCGGCCTAACCTATCTTTACTACTTATTTCATTGAAAGAGCTTATTACTTTTTCTGCTTTTAAGCGTTCCGTCCGCGAGAGATCTTCTAGGGTACATAGACGCGAGAAAAGGTTTTCTAAGGAACTTTCTGAATAACTATCTTTAAAACTTGTTTGAGAATTGACTTCTAGGGACTGTGGATACCACGAATTATCTTTAAAATTTACTAAAATTCCGAATTTTTGTGCAAAATCACATCCCAAAACCAAAGTATGTGATAGAGAAGGTACTACTAGAGCAGAGATTACTAAACAATGACCATTGCAGACTAGCGGCAACTCAACCGTACCTAAAACTTTTAGACGGCTGCCATCTGCAGTGGTAACACTTCTATTTTTGACGTGGCATATTTTTATACTTAAACGACTTAAAAATTTTAATACCATTCTGACCTATAACGGAGGCATTTGCACCAGAGTCAAATAAAGCCGAGAAATGGGCACCTAATAGATTTATCTTTATATGCGGTCTATTATCTAAATATTTATGCACGAATAAAGGAGACATGTGACCATTTTGGAGAAGCAGGAGTTTTAACTTGAGAAGGAGAACTTTTATTAGACTTAAAAAAATCAGAAACTTTTTGTAACTATTTAGTCCTACCTGATCTATTGGAATATTTCTTTACTTAAGATCCTCGTTAGAATCTTTCTTTTATCCGCGACCGGACGTTCTGAGAAAGTACGACGGATTTTCAGTTCATAGTCTAATTCATATTCCAGTAGGTGATTGACTTTAAAATTGAAGGCTTCCATGATAAATGAATACTATTTAAAAGAACTGTTTAAAAAGTCGTGAAAATATTTCTCCTGTGCTCCCAATAGTCTAAATAAAAAATATGTAAAGGCACTTAAAATATGTAAACTTCTTTACTAAACATTAAAAAAAATCTTCGACAATTTCAAAAAAAATTTTAAGTATTGCCTTGTATTAAAATCCTTTTACCAAATATGTTAAGAATTTCCAACAAAAAAATCTCCAAATATCGTTTCGTATCAGCAAAGTATTTATAATATTCATGCAAAACATCGGTGAGAAAAAAACAGTTTTTTGTTCGGTTAACCGCAAAATAAACAGTGCAAAATTAAAGTCGACCAACACATCTGCTAATCTGAACTATAAAGCTAGCTGTTAAGAAAAAAGTAGGAATCTCTTATCTTAGAGTCGACAACAAAATTCAAATATCTATATCAGATAAATTGAAATAAAAAAATTCTACAAATTTCCTGCTTTTGTCTTACTGCTATAGTGTAGTTTCGTTTAATAAGTATTATGAAATAAAAATATCTGCAAAGTTAGAGCTTTTACTTTGTTCGAAAGCTAGTACACTGAACCCTTTAAAAAATAAAATTCCAAAAGCCCCGCGTTGACAGCGCTATTTTGTAACTTATGAAAAAATGTTCGCTTTTTGAGGCGTTATTTTGTACCGTTTGAAAAAATGTTGCCCCAAGCTTGAGCACAATTTTCTTGCAGCCCCGCTTTAATTTCTGATACTGAATTGAGTGAACCCTGATTTTAAAAGAACTAAAGAAATTAAACACACACTAGCTCAGTTTTCCTTGGTAGAGAGATATGGGTAAGAGATAATTGTCTTACGTCTTTTTGGAACTAATTTCTATTTTTTTTAAAAGGCTTTAGCTGTACGAAATTTTGGGCACCATCCATTTTAAAATAGAAAGGATCTAACTTCAGCTAAAAAAAATGGAAAAATGCTGAAGGGTTTTATGGGTATTACTAAAAAGAATTAGTCTAGTACAACTTATCCTGAAAAGAAAAATAAATATTCAGTGAGACACTAGCTTTAATCAAAAAAAGAAAATTTATTCTTGTTTTTAAAATGAAAAGTTCTAACCTTTACAGTTTTACCTAACAAATTCTAGCCTAACTAGTAGTTGTTACATTAAAATTTTAGACTATTATAACCCCCGAAGACGAGAAATCGTGCTTTACACTTCACTTTTTAGTCTGTTTTACATTGCAGTTAAGGCGCTACTCTCGAATAAGTCAATTGAAGGGAGTTTTGTTGACTTACTGTTTTTTATTCCTGCTGTGATCGACTACGCCCGATTTCAAACTTTTTCTTAACAAACACTTAGAAAGCTCACTACGGCTTTTATTTAAGACACTGGTGCTTTTACTTAGCGGCTCTGATGAAAATTAGCCTACCTCGGCTAGATGGAAAATAGCCTCTCGGCTAGACGGTACTGCCTGGCTGCGGCTAGATGGAAAACCACCCGGCAGCGGCTTGATGGTACTCTCTGGTTGCGGCTAGATGGAAAACAACCATGGTCGGCGGCTAGATGGAAACGACCACGATTTACGGTCTGCGGAGCCTTAAATAATCGTGCGACTTTTGCCAGTAATATCACGACGCTCCAATCAAAACTGCCGATCAAACATTCCACCAATCGCGGCGTAGCGAGAGGTTCGGTCAGGAACCCGCACCACCGTATATACCGAACGTCTGGGAATCCCTGTTTAATATACCGTTCGGAACAAAAATGAAAATAAGTACAATTTGAAATGGAAAAATCAGTAACATTACATGGTCTTAAAATCTAGGAAAAAATGCATGTTACAATATAGAAAAATAATGTTTCCAGAAAATTCCAATAATTACGTTTATTAAATTTCTTAGAACAAAAATTATTATCTACAACGCGCCCATTGCAATCAAAGGGCCACCTAGAAGTTAAATCTAACAAAAACTAGAGTTGCGGCGCGCGCGTCGGAACGATTGAAGTCAAGTCAAACAAAAACCGCCTTATAGCGGCTCTTTTGATCTGAATTGAGGACGTTTATTTGTGTTTTTGCCTAGGCTTATATTTTGAGGCTTGCCGGCCTTAATACTTGCCGAAATTAAAGCCAAACCAATGCATTCAGTAAAATTATAAATTACAAAATATATATTTTGTAGTTTTGGTAATAATACCTAGTGACCTATATAATATATCGTTTTTGTTTGTATCGTTAAAGTAATGTGTACTGTCTTCGATTATTTACTTAATTTCGAAACATGTCACAGATTACAGAATTAATGTGTAAACTTTGAATAAGTACGCGTGCCATTCAAAATTACTTGGCGTGCCAGAGATGGCACGCGTGCCATAGGTTGTCGACCCCCGGTCTAGGCTTTGAGAGTTCTATTGCAAGAGAGTGGTTTTTATGGGATCATTTCAGTGTCCAGCTGTCTGCAGTGTTTTTTTTGTTTTCTTTAAAGAAACCTTTTTGTATCCATCTGCCTCACTTGCCTCTTGAACAAGGGATGCCACTGATTATGACATAAATGCTTTAAAGCATTTGGCAAGCATTATCAGTTGGACTGTCATAATTAAAATATGCTTTAAATTAAAGGTTATGTATACCCAACTCCATAAATCATCAAAATAAAGTAAAATGAAAAATATGATCGATAGCTTACAATATTCTTAAAATTCAACTTACTCAAAAAATTTGAAAATAATGATCACCGTGGACTTATTTTCACCTAAAAGACAGTTTGTAAAAGATAGAAACATTAATATTACATAATTGCAGTATTATTTGTTTATTTTTAAATCTATTTAGGCATCTATGCACCACTGAATGATAAAAAATTAACTTTTATATATTTTTTAGAAAAACCGATCTCTAGTTATAATCATTATTTTATTATCCAAAGCTTGTTATTTATAGATTCTAAAAAAAGCTGTTTATGGATCTATGGATGGAAACTTACAAAGACGTTACACAATGGAAAGGTTACACATTTTCCCAGATGGTAACGTACCTAGAGAATTATTAGCAAATGTATCTAATCAAATAAGACAGCTTAGGCCAGTACCAAAACGTTTAGATCATTATAAGGAAGAAGAAGTTAAAACTTATCCTAAAATCATTGATTATCCTAAAGATTATGTTATACGGTAGATTTACTATAATGTTTGATTAAGGAATATAGTTATAGAATTTTTTATTTATTTTTCTTATTTTATTTCATGACCCTCTTTTATTAATATTATTGTTAACAATAGGAATGTGTTAAAATATTCTGCAAAAATTCATCTTGTCTCATTTTAACGGTACCTAGTCATGGACTCAGAGAAAAGCGTTCTTTTATGATTTTGTTAGTGAAACTATTCATTATATAAAGTTTTTTAATTTATATAATACTAGCCGAGCCCGCGGTTCCGCTCGCGTGGACTTGATTCACTACTATCGTCACTGCTTATTCCTTATGTTACCCAACGTAATAAAATATCTCCCATTATTTCTCCTTATCTCCCATTATCTCACCTTATTTCCCATTATCTAGGCTTATCTCGACTTATCTCCCATTATTTCTCCTTATCTCCCATTATCTCACCATAACTCCCATTATTTAGACTTATCTCTGCTTATCTCCCATTATCTCTCCTTATCTCCCATTATTTATACTTATCTCCTATTATCTCACCTTATCTCCCATTATCGAGGCTTATCTCGATTTATCTCCCATTATTTCTCCTTATCTCCAATTATCTCACCTTATCTCCCATTATCTAGGCTTATATCGAATTATATAGAACAAATGTATAAATTTATAAAAACACGTAAATCGGATAAGTGGTTCTCGAGTGATAAGCGCACTAACGGACAGAGAGACGTTGCATTTTATATATATTGTATTCTTTGCTACATGATATTGTTCCATATTTAATGATTTAGGGAGTGTATTGCAAGAGAACGCGCTAGCGGCAAACTTTTCTCCGACTTAATTCACTATTATCGTCACTGCTTATTCCTTATGTCACCTAATAAAATGTAGCCTATAACCTGGCCAGAGAACATACGTATGGTTAAAAAAAAAGCACGTAAATCGGATAAGTAGTTCTGCAGTGATAAGCACACTAACGGACGGACAGAGAGACATTGCATTTTATATGTTATAGATATTCTCTGCTCCATAATATTGTTCCATATTTAATGGTTTGGACTGTGTATTGCAAGAGAACGCGCTAGCGGCAAACTTTGTCCGACTTCATTTACTATTATTGTCACTGCTCATTCCTTATGCTACCTATCGTAATAAAATATAGCCTATAACCTGGCCGGAGAAGATATGTATGTTTAAAAAAAAAAGTACGAAAATCGGATAAGTGATTCTCCAGTGATAAGCGCACTAACGGACAGACAGACAGAATACGTTGCATTTTATATATATTATAGATGTAATAAAATATATACCTATAACCTGGTCAGAGAACATATGTATGAATTTAAAAAATCACGTAAATCGGATAAGTGGTTCTCGAGGGATAAGCGCATGAACGGACAGACAGACAAACATTGCATTTTATATATATTATAGATATAGATTATTTTTATTATTATATAACCTGGCCAAAGAATATATGCATGAATTTAAAAAAAAGACAGGTAAATCTGATAAGTGGTTCCTGCGTGATAAACGCACTAATGGACAGACAGAGAGACATTGCATTTTATATATATTATATATTATACATATACAGATACATAATATAAGTGGTTCCTGCGTGATAAACGCACTAATGGACAGACAGAGAGACATTGCATTTTATATATATTATATATTATACATATACAGATACATAATATTGTTCCACATTTAATGGTTTAGGCTGTGTATTGCAAAGGCACGCGCTAACGGCAAACTTATTTGCGACATCATTCACTATTTTACGTCACTGCTCATTCTTTATGCTACCTATCGTAATAAAATATAGCCTATAACCTGGCCAGAGAACATATGTATGTTTTAAAAAAAAAGTACGTAAATCGGATAAGTGGTTTTTCAGTGATAGGCGCACTAACGGACAGACAGACAGAGAGACATTGCATTTTATATATATTATAGATGTAATAAAATATATATCTAAAACCTGATCAGAGAACATATGTACGAATTTAAACAATCACGTAAATCGGATAAGTGGTTCTCGAGGGATAAACGCACTAACGGACAGACAGAGAGAGGTTGCAATTTGTTTATATTATAGGTATAGATTATTATTATTATTATATAACCTGGCCAAAGAATATATGTATGAATTTAAAAAAAGACGTAAATCGGATAAGTGGTTCTCGCGTGATAAATGCACCAGTAGATAGACAGACAGACAGAGAGACATTGCATTTTATATATATTATAGATTCTAGATATTCTCTACTACATAATATTGTTCCATATTTAATGGTTTAGACTGTGTATTGCAAGGGAACGCGCTAGCGATAAACATTTTTCCGACTTCATTCACTATTATCGTCACTGCTCATTCCTTATGCTACCTATCGTAATAAAATATAGCCTATAACCTGGCCAGAGAACATATGTATGTTTTAAAAAAAAAGTACGTAAATCGGATAAGTGGTTCTCCAGTGATAAGGTCACTAACGGACAGACAGACAGACAGAGACGTTGCATTTTATATATATTATAGATGTGAACTCTATTACTAGATTTGACAATAAAACATGCTTGGATCATTTGTTTGTAAGATGTAGGCAAAGGTTTGGTGGGCTGCATTTTCGGTCTTTTGTACTTGATAGTCATGTGACTGACCATGGCCCAATAATGCTTAATATTAGTTGTACTCATTCGACCCCAAACAATGACAATGCAAACGTAATCAGTGTAAGCAAGGATAGGTATGATATAGATAAGCTTAAAATGATGCTGCGGTGCCAGGATTGGTCTTCGGTAACGACTGATTTAGATCCTGAGACGGCGACATCAACATTTGTTAACATATATAAATCTTTATTAGATTTAAATAAAATTGAGAACAACCAAATCATAAGCAATACAGAAAATTAAAAAATTGGATCACGAACGGAATAATAAGATCTATTAGACATGGATTATGCATAGACATGCAATTGAACACTTTGGAGAATCTCGAGCGGTTGCTCTTGACATATCTAAGGCATTCGACCGTGTTTGGCACGATGGGCTGTTGGCTAAGCTACGTTCTTATGATATGTCGGAAAAGTTCTGTTTGTGGCTCTCATGTTTCCTCAGAGAGCGTTCTTTACGAGTGGCAGTCGACGGATTTCTTTCTAACACCTTCACTATCAACGCCGGTGTACCCCAAGGCTCCATACTGTCTCCTATTCTCTTTCTCATTTACATTAACAATCTGCTGGAAAAGACTGAGAATCCAATCTACAGCTTTGCAGATGACAGTACGCTTATCTCTTCATTGACTTTGAACGCTCGGACATCGGCTACTCAGGCGAATATCCGCAGACATCAGGAGGTCGTTTAACTTAACAAAGACCTGGAAGAAATTCTATCTTGGAGTGACAGTAACCAAGTCGAATTTAACGCTACAAAAACCCAGGCGGCAGTTTTTTCTAAAAAAGTTAACGTTGCTGAACCCGACATAGTCATGTCGGGGCACTCCATTCCCCTACCATCGTCACTCAATTTGTTGGGCGTTAATTTGGGAGCAAATATGTCCTAGCACGAACATGTTGCAGGCATAGCAAGGAGAGCTTCTCAAAAGTTGGGAACATTATTTCAAACCAGAAAGCTTTACACTCCGCAACTGTTAATTCTTTACAAAACTCAAATTCGACCAACTATGGAATACTGCTTCCGTGTTTGGGGCTCCGCTCCCAAACACAAACTGCATTTGTTGGATTCTGTTCAGAGAAGAGTTGCTTATCTGATTGGATACCTGGAACTGACCGACGGCCTTGATTCGCTGGAACATCGAAGAAGGGTTGGCGAATTGAGCCTATTCTACAAGTATTTTCATGGAAAGTGTTCGAAGGCTGTAGTCCGCTTAATTCCTCCCAGAGCGGTGCATGTTGGAAATACACGTCGCGCTAATACTTCACATCCGTATGAGGTTCAGCTTGTTACTCCTCGTACAACGCTTTTTTAAGCACTCTTTTATATGGAGAACATCATCCGTTTGGAATAATTTGTCAAGGGCTGTGTTTTCCACAGAGTACAATTTACAGCGATTCAAAAACAACGTGAATCGTCTTTTCCGCACACATGCCGCTCCTAGAGTGCTTTAGGGACTTCCCTGTAGTACGTGTGCTAGACCCGTAAAAAAAAAACGACCAAAAATTTTTTATCCTACGTGTTATTTTTTTATAAAATTATTCTCTTCATTCTATAAAATATGTTTGGACTGATAAGGACACACTATATTCAAAATAAAACACATCATATTTAAAATATATTATTAAAAAAAAATAATATTTTCCGTAACAATATATAAAAGTATGCAGCAACAAAACATTTTTGCTCGA
This sequence comes from Pachyrhynchus sulphureomaculatus, assembly GCA_019049505.1. Taxonomy (NCBI): domain Eukaryota; kingdom Metazoa; phylum Arthropoda; class Insecta; order Coleoptera; family Curculionidae; genus Pachyrhynchus; species Pachyrhynchus sulphureomaculatus. The sequence continues at coordinate 253,037,587 of CM032446.1, read as the reverse complement.
CAAAATAGGATATGTAAAAATAATAAAAAAAGCAAATTATTATCAAATAATAATAACATATAAAATAAACTGCTGTCTTAAATAAAATAAAAATATTCTAAAATACTTGACAACTTAAAATAACATTATTGCTTTTTAAAACTAGAATTGAAACTCCGATTGGCAGGAAAAAAAAGTTTTTTGATCTGCTAGTTGTCACAGTTGGAATTTAGAATGTGATTTCAATGTATGTTTAGTTTGATCGCACCTATACATCCGTTCACTCCTCAATATGTAAATCCTTTGCCAAAGTATAGGCTGATACGTGCATCATATTCGGTCTATTCGCCTTAAAATTATCGACGGCCGTCGGACGCGTTTTTTTCCCAACTGTACAAATCTCTATACAAGGGTCTCACAAACTTCATTCTGCCTATTATGTTGATCCACTTGAAGGTGTCATCTACCTTCTCTTCCCAATGAGCTTTGAGACATATTCTCAACCACCGGAACTTGATTTCAGCATTTTTAAACATTGTCTAACTCAAAAATTCCGTTCAGTGCTTCGAGCTTTCCTATCGGTTGAGCAGGTTTCTCAGAAATTTTTTGTAAAATGTAAATAATTTGGTTCGTAGAGAGTTGCTCCTTATCTTCAATGGTAATGGAAGGTGATGCTTCATCACTTAAAAATTTCTCAATTAATTCATCACATACTACAGCCATCGCTTTATCGTAATTTGGAATAATTGGGGGCATTCCTGGGCTGTACAGCCACGTTTGCCAATCGATACTAGATATATCGGTTGCAGTTTTAGAAAAGTAAGTTTCGAAAAAGCTTTTAAATGTATCTGTGTCTATTGATTTGTATTTGTATTGTTCGAAGTATGCTCGGAGAAAGGGTTCCATATTTTCTACAAAAATAAAGATATACAGGGTGTTACTTATGTACATTGTCATTGAGGTGATGGTATAGGGTGCGATCCAAAGGTTGCCGGACTAACGCTATGTAATCTGAAGAAGTTACTTTTAATCTTCGTAACTCCCGGCACTTTCATCGGTCTCACGGTTCTTTTCATTGGTCGAATATTTTTTGGAAGATCGATACTGTCACTGACTCCAACGCAGTCTGCGATTTGCGGTTAATCTTCTCTACCGTCTTCATATGAGAGAACAGCCCTAAGTCATAAGGTGCCAAATCAGGCGAATAACAGTTATGGAATTTTTGGCCAAGAACCGTTGCGTACGGAACGAACTGTCTGCCGATGGATTGTCATGATGCACTAGGAAACTCTTCTCGCCTCAAAGCTCTGGCCACTTCCTCACAAATAGAAAATTCGTTAGAGATGCCCAGAATTGTTCGACGATAGTCTTCACGGATGATTTGTTGAAGTTTAGCAATGATTTCAGGCGTGGTTGCAGTTGAAGATCTTCCGGAACGCTTGTCGGCCTTAGATAGCGAAAACCACTTGAAAATAGACGTACGGCTCTGGGCCTCGTCCCCAAAAGCTTTTGGAACCATTTTGACATGATTAGACTTTTACGCAAACGGGAATACATAACAAAAGGAACGAATTAACTAGTTAGTTGATACTTGGCACGCAGCGTTATTAGGGATGTACCTACCGCCATATATCGGCCCGAGTCAATACTATTTCGATTTCTTGCTACATAGCGTTAGTCTGGAAACTTTTGGATTGCACCATGTAGTAGGTAAAAATCTTACCTGGACCTCCGACGACTTCTTCCAAATATCTGAGGAATGTTTGCCCTTTTTCATATGGTACAACTGAAAAAGCATCATCTGGATGAACCCCTTTTAGGTTCACAACTAGCTGAGTTAATTGACTCGTTGGGCCGAGTTGATTTATCTGAAAAATAGGTTTTAAATTAGGTATGAATTATAGAGATCTAGATTAAACTTCCTAGATGTAAGAGTCCAAAGAGGGGCTTCATGTGGCAGCGACCACTACCTTGTGAAAGGAAAGATAACCTCACGAACAACACGGGAAAGCAAACTGGAAGATACAAGTACACAGCACACAACAAGTGAAACAACAATAAGATATAATACAGACAGCTTACAAAATGAAAGTATCAGAAATCTATACAAGAGTAGACTGTACCAAAAGATACAACGGACGGGATTTGTTAATATAGAAGAAGAATATAAGTATATAAAGGAATGCCTACATGCAGCCGCACTGGAAGCATTAGGGTACCAAGAGAAAAGGGAAAAAAAAAACAGCAAAAACCATATTGGTGGGATGAAGAAATTAAATACGAAATTGAAGAAAAACGGAAAAGCTATCACAAGTACTTAAGTTCAAAGAGCACAAACGACAAAGTAAAATACAAAGAATCCCAAGCTAGAGTACGCAAAATGATTAGTGACAAAAAGAACAACCAATGGGAAAAGACATGCTCAAGACTCAATACTTACATAGGAGGAAGAAAAAGCACAGAAAGCTGGAGACTTCTTAAAAGTATGAGAACAGAACGGAAAAGAGAAATCTTCTCACCAATAACACCAGAAAAATGGAACCAATATTTTACAAATATGCTAACAGAAGATAGACCAGAGTTCAAAAGTACCCAACATGGAAACCCAAATATAGTTATACGAGGATTCCCAATAAGGATAACAACATCAGAAGTTAAACAAGTATGTTAAAACGCTAAAAAATGGTAGAGCTCCAGGACCAGGAAACATCCCAGGAGAGATAGTAAAATACGGAACTGAAAAGCTATTTAGCGCTTTGAGGAACTTATTCCAAAGATGCATTAACACCTCAGAAGTACCTGAGGAATGGAAAATATCATACATATCAACAATTCATAAGAAAGGAGACAAAAATAATTGCGATAACTATACGGGAATAACGGTTACAGGATCTATAAGCAGAATATACGGAAAAATACTTAAAAATAGAATAGAAACGGAATACGCGGACGTAGAAGCTGAAGAACAGGCAGGCTTTAGAGCAGGAAGATCCACAATAGACCATCTCTTCTCACTGACACAAATCCTAGAAAAGAAAACCGCATTTGATCAGGAAGTCCATGTCTTGTTTGTTGATTTAAAAAAGGCCTACGACAGCGTGCCCCTAATGAGATTGTGGGAAACACTACAACAGAGTAATATAAGCACCGAAATAATTAAAGCCGTAAAAATCCTTACACCAAGACGCAAAAAGTAGTGTGAAAACCAAATATGGTATAACAACAGGGTTCCAGGTCACAAAGGTCTCAAACAGGGCTGCTGTATATCTCCAACGCTATTTAAAATTCATTTGGAGAGTGCACTGAAGAACTGGAAAAGGAAATGCAGCAGTATGGGATTACCACTGGATGACGATACTACATTGTACACGCTGTCGTTCGCAGACGACCAGGTAGTAGTCGCTCAGGACATCGATGATATAGAATACATGACACGAAAACTTATGGAGGAATATGAAAAATGGGGCCTAGAAGTCAATATTAAAAAGACCGAGTACATGTGCGTCCGAGGACAACAACAGGACTTGAAACTGGCCACAGGACACACCATCAAACACTGTGCCAGTTATAAGTATTTGGGAACGAGAATATCTAGGGACGGAACACTGGAAGAAGCAATATTCGAGAGGAATATCCAAGGAAGAAAAGCGATTGCAATGCTTAATAGTATACTATGGGACAAAAACATAACCATTGAAAATAAGAAGAGAATTTACAACTCAATAGTGAAAAGTATAATAACTTACAGCTTCCAGGTATGGCCACTGAAGGAAAGAACAGAAAAAATACTAAAAGCTACAGAAATTGATTTCTGGAGACGAGCAGCCGAAAATCCAGAAAAGACCGCATACCAAATGACACGATAAGACGAGCTTTAGAAATAAAGCACGATATAGTGGACGAAATCAGAACCCAACAGTTGGTATGGTACGGACATGTACAGAGAATGTCACAAGACCGACTACCTAAAAAGATTTTAAATTGGAACCCTCATGGAAAAAGAAAGCGAGGAAGACCACGCCAAAGCTGGAGAGCAGGAATCAACAAGGAAGTACTAGAGAGAGATCTGGAGGAGGAGGGATGGAGAAACCGGGAGGAGTGGAAATTAGGCATCGGAAGACGTTATAAAACCGATTGATATATATGAATTATTTTAGCAATTTCAATAATAAATAACCAGTCAAGAGCAAGTTGAACTTGCGCAATTAGTGTTCCGTACGTTGCACATAGGGGTATTTGATCGATCTACGCGGCCAAAATTATTTTTCGGTTCTATTGTATTCTACCCTGGGGTGACAATAACCAAGCTGGGAATATAATTTCGGCCTACGAAGCCTTACACTTCACAACAACTGTTAATTCTGTACAAAGCTCACTCACTTTGGAATGATTTGCCCAGGACTGTGTTTCCCACCGAGTATGACTTACAGCGATTCAAAACCAGTGGCTTTTTCCGTACAGATGTTGCACCGTGTGCTACGCCCATAAAAAATACTTTGTAATTCCTCTTGCAGAAATTAATAAAATTGTATTTATATATATTATACGAATACATACAGAAGACAGACAGACAAGAATTCCAAGAAGACAATCCTGAAGAAGAACAGAATAAGGAAAAAAAAGAGATACAACTAAGCTATGAAAAAGTAAAGAAGACAATAAAAATACTCAAAAATTATAAATCTGCAGGGCCTGGAGGTGTGGTAAATGAAATGATTAAGTACGGGTCTAATAAATTACATTGAATGCTAAGAAATATGTTTCCACAGAGCGATCAATGGAGAAAAAATACCAGAGGAATGGTCAAAAGCCTATATAGTATCTATGTTTAAAAAGGGAGACCGCAGAAAATGCACAAACTATAGAGGCCTAAGCATAATATCGAGAATGGAGCGTTTGTATGGAAAAATTATTAAAAATATCATAGAGGAAAATATAAAAGGAAAAATTGGAAACCAAGCAGGCTTTACGGCCGGAAAATCATGTATAGACCACATATACACTATGAAACAAACAATGGAAAAAAAAGTGGCAAAGAATAGAGAAGTTCATCTAGCCTTCATGGACATAAGAAAGGCATATGACTCAATACCAAGACAAAGATTATGGAACCCAATGAAAGAAATAGGCACTGATAAAGGATTAATATACGCAGTAAAAGCTCTCTACGAAAACAACACAGTGAACATAAAAATAGGACATAAAATAGGGAAGAGACTCCAAACATCAAAAGGCCTATTACAAGGATGCTTTACATCCCCAACACTATTCAAAATATACCTCAAAAAAAACATTAAACAAATGGAAGCAAAAATGTAGTGGAATGGGAGTCCCAATTCGAGAAGATTACTTATATACTCTAAGTTTCGCAGACGACCAAGTATCATAGCGCAAGATGAGGAAGACCTCAGTTATATGGTAAGAAAACTGAAAGAAGAATACACTAAAGCAGGATTAGCAATAAACTTTGATAAAACGGAATATCTAACAACAAAGGAGGGAAATGTGGAGAATCTAGAAGTTGTTAACGAAACAACAATCAAAGGAACTGACAGATTTAAATATTTAGGAACCATCATTTCAAAAAACGCTACATCAGAAGAAGAGATCAAAGCTAGATTAGGACAAACGCGGACATGTATAAGACAATTAAATTCGATCCTGTGGGCCAAATACATTACAAAGAGAAACAAAACACACATATATAAATCAATAATACAAAGGATAATGACGTACGGGTCAGAAACATGGACGATCAACAAAAGAAACAAATCTAAAATTAATGCAGTAGAGATGGAGTATTGGAGAAGATGCTGTAGAGTAACATGTATGGAGAGAATACCAAATGAAGAAATACGAAGCAGAATGAACATCAAAGAGAACGTAATAAACACCATTGAAGAAAAACGATTAAAATGATATGGACACATAAGACGGAGCGAAGATAATAGGTGGATAAAGAAAATAACGGAGTGGAGCCCTATAGGGAGAAGAAAAAGAGGAAGACCCAGACGATCGTGGAGAGACAATGTGGACGAGGTTATGGAGGACAGAGGTCTAACAAATGGAGACTGGGAAGATAGGAACGGATGGAATCAAAGGCTGAGAGAAGGAAGACAGCGTTAACTGTAGTATATATATATATATATATATATATATATATATATATATATATATATATATATATATATATATATATATATACAGGGTTACAGGGAAAGTCGTCCTAGATAATTAAGGACGTAATAGTTTAGGTCATTTCTGACCGATTTGACTCTATGACATGATGTCCTAAACTTAACGGTTTTTCGAGATATTGAAGTTTAAATATTTTCTAAAAAAAAACATGTTTTTTTTTTGCTTTTATATCGATTTTTTTTATTAGAGGTACTCGAGTGCGATTTTTTGGTTATTTTTAGTTAGTCTGTATGTCAAGTATCAAAAATCATCAAAAAAATTTGAACTAGTTACTAACAGTTTCAAATGGCGGCTTGTTAATGTTTCTAAATTACGAATTTTTACCAAGTGTTTCCTACTTTAAATCAATAAAGAGAAAAAAATATGTATGGAAGTTATTCTGCAAATTATTTTAAAAACTTTTACGTCTTTTTAGCTATCTAAAACGGTATAATATCTACTGGATCTATTGAAAATTCTAAGAAAATGAGATTTCGATAGGCCCAAATGTAGAGTAACATAATAATAGAATTTAGATACTACCAATTACGGTTTACTACCTGCACCTTCAAACCATAAAAAGGGTTGGGTAAGCATTTTTTCCGGTCGGGGTACTCTCTGTGCGAGTGACATTTTCTGTTCACTAAACATTATTGAATGATTTTTAGTCTGCTCATGCGATTCGTCCATGGTAGATGTGCTATACCGTGCTTTTCAAAAATATCTGTGTTTCATCTTCTGACTGTGTGAATTGGCTCGTAACTGGATTTTGATCTCTGCTTGTGAATATGGCAACGTATACCAACGAGGAATATGCTGACATCCTAATGTGTTACGGATTCTGCGAAGGAGTGTCGTCACGTGCCCGTGATGACTACATACTGCGATATCCTACTTGTCGTGTACCTGATGTTAGCGTATTTGATGGAACTTATCGAAGACTACGAGAAACTGGTTCCGTACAAAGACGGCGGACTGACATGGGACGACCACGTATCTTTGACGAAGACAAAGAAAACGAAATACGACGTCTCTTTGAGGTGGACCCAACCACATCTACAAATGTTGTCGCACAACAGCTTGGTATTTCGCAGTGGAAGGTATGGTTTGTAATGCATACTGTTGGGCAACACCCTTACCACTATACGCCCGTGCAAGTCATTGAAGAAGGGGATCCGTTGCGACGATTAGAATTCTGCAGATTTATGCTCAATACCGATGTCGAAGATGCATCTTTTTTTAAGAAAATACTATGGACTGACGAGTCGAAATTCGACAAAGACGGTCTTACAAACTACCACAATGCCCACTATTGGGCTTCTTAAGAGGAAGGCAACCCAAACAAAAAAAGAACGAAAGGATCACAAACAAGATTCAGCTTAAATGTGTGGATGGATATAATTTCAAATTATTTGGTTGGGCCATTCTTCCTGCCAGATAATTTGAATGGCGAGGAATTGGTTTGAGACAAAACATGTACTTTCAACACGATGGCTGCCCAGCTCACTACAGAGGAAGTGTTCGTGCATGGCTCAATAACAATTATCCCAACAAATGGATTGGAAGAGGCGGACCCATACCTTGGCCCAGCCAAGACTTAACACCGATGGATTTTTATGTGTAGGGTCACATGAAAAGTCTCGTATACGACCAGATGACTCCTATCGAAAACGTGGATGTCCTAAGACAAACAATAATTGATGCGGCTGACGAAATGAGGCGGCACCTCACAACCAGCGTTGTGAAAAGTAATTTAAGAAAAAGAATGAGAATTTGTGTTAGAAATAGGGGCGACCATATAGAACATGAATTATAATTAATAAAAAATATTAAATTGCAAGGTTTTTTGTTTTATTTGTGTATTTTTCGTATTTTCACCTAGAACTAAAAATTTACCTTTTGCTACGAGAACCCGCTTTAGGTGTCATTCTGTGTACAGTTTTCCTATTAAACTCCTAGTATTATATCTTTTTTTTGATAGCTAAAAAGACGTAAAAGTTTTTAAAATAATTTGCAGAATAACTTCCATACATTTTTTTTTCTCGTTATTGATTTAAAGTAGGAAACACTTGGTAAAAATTCGTAATTTAGAAACATTAACAAGCCGCCATTTGAAACTGTTAGTAACTAGTTCAAATTTTTCTGATGATTTTTGATACTTGACATACAGACTAACTAAAAATAACCAAAAAATCGCACTCGAAAACCTCTAATAAAAAAAATCGATATAAAAGCAAAAAAAACATGTTTTTTTTAGAAAATTTTTAAACTTCAGTATCTCGAAAACGGTTTAAGTTTAGGACATCATGTCATAGAGTCAAATCGGTCAGAAACGACCTAAACTATAACGTCCTTAATTATCTAGGACGACTTTCCCTGTAACCCTATATATATATATATATATATATATATATATATATATATATATATATATATATATATATGAATATTCCAAAGTAAAATTTTTTATGAGACACTCTGTATAAGATTTGATTGAAATAGTCATATTACGTATACTGTAGTGAGTAAATCAGTTCAAATTAGTTTGAACTGTAATAGGTAAACACATGCTACTATCAATATGAAGCACTAAAAATTGAACAAAGTCAGTATTTCCGCAGTCATTTACTGTTCTCTCCTTTGTCAAACTATCTCGAGACACGTTTCGTCGTATTACGACTCATCAGCTAAGCTAGAATGGACAGGAAAGAGCACAAAACTTAAAGTACTAGCGCAATAAATCAGTAAGAAACAACAATTTCCTCCTTTCGTTGCTATAAGCCTACAGCTTATAGAAACCATGCAACAAGATAAAATAAAACTATCATACTTACGGCCTCATTAAGTTCAGAGCTATGAGTATAAGCATCAAAATCTTGACTTTGCGGCGATTCCAGACGACGTTTGATTTTTCGTTCTATAAAAACGGTAAAGCCTTCATTGAGCCAAAAGTGTTCAAAATTTCTATTAGTTACTAAGTTTCCGGTCCAACTGTGAGCAATTTCGTGAGCTATCACATTTGCTAAACTTCTGTCACCAGCCTAAAATATACCTTCTTTTACACTGGAATAATTACAGACAGTCTTCGTAAATCTTTCAAATATTAACAGCAGTTTTAATAAAGTAATATTCTGTTTCTTTTAATTGGAAAACCAAGTAATTGCCTTACCAATAAAGTTGGAGTAACAAAAGTCAAACAAGGATTTTCCATACCCCCATAAGGAAAACTGGGAGGTAGAACTAAAAGGTCATATATTCCCCACACATAAGGTCCACATAATTCTTCGGCAGTCTTAAGTTGGTGTTCGGTATTTGCAAATTCATATGCACATTCTTCGATTATTTCTTTTTTCTGCCCTAAAAAACATAAAGATAAAAGTAGGATTTCAGGTCTTGCTAAATGTTTAACGTTGCCGCTGAAATATGGACTTTATCCATTTTTATTCGTTTTATTTCGAGATTATGTGCATGTGGTGAAACTCTTGTCGAATCGCGCTGCCTGCGTTGATTGTTGGCAGATTGCTGACCATTCCTTTGTCGGTCTGTGGCTGTAAACTCCCTCCGCTTGAGGGCAGATATATTTTTTAGCTTTAAGAACCATTTATTGTATCCTACCACCACTTTCACATTTGGTTTAAAATACGAAGTATTTTAAATTCTAATAACCGGTCAAGTGCAAGTTGAACTTGCGCAATTAGTGTTCCGTATGTTGATTGCTTTTAAAATAAAAAAAATTTATTATAGAGGTATAAAATGATCAGTGACTTCACAAAACACACACCCCAAATCAGTTTTCAACAAAGTTTGTTTCCAATCTGTACTGAAAACTGATAATCTTGAAATTTTTTTTTTTTATATACCAGATAAATTATTAAAGATAATGCACTCATGATAATTTTCGATCAATCTACACCCCGTGGAGAATATTCCAGAATTTTTTCAAAATTTTTTGATAAGTACTTTTCGAGATAAGGCGGGTGGATAGCGATTTTTCGCGATTTTTTAAAAATAATACAAAGAAAAGTGCGCGCAAGTATTACGTTATGTATATATTTTTACTCGTGTTTTCACAAGCTTTCATTTGACACTACTCTGGATGACCTAGTAAAAAAATTTTTTTTTCACTTCCGATTTCACCGTCCAAAATCAACCCCTTAAGTCAAAATTTAACTTTCAAAACTACATGGCTCTGATAAGGCCATCAATTCCTATACTATTACCAAATTTTAACTTTCTATGACAAATAGTTTCGGAGAAAATCGGGTGTGACGCTGTTGAGTGAACTGTCATCACCAAAATGACCCATAATCCAAACTTCATATTTTATTGTTAATTTTGTGTTACCATTTTTGTTTAGATTAATGTTTTTGTTAAAAGGACACTATCAGACCAATTTTCATTACAATAGCAGCTCATATTCCAAGTTTCTGCGGTATTGTGTTTCTCTTTTTCACAAATTCGTAAAAACTAAGAGCGGAATGTGCATTTAATGTTTCTTTAATTTACACTATTAAAAAAGTTGTATTTTTAAAATGTCAATGTTTCAAAAACAATTAAATTACTCTAGTATCTTAGCAAAATTGTCTAGAATTTGGAACACAACGCAAATACGCGGTGTATCGTAAATAAGTTCAAATTTGTTTGGAATCTTGAGGCGAATATAATGAGCAAGGAAGAATTGGACATTTATGAGAAAGATATCGTAACAGATAGATACGAGGCTGGTTTGAAAAGTCCGTGCAAAGTCCGAGAGATGGCATCACCGGCGCGTATCGAGGTCATGTTTAGGTAGTAGCATCTCTTGAATGAACGCACACCAAGTTTCAGCTATTTTGTCTATTTTTTTGTGTCTGGCATTCGTGTGAATCAAGGAAGTCGAGTGATTTTTCAAGAAATGGACGAAAAAGAATTTCGTGTGGTGATTAAACATTACTTTATGAAAGGCAAAACGCCTCAGGAGACTAAAGAGAAGCTTGATAAACATTATGGTGACTCTGCACCTTCGATTAGAACAGTTTATAAGTGGTTTCAAAATTTTCGGACTGGCCATATGGGCACAAGTGACGCTGAACGTTCTGGACGGCCTGTGGAGGTTACGACTCCAGAAATCATTGATCAAATCCATGATATGGTGATGGATGACAGAAGAGTTAAAGTGCGTGAGATTGCTAGTGCTGTGGGCATCTGGACTGAACGGGTACATAATATTTTGCATAAACATTTGGACATGAGAAAGCTATCCGCAAGATGGGTGCCGCGATTGCTCATGCTTGACCAAAACGGAATCGTGTGAAGTGTTGCAAGGATGATTTGCAGCTGTTCCAGGAGAATCCGGAGGACTTTAAGCGTCGTTTCGTCACTATGGATGAAACATGGATACATTACTATACTCCTGAGACCAAACAACAATCTAAACAATGGGTTACCAAGGGGGAATCTGCACCAAAAAAGGCGAAGACCGTTCCTTCGGCCGGAAAGGTTATGGCGACTGTCTTTTAGGATTCGCAAGGGATAATCCTCATCGACTATCTGGAAAAGGTGAATATTATTCATCGTTTATTGGACTGTTTGAAAACCGAGCTGCAAGAAAAACGCCCGCGATTGGCCCACAAGAAAGTCCTTTTCCATCACGACAACGCACCAGCACACACCTCAGCAGTTGTGGTCGCAAAATTAATGGAAATAGGATTCCAACTTGTTTCACATCCCCCCTATTCTCCAGACTTGGCTCCCTCGGACTACTATTTGTTCCCCAATTTGAAGAAATGGCTGGCGGGACAAAGATTTTATTCAAACGAGGAGGTGATTGCAGACACTAATGGATATTTTGCAGACTTGGACAAATCCTATTATTCGGAAGGGATCAACAAACTAGAACATCGTTGGACGAAGTGTATAAGCCTAAAAGGAGACTATGTTGAAAAATAAAAAAGGTTTACCACAAACACATAAGTAGTTTTTATTTTTGCACGGACTTTTCAAACCAGCCTCGTATATTCCTAATGAATCATTTTATTCTAAACATTACAAACTTCATCTATCATCTAGAATCAAGGGTTATGACGAACAACTAACGAACAGACATAAGTTTAGGTTAAATATTCATAATTTCACCTTTTTACACGTGAGAAATATAAGACGCAATACCATAAAAACCAAAATATATCAGAGGACTGAATAAGGAAGGGCTCACGTTAGTTTATAGGACATGAGACTACTTTAAAAATATCTTAGGAAGTTCAAAGGATAAATTTCAACGTGAAAGAAGAGGAATATATAAATATAAGTTGTAATGATTATGACAAGAAATATGTTGGGTAAACTAGAAGGTTAATTCGAATAAGATTTAAAAAATCAAGCTTGGCCCAACATACCCGTGAACATTGGATAATTTAAGATCAATTAAAAATGTATTTTGAGAGGAAGTTATTAGACGCCTACGAAAGTACTTACATTTTAAAATGTAAAAATAGTACAAATAAGGTCAGAGGTTTAATTCCCGGCGGTTCTCTATATCTGTTACTTGACTGGAGCTCGAATAAACCATAATTTTAGGATATATAGTTAAGATTTTAATTTTAAGTTTAGTCAATCACCGTTCCCGATGATGCAAACATGGTTAGAAAAATGCGCGTAAAGTGAAAACATAAACTGTTTGTGTGTTGTGGTGTTATCGTACCAAAGATTCCAAAATCCGAAGTATTACTTAACACTAATCAACTTTCACATTTTCAATTATCTTAGGACCTTCCTGAGATAAAGGGGCGATTAATTTCAGAATCTCCTCTTATCCTCCTCGAGCCCCGGGTATCATATATGATACCTCGAGTTCTAAATTATTTAACAAATCTGCAGCTCGATTTGGACAACGCTCCCGCTGTTATCATATATGATATGCGTATATTAATGCGCAGAAAATTGCCGGCTCACGTTGGGGCCAATGTAGTCGAGATATTCAGTTGTTTACATGCATGTTTCGAGTCGCCATGGCCGCTGCTAATAAAATTACGCAAAATAAACGTAAGTACCTAGTATTTGTGTCGTTTTTTTTTTAATAAGCTTTCTAATTATTAGTTAAAGAAAGGTGGGGAATATTTGTTATAGTAGGCATAGTAGGATAAATAATATTTTTTGATTCCTGGAACCCAGGGTATCACCGTTGATACCGTGGGACCCAAACGATACATTTATCATTTTTATTTTCAGCGCTTTCTCTTCAAGAACTACAGGATATCGCAGATAATTTGAATTTAAATGATTCCGATTTGGACGAAAATCTTCTTGATGACGACGACGAGTGGGGCGCGTGGGATGAGCCTTCAGAAATCCAAACTTTTTGGCGCCAGCCAAGACCAAATGATCCTTGAAAATGACCAAGAAGAGGACGATAATGTAGGCTGTGAGCTTGAAAACAGTAGCAGTTGGGACGACGATTTGCCGTTAATAAATTTGATTCCAATTGGTAAAAAAAGGAAATGGAAGAGAACCAATTTTAACAACCACAACGTGAGAAGTATGTGCCTTGTGATCGAGATCCGTTGAGCCTTGAAAATATTCCAAAGCCTATTGACTTTTTCAATAAATACCTTGACGATAATTTTTTTCAATCCATGGCTATGTACACAAATATGAAGAAAGTGAAAATATCAGGAAAGTCGCTGGGGACCAGTCCAGAAGAATTAAAAACGTTTTTTTGCGTGTTGCATGCTCATTGGTATTTACAGTTTACCAAGAATCCGAATGTTTTTGGAGGTCGGATACCAGGGTACCAATCGTTTCAGATAATCTGTCAAGAAATCGCTTTTTTTCGCTCTGAGAACACGGCTAAAAAATTGTGGACGATGATTCTGTATCCAACGAGGCTAAAGCACTTGACAGATTTTGGAAAGTCAGACCGATGTTGGATTCAATCCAAAAAGGTTGTCGACAAAATAAAAGATCTCAAAACGTATCAATTGATGAACAGATGATCCCATTTCATGGAAAGGTACTGATGAGACAGTTTGTGCAGGGAAAACCTAATCCTGTTGGTCTGAAAAATTTGTTATGACGACGACTACCGGGATACCACTTGATTTTCATTTATATGAAGGGAAGGGCAAATCCACAGAATCCAGTCTAATCCATACACCAGAAAAATTAGATGTTGGTGGAAAGGTGGTGTTGAAACTAACAGATATTTTACCAGTAGGAGTATCAGTATTTGTCGACAGATACTTCACATCAGAAACATTGATTGATACTCTGTTTTCTCGGAAAATATACGTAACTGGCACGCTAATGAAAATGAGAATACCAAAAACAGATCTGCAGTTGTTATCTGACAAAAATTTTAAATAATCTGGAAGGGGTAGTCATGATATGTTGGTTACTGAAGATAACAAAATAGCTCTTACAAAATGGTTTGATTCTAAACCAATTCATTTGGCTTCGGGAGAATTTGAAACAGAGCCCTTAGGTTCATGCAAGCGCTGGTCAGTGCAGGAAAAAAAATACATAGAAATCAGTCGTCCATCAGTGGTTCAGCAATACAATGAAAAAATGGGAGGTGTGGACTTGTTGGACAGAGTTATGTCAAAGTACCCTATGAGCAGTAGAACAAATAAATGGACCATCCGATGTATTTACGCTTTTGTTGATTTTAGCGCTGCAGCTAGTTGGCTCCAATATCGAGAAGTTTGCGCTGCTGAAAAAATTCCCAAAAAAGACATCGAAGACTATTTGTCATTCAAATTTTCGCTTGCTAAGTCTCTTTTGTACAGTGAAAAACGACATGAATCAACTTCGACAACTACTGAAGAAGAGAACAATGAACCTCCAAGGAAAACAAGAAAAATTATGCCAGTTCCTGACAAACGTTTACGAAAACAAGAAGCGAAACATCTCCCGGAATTCGTTAGCGAGAAACAAAAATGTAGGTCAAAATGCAGATATCCTGGGTGCACACACTTAACCTTTTGCAAATGTGTTGAATGCAATGTATTTTTATGCTGCAGTATTAAAAGAAACTGTTTTTCTAAATTTCACAAATAAATACTGAAAAAAAACCTTAATTGTTTTAATAGCATCGTACAGACCCAAAGTATCATTTGTGATACAATTTTTGAAAAAAACTGCGCTTTTAAAAAAAATTTATCTATAATGATTAATGTTTTGGGACCCCTGAAGAGTATTTATTTCACTTGGCAGCAAAAAATTTACGTCAATTCTCTCTTGGGCCCGAAGAGGTTATGTACAAAAATCAGCATATTCTGCCACTCACCATACATGCGATCTAGGTCCTAATTGTCTGGATTCTATGACTCCAACGGCTAAAGCAATAAGGTATGATGGCATTGGTACTTTCTGTTTGAAGTGAGATATTTTTCCACCATGTAACTCTTTTGTACCGTCACGAATTGCGGACATAAGAACCGTAAATTCTTGAGAGGCAGATATCTAAAAAAATTAACAACATTAATTAGATTGTTGACAATCGATGTAAAAATTAGACAAAAAAAAAGCACATTTGTATCTTCGTTTTTATGAATATTATTATTTATGGATAATATTTTCCGGTTGTGGAAGCGACAATTCTGTCTCTGTCTGGGACAACAGGAAAAAATTCAAATAAGGATGTGGAACTTATTCTTCTTTAACTTATGTTACTTTATTGAGTTACTATAATCAGTCTATGAGTAAATAAAAACCGGCCAAGTGCAAGACGGACTTGCACAATTAGTGTTCCATGCCGTGGTTGCTGAAGTGTTCTATGAAATTCAGTTACACATTCATCTTTATTATAAGAATTACCAAGAATATATAAAGATACAGCAATTTAATCAATAATTGATACATTTATTATCATTTTCAGTTAAATAAAGCAAATAAACATGGAAGTTTATATATTTTTCCTATTTTTGACAGGTCTGCTTCAGTGACGAAAGCACATTTCGAATTTTGCAGAATAAAGCTCAGTATGTGCGTCGTCGTCATGGAGAAAAAGTTTCATCCTGATTGTGTCGTCCCCCCACCCCCCGACGGTTTTTTTTAACATCCGACCAAAGTGATGATTTGGTCAGTCATCAGCGGCAAGGGCACTGGACGTCTGTACGTCGTCAAAGGAATAATGAGGCAAGATCAGTACAAAGAAGTATTACAAATCGGTTGATTCCGCAGCTCAGAGAATGGTTTCCAAATGGGGAACCATTCACTTTCATGTAAGATGGAGCTCCCTGCCAAAACACTGCTCGGTCTGTTAAAGGTTTTTTGGCAGAAAAAAAATATCCCTCTATTGGATTGGCCCTGATATGAAGCTCACTGAAAATGTGTGGGAGCTGATATATATCTTTGTAGTAAAAGTTTAAAACAAATATTTACTACCTAAATATTTGTTTAATGATAAACAAATAAAAAATAATAAAAACGGTCAAATTATTTTGAATCGGTGCCTATCTGTAGTGGCCATAAGTCATCATGCTGATTGCATCGAATACATATTGATATTTTGTAGCTCTTACTCCCGATTAAATTCACAACTTTCCACGAAAAAACCTCTACCATATTGTCAGGTCAGTTTGTTTTTAAAACCAGTTAAATTATCAAAACGTAATACACTTGTGATAATTTTCGCTCAATCTACACTTAATGGAAAATATTCCAGAATTTTTTGATGAGTACTTGTAGAGATAGGGGGGGGGGGGGGGGGGGAGCAGCGATTTTTGGCCATTGTTTTAAAAATAATATAAAGAAAAGCTTGCGCGAGTATTAGTTTATCTATATTTTTGAAGTTGTGTTTTTACAAGCTTTCATTTACCCCCACTCGATGACCTTACAAAAAATTTTTTTCACTCTTCCCACACAACTAACCCCTTAAGTCAAAATTTAACTTTTAAAACTACACGGCTCTGATTGAACCATCCATTCCTTTAATTGTGACAAATTTCAACTTAGTATGTCGAATAGTTTCGGAGAAAATTGGCGCGACAGACAGACAGGCACTGAAGTGATTCTCTAAGTGTTCTGTACGGAACACTAAAAAGACACAGTTTAAAAGCTAACAATTGAATTTTGAAGGTGGTCCAAAATTGCTTCATTTAAATAAAAGAATTGGTAGATTCCCCATATTTTTGATACACCTCGTATACACAAAAATATAATAAAATAAAACTTTAAATAAGGTTAGTCAACTTTAGCATCTAACTCTGCCTCCTATCTATAGCCGTTTTTGAGATAAGATTAATGTTAGTAGGTACGGATTAGTTCTATCAATTTTTATATGGTTATTGAACTTGGGCTTTAAAATATTTTTATGAAACCAGTTTTTGACTCTCGACTATTCCAAAATGGTTATATTTAGCTATAAACCTGTGTTTAATAATACAGAAATATATTAGAATTTTTAGCCTCCCCGTATTTAGTTTAGTTGATAAAATTTCACGTCAAAATAAATAAATTTAAAATTAATTTGATTTAAGATAAAAAACCGGTCAAGTGCAAGTTGAACTTGCAAAATTAGTGTTCCGTACGATTGTTTTTAAAATAGAAAATTTTGTTAGGGTGGTATAAAAATGATCAGTGACTTCACAAAAAACACACCCCAAACGAATTTTCAATAAAGTTTGCTTCCAATCTTTACTGAAAACTGGTGACCTTGAAATTTTGGTTTTTTTTCTATACCAGATAAATTATTAAAGGTAATGATAATTTTCGTTCAATCTATACCCCGTGGAGAATATTCCAGGATTTTTTCAAAATTTTTTGATCAGTACTTTTCGAGATAAGGTAGGGGACAGCGATTTTTCACGATGCATAATATGAAGAAACGTGTGCGCAAGTATTACATTATATATATATATTTTTTACTCGTGTTTCCACAAGCTTTCATTTGACACCACACTCGATGACCTAGTAAAAAAAATTTTTTTTCACTTCCGATTTCACCCCTCAAAACGAATCCCTTAAGTCAAAATTTATGTTACGGTGATATAAAATGATCAGTGACTTCACAAAACACACCCCAAATAAGTTTTCAACAAAGTTTATTTCCAATCTTTACTGAAATTGATGACCTTGAAATTTCTGTTTTTTTTATATACCAGATAAATTATTACAGATAATGCACTCGTGATAATTTTCGTTCAATCTACACCCCGTGGAGAATATTCCAGAATTTTTTCAGAATATTTTGATAAGTACTTTCCGAGATAAGGCGGGTGCACAGCGATTTTTCGCGATTTTTTTAAAAATAATACAAAGAAAAGTGCGTGCAAGTATTACATCATATATATATTTTTTACTCGTGTTTTCACAAGCTTTCATTTGACACCACACTCGATTACCTAGTAAAAAAATTTTTTTTTCACTTCCGATTTCACCCCTCAAAACTAACCCCTTAAGTCAAAATTTAACTTTCAAAACTACATGGCTCTGATGAGGCCATCAATTCCTATATTACTACCAAATTTCAACTTTCTATGACAAAATAGTTTCATAGAAAATCGGGTGTGACAGACGGACAGACAGACGGACAGACACCGAAGTGATCTTATAAGTGTTCCGTACGGAACACTAAAAATAATGTTATGGTCTGGTAACCTTTATCATATACTTTTCCATTATTATTTTATACTGTTTTTATTCGTAACTACCGGATTAAAGACTTTTTGTTATAATGAACAGTTTTTAAGTATAGGAGAACCCCGGTTATCCGAGGTAACGTGGGGGGGGGCACCCTCCTCGAATAACTGAAAACTCGGATAATCCGGATTTGTTTTTTATTCATTCAAAAAATAAATACTTTAAACCGATGTTTTAACGTTTTTAACATATAAATAGGTACATACATTATAAAACAGTGAAATAGGTATCTATGCGCTTCTGTTTCATACTGCATCTTCTTTTTCTCGCTGCAATGTTTCTCCCTCTCTTAACAAGAAGCAAATCCGCTGGGGTTGCCTCTGGTTGTTGTTCGATATACCTCAAAGCTTTTTCCAAAGAAGCAAAACCTTCTTGATGAGAGATCTTAGTGGGAGACTATTCATCCACCGCCGCTTCGTCATCGTCATCTGATTTTTCGGTTTCCTGAAAGGCATTCGTTATTTCTTCAAAACTCATTTCTTCTTCTAAATTATCTGCTGTAATCCATTCAACAACATCTTCTCTTGTCACATTTTCGCAACCTTTTAATTTTTGCATTAATTCAAATAAACTTTTTTCTTTTTCTTCTATCTCGCTGTCAAAATTTGAACAGGATATTTTTCCATGGCTTCTCAATTTCAAAGCTAATTTATTTAATGGAGTATCATCTTCACTGTCATTATAGTCTTCAAAATTCATAACTTTTGACCAAGATTTTTGAATAGTGGTCGTATGCACAGAATCCCAAGGTTGACTTACCCAGTAAATAACATTTTACAGTGTAACCTTTCTCATCCCATTAATAATATCCTCTTTTTCTGTGTATTCTAACAGATGTTCAAGATATAAACGCCTATGATTTTTTTTAATGTTTTCGAGGATTATTACAACAATTTCGCCCACATGAAGTCCTTCTCCAGGGTAAGAGGGGGCATTATCCATTAACAAAATTACTTTAAAGGAAGACGGTTTCTGTTCAAAAATTTAGTCACAGATGGCACGAACTTTTCTTCAAACGAGTTAGTAAATAAGGTCGCATCCATCCATGCGCTCTTCAGACTTTTGTAATAGACTGGTAGGGCTTTGGGTGAGATGCCTTTTAAAGCCTTGGACGTGCAGACTTGCCAATCACCATCAGTGGGATTTTGTGCTTGCCAGATGCATCGGAACTTACCATTATAGTTAATCTTTCCTTACTTCATTTGTGCCCAGAAGCTGATTTTTCCTGTCGAGATGCCAGTGTTTTTGATGGAAGCATTTTATAATTCAGACCAGTTTCGTCACAGTTGTAAATTTGATCACATCCACAATCTTCGATTTGCTTTTTAAAGTTCTGCTTAAACTTCTCAATTGATGACACATCAGCAGAAAGGTTTTCACCACATACAGTCAGTTGTCGTACACCATACCGTTTTTTCCAGCGGTCAAGCCATCCAGAACTGGAAGTAAACTGATCTATCTCTGGGAATTACCTACTAATCATTATTGCTTTCTGTTGTAAAATTGGACCTGACAGAGGCACACCTTTTGATCTTTGTTGGTTAAACTACATGAATAAAGCTTCGTTAAACCTTTTCATAGTCGCCGGTTTTCATTGATTTTCTTCCTGAGGACGACGAGGCTTGATTTATACACCACTCTTCTATTTTTGTGCGGTTTCTTTCCCAATCTTCAACTGTTACCTCACCTACTCCATAATCTCGTGCAACAACTTTAATTGTCTCTCCTTCTTCAATTCTTCTGATGGCTTTTAATTTTTCTTCAATAGGAACGACGATTCTTTTACGCTTGTTTTGCTCCATTATAATACGACGAACAAAAATTCAAACAAAAAAACGTACTCTTCAGTTAGTGTCAACTCTCAGAAGATTCGTGTAAAATTTTCATGACATCCTTTATCAAAATTTTAAAAGGTGTCCCCAGGGAAAGAGATTTGGCTCAAATGAAGAAGTTCTTAGTTTACAGAGCTCGACAAATCGTCCTATATGAAAGGAATCCAAATGTTGAAAGATCGCTGGAATAAGTGTGTCGCTCGTGAAGGAAACTATGTTGAAGAATACCATCGATTTTTGGCAAAAGCATTGTTTTTTCTTCAAAAGTCTCAGGACCTTTCACGCCATATGCGTATATTAAAACATGATCAACAATCATCTAACGCGCAATCAGAACTGGTTGCATTGGCTAGTAACAAATCGATTAAATGTATATCCTTACTTGACTTCCAAAATTTAAAAGGTTCATCCGCTTTCACAATATCATTGAAAGTTTAACATAATGAAGCATATAGTATTAGCTAATAGAAAAGGCAAATAATATTATATTTATCAGTAACAGCTGAATATTTTCTAAATATGCATTTATTAAGTTAAACATAACAAAAAAACAAAAGTGGCAACACTCTTACGATATCCAAGGTGATTGTACTACAAAATAGTAGGGGGCCATTAAGTTATCTTACGGCATTGTTGTGGATATAGGATAAATTAACTTTTTGCATATCGCCAGGACAGCTCAACGTCGGACAGAGTAGCAATTTAGACCGCTGATTTCTACCCGGGGAGAGCTGAGTTTCGGATCGCGATGTGTGTACGCGTGAATCGAACGCCCGGCAATAGTCAACTCGTTCCACGAGCATTATTACGGTAGTGTTTCGATCTATTTAATTATTTTGTCAACTGCAAACGAGAGGGACTAGAAATAAAGCAGAGTGTAGCGTTAGATTAAGACAATAAGTAAAAAATTTGGACATTTATGAGAATAATTTTGTGAAATTGTATGAGGCTAACGAAACGATAAGCGACGACCTTCATCATTTTACTGTTTACGGTGATAAGAAATATAAACAACAAGTTTTTTTTCCTTTTCGCCCATGTTTGAAAATAGAATATACGAGGAACACACGTAAAGTTTTTATAACAGAAAGAACAACGGATAGCGATGATTATACCTCAGGCGACTCAAAAAAAGGAAGAGTCGAAGAAAAAGAAGAGCCAATGGAATTATTCAAGAAAAGTAAAAAGGAGAATGAAGTATTGAAAGAGAAAAATAAGATAATTAGAGAAAACATGAGAAGTATGGATTTGAAGATGAGTAGACTGGAAAAAGACAACGTAAGGAATAATATTGTAATATTGGGAATAAGTTTTGAAGCGAATAACGAACCAGATCTGAAAATGGGTATAGAACATTTTATGGAGAGGAGTATGGACACAAAAGTACAGATTAAAGATGTGATAAAAATAGGAGCGACTATATACAAGATAGAACTTGGAAACACGGGAGATAAGGAAGCTGTAATGAAAAATAAAAACAAATTGAGAAACCTAAGAAAGAGAGTTTATATAAACAACGATTTACCAAAAGAGGCACGCGAAATTCAAAAGAAATTGAAGCATATAGCAGAGAATGAGAGAAAGAATGGAAAAAAGGGTGAAAATAGAATATCAAAAAATCGTAATCGAAGGCAGAGAATATAAATGGGACATCAAGGAAGAAAAACTGAAAGAACGAACAAAGAATACTACGCCCATCAAGTCAAAAAACTGAGAAAAAGGAGAGATAGGTAGGTTGACGACGACCCTGACAAAGATAACGGAAACGGAAGAGAGGACTAGTAAAATTAATACAAATACGAAAATAATCAAAGAAATAGATAGGAAGAAAGAAATGGGAAATAATTATCGAGTTTTTAGATTGAGAACACGGAATAATAGGGGTATAAACGGAAAACAGGATGAACTGGCAGAAGAACAACAAATGCACTATGTAGGAATCACTGAAACAGAGAGGAAAGGAATGGATGCAAAAAAACAGCATATAAAGCACCCAAAAATCAACATAGAGACATAACACCGGAACAAGATACAGAACTCAGGATGGAAGGGTATATAAAGCAATATGGAAAAGACAGATATAGAATAACTCAACTCCACGGGCCTTACACTCCTAACAAGGGGTAGAAAGGTATAAGGATTAAGTAAGTAGGTAAGATTTCTAAGATTTTGAATTAGCTGTTAGTTGATGGAAATTCAAAACGAATGTAATGAAAGACTAATTTTTGTCAATTTCCACTTCATTTTGTTATACAAAAACTGTATATGATTTTTTATCAGATGAAGCTACAGTGAGAGCGAAACGCATCATAGAGTTTTTGTGAAACAACATAAAGTAAAAATTGACAAAATCAATCTTTCATTACATTTGTTCAATTGATGATTGATTTGCCGGGAAACGTTTGTATTAATGACATTATTTGTCCTAAATATGTCTGTGGAATGTATCAATATCAATTTTTTGAGTAGAGCTCGCTTCCCTAAAAATTGGGCTTTTGTTCGGACTACAGAAAAAAACACTCAAATTATAATACTTACTGTAGCTGTGTAAGGTGTTTTAACCCCAGGGGTGTCTTGGCAAGGAAGAACTGACCTGGCATGGGTTGGCTGAAATCAATATATCATAATAATACACGTCATATTTACAATGAATTGAATTAAATTCTAAATTAATTGAAATTACTATTTAGGCCGGGGTTGTCAAACTGTTTGGCGTGACTGTGAAGGAAAACATAATATCTTAGCAAAGATGGAGTGAATGACTTTGTTAGTGCTCACAACAGATATACAAATTAACAACAATCCTTCATGCCATGGTTAAATGTCCTAGATATATCAAATGAGACCGCTTGAGATTTTCCATACCAGGTGTACAAGTATGAAATGCGGATTTTTTTTCTAAAAAAACATGTTAAATTCGGAAGAATGATAAAAAGTGCTTTATTCAAAATATGCTCCATCGCTTGTTATACATTTTTCCCATCTTTCGGGCAATTTGTAAATACCACGCCAGTAAAAATCTCCCCTTTTGCTGCCAACCATTCATCGAGCCATTTTTTTACATCTTCGTACGAACCAAAGCGCTGCTCAACAAGTGCGTGACCCATCGATGCAAACAAGTGGTAATCGGAAGGAGCCAAGTCTGGTGAGTAAGCCGCATGGGGTAGAACTTCCCAGCTGAGTGCTTCCAACGTATCGCGAACTGGTTTTGCCGTATGTGATGTGTTGCCTCTTTTGGTATTCTGGCCTTTTTTTCAAGTAGCGAACGGTTCAAATCGGTCAATGTTGTTGGTAACGTTTAGTATTAACCGTTTCCCCAGGTTGTAACAGCTCATAATAGACCACGCCCCTCTAGTCCCACCAACCACAGAGCATAGCCTTTTTGCCAAAGCGATTCGGTCTTGCGGTCGATGTGGATGGTGCGCCTGATTTTTTGCGCTTGGGACTCTCAAAATAAATCCACTTTTCATCCCCTGTAACTATACAATGCAAAAACGACTTCCTTTTGTACCGAGCGAGCCAAATGTCACACGTGTTTTTTCTTTTCCATTTGCCTGTCGTTCAACTCATCTACCGGTCTTCTGAATCTTTCCGATCTCTCGTAGCCGATTGGAAACAGCTTGTTGACTAACGCCCAATTGCTCGGCGAGTTGTTTTTGTGTTTGCGAAATCATCTTCGTCCAACAATGTTTGCAATTCCACATCTTCGTATTTTTTTGGCGGTTTTCCACGTTCCTTGTCTGCAACATCGAAGTCACTACTTTTGAAACGCCGAAACCATCGTTCACGCGTATCTTGTGATGGAGCATGTTCACCGTAAGCTTCTCGAATTAATTGGTAATTTCAACAGCAGTTTCTTCAAATGAAAACAAAAAATTAATGCTGTCCGCGAAAGCGAATGCTCTTGGTTCGGTATAAATTTCGACATATTGAACACAACACTATGCACACGCTTTTCCAATTTATCACTCGTGCGCGTCTGACACTTGTTAATGACACAACAAAATATTGCAGTGTCAAATCTTTATAGCACAAACTGCATTGGTGCACCATCTGTTGTCTGAAATACGCATTTCATACTTGTACGCCTGGTATATATATTAGCATGACCTGAATTCCTAGCATGCACTGCACTCGGAGGAATTAAGCGGGCTACATTCAATAAAAACTTCCAAATATTTTTGAGATAATACTTTTAGTCTAGTTAGGTTATTCAGTTAAAAATATCCTAATTAAGCCACTGCACTGAATCCATTTTAGAGAAGATTTTATTAGTATCAAAATCTAAGTAAATTAATTTAAAGACCCACCTGAAATTGACTAAATAGATAAGGATGTTTCTTGCCTGCGGTATTTTTTGGGGAGAGCCATTGTAGTCCAGTAGCTGTAGGGTCAGTCTCATATTCTATACCTATTTTATAACTGAAAAATAATAAAACAAGAAAATATATAAAGAAGACACAATAACAAGAGAAGTATATGTCTCTCGTAGCAGTGGTGATCAAAGTCACAATCTCAAGGTATACAACCCAGCACTTTAACGAACTAAGCTACAGCACTGTTCTTCAGACACTTGCTTATCAGATATCTGTTTTGTCACATCCCCCTAGGTGTGAGAACTCATTTTCAATTCCTTTGAATTAATACATCTTGGTAATAGGAAAAAAGAGTACTTATACTGATGTGTTAAAAAGATATGAACTATTATTTATACACATATTGTTAGAAATTTTCTTTAGTGATAGAATTTTTCAACAGAAATTATATAATGAAAATATGATAAATATAACTAAATTTATATTTTTTAAACATTTCTCTATTTTGCTACAGAAACATGAAATATAAAAAACCGGTCAAGTGCAAGTTGAACTTGCACAATTAGGTTCTTGTTGATTGTTTTTGAAATAAAAAGTTTTGTTAGGGTGGTATAAAATGATCAGTGACTTCACAAAACACACCCCAAATGAGTTTTCAACAAAGTTTGTTTTCAATCTTTGTTGAAAACTGATGACCTTGAAATTTTTGGTTTTTTTTCTAAACCAGACAATTATTAAATGTAACTCGATGAATTTTTTCATTCAATTACACCCTGTGGAGAATATTCAGGAATTTTTTCAAAATTTTTTTGATCAGTAATTTTCGAGATAAGGTAGGGGATAAGCGATTTTTACAATTTTTTAAAAGTAACAAACAAAGAAAAGTGTGCGCAATATTACATTTACATATATATTTTTTAACTCGTGTTTTGACAAGCTTTCATTTGACACCACACTCGATGACCTGGTAAAAAAAAATTTTTTTCCACTTTCCGATTTCACCCCTCAAAACGAATCCCTTAAGTCAAAATTTATGTTACGGTGATATAAAATGATCAGTGACTTCACAAAACACACCCCAAATAAGTTTTCAACAAAGTTTATTCCAATCTTTACTGAAAATTGATGACCTTGAAATTTCTGTTTTTTTTATATAACAGATAAATAATTACAGGTAATGCACTCGTGATAATTTTCGTTCAATCTACACCCCGTGGAGAATATTCCAGAATTTTTTCAAAATTTTTTTTTTGATAAGGACTTTCCGAGATAAGGCGGGTGGACAGCGATTTTTCGCGATTTTTTAAAAAAATAATACAAAGAAAAGTGAGCGCAAGTATTACATTATATATATATTTTTTACTCGTATTTTCACAAGCTTTCATTTGGCACCACACTCGATTACCTAGTAAAAAATTTTTTTTTCATTTCCGATTTCACCCCCCCCAAACTAACCCCTTAAGTCAAAATTTAATTTTCAAAACTACATGGCTCTGATGAGGCCATCAATTCCTATATTGCTACCAAATTTCAACTTTCTACGACAAGTAGTTTCGGAGAAAATCGGGTGTGACAGGCGGACAGACGGACAGACAGACGGACAGACACCGAAGTGATCTTATAAGTGTTCCGTACGGAACACTAAAAAGAATTGTGAATCATCAATATAGAACTAGAAACAGAGAAAATGCGATACTAGTTGTACCCTTTAGAAAATATGACCGAAACAAGAGGTCTTTGTCAGTTTTTGAGACCTAAAGTTTTAATAAATTGTAATATGTATAATATATATTTTTTTTATGGGTCTAGCACACGTGCTGCAGGGAAGTCCCTAAAGCGCTCCAGGAGCGGCACGAGTGCGGAAAAAGCGATTCACGTTGTTCTTGAATCGCTGTAATTTTATATATATATATATATATATATATATATATATATATATATATATATATATATATATATATATATATATAATTATAAACTGTTTGAAAAACAATGTAAACTGTTCATTATACAAAATTCTAAACTATTATGTGGATTGTTATAATTCATAACTGCGATTCTCTGCATGTATATATGTATGTTTTTTATTGTGTATTAATTATTGTCCTTACCTTCTACAAATCTTAGCATAATTTAAATTGTATTTTAGCCCTGCGCATACAGTGTTTCTATACACCTAGGCGCACCTTGTTTACTATTAGCTTGGTTCTAGGTTAAAATATATGATATACTGGAAATATTACTATTGTATTGTGGAATGAATAAATAAATAAATTATTTATTCCATGAGTATTTCAACTATATTTTTAATTTTTCTGTGGCAGCCAAACATAAATTATGATCATCAAATAAACAAAGGATTTGGGTTAATTAGGGCCATTCTTGAGAGATCTTTTAAAATAAAAATTTCTGTTATGGAGGTATAAATGGTCAATGACTTCACAAAACACACCCTAAACGAGTTTTCAACAAAGTTTGTTTTAAATCTTCGTTGAAAACTGACGACCCTGAAATTTCTGATATACCAGACCACAAGGTGTAGAATATTCCAGAATTTTTTCAAAATTTTTTGAACAGTAATTTTCAAAATAAGGGGGGGACAACAATTTTTGTCAATTTTTTAAAAATAACACAAAGAAAAGTGCGCACAAGTATTACATTACATATCTTTTTGAACTCATGTCTTCACAAGCTTTCATTTGACACCCCACTCGATAACCTGGTAAAAAAAAAATATTTTCACTTCCAATTTCACCCCCCAAAACTAACCCTTCAAGTCATTTAACTTTCAAAACTACATGGCCCTGACTGGGCCATCTATACTTATATATAGACATACTTTTCGCTTCTCTTGCAGACACCATAGATCATTTACAAATTAACTATCCAAAGGCCGAAATTGCCATTCTGGGCGACTTTAATGTCCACAACATCAACTGGCTTAAATATTCAAATACTACCGACGAACAAGGTCGTGAAGCCGAATCATTTTCAATCAGTTGTGGCTTGACTCAGCTATTGATGAACCAACACGGATCCCTGATCGAGACGGAGAGTTCGCCAGTCTTCTTGATCTGTTTTTAACCACCAATCCGGAGATTTACACGGTCAGCGTAAATCCGCCGTTAGGTTCTTCCGACCATAAACTACTTTCGACATCGAGTATTATACCAATCAGTGACAGGGAGGCGCCCAAACCGCGCAAGATTTGGCACTACAAATCTGCTAAATGGGAAGATCTCATGGAATATTTTCGAACTTTCCCTTGGTTGGACGTTTGTTTTCGATCCGACGACCCATCTGACTGCGCCAGGGAGGTTTCCGATGTTATTTTGGCCGGTATGGATGCTTACATCCCTTTTTCGAAGAAATGCCCTTCCAACGGCAAGCCTTGGTTTGACCTAAAATGCAAAGAAGCTGTTGCTTCTAAACATCTTGCATACCGACAGTGGCGTGAAGATCCTAACACCATAAATCGTAACATCTTTGTTCGTGCCAGGAACAGATGCAAAGAAATTATCGACGAAACCAAGGAGGTACACAATCAACGAATTAGAAACAAACTTCTCGCTTGTCCCGGCAATTCTGGGTCCTTTTGGTCAGTCGCTAAGGCAGTTAGTCAAAATTTCACCAAATCCACCATACCACCACTCACACGGCCAGATAATTCTATTGCAACGACACCTGTTGAGAAAGCGAACTTGTTGGCTGAACTCTTTGCTTCACATTCTATTGTCGATTTCCAAGGAAAAACACCACCTACTATTCCCATAGTGCAGTCAAGGATGCCCGATATTGTCTTCAGACAGCGTATCATAAAACGTATTTTGATGAAGCTAGACACCAAAAAGGCTTCAGGCGCTGACGGAATACCTGCCATAGTTCTCAAGAACTGTGCGAGGGAACTAACACCAGTTTTCTGTAGACTTTTCAACCTATCCTACAGAAAGGGAATATTTCCTTCCTGCTGGAAATGTGCCACAGTTCAGCCGATACCTAAAAAAGGCAAGAAGACCTTGCCAAATAACTACCGACCAATCGCACTACTCTCAATAATATCGAAAGTCATGGAAAAGGCTATCAATCAGCATCTTCTAAAATATCTTGAAGGATTCAACATTATTAGTGATCACCAATATGGCTTTCGTAAAAATAGATCAACAGGAGATCTTCTGACTTATGTAACACATGTTTGGAACACCTTCACTATCAACGCCGGTGTGCCCCAAGGTTCCATACTGTCTCCTACTCTCTTCCTCATTTATATCAACGATCTGCTGGAAAGGACCGAGAATCCAATCTACAGCTTTGCAGATGACAGTACACTTATCTCTTCATTCACTTTGAACGCTCGGACATCGACTACTCAGACGAATATCCGCAGACAGCAGGAAGTCATTCAACTTAACAAAGACCTGGAAGAAATTCTATCTTGGGGTGACAGTAACCAAGTGGAATTTAACGCTACAAAAACCCAGGCAATAACATACTTTGTGAGGAGCCCAACATTTTTCTTCATTACCGATTTCTACACCAAAATATGCAAAGTATACGTTTTTTACAA
Organism: Pachyrhynchus sulphureomaculatus; assembly: GCA_019049505.1. NCBI lineage: Eukaryota > Metazoa > Arthropoda > Insecta > Coleoptera > Curculionidae > Pachyrhynchus > Pachyrhynchus sulphureomaculatus. The sequence continues at coordinate 253,008,101 of CM032446.1, read as the reverse complement.
AGTCAGTAATGTTTCTTTAATGTTTTTTAACTACAAACTCACCACATATATAACAAAAAGTGTTGGGAGAGTTTTTACAACCACGATTAGCCATACTTTGAGTGTGAATTAAAGCACATGGATTAAACACTGCAATGAAAGGTTATATTAACTGGAAGAAAACAAACAGCTGTGACATTTATGGAACTGCCAACCAAACAACATTTGATTTTACTGCCAACCTTATAAAATTCTGGTTTTTATTGCCAACCTAATAACAATCGAATGATAAAAATAAATTTTTCACATTTTGAATATTAAAACATGAAAAATTGGTGGGTGATATGACTTTTTTATTATTATTTTCGGACTCAGCACACCAAAAAATATAGGAATCAGGTAAAATTAATTAAAAAATTTTTTCATCGTTGGCCTGTGTTACTGATGAAAAAAATATTTCTGGTCATATTTTAATGCCAAAACGGGTTCTCCGAGAGTTCCAAATTATTCTTCATATAATTATATTTAATAACTCCAACCAAATAGTTTAAGGTTTTTTATAGAGCTTGTTTTTAGAAATATCTTGATTTAACTTGGTTAAATCCTAATGAGGAAACATCCATGTGAGGTGATCCATGTGAGGTGATCCATGTATCGTTATTAGCAAGTTTATTGGATAAAAGTTTGAATTTATAAATAAGATGAAAAAAAAAGGATTTACTGCTTGTGTCTAGTATTTTTGTTAATGATTGTAACATTATTTTTTTCTAAACCGTTACTTACTTATTTAATATACCAATTAATACATTTTTGTTCTCTTGAAAGCGAACTATGGTCTGCCCTGTGTTAAAAAAGTACTACTTGAGTAGCTTTGTCAATATCTTCGAAATTGTTATGTATATATTTCATGAATATTTATTACCTTATTTTTCTGGTCAACATCGTTTCATTGCACAACGATCAATAGTTACTAATCTTGTTCAAATTGCACTCTTTATTGGTAATATAACTGATAATTTGAAAGAGGTGGATGTAGTGTACACTGACTTGTCGAAGGCATTTGATCATATCAAGCATATGATTATTCTTAAGAAACTCTGCTCCCTTAGATTTAGCAACTCATTGGTAAGATTTTTCAAAAGTGACCTTAATTTTAGCAAAAAAATTTTGGTTATAATGGAATTAGAAGTCATCCAAGGATTTAATTTTGGAGATTCTATTTTTATCTATTAGATGTGAATTACGTGTTTTCGAGGATGATTTAAAAATATATCTTAGCAGCTAGATATACAACATAAGCAGTGTCTTTCGAATTAACTCGACCTAAGTATTTCTAAGTGCAGAGTTATGTTATATTTTCATAAGGATAATTAAGTGGAAAATAGTGATTTCTTTACAGGTTTTGAATTATCTCGCTACATTACCACTAACGATATAGATGCTGTTTGATAGCAAACTTACCTTTGTACCTTATCGTCTGCTATGAAGATCATGGACTTTAATAGTAACTATAAATGTTTACCAATACTAATTCGTTAACACAGAGAGAGAGGGAGAGAGAGAGATAGAGGGAGGGAGAGGGAGGGGGAGAGGGAGAGGGAGAGGGAGAAGGAGAGGGAGAGGGAGAGGGAGAGGGAGAGGGAGAGGAAGAGGGAGAGGGAGAGGGAGAGGGAGAGGAGAGGGAGAGGGAGAGGGAGAGGGAGAGGGAGAGAGGAGAGAAAATAAAATATTTATGAGAAACTGCCGTTTTAGTTGTAATTTTAAGAGAAACTAAAACAGAATAACCAGTAACATAAAATGAATATAAACATAAATAAAATTAATTTAATTAATTTTTTTATTTTCCACACCTCAACTAGGTCGGTTGGGGAAGGTGGAAAGGTAGAAAAACGAAGGACTTGATTTTCCATAGTTTATTTGAATTATCGTGGATATTCCACTAGGATTGAAATAGTTTTTTCTAAAAAAGTTAACGTTGCAGAACCCGACATAGTTATGTCGGGGCACTCCATCCCTCTAACATCGTCACTCAATCTGTTAGGCGTTAATTTGGGAGCAAATATGTCCTGGCATGAACATGTTGCAGGCATAGCAAGAAGAGCTTCTCAAAAGTTGGGAATATTGTTTCGAACCAGAAAGCTTTACACTCCACAACAACTGTTAATTCTTTACAAAGCTCAAATTCGACCAACTATGGAATACTGCTCCCATGTTTGGAGCTCCGCTCCCAAACATACACTGCATTTGTTGGATTCTATCCAGAGAAGAGCTGTTCGTCTGATTGGACACCCGGAACTGACCGACGGCCTTGATTCGCTGGAACATCGAAGAATGGTTGGCGACTTGAGCCTATTCTACAAGTACTTTCATGGAAAGTGTTCGAAAGATGTGGCCCGTTTAAATTCCTCCCAGAGCGGTGCATATTAGAAGTACACGTCGCGCTAATGCTTCACATCCGTATGAGGTTCAGCTTGTTACTCCTCGTACAACGCTTTTCAAGCAGTCTTTTATATGGAGAACATCATACCTTTGGAATGGTTTGCCCAGGACTGTGTTTCCCATCGAGTACAATCTACAGCGATTCAAGAACAACGTGAATCGCTTTCTCCGCACACGTGTCGCTCCTGTAGTGCTTTAGGGGCTTCCCTGTAGCACGTGTGCTAGACCAATAAAAAAAAAAAAAAAAAAAAAAACAAGGTGTAGAATATTCCAGAATTTTTTCAAAATTTTTTGAACAGTAATTTTCAAAATAAGGGGGGGACAACAATTTTTGTCAATTTTTTTAAAATAACACAAAGAAAAGTGTGTACAAGTATTACATTACATATCTTTTTGAACTCATGTCTCCACAAGCTTCCATTTGACACCCCACTCGATAACCTGGTAAAAAAAAATATTTTCAGTTCCAATTTCACCCCTCAAAACTAACCCTTCAAGTCATTTAACTTTCAAAACTACATGGCCCTGACTGGGCCATCTATACTTATATTACCCTTATATTAGTGCCAAATTTCAACTTTCTCTGTCAACAGAGAAAATAAGGTGTGACAGAGAGATGGACAGACACCAAAGTGATCTTATAAGTGTTCTGTACGGAAGACTAAAAAGGATATGTATATCTTATTTATTTTATTTTATTAATTAACGGGCAATGCCCAATTTGAAAACATTACAATAAGACGACAATAATGTAAAAAAGAAAATTTTAGAATAAGAATGAGGGAAGGAGAAAAAAGAAAATTATAATAATAATAATAATAAAAAAACTCCCTCAACGACAAGGAAACCCCAACAGGACAAAACCAAAATTCAAATGGCAAATAAGAATAGAAAACAAAATCAACAACATCAGGAGAGATCTAGGACATCTTACCCAGTTTATAAGCGGGAACGCGTCCAAACGTGTCACACAGGGGGCAAACAAGATCAAATCTAAGTCTCCCAACAGAACACTGCCAGAAATCCTCGATACCTTGAAACAAAAACTATCTGTATATGCCGCAAGACTCCGTAGATACAAAGAATCAAATGAGAGGAAAGACACCAACAACCTCTTCCGAAGAAGCGAAAAACAGTTCTACCGGAAAACTATATACAACAGACAGATAGCAGTGACTGAACCACCAAACAAACAAGAACTCACAGATTATTGGAAAAGTATCTGGTCAGAACCCAAACTACACAATAATAACACCCCCTGGATCAAAGCCGAAGAAGACAAACATAAACATGTGACAGAACAAGAAAATACCACATTTAATACACAAGAAATTACAGAAACTATCAAACACACACACAACTGGAAATGTCCTGGAATAGACAATATACAAAACTTCTGGTACAAACAGTTTACCACCACACACGAAGCACTCACACACCAAATCAACAAAGCCATTCTACAACCACACACATTTCCCACTTTCCTCACACAAGGAATAACATACGTTAAACCCAAAAGCTCAGACACCACAAACCCGTCAAACTACCGACCTATCACCTGTCTTCCAACCCTATACAAGATCATCACAGCCACAATTTCGAAGAAAATAGAACAACACCTAACAGACAACAATATCCTCACAGAAGAGCAGAAGGGATGCAGGAAAAATAGTCGAGGATGCAAAGAGCAGCTGATTATAGATAGCGTGATTATGAGACAAACCAGAAAAGAACACAGAAACCTTCACATCGGTTACATAGACTATAAAAAAGCCTTCGACTCCAAACCCCACAGCTGGTTAATCAGGGCCCTAGAAATCTATAAAATCAACCAACACCTCAGGCAGTTTCTCGCGCAAATTATGAAAACATGGAAAACCAAAATACGCCTAGAAACACAAACCGAACGGATCCAAACAGAAGAGCTGTACATCAGACGGGGTATATTTCAGGGAGACTCGCTCAGTGCTCTATGGTTTTGCCTCTGTCTCAATCCACTCTCAAATATACTAAACAGAACAGAGCATGGCTTCAATATCAGATACCAAAAAGTGAATCAACATAAAATAAACCACCTCCTATATATGGACGACATAAAACTCTATGCTGCCACACAAACACAGCTGAAAGAACTCCTCAAAATCACAGAAATATTCACCTTAGATGTCAATATGGAATTTGGTATAAGTAAATGCAAAGTGCGCCACATCAACAAAGGCCAATGAAACCATGAAACAGAAACCATCAACAATGAAACGCTCGATAACATGTTCGATAAAGAAACATACAAATATCTAGGCTTCCAACAAAGCACCAAACTCAACCACACTCACATCAAAACAGAGCTCAGAACCGAATTCAAAAACAGACTGACGAAACTTTTGCAAACAAAACTCAACTCCAAGAATCTCACTAAAGCCATCAACACGTTCGCTATACCTATACTCACATATTCATTTGGTATCATCAAATGGTCACAAACAGACATAGAAAATATTCACATCCTTATACGATCGCAATTCACCAAATACAGGAAATTACACCCCAACGCATGCAAAGAAAGACTTACCATCGAGAGGAAGGCAGGAGGAAGAGGAATTATAGACATCAGATCATTACACACAAAACAAATACAAACACTTAGGAAATTCTTTCACAGCAAGCAAACCAGCCTCCACACAGCGACAGTGAAAGCAGACAAAAACTACACGCCTCTCGACTTAGCCCGGGCAGACCACTCAGCAGACACACACAGTCACACCCAATTACAAAAGGAAAAGATGAAAACGTGGTCAGAGAAAACACTCCACGGAAAACACAGATACCACATAGAACAAGACCACGTAAATAAAAAACAATCATACACCTGGTTACGGGATGGGCAGCTATTCCCTGAGACTGAAGGCTTCTTACTTGCCATCCAGGATAAAGTCATATTAACCAGAAACTACCAAAAGCATATCATCAAAGACCCGACTATTGCAGAGGACAGATGTAGGAAATGCCACCAGCAGAAAGAAACGATCGAACACATAACAGCCAGGCATGATTCAGCTGCCAGAGTGGTTCACCAAGCACTAGCCACAACATACAGACTCATAGAAAACACAGATCCCTACTACAAATACACGCCAACATCCATACTTGAAAATGAAGATTACAAGCTCTACTGGGATATCGGTATCCATACAGATAAAACAGTCTCCGCCAATAGACCCGATATTACTTTTCAGTGCAAAAAAGGAAAAGTCACCTATCTGATTGACATAGCTGTCCCCAATGACACAAACATCCAAGCGAAATACACAGAAAAAATTTCCAAATACACAGACCTTGCAACGGAAATAAAAAGGCTCTGGAGACAGGAAAAAGTCATCATTGTCCCCCTCATTATATCAGCCACAGGCCTTACACCAATAACGTTCACACCACATTTAGTGCAATTGGGACTCAACACAGACATACACAGAAACATTCAGAAGTCAGTGATTTTGAAAACATGTAACATTGTCAGGTCATTCCTTAATACGGAATGGTAATAGCGTTTGTGCTGACTTGGTTTTGGCCCGTCAGCCAAACATGGAACCACATTGATCAAATGTGAGAAAGAAGAACTTTTCGTATAATAATAATAAAAATAGAAAAGAAAATAATGACTGTAACAATAAGTAACAAAATGCACATCATACTCCACACAACTGTCTATAAAATACAGATCTTCCAACGAAAAAGTCCAGACTGGGATGCTCATTGGCAAGGTGACATGACCTAGATACAAAATTATTGCATCTGTAGTTGGTCCTGTGAGATGGCACAAAAAAAGTGTGCCTCGAATGGGTCACCCTGGAACGTACATGCAGACCAATTCTGTCCAGCAGAAAGGGACAATGGTAGTTACTATGGAGAATATTATAAAGCATTTTGAGATCGATAGCAACTCTGCGATCTTGTAAAGTTTGAATGTGAAGCTCAGCTTCTATCTGAGGGTGGGTAAGCTCTGGTCTATTGATCTTAAAGGCAATGTATCTCAGAAATTTGTGCTGCACTCTTTCAATGCATTGAACGTGAGTACCATAGCAAGGACTCCATACACAGGAGGAATACTCTAAATGAGCTCTAATCAGTGAGCAGTACAGCTACTTGATTGCAGCTATACTATTAAAGCCCAGTGTAATACGCTTAATAAATCCCAAAAGCTGGAGAGACCTGGAAACGATATTCAGTATATGAGGTATAAAAGGTAATTTTGAGTCAATAATAAGCCCTAGATCTTTCACTTCAGATATTCGTTCAAGAACAGCATCCCCTATCTTGTATGGATAATCTAAGTCCGGGACTTACTGAAAACGATAGAATGGCACTTAGTCACATTTAAATCAAATCAAATCAAATCAAATATTTATTAGTAATAAGTACACAATGTGCTTTTACACGTCACAAGTCAAAAGAATTGTTAAAATGCTAAAATATTAAAATATCAAAAACATGTAACTACAAATCAATGAACAATTAAAGATATCAAAAGAACAAAATAAAGGTAAGACACATTAATTACATAGTTAAAAGTCATTAAAATTATGATTCAAAAACTCATCAAGTGAGTAAAATGATCTTGCAATCAGGTAGGATTTTACCTTCCTGACAAAGCTCTCGTCCGACAGCTCCCTAACAGCCACCGGTAAGGCATTAAAGAAACTGACCCCATAGTAGTCGGTGCCTCTGCGAGTCCGAGCTATTCTGTGGAAGCTAGGAATTATATTTTGGTTACCTCTAGTGGGGTAATTATGGAGATTTTCATGGGTAATGAATTGCCACACATTTTGTTTAATGTATGTTAAGCACTGGAATATGTATACACAGGGGAAGGTCAATATCCCCAATTCAGAGAAATAGCGACGACAACAGTCGCGATATCCCAGTCCCACAATGACGCGAATACAGCGTCGCTGAAGTGAGAAAATTCTTTGCCCATGCGATGAGTGTCCCCAGTTCACAAGAGCATAAGACATGTTAGATGCAAAATATGCATGATAAGCGATTAAGAGAACCTCTTGAGATATATTTCTAGCCAAACTTCGAATAAGGAAAATCATTCTGGAAAGTTTAGACGCCAGTTCAGAGACATGCTTCTCCCATGAGAGCCCAGGGTCTAGGAACACACCCAGAAATTTAACAAAGTCATTTGTAGATAGATCAGATGGAGAATTTCTTAGGGTAAACCTCAGACTCAGTGTTTTATCACGGTTTAGGGTGAGCCTATTTGCCAAGAACCAACCCCCTATGTTATGCTGCATGTCGGAAACAGTCTGCTGTATTGGATCTCCAGGATGATAGTGCTGCAGACTGGTGGTATCATCTGCAAATAGGATTAAATTTGGGTCATCAGTGTAATTTGGCAAATCATTTATATAAATTAAAAACAGTAATGGTCCCAAGACTGACCCCTGGGGAACCCCGTGTTTGATAATCTGTCTGCCAGAGACCTCCATGTTAAAGCTCACATATTGAGAGCGATTAGAAAGATATGACCTAACAAGGTCTATGCTACAAGGATCAAAGTTGTAGTATGACAGTTTCGAGAGAAGGATCTCTGAAGAAACACAGTCAAAAGCCTTTGATAAGTCAAAGAACGAAGCATAGGTATCCAATCCCAACTCAAGGCCCTCCGCCACATACTCGGTAAGCAGATTTATTGCCAGGGCAGTAGATCTTTTAGTTCTAAAACCAAACTGACTCTGCATAAACAGGTTGTTGTGCTCAAAGTATACAGTCATTTGATTTTTCATGACTGATTCAAATATTTTGGAAAAAACAGGTAGAATGGATATTGGGCGGTAGTTATTACAATCATCCACCGATCCTTTATTTTTAAAGATAGGAACAACTTTGGCAACTTTAAGCATTGATGGGAAGGTGTTCTCCCTCAGGCCAAGATTGATGAGATGAGTCAAGGGGTATATAATTAGGTTTTTTAGAGTTTTGATGATTTTGGTGCTCATGTCAATAGGATCCCTACAAAGTGAATTTTTCAATCCAGAAATTGCTTCCCTTACTGTATTATTTGTGATCTGAACAAATTTAAAAGTTTCCATATTTTCCAGAACATTCCTACTTAGAAATTCATTATAGGATACTTCTGAGTTAGGCAACTGTGTCATCAGCTCCTCTGCAATATTGATGAAAAAGCTATTCAGGGCTTCGGCACTCAGATTTCTTGTTTGACAATATGGTCTACAATTAGAATTTGATTTAATTATTTTCCATATGGTCGTTTGTTTATTTATGGATTTACGCACTACATTATCATACGATTTTTTTTTTGTATTTGATATTTCCTTCCTATACTGGCTTTTGTAGTCACTGAGTAATTTTTTGGGAACCAAGATTGGATTCTGTTTATGCAATAAACCCAGCAATCTGAGTCTCTCCCTCATTTCATGAAGATGCTGGTTGAACCAATGGACCTTAATAGACCTGAAAGGAAAACACTCCTCAATTGAATCAGTGAGAATGTCAATAAACATCTGAAACTTCTCATCTACAGCACCCACAGTATTGGTAATGAAGCTCCAATCAACCAGTTCAATTCTGTTGTACAAACAAAATAGACCTTCTTGGGTGATGGGTCTATAGTTCACTCTAGTGCCACCCCGAATGTGATTCAGGGATGACATATGACATTCCATCAACAAGCCGGAGTGATCAGATAGACCAGTGAGGTCGAAGGGTGAGATTTTTAAATTTTCACAGGAAACATTTGTATAAAGATTGTCTAGACAGGAATTCTGTCTTGTACAAAACCCCACAGTTTGGTGAAGGCCATATGTTGACATAATATTGTTTAGGTGTTCCACCCTCACATCATTCTCAAGAAAAGAAACATTAAAATCCCCCGTAAAAAGAATGTTATTGCGAAGATTCAATGACTCACATATTTGTGATAAAAAATTACTAGAAAACGATCAAAATCACCTCTAGGTGATCTATATATTGTTATTATTTGAGTGTTTAGTTCATTTAAAAAAATACCTGCCACCTCACACACTATTTCCTCCGAGAATTTAGATAATTCCATATCTCGGAAGTCTAGCCCCTGCCTTAAATATATTGCAATAACCTGCCGCAACCTTGTAGCCACAGAGAGTAGCAAACAAGAGCTCATCAGGGCTGAGCCAGTGCTCATTAACACAAAAACAATCATATTCACCCTCCTTGAGAATTACTTCATATTCTAAAATTTTATTTCTTAGACACTGAACATTAGCATGTAAAATTTTTATGTTTGAGTTCTCTGGGTATCCGTTGAACGAACACTCTCTTCGGGGGATAGGTTCTTGTGTGTTCGACGGTTTTTGAGATTCTGAAAATGGTTTAGCTCCATACCATTGTCCTTGCACCAAGATACAGGCTGATTCAAATCTGTCTGAAGTCTGTTACAATCATTAGATGTAGACACCTCAATATACAACTTTAAATCATCGGCAAAAAGGAGGACCTCACTATGTGCAAAACGATGAGTTAAGTCATTAATAAATAAGTTAAACAGAAGAGGACCCAAGTGCCATCCCTGAGGAACTCCAGAGAGGACATGTATACTACCTGATAAGTAGTTATTAACGCGGACAATCTGTGTACGTCCAGTCAAATAGCAGGCAAGACAATCCAACATCACTCCTCCAACACCTGCCCTCCTCAACCTGGACAGAAGAACAACATGGTTTACCCTGTCAAACGCCTTGGAAAAGTCAGTATAGATCGAATGCACCTGAGTTCCCCTCTCCAAAGCGCCAGACACAAAGTCGACATATGACAGCAGGTTCAGATCTACACTTTTGCCACCCTGAAACCCAAACTGACGGGTACTAATATAGGGACTTAGCTGAGTAGTCAAGAATTCAGTTATTATGTGTTCGAAAACCTTAGGAATGATACTTAATATGGTAATTGGTCGATAATTAATTACCTGATCACGGCTGCCTGACTTGTGAATTGGTGTTATGTAGCCCAGCTTCCAAAATTCGGGAAAAACCCCAGTAGTTAAAGATTCATTAAAAATACTGTGCAGTGGGCAAGCGAGAACAAAACTGCAGTGCTTAAGTAACGCTGGAGGTAAGCCATCAGGGCCAGGACCCTTATTAATGTCCAAAGAACACAAATGGGAATACACATCAGACAATGAAATGCTATGTTGAAACAAACTGACGTCACAAAAGGAAAAGTCATCATTGTGATCACCAGAATAAAATCTATCACTGTACACCTGGAGGAAGTGGGCAGCAAACATATTAGCTATCTCAGGACCTGAATCACCAGTAACATCATTATAATAAAATACATTTGGAAAGTCACCGCTCTTTCTTTTAGAATTCATAAACCTCCAAAACTGCTTAGGGTTTGTGAGTAACGAACTCTCAGTGAATGAGACATAGTGGTTGTAAGATTCTGTAAATAACCTTTTGCATTTTTGTCATAATGAAGAAAACTCACGGTAAGCATTTTGCAGACCAGTTGCTTTATATTTTTTATGACCCATCTTCTTTTCGATTATGCAGTGCTTAAGTTCAGAGGAGTACCACCTGGGGAAACTTAAAATTTAAATAACCCAATAATTTCAAAAACTCCATATATATATATATAAAAAAAAAATTGTGTCATACAATTGCGCTTAACAAATCAATTTGCTTGGTAAATTAAAGATTTGATACCTGTATAAATTATAATTGATAGATGAAATATTATATATATGGTACCTTTCTTTGTCATCCTTGGGCAGTTGGACTGTTAATTTTGTTCCATATTCAGCTAAAGTATCAGTCAATGTGTATTCCAACTTTTCCTTAGTGTCGACATTGTAAATTGAGGAAATATTAAGTTTTAATGTATCAAAAATCTAAAAAACAAGTATAGAAGTAGAAAATGTATAATATGCATGATAAAACTTAAGGAAAGTTTTTTACATTCAAAAATTTTAACATATATATATATATATATATATATATATATATATATATATATATATATATATATATATATATATATATATATAAAAGAAAGAGAAAGGACAGTAACAGGGCACTGGCAACAAACAATCCTAAGTTTAACTGCTGGGAAACGCCCTTGTAAGGAGAAGAGATGAGCAATCAAAGATCTAAAGGCTCTAGTATCTGCTTTTTATTTTTATTATCGAGCTTTCGCTGCCTAATGGTAGCTTCTTCTGGATTCTAAAAATGCAAACCAGGTACAGAAAATAAACTAAAACGTTCGTTTTTTAAAATGTGATTAAATGAATTGTACGACTGAATGTGAAATTACTTACAAAAATTTAGCAGTTAGTTCATCTCTGGTGCAGACAATGAAATTTGCATTTTTGTTGGCCAGGTAGTATGAATGATTACACAAAACATGATTAAAAGACACTTAGAGAGTTACACAATCATTGAAAATAAAACCGTGTCAATAAACATTAGTTAAAAACACTTTTTAAAGACAGAAACACAACTGCAAGAAACCATGATGTTGAAATGGTACTCCATTTAAAAACTCGACGTCAAAAATTTTAATAATAAAAATAAAAAGCAGATACTAGAGCCTTTAGGTCTTTGATTGCTCATCTCTTCTCCTTACAAGGGCGTTTCCCAGCAGGTAAACTTAGTATATATATATATATATATATATATATATATATATATATATATATATATATATATATATAAAATTAACATGATCTGGCATGATATAGTAGTTGATATAATAATATATATTTAACTTTTTGGTTTATTTTTGTTTACAAAATGAGTAAGCAAATTTAAGATTATTGCATCATCTACAAAAACTATAAGATAATAGAAAGAAACATCTTTCTTAGGGGGGATTAATGACCCTTGGGGGGTCAGGGTGTTAAATATTTTTTGGCCTTGTAGCCTTCACCTTATTTCCCATTACTCAATCTAGTAATATAAATAAGTTTAATTATTCTAATTTGAGTTTTCGCCAACTTTATCCTAATTAATTAATTTTATTTGGAATTAGTACATTACTTATTTTACTGGAATATTTCATTCTACTTTTTTGAGTTGGGATTTGCTTTTTAATGGGTTATATAACTCAGTAAAATAAACAACTTAACCAAATTCAAATTATATAAAGGTTATTAAAAACTTTTCAAAGAAGAATCTTTTATTATATTCAACTAACAGTCAGATACTATAGTGTCTATTGTATCAAACAAACTTTTAATACACAAAGTACACATGTTAAGTCACATTTTACATTATTTCTTTTTTCAAACAAAAATTTTCTTATACTGTTTGTACTTAAGGAAGTTGTACAATTATAATATCAAAGATATAGGAATAAAACAGCTCTGAGAGCTATTATTTTCCATATATGGTAGAGGAAAACTGTATGTAGCCCATTAAAAATGTTTCTTATTGCCTTCACCACCTTCAAGATGCTCCATTAACTTTCTATATACAGTGCCACCTCGATAATCCGGATCTCTATTAAACTGGAATCTTTAATAATCTGGACAAACATTTCTATTGCATTGTATACTTTATAATCTGGATTGGATAGTACTAGGTAATCCGAACTTGCGATTTTAGACATCTACTTAATTTAAACTACATGGGAAAACTGAAATCGATAGTGAGGGAATTCCCCTAACTTCCAGTCTAATACATCTAAAATTCACACAAACTGTAGGTGCCTTTGATTTGCCTACAACGCATCGCGTATCGCGTCTAAAGGTTAAGGACTTTGTAGTTGTTTGTTTATTGTCACAAGTACAACATACCTACGTTCTATTTTACTTTATGTGGTTCATATAAGTATGTAAACGTTTTTTTTACGTATATGTACCTACATATTAAAATGCCTTCTCAAAGAAAACATATTACACTAACAATCAAACAAAAGTCCGATATATTAGAAAGACTAGTTCTTGGTGAAAGGGGAAAAGTGTTGGCAAATGAATACGGAGTAGGAACATCCACAATTTCGGATATAAAAAAGAAGCAAGGGAAAATCAAAAGGTATGTAATATGATTTATTTTAAAGATAATTTTGGACATTCACTATGGACGTGTAACTTCTTATAAATTTATTTCCAAATGTGATTCCGGTCCTGGCATCAGAAAAACCTTACAAAGAGCTGAATATCCAGAAATGGAAATTCATTTGTATACATGGTTTTGTACGCAACGATCAAGGCACATCCCAATTTCCTATGAAATTTTATCAGGCAAAGCAAAACAGTTTTACACTGAAACCTACGGGAATGATAATTTTAGAGCTAGCAGAGGCTAGATTTCTAACTTCAGAAAAAGACATGGTCTGCATGGTTTAAAAGTTTGTGGCGAAAAACTATCCAATGATGAAAGTGCCGTCGATCCTTTCCTAACTTTATTCGCAGATAAGATAAAAGAATTAAACCTTGGACCTACTCAAATATACAATGCAGATGAAACAGCTCTGTGTTGGAAAATGTTGCTTGAAAAAACGCTGGTTCGTTCTCAGGAAAAGACCACACCAGATCAAAAAATAAACAAAGAATGCGTTACCTTTCTAGCATGTTGCAATGCTGATGGATCACAAAAATTAAAGTTGTTAGTGATAGGAAAGGCAAAAAATCTGAGGGCTTTTTTAAAAATGTGAACATACCTGTTGAACACAAATCATCTGCCAATGCATGAATAACTACGGCAATTTTCTTAGACTGGTTTCATCATTCTTTTATTCGTTAAGTCAAATGTAATTTAAGAAGTCTCAAATTGCCTGAACGAGCCCTGCTAATTGTTGATAATGCTTTAAGCCATGGAACTATAGAAGAGCTGACTAGTGAGGATGGACAGTTTACAACATTATTTCTTCCACCAAATTGTACTGCACTTTTGCAGCCTATGGACCAGAATGCAATCAGACTGACAAAATTATTTTATCAGAAAAGTTTTTTAGCCCATATTTTATCAAATAATGAAGAGAACCTTGTTAGGTTATTAAAAAGCATTAACCTAAAAGATGCTGTATGTCTACTATGCAATTCATGGGAAAAAGTCTCCCCTGAAGTCTTGAAAAAGTGCTGGCACAAAATTATGGCTTATGTGGCAGATACCAACCCAGACACTGAATATGATGCTGAAGTCCTGATTCCTCTGAGTGAATTGCGGCACAATTTCCTTTCCACGAATGAAGAAATGAAAGGTAAAGCCTGAAATTTTCCTTTTTAGTATTTTTTTGGTTAATTTGTAAATATTTAACAGATGTTTCAGATATGCTGAATGTTCTCACTGAGCAGAATCTCACGAACGTGGAAATATGTAATTGGCTTGAAAATGATGAAGATTTGTTACCACTGGAAGCCATAGATGATACAGATGAACAACAGGAGAGTGATAATGAAGATTCAGAGTTAAATTCTAATACAAACCAGACTGTTAAGAACACTTTGAAAAATGATGAGACAGTTAAAAGTTTCAATGTGTGCATGAGATGGGCAGAAGAAAATGATATCCCTCTAAGTGATGTTCTTGTACTTCAAAGATTAAAAGAAATTGCTTTTATGATGAACCAGAGAAGGGTCAAGCAAACAAAAATTACAAGTTTTTTTACAAAATAAGATAAAACTTGATAAGATATGGTTCTATTTTAAATATTACTCTATGTATGTACTATTTTTTAGTTGTTTCGTATTAAATGATTTGTTTTTTAATATAAATAATACCCTGCTTCAGTAAATCAAATTATTTACTAATTCTGATCACCGTGGTTTTAATTAGTCCGGATTATTGAGGTCGCACTGTATTTTATTTCATTGAAAACTTTTTTATAGTAATAAGTATTCTAGTATAAAATTTAGTTGAGAGTGGTTTTGTAGAATAGCAAGATTGTTTTATTATTGTACTTTACATATATTTTAATTATTTGGAGAATAAAAAAAGACAATGACAGTAGCAATCATTAAAAATACTATTAAAAAAAAATAATTAACTTACAACTTCATTGACACTGTTGTCAACTGTTTTCACAATGACATTCACGTCAACTTTTTTTTCGATCAAAGTAACTGAGATTCTGTACTTTCCCGAAAGTACTTTTCGATCAAAGTTCACACTGAGATTAAGGGTAATATTAATCACTTTCACAAGCTCTAAAAAACATGAATTAATTTTTCACTTAAATCTTCAAAAATCACAAAATTCGTAACTTACCCGGCCTCGAAAATGAACTAGGATCCAAAGGACTGAGACCCGTAACCTTTGCCATGATGTCTACACGTTAAAACAGAGAAAAGTAAGTGCTTCTGTAAATTAGCGACTAAAAGAGGTAATCAAAGTAAAAATGAAAAAACAAACCTAATCATTAAGATAAGATTATATAAAGCAGTATTTTGTCTTTTTATCTTGCGGTATTTTTTGAGGTTACTAGCTATTTTGACAGTTACAGCTGATGACACGACAAAAACAAATTCTACTGATGTTGTCACTATTTGCAATTTTTACAGGAATAGCTTTAAATTAGTATATTAAGGACTAAGTTCACATTACTATTATTCTTTCCTTGGGTGAGTCGAGAGAATAAAGAATACGTATATATAAAGAATATCGGCAATAGTCGACTTTGAACCAAAGGGAACCCTAGATGGGAATGGTCTTTCATTTTTGTATGTTTTTTCCAATTTTTGTAATTCAAACATTTTTCTTTTTATATATTTTACTTTGTATTAACTCTCTCCCCTTTTTCCAGGACCCATGTATGCTTACATTTATAAATGGAATATGGTTTTAATTGACAGTGTATAGCAAAATTATTTTACTCTTGGCTATAGATTGATGTAAAGTTAATCAGTGAATGTGATATTAGCCAGAATATACGATTTTCCGGTACCTTTCCTCCAGGGTGGTTATCAGACATAGACATCCGGACAAATCCTAAGCAATATTGGAATAATAGGAAACTAACCGAATCTTGTATCTATGATTCCTATTTTTTCCAAATATGACAACATTGGAAAAGAGCAGACGTGACGCTTGTCACGGTGACTGGCGTAGATGGCGTATCGCGCAGCGTACACAAACAGTCTTTTACAATTTTAGTTAGCTATCAGTTTGCTTTGTTCGTTTTCAAATATTAATAGAATATTTTAGTGAAACATGTTTGAATCTCAAGAAATAAATGCAGAACATAAGGATTTAATTCACGATGTGGACTATGATTATTACGGCCAACGAATGGCCACATGTTCCAGTGATCAATATGTAAAGGTAATGATTTTGATAAAGCCATTTTTTTTTTTTAGCTGCAAGAACCAAGACTCGCTACCTTTTTTTCTTTGAGAGCTTATCTTGGAATGAAGAATTTGATTTTTTCAAGCCTATCTTTTTTATAACTTGCTTTGAATTCTACTGTTACACTTTTTTTTACTTTATTTCTGTTATTGGGATCTTCTAGAATCTGAACATCTTAAATTTAACTTTGCTAAAGTTGAAAAATTGGTGAGTTGTTACATACACAAAAATTATGCCATTATTATTGTTATTTTTATTAACATAGAACAGAAACTTTCATGGTTTTGTTTAGATAAGAAATCATAGTCGTTGTGATTAACCTGTTTGGAGAAACTCTGACGTTTGGCCTACGATTGCACGAGTTATTTTCAGGGATCCTTACTTTTCAATATTCAAATATGACGCTCAAAGAAGTTGTTCATTATTTATATCTGATCAGGGTGCACCAAACTGTGTCCCAGTGTAATGATTGTTTCCTACAGGTTATGTAAACTGTATCCCGAATCTCTTTTAATGTTGTTAGGATGTTCCTAAATTTTGAAATTGGAGACTGAAGCGAGAATTTAGGTTTCTATTATGTTGATAGTATGACCTGTAGAGTGTGGTCAGCAATATATTAACTATTTGCTTCTTTTCAATATGTCGGTCATATTCCTTAAAACTAATTGCTATTGATGTTCCACTTTCTTTTATATGCACTGTACAACATCAACAGGGAATTTTATAAACATAATTCATTTACACACAGGTAACCCTAAAATTCCCTTTTTGTGTAATACAATATATGTAAGAGAAGCTGGAAGATCATTAGCAACTAGGCACAGATTATACAATCAGTTGCAGTTGAACTACTATTATTGTAAGACAAACCAAAGTTGTTGGTTCAGATTTTGATTTTTATAAAGGAAAGTTTGGGGAATGAATTGAAATTTACAAACATTAATAGAGACATGGGTTATAGTCTACATCAGGGGTCGGCAACCTTTTAACTAAGGGATGCCAGTTTTCATCCATACAACATTTTGCGTGCTGACATAGGTATTTACTACAACTAAAATTAACAAAAATTAACTTAAAATATTGCTTTTAGAAGGTTTAATTACAAAAAAATTTTAACATTTAACAAATAATTTTATTATACTAGTCCTAGGACCTAGTGTGAACCCTGTGCTTGAAGTTCTTTAGAGAGTTTTCTTATATTCGGTTCACGTCTGGTTATTTTCAGTGTCACACATGGTTCCGAGTTGTCTGTTGTCAGCCTGCTTCGGTACAGGTTTAAAATCACTCTCATATGGGAAAAAAGTGTTTCACAGATATAGGATGATCCGAAAGCTGTAAGCATGGCAAACGCTACTTTTTAAGACAAATAAATTTCTCTGGTAAACTCATCCAACAACTGAGTATCTCGTTTGAATGGTTCTGGCAGTCACCTTCTAATACCCTTCTTAATTCTACAAATTTCGCGTTCCATAACTCGAAGCTTTTAAATTCAATATGTTGAAAATTAAAATCATTAATGTCCATCCACGAGAAAAGAGATATGTCAAAGCAACTGCTGGAAAAAAAAATATATAATTCATTAAATCTGGTTTGATTAAAAGAGTGAACATAGGACCATGTTTATCAAAACCCTGACCCTTCTCGATAAACACTTCTTTTAAATTAGTCATATATTTAAGAATTTCGTCTATTAGTGCACCATCGTCGACACTGGATATATAAACATAGTTTTTAAATTTGGAAAATATTTATATGTGATGGTTTGTAATATCAGTAAGAAACATTAACGTACAGATCCAATTCTTATCTTCTAGTTCAGGATAAGCATCCACTTGATTTTTTTCCAACAAGAACGATTTAATTTCGCCCAGACATTGCACAAATCTAGAAAGCACTTTACCATGGCTGAGCCAGCGCACATTATTGTGCAATGGTATATCTATGGATCAGTGAAGAGCGACCGACAATGTAGTTAACTATTTTAACCACCCTATCCATCACGTATTTCAAACTTCCAGCGGAGATTTTAGCGCACAAACTCTCTTGATGAATTATGCAATGAAAATTCAAAACTGCTCGACCCATGCGTTCAATAAGAAGGGAAACAAATCCTTTATGTCTCCCAATCATAGCAGGAGCGTCATCTGTCGTTACGCAAAAAATTTTATTTAAATCAATGTTCCGCTTTTCAAAATGTTTAATAAATTCTGAAAATATATCCTCTCTTCTTGCAGTTCCCTGCAATGGGAGCAGACAAATCAGCTCTTCATACACACTTCCATCATCGAAGTATCGCGCAACTATTGCCAGACGGGCAATGTCATTAATATCGACACTTTCATCCAATGCTACACTAAATACAAAACTCCGTTTGATAGCGTCTCTCTGCTGTTTTTGGACATTTTGTGTCATTTCGGTAATTCATCTCTCGATGGTCCGCGCTGATGCCGGTATATCCCTAATCCTGGCCAATATTGTATCCTTATTGGGCAAGTCGTCGAATAAAATCTCGCCAGTATTCAAAAAACGTTTGCTTCATAAATTTTCCGTCAGTGAACGGCCTACCCTTTTGTGCCAAAGATTGTGCAATTTTGAAACTGCATTCAGTTACCTGATTTTTTCCTTGGAAAACTTTGCTAAAGAATGTTGACTGTTTCTCATATTGTTTACTTGCTCTTTGTATTGCCTCCCTTTTATCAGCGTTATCTTTAAATGACGATTCATGTTTTATCTGGAAATGTCGTTGAACACTAGATGTCCGGAAAACTACGCTTTCCCGACATAGGACACAAATGGCCCGATCGTTTTGCTGTACAAAACCGTAATCTGTTGTCCATGAAGTTTGAAATGATCGAACGTCTACCTTCTGTTTCTTCGCGGCCATAACGCAACGTAATTTTAATTTTTAAACTTTTCGACGACTATTGACTGGAACGGATGTTACTTCTATACTAAATGATCCAAACGTGTAGCCGCTTGCTATATATAGAAAAATAATGTTTCCAGAAAATTCCAATAATTACGTTTATTAAATTTCTTAGAACAAAAATTATTATCGACAACGCAACCATTGCAATCAAAGGACCGCCTAGAAGTTAAATCTAACAAAAACTAAAGTTCGGGCAATATAAAAAGAGTTGCGGCGCACGTCGGAACGATTGAAGTAAAGTCAAACAAAAACCGCCTTATAGCGGTTCTTTTGATCTAAATTGAGGACGTTTATTTGTGTTTTTCCTAGGTTTATATTTTGAGGCTTGCCGTCTTTAATACTTGCCGAAATTAAAGCCAAACCAATGCATTCAGTAAAATTATAAATTACAAAATATATATTTTGTAGTTTTTGGTAATAATACCTAGTGACCTATATAATATATCGTTTTTATTTGTATCGTTAAAGTAATACTGTCTTCGATTATTTACTTAATTTCGAAACATGTCACAGATTACAGAATTAATCTGTAAACTTTGAATGGGTACGCGTGCCATTCAAAATTGCTTGGCGTGCCAGAGATGGCACGCGTGCCATAGGTTGCCGATCCCTGGCCTACAACTTACATGAAAAACAATCATTACACTGGGTAATGGTTTTGGTGAACCTCAGTTAGGTGTAAATATTTGACTTGTGTTTTCTCAAGTTCATGTAGTGTTCTAATCTCAAAGAGTAAAGATCGCTAATGATACCTCATACATTCGTAGACTAAATGTCAGAAAGTTACTCCAAATTGACACAGTCCAATTTCAAAAATCATTTCTTATTATTTTTGTAATTTATTTCTATGGTGGTCCGTAGATACGTTGAAAAGTTAGTGGTACCAAACTTTGTCTTGTTAATTGTCTACATTTGTTTAGAAAGTTGCATATAGGTGTAGTTTATAAAACATAAAGTTCATTTTCTATGTTTCCCTAATGGCAAAGATCCCCTAGGGGCTGACCTCTGCATATATAATTTTTGACTCTTGGGAATAGTATGTAACGACTCATCAAAAATTTGACCTGGGTCATAACGAACTTCTATAAAAAATACTAGTGCTTGCTCTATCCACAGGAAGGCACTTACTACTGCTATTTTGTAAAATGAAGTCTCAAAATCTTAAATGTTGGTGTAAGTCTTAAGAGAACCTTACTGGTACCAAAAATTAAGTTTCAGCTGTCCACCATCAAAGTTATATTTGGGAGAATATAATAAAGCCCAACACAGTGTTGGTTGGTGTCCAGTTTACTCAAATTTAATGCGTTTAAAGATTGGCCAGTGGGAATCTAGACCTGAGTCCTTTAGATTTTCTGTTATGAAATATTTTAGAAGAATGTGATTTGCTCTAAATCTTATCGCAATATCCAGCAATCCTGCTGTACTTAAGCAGCAGGACCAGGATGATTTTATTTAGTAAATAAGGAATAAATTATATGATTAATAATTTTTCTAACGTTTATTGTTTATATCTGACATGCCCTAGAGTAATTTAGATTGTAATTTTATTTACATTTATATTGTAACTAGCCGGGCCCGCGGCTCCGCTCGCGTGGACTTGATTCACTACTATCGTCACTGCTTATTCCTTATGTTACCCAACGTAATAAAATATCTCCCATTATTTCTCCTTATCTCCCAATATTTCTCCTTATTTCCCATTATCTCTACATAATTTCCATTATCTAGGCTTATCTCTGCTCATCTCCCATTATTTCTCCTTCTCTCCCATTATTTCTCCTTATCTCCCATTCTCTCCCCTTATTTCCCATTATCTAGGCTTATCTCGACTTATCTCCCATTATTTCTCCCTTATCTCCCATTATTTCTCCTTATCTCCCATTATTTCTCCTTATCTCCCATTATTTCTCCTTATCTCCCATTATTTCTCCTTATCTCCCATTATTTCTCCTTATCTCCCATTATCTCACCGTAACTCCCATTATTTAGACTTATCTCTGCTTATCTCCCATTATCTCTCCTTATCTCCCATTATTTATACTTAACTCCCATTATCTCACCTTATCTACCATTATCGAGGCTTATCTCGACTTATCTCCCATTATTTCTCCTTATCTCCAATTATCTCACCTTATCTCCCATTATCTAGGCTTATATCGAATTATATAGAACATATGTATAAATTTATAAAAACACGTGGATAAGTGGTTCTCGAGTGATAAGCGCACTAACGGACAGACAGACAGACAGAGAGACGTTGCATTTTATATATATTGTATTCTTTGCTACATAATATTGTTCCATATTTAATGCTTTAGGGAGTGTATTGCAAGAGAACGCGCTAGCGGCAAACTTTTCTCCGACTTAATTCACTATTATCGTCACTGCTTATTCCTTATGTCACCTAATAAAATGTAGCCTATAACCTGGCCAGAGAACATATGTATGGTTAAAAAAAAGCACGTAAATCGGATAAGTAGTTCTGCAGTGATAACCACACTAACGGACGGACAGACAGACGGACAGAGAGACATTGCATTTTATATATATTATAGATATTCTCTGCTACATAATATTGTTCCATATTTAATGGTTTGGACTGTGTATTGCAAGAGAACGCGCTAGCGGCAAACTTTGTCCGACTTCATTTACTATTATTGTCACTGCTCATTCCTTATGCTACCTATCGTAATAAAATATAGCCTATAACCTGGCCGGAGAAGATATGTATGTTTAAAAAAAAAAGTACGAAAATCGGATAAGTGATTCTCCAGTGATAAGCGCACTAACGGACAGACAGACAGACAGAATACGTTGCATTTTATATATATTATAGATGTAATAAAATATATACCTATAACCTGGTAACATATGTATGAATTTAAAAAATCACGTAAATCGAAATAAGTGGTTCTCGAGGGATAAGCGCATTAACGGACAGACAGACAGACAAACATTGCATTTTATATATATTATAGATATAGATTATTTTTATTATTATATAACCTGGCCAAAGAATATATGCATGAATTTAAAAAAAGACAGGTAAATCTGATAAGTGGTTCCTGCGTGATAAACGCACTAATGGACAGACAGACGGACAGAGAGACATTGCATTTTATATATATTATAGATTATACATATACAGATACATAATATTGTTCCATATTTAATGGTTTAGGCTGTGTATTGCAAAGGCACGCGCTAACGGCAAACTTATTTGCGACATCATTCACTATTTTACGTCACTGCTCATTCTTTATGCTACCTATCGTAATAAAATATAGCCTATAACCTGGCCAGAGAACATATGTATGTTTTAAAAAAAAAAGTACGTAAATCGGATAAGTGGTTTTTCAGTGATAGGCGCACTAACGGACAGACAGACAGACAGAGAGACGTTGCATTTTATATATATTATAGATGTAATAAAATATATATCTAAAACCTGGTCAGAGAACATATGTACGAATTTAAACAATCACGTAAATCGGATAAGTGGTTCTCGAGGGATAAACGCACTAACGGACAGACAGACAGACAGACAGAGAGAGGTTGCAATTTGTTTATATTATAGGTATAGATTATTATTATTATTATATATAACCTGGCCAAAGAATATATGTATGAATTTAAAAAAAACGTAAATCGGATAAGTGGTTCTCGCGTGATAAACGCACCAGTGGACAGACAGACAGACAGAGAGACATTGCATTTTATATATATTATAGATTCTAGATATTCTCTACTACATAATATTGTTCCATATTTAATGGTTTAGACTGTGTATTGCAAGGGAACGCGCTAGCGATAAACTTTTTTCCGACTTCATTCACTATTATCGTCACTGCTCATTCCTTATGCTACCTATCGTAATAAAATATAGCCTATAACCTGGCCAGAGAACATATGTATGTTTTAAAAAAAAAAAGTACGTAAATCGGATAAGTGGTTCTCCAGTGATAAGGTCACTAACGGACAGACAGACAGACAGACAGAGAGACGTTGCATTTTATATATATTATAGATGAACAAATATAGACATTTCATATCATATGTAGGTGTGGGACCGTAATGAAGAGGAAAACAAATGGACCTTAACCGCAAGCTGGAAAGCTCACAGTGCTTCTGTCTGGAAAGTGACTTGGGCCCATCCAGAATTTGGACAGGTTTTAGCAACCTGTTCTTTTGACAGGACAGCAGCAGTTTGGGAGGAAGTTGGTATGTTGAAAATTTAACTGATTAAAAAAATGTTCTATTGTTCTTTTAAAAATGTTGTGTTTAATATTTCTAATAATTTTCTTTTTTTTTTAGTTGGTGAGACTTCTGGGTCTAGTAAATGTGGCGCAAGACATTGGGTGCGTAGAGCTAATTTAGTTGACTCTAGAACTTCAGTGACAGATGTCAAGTTCGGTCCAAAATTGCTGGGTTTACTTCTTGCAACCTGTTCAGCAGAAGGTCAGGGTGAGCTTGTATATTACATATCATATTTTTAAAAAAAGGGAAAAGGGATTGTTCCTAAATATAATATTTTTTGAGACAAGAATAAAAAAAAAAAAAATCGGTAAAGTTATTTACGCAGTACTTTACTTACAGATATCTTGTTCTGAATTAAGTACTTGAGTAAAGAGTAGGTAAAATCCCATCTCTTTCACCCCTCTTGTCCTGAAATGATATCAATTAAGAACTATACGTTTCATCCATAGTTCAAGTATTATATTATCATCTTGTTTGAGAGGTATTGTACCAACAGCAACAAGCCGACAGTCAGATAGACAAACTGACAGAAAACGAGAAAATAAGACAAAGATAAAAATTTTAAAGGGTAATTTACCCTTTCCCACCCTGTTAACTTATATTTTATTATAAATAATATCCTTAAGATTTGTCAAATGCATCAATCAAAAATCCTCAAAATACTATTGTAACTAGACATTCTTTAACTACTCCCTCCCCTCCCCTCCAAGTCATGCCTTGGGTTAAAATGGAAAAAATAACCTAATTTTTTTAATTCTTTCAAAACCATCCAAAAACCTTAAAAAGGACATATAAACCTATATATATATATATATATATATATATATATATATATATATATATATATATATATATATATATATATATATAAATATATATAAATATATATAAATATATATATATATATATATATATATATATATATATATATATATATATATATATATATATTTATATATATATATATGTGAGGCAACCCATTTAATCTCCTGCCCCATTCATTTTGCCCTTTTTATGCTGTACTTATAAATATTTATGCAAAATATTTGTTTATGGTCTCAACCAGAAATTATCAGATGTAATGTGTAAATAAAAATAAACCTTTTTTGCTACGTGTGGCTGCATTATTGGTTTTATGATATTTAATATTATTTATTAGAAAGTTGGATGTTAAAAAAATATATTTTTCCTAATTTAAGAACTTGTGAGACTAGAAGAAAAGAAAATTGTGAGGGTAATTTTTTCACGAATAATATTTCCCTTAGCAAGGAAAATAAATATAATAATTTACCTGCTGTTCCATAATTCCTTTCCGCCAACTTGACAGTTTATATTTCAAAACTTTGTTCTGTATTCAACTTAACATTTTTTTACTTACTCTAAAATCAGATCTCAATTCCTTCTATTTACTATTTCTATTTAAATAGGGAATAGTGGAAAAACAAGAACAATAAAAAAGAAGTATATTATGGCATACATTTAATCACCCTTTTGGCTCCCTGTCGCATCTCTAGAGCTCTCTAGTAGATAAAAATTATTTTATATTAAATATCTAATATGTCAGTTAAAAATCAGGAAAAATTGTCATAATAATATTAAAACTATACAAGATTCTCCCATCTCTTTCACCCCTTACCTTATTAAAATTGATACTAATAGAAAAATAAGACAATTTTCATATTCCTACAGCCCAAGAACCCTGAAAAGAACAGATAGCACGATATATATGCAGCAGTCCTTCTAACCCTCCACCTTACCCTATTAATCCCTTTATATTTTAGCATGATATATATGCAGCAACCCTCCTAATCCTCTACCGGTTTTCTTTTTTCTATTACCTTACTCTGAAAAATTGAGTACCTTAGTACCTCCTTTTTCTTGATTTTTTTTAAAAAAAATTTTGAATTCACTATAAGAAAATGGAGAAATTATAGTACAATAATTTAGAGATTAGACACATGAATTTTTGAAACTTTGAGTAGTGTTCTGTTTGTTTATAAACTTTTTAGATCACTTTTTTTTTATGTATTTAACACTCTGCGAACAGGCCCATCCACATTCCCTTAAGAACAGTTCGGGTCTCTAAGGCCCACAGTTTAGTAAAAAAATTTATTATTTTTTTTTATTTTATTAATACACTAGCGGTGCCCGCGGCTCCGCTCGCATGGACTTGATTCACTACTATCGTCACTGCTTATTCCTTATGTTAGCTAACGTAATAAAATATCTGCCATTATTTCCCCTTATCTCCCCTTATTTCCCCTTACCTCCCATTATCTCTACATAATTTCCATTATCTAGGCTTATCTCTGCTCATCTCCCATTATTTCTCCTTATCTCCCATTATTTCCCCTTATCTTACATTATCTCACCTTATCTCTCATTATCTAGGCTTATCTCGACTTATCTCGCAATATTTCTCCTTATCTCCCATTATTTCTCCTTATCTCCCATTATCTCACCATAACTCCCATTATCTAGACTTATCTCTGTTTATCTCCCATTATCTCACCTTATCTCCCATTATCTCACCTTATCTCCCATTACCTAGGCTCTTATCGAATTATATAGAACATATGTATAATTTTATTAAAACACGTAAAAACGGTTCTCGAGTGATAAGCGCACTAACGGACAGACAGACAGATAGAGGAACGTTGCACTTTATATATTTTATATTCTTTGCTACATGATATTGTTCCATATTTAATGCTTTAGGCAGTTTATTGCAAGAGATCGCGCTAGCGGCAAAGTTTCCGACTTGATTCTCTATTATCGTCACTGCTTATTCCTTATGTCACCTAACGTAATAAAATATATCCTATAACCTGGCTAGAGAACATATGTATATTTTAAAAAAAACCACGTAAATCGGATAAGTGGTTCTACAGTGATAAGCGCACAATATTATAGATATTCTCTGCTACATAGTATTGTTCCATATTTAATGGTTTAGGCTGTGTTTTGCAAAAGAACGCGGTAGCGACAAATTTTTTTCCGACTTCATTCACTATTATCGTCACTGCTCATTCCTTATGCTACCTATCGTAATAAAATATAGCTTGTAACCTGGTCAGAGAACATATGTTTGTTTCAAAAAAAAAGTACGTAAATCGGATAAGTGGTTCTCCAGTGATAAGCGCACTAACGGACAGACAGACAGAGATAAGTTGCATTTTACATATACTATAGATGTAATAAAATATATATCTATAACCTGGTCAGAAAACATATGTATGAAGTTAAAAAATCACGTAAATCGGATAAGTGGT
Source organism: Pachyrhynchus sulphureomaculatus (assembly GCA_019049505.1). Classification (NCBI taxonomy): domain Eukaryota; kingdom Metazoa; phylum Arthropoda; class Insecta; order Coleoptera; family Curculionidae; genus Pachyrhynchus; species Pachyrhynchus sulphureomaculatus. The sequence continues at coordinate 252,980,940 of CM032446.1, read as the reverse complement.
TCTCGAGGGATAAGCGCACTAACGGACAGACAGAGAGACGTTGCATTTTATATATATTATAAATATAGATTATTATTATTAATATATAACCTGGCCAAAGAATATATGTATGAATTTAAAAAAAATACACGTAAATCGGATAAGTGATTCTCGCGTGATAAAACGCACTAATGGACAGACAGACAGAGAGACATTGCATTTTATATATATATTATCGATTATAAATTATAGATATTCTCTGCTAGATAATATTGTTCCATATTTATTGGTTTAGGCTGTGTATTGCAAGGGAACGCCCTAGCGGTAAACTTTTTTCTGACTTCATTCACTATTATCGTCACTGCCCATTTCTTATGCTACCTATCGTAATAAAATATAGCCTATAACCTGGCCAGAGAACATATGTATGTTTTAAAAAAAAAAGTACGTAAATCGGATAAGTGGTTTTCCAGTGATAAGCGCACTAACGGACAGACAGACAGACGTTGTATTTTATATATATTATAGATGTAATAAAATATATACCTATAACCTGGTCAGAGAACATATGTATGAATTTAAAAAATCACGTAAATCGGATAAGTGGTTCTCGAGGGATAAGCGCATTAACGGACAGACAGACAAACATTGCATTTTATATATATTATAGATTATTATTATTATTATTATATAACCTGGCCAAAGAATATATGTATGAATTTAAAAAAAAGACACATAAATCGGATAAGTGGTTTTTGCGTGATAAACGCACTAATGGACAGACAGACAGAGAGATATTGCATTTTATATATATTATAGATTATACATTACAGATATTCTTTGCTACATAATATTGTTCCATATTTAATGGTTTAGGCTGTGTATTGCAAAGGCACGCGCTAGCGGCAAACTTATTTCCGACATCATTCACTATTTTACGTCACTGCTCATTCCTTATGCTACCTATCATAATAAAATATAGCCTATAACCTGGCCAGAGAACATATGTATGTTTTTAAAAAAAAAGTACGTAAATCGGATAAGTGGTTTTTCAGTAATAGGCGCACTAACGGACAGACAGACAAACAGAGAGACGTTGCATTTTATATATATTATAGATTAAGTAGTTTGTACTTATTTACAAGAATTTTATTTACATTTAGTGCACACAAGATAACTGCATTCTGAACATATGTTCTTACTACATTTTGTACACACACATTTTGATTTTCTGTTTTTTCTGAATAGCCAGTTTTTTCCATTGTTGCTTGCTCTGAGAATGCTTCTTGAGCTATCCCTTCCTAATTCTTTTCCAAGGACTGTCAAAAACTTTCTTCTCCTTCAACCTATACTGTCAAACTATGACTAAACATAAACACTATAAAAGCGCCATAGACCATCCAGGCACATAAACTTCTCTCAAGTAACAATTCCAACGTTCAAAAACTTCACAGATAGGCTCTAGCTTATCAGGAGTTCTCCGTTTTCTTCTTTTTCTGCGTCGTCAAATCTCATAGCGCGTGAAATATCCTTGAACCGATCCCGGCTCATTATCTTATTACAAATTGGGCGACCTTTTTATCGACTAAATATCATACTAGTATCTTCATTTTTTGATTTGTAAATTCCCATCAAAATAAGTAAACCGATTTATTTTTTTAGTTCTCCAACGTTTAATTCTTCCATTCTACTTATATTTACCAGTCGCGCTTTATTACTCCAGTGACATAGTTTTTCCAAAAGGGGTTGCCTAAAAAATAATAAAAAGCTGTCTGCCACTGATTGATAGCTTCTCTCAGCCCATCGGGTTGGACCTTCCACATTATTCAGAACATTATATCCACTTTTTCACCCTCTGGGATCAGCAAGTGGCAGGGAGCACCAAATTTGCTCTTCATTTTTGGATATATACCAGTATTCCTTATTACCGGTATCAACAGAGGTAGAAGGTAAATCATGTACACCAATGTCTATGGCTTTATCGTCACTATTCTTCTGGTTTGGTTCTGGAGCATCAGCAATTTCTTCCATCCTCTCTTCAGTGTGACTTTTATCCGAGTTCATTCCCAATTCCGAATCACTAGAGAGTTTGTCACCTAACATTCTCTCCATTTCAGTAATAGTTAGCCTTCTTTCACTTGACATTATGTAAGAACAAACACAGGTAGTTAGCTTTACTCAAACACTACAGTTGAACTGATTTATAAACATATATAGTGAATTGTTTGCTACAAGAACATAGTCTGCCCCCACCACCCATCTCTACACACAATTAAAATTCCACTAGTGTCGTAAGAGAGAGTGGAATTATGTACTGTTTGTCAAATGGCGCCTCCCCCTGAGACATGCAATATAGTTTTTATATAGAAAAGCCTGAGAGGCTCACCCCTCCAGAACAATAGTTAAGTTTATTATAAGTAGAACCATGCAGTCTGAGGTAAATAAACTTCCACGGTTTTGATGCAGACATGGTATTATTAAATGTCAATAAATCTGAAATTTGTATCATTTACACAAAAGTAGTTACAAGAGTTTAACTTCACAAAACGGGCCTCGGACGCCCGGCCGTCCACAGAGTGTTAAAAAATATTGATTTTGAAATACTTATGTGTGCAGGTATTATAAGAATCTATGAGGCCCCTGATGTCATGAATCTAAGTCAGTGGACCCTACAGCACGAACTTCAGTGTAAATTACCCTTAAGTTGCTTAAGCTGGAACCCCATCTTATCGAGACTGTTCCCACCGATGATAGCTGTAGGAAGTGATGACGCTAAGGCAGGAGCCAAAGTCTTCGTTTTTGAATACAATGAGAACAGCAGAAAATGGATAGAATTGGAAACAATTCAAGGTATAACAGAGCCAGTACATGATATCGCGTTTGCTCCGAATTTGGGGAGACTTTTTCACGTTTTAGGAGTGGCTACTAAGGATCTTAAGATTGTCTATTTGACTCCTAAGTAAGTATTTTTTTGTCAATTCAGTTATTTACTTGTTTTTAATTGCTTGCTTCCTACCAAAACATTACGATTTTTTTTTCCATTCTTTCTTTATAAGTGATGAGGAAATTTATTAGCTCAATTAGCAGAAGTACGAGGGTAAATTGAATATAAACGAACATTCTTTTTTAAAAAATTTGTTTTTACAATAATGAAAAAAGAAACTTTATTTTTCTACATAGTCTCCCCGATTCAAAACATACCCATAGGATGGGTCAGTCGTCTCAAAATACTTCATCAAAATTGGCTATCGAGACTGTCGCACAATTTGAGGACCATGGTTCTACAGTGTGGAGGGTATCTTGGAATGTTTTTGGTAATGAGATAACCTCTACTGGTGATGATGGATATGTCAGGCAGTTTAAAAGTAAGTTTAAAGTAAATATAACCCAAGATTTATAATTTTCCAAAGAATGCAAAAGTGTTGCAGAAGCTCTAGTGCAGGGGTGCTCAAACGGTCGATCGCGATCGACAAATCGATCGCGAGTGCTTTTTGAGTCGATCTCGAGAAAAAAATTCCGATATAGAACTATTCACAGATTTTGTTTTAGGTAACTAAAACAAAATGTAATGAATAAACTACTAAAATTTATTCAATCCACAATTAAGCCAGAATAACCCCCTCATCACTTTCTTTTATTGTAATAACCCCCTGCTAGCGGCAAAAGGCGGCTTTATCAAAGGAACGCGCGCGCCGATTTTTCTAGAAACTTCGGGCGGCGTGTTTGACGGGAACATTCGAGACTTCGTTCGCGCCGATATAAATGTTGCGCCTGCAGGAATAGGAGTCAGTCTGAGTTGTAACTTGAAAAGTTTATTAATCCAGTCCAAAATAAGTGCGGCGAAGAAAAAAGACTTATCATTTTAATAACGATTGGGAGGAAGAATTTTTCTTTTGTATGGTAAAGGATAAGTGCATTTGTCTCATTTGTCGTGCGTCAGTTGCAATACCTAAGCGTGGGAACTTAGAGAGGCATCATAAAACGGTTCATAAAAACTATGAAAAGGATTTTCCGTCAGAATGAATTAAGAAAACGAAAAGTACGTGATTTGATAACTTGTTTGAAAAAAGAACAAACCATGTTCACAAGACCAGCCAAACAATCAAAAGCTACAACGATCGCGTCATTTAAAATATCTCATATATTGGCGAAACACAAGAAACCATTTGATGATGGATTGGTTGTGAAGGAAGCATTTATTGAAGCGGGTGAGACTTTATTTGGAGATTTTAAAAATAAAACAGATTATGTCTGCTATTAGAGAACTTCAGTTATCTCGTCCGATTGTCACAAGGCGTGTTGAAGTCATTAGTCAGGACTTGGCAGATAAACTAAAACATGATATCATGGAATGTACATACTTTTCTTTACAGTTCGACGAATCCACCGATATGACAGACACTGCCCGCTGTGTATTTTATTTGCTGTGTATTTTTATTTGAATGGTATTCAATGACATGTCAGCTAAGGAAGAGTTTTTGACAATGATTTTCCATTGCAATAAAAAAGTTGTGAATTCTATCCGTGCACGTAGCTTGCAACGACGGCTCTTTAAATTGCAGTTGGAAGATAGTGACTCAGCTGAAGAGGTGATGACAGTCACATGCTGAAAAACGGAAAATGGCTGACTGATTTGGCATTTTTGACAGACATCACAATGCATTTAAACACCATTAATTTGGAGCTTCAAGGTAAAGGAAAAACTATTATTGAGATGATTAGCGCAATAAACGCATTCAAAAGTAAATTTCAACTTATGATAGATAAACTGAAAAGAAAGGATCTGAAAAATTTTCCGTCTTTGAAAGCAAGGATTCCTCAGTTGAATTATGATATTTATGAGGCAGAATTATCAAATATTTTGGGCCAATTCGAAATACGTTTTTATGATTTCAGTAAATTGACAAATATCGCATCATTTATGAGTTATCCTTTTTCGTGTAAAAACATTGAGGAATTAGCTACTGAAATAGCAAGTCAGTTTAACATGGACTCACGTTCTGTTGAAAATGAGTTGGTGCAGATTATATCAGATATACATCTCAAAGCCACAGCATCTGATACAAAATTCTGGTGTTTTATATCTAAAGATAAATATCCGAATCTAAGGCAAATCGTCCTTCAACTGACGGCAATGTTTGGGTCAACTTAGTTGTGCGAGTCTGCATTTTCTGAAATGAAGATAATTAAGTCAAAATATCGCAATTGCCTAACTGACGAACATATGTCATCATGCTTGCGATTAGCACTCGGTAATTACGTACCATGCAGTGCCACGCTTCAACATCCAAAGTCACTCTTTAGTTAAGTTTAGACACTAGAACTCGTTTGTTTTGTAAAAACCAATAAAACTCGCAATTTTGAATAATTATGAGTTTTTTCATTGACATTTTAGAGCAGACCTACACTTACCTTGACTAAAAAAATGCATATTGTGCGGAAAACTAATATCTATGCCACGATACACCCTACCTAGACGACAATCCTGCATCACACTTACTTGCAGTCTCTTAGAGTCGATCGATCGTAGTCTAACAATATTGAGGTAGATCGCCAGCAGTTCAAGTTTGAGCACCCCTGCTCTAGTGTGTAAGATGGGGAAAGCATTTTCCTGTTTGACATGAAAACCTAGTTGTATTTAGTTTTTTTGCAAGATTTCCAGTATGATTATACCAGGGGAGAGTTATATAAAAAAAATCATTCAAATCCTTGGTGCGAATTTGGTAAATTAAAATTGTTTTTAGTGTTTCGTATGGAAACTAAGATCATTTCGGTGTCTGTCTGTCACACTCAATTTTCGTCGAAACTATTTGATATAGAAAGTTGAAAATTGGTACTAATAGAGGAATTGATGGCCTCATTAGAGCCGTGTAGTTTTAAAAGTTAAATTTTGACTTAATGGGTTAGTTTTGGGGTGAAAGCGGAAGTGAAGAAAAAAAAAAAGTGTGGCGTCAAATGAAAGTCTGTAAAAACACGAGTTCAAAAATATATATAATGTAATATTTGCGCACACTTTTCTTTGCATTATTTTTAAAAAATCGTTGTCCCCCTTTATCTCGAGAAGTACTGATCAAAGAATGTTGAAAAAATTCTGGAATATTCTCCACAGGGTGTAGATTGAACGAAAATTATCACGAGTGCATTACCTTTAAAAATTTATTTGGTATATAAAAAAATAAAAATTTGAAGGTCATCAGTTTTCAGTAAAGATTGGAAAAAATCTTTTGTTGAAAACTCATTTGGGGTGTGTTTTGTGAAGCCATTGATCATTTTATACCTCATAACAAAAGTTTTTATTTCAAAAGCAATCAACGTACGGAACACTAATTGCGCAAGTCCGACTTGCAGTTGGCCGGATATTATTTTTTTTATACTTGATTAAAATTAGCAAACGAGACATTATCTATGCTTGGTTTTGAACCAGTATTAAATCCTTTACAGTGGTGGACATAAAAGTCTGGAAACCTACCTCAGTTCTGAAAGCCGACCCGAGCCAAGTACCCACTGGAAGGGATGCGGCACAGGGCTCTTCTCAAAGCATACCTCAAGCAACTCCAGTGACGTCATCACTTGCATCCCAAACTGCCAGGTATTAAGACGTTCATTAGTGTGTGATATAAGGGAGGTCTTACGGAAAGTGAGCCTCGGATATTTCCTTTTTTTAGAAACCCCACGGGCCGCCGAATGCTGCGAACATGATTAGAACATCCGCGGTCCGATCCAAAACTTCCCGGAACCTCGCGGACTACCGGTATAATATTTGAAATAATTACTTTTAAACATCGTGACTCTCATCACCTTCAGCTGCGCCCGAATGCACAGGTTCAACCGTTTGTGCTAGTGGTGGCACATTTTTCGCAGGGTCGATGCTGTCACTGCCGTCTCGAAGCAGCGAATCTAAAGTTAGAAGCTGTTTCCTTATTTACGAGAACATTCCATACAGTCCAAGTTTCTAAATGTGCTATTCGCGAAGCTGCATTTGAAGAAATTAATTTGTGGCAGCCCATGGCTTCATGGTGTAGTACTTGCTTGCGGTGCAGAAGGTCTCGGGTCCCAATCCCGGCAGCTCCATATACAGTAGAACCCCGGTTATCCGAGGTAACGTGGGGGGGCACCCTCCTCGGATAACTGAAAACTCGGATAATCCGGGTTTGTTTTTTATTCATTCAAAAAATACACCAATACTTTAAACCGATGTATTAACGTTTTTAACATATAAATAGGTACATAAACACATGGGCTGAAAAGTTCCGGGCCTAACAAAGAAAACACGGTTTTTTTGGTTCAAAATTAGCTTTATTCATCAACGTAATCTCCATCAAGAGCAACGCAATCATTCCAGCGCCGCTCTAACATTTCAATACCACTTTTTGTAGAACGATTTATCTTTTGCCTCAAAATAGGCCTCAGTTTCAGCGATAACCTCTTCACTCGTGCGAAATTTCTTACCGGCGAGCATTTTTTTTTCAGGTCTGCGAACAGCCAGTAGTCGCTGGGAGCCAAATCTGGCGAATACGGTGGATGTGGGAGCAATTCGAAGTTCAATTCATGTAGTTTTGCCATTGTTTTGATTGACTTGTGACACGGTGCGTTGTCTTGATGAAACAAAATTTTTTTCTTTGCCATATGCGGTCGTTTCTTTGCAATTTCGGCCTTCAAACGCTCCAATAACGCTATATAATATTCACTGTTGATGGTATTTCCTTTCTCAAGATAGTCGATGAATATTACACCACGCACATCCAAAATACCGAGGCCATAACCTTTCCAGCCGATTGTTGTGCTTTCGGGCGCTTTGGACGAGGTTCACCAGTTGCTGTCCACTCAGATGACGATCGTTTTGATTCCGGAGTGAAGTGATGGATCCATGTTTCATCCATTGTCACATATCGACGCAAAAATTCCGGTTTGTTACGTTTAAACATGGCCAAACACTGCTCAGAATCATCAACACGTTCTTGTTTTTGATCAACAGTGAGCAAACGCGGCACCCACTTTGAACAGAGCTTTCTCATAGTCAAATGCTCATGCAATATAAAGCCAACACGTTCTTTTGATATCTTTACGATGTCAGCTAACTCACGCAACTTCACTTTTCGATCATTCAAAACGATTTTATGGATTTTTTTGATGTTTTCTGGTGTTACCGCCTCATTTGGACGTCCACTGCGTTCTGCATCATCGGTGTCTCTACGACCACGTTTGAAGTCAGCAAACCAACGTTTTATTGTTGTTTCTGATGGAGCGGAGTCCCCATAACACTTTTCAAGCCATTGCTTCGCTTGAACGGTATTTTTTTCCCATCAAGAAGCAGTGTAAAATTAAAACACGAAATTGTTTTTGATCCATTGTTTTGAAAATAACAAAAGTAGCGTCACTCTTAGCACAATAACTCACAAACTAATGAATAGAATATCATGAAATTTTAACAGCTGTCTTTTGAAGGTTAGTATTAACTGAAAAAAAGGTGACTGCAATAAAACTAGCGCCATCTATATGTTAGGCCCGGGACTTTTCAGCCCATGTGTTACATTATAAAACAGTGAAATAGGTATCTATGCGCCTCTGTTTCATATTGCAACTTCTTCTTCTCGCTGCAATGTTTCTCCATCTATTAAGAAGAAGCAAATCCGCTGGGGTTGCCTATCTCAAAGCTTTTTCCAAAGAAGCAAAACCTTCTTGATGAGAGATCTTAGTGGGAGACTATTCATCCACCGCCGCTTCGTCATCTGATTTTTTCGGTTTCCTGAAAGGCATTCGTTCTTCTTCTAAATCATCTGCTGTAATCCATTCAACAACATCTTCTCTTTTTTTAATGTTTTTGAGGATGCCTTGATCCATTGGTTGCATTATGCTGGTAACATTTGGAGAAAAAAAATTTTACAATTTCACCTACATGAAGTCCTTCTCCAAGGTGAGAGAGGGAGCATTATCCATTAACAAAATTGCTTTAATAGGAAGACGGTTTCTGTTCAAAAATTTAGTCACAGTTGGGACGAACTCTTCTTCAAACCAGTTAGTAAATAAGGTCGCATCCCTCCATGCGCTCTTTTGACTTTTGTAATAGACTGGTAGGGCTTTGGGTGAGATGTCTTTTAAAGCTCTTGGACGTGCAGACTTGCCAATCACCATCAGTGGGATTTTGTGCTTGCCAGATGCATTGGAACATACCATTATAGTTAATCTTTTTTGGTGGAAGCATTTTATAATTCAGACCAGTTTCGTCACAGTTGTAAATTTGTTCACGTGTATCCACAATCTTCGATTTGGTTTTTTGAAAGTTCTGCTTAAACTTCTCAATTGATGACACATCAGCAGAAAGTTTTTCACCACGTACAGTCAGTTGTGGTACACCGTACCGTTTTTTTTCCAGCGGTCAAGCCATCCAGAACTGGCGGTAAACTGATCTATCTCTAGGAATTGCATACTAATCATTATTGGCTTTCTGTTGTGAAATTGGACCTGACAGGGGCACACCTTTCGATTTCTGTTGGTTAAACCACATGAATAAAGCTTCGTTAACCTTTTCATAGTCGCCGGTTTTCATTGATTTTCTTCCTGAGGACGAGGCGGCTTGATTTATACACCACTCTTCTATTTTTGTGCGGTTTCTTTTCCAATCTCCAACTGTTACCTCACCTACTCCATAATCTCGTGCAACAATTTTAATCGTCTCTCCTGGTTCAATTCTTCTGATGGCTTTTAATTTTTCTTCAAAAGGAACGACGATTCTTTTACGCTTGTTTTGCTCCATTTATAATACGACAAACAAAAATTCAAACAAAGCAGTTCGGATTAATTACACTTAACTACCAGAACTCCAACCAAATAAATTATGTGAGTATACTCGTACTTCTCCGTAGTAAACGCTATAACGCACTGCATTCACGGAAATTTACATGCTGAAAGAGTCCAAAAACGCTGCCAGGGAGATTCCCCGAAGGCCTCGACGATTTTAAATGGAAATTTGTACATACATATTTTAGAAGCTCGGTTTAATACGCAGCTTAGACGCACGTACCTCGGATAATCAGGTTCTTAGATTGGCTCGGTTAATCTGGAGCTCGGATAATCGCGACTCGGTTAATCGGAGTTCTACTGTACTTTTAATTTAACTATATATGGCTTGGCCACGTACATGGGTAGTAGATATTTGCACAAATGCAATAACGTCCGTGACAGTACTACCGCGTTGTCAAAAAAGGTGCCGTGAATGACAAAAATGTATGTTTCGCCATTTGGACAATGTTGACGGGTATTACAACATCCCCGCTGATATCCTCAGGATATGAAAAAGGGTAAAATCCCTACTTAAGCGGGGAGGTGAACGAAAAGAAAAAAAAAACGTATAGGTAAAAAAGCAAGCGTGCAAGACTAGTTCCCAAGCATATTACCTAGTTACTTTTTTAAAGGAATCAAAACACTAAAACTATCTTTTGGCAGACCTCCTTCCTAAATTTATATCAGATCACAAACGTCCTTTCTTTCCTTTTACTTTACTAACTTTTTTTAGATACATCAAACTGGGCTCTATATCTCAACCGAGTAGAGAACCATGGCACTAGGAAGAACCTGTAAATGATCCATTTTTAAAAGAACACGAGACGGAAAATCAACAGAAAGGAACGGCAAAACAGAAGAAAAGTGGTAATCAAAAGGTAATAAATACTGCTGCTGCGGTTGCTCAGGCGATTTCACAAGTTAAGGCTCAAGTTACAGCTTTAGCTATGGGTCAGAGTTCAGGTGGCGCTGCTAACCCGCAGAAAGATGATAGTCAACAAAGTCCTGCTGCTTCTACTATTGGGAGTGATCAGACTCGGGACGTTGAAGAAGAGGGACAGCTCTCGCCACCTTCTCCATCTGAAGATCAATCAGAAAAATTGCCAGAGAAACTGTAAGCTAATGAGTCATCTTCATCTATTCAAATATCAAAATAAATTAAGAGGAATGGCAAGCTAATAAACAAGATTCATTTTTATCACTTAAAACTTTGAGTTTCTTAATTTACTTTGGTATTGGTATAATTGCTAGTGTAATGCACATTTTCCTTTTATTAATGACATAACCTCTCAGATCGGCAATCTCGTAAATCTCGAAAACTGAAAGACCCATAAATGCTATGGATTTTCCATGTTGTTGCATATATTTATGTTTTTCTGTTGAAATGCTAATGGAGTCTTGGATATTGTTATATTAGTAATATTTTTCTTACTCAATAGTAGCTTTTAGTAATAGATGTGACTGTGAGGATTCTATTGTAAATTTATTGGGAGTTCAAATTAGAGTATTAAAGCAAGAATAAAACAAGCACTCCTTATTGTCTTGAAGCAGAGGAACATATAATGAGGTCCTCTATATCTGTAGAGCAGTGTTTTTCAACGTGTGGGTCGGGGGGGGGCGAAGCCTCTGTAAAAAAGAGAAAAAAAACAAAGTTTAAAAATATTTGTAGGTTAACACAAATCAACAAGAATAAAAAAATACATATGAGTCACATTCACATTAATATGAAGGTTGCGCCTGTTTTTCGTTAACTAATTTCTCCAATCGCGGATCCGTTTTTGCTACACATAGAATTAAATCGTTTTCTAAATTTAGGCGATTTCTCTGTTTGCTTTTGATTTGGGCCATTGACGAAAACGTCAATTCACATAAGTAAGAGGTGGCAAATGGAATCGAACACTTCAAAGCTTCTGTGGTTAATTTTGGATATTCTGTTTTCCTTTTTAACCAAAAGGTATCCAAATTAAGAGACTTGAATTCTAAGCGCAACATTCCATCCCAAACTTTTGCCTTATCTATCGCTGCATTTAAAAACGGATTTATGATCCATCTTTGCCCAATGTTCTCTGATAGTTCTTGCACCGAGAAATAATGACACAATTCTTCTTTCAAATTCTGCAAGACAATTTCCATACCAGGTATATATGCTCTGATGTTTATCTCAGACCCCACCTCTCCAATAAACGACTGAGTCGACAAAAAAGAATCGAAGTTGTTTTGATTTATGGATGATGACCGTAAGTCTATTTTTTTTGTAAAGCCATGGATTTTGTCTTTAGTAGTAATGACATTTTCATCCCGTCCTTGAAGGCTTTTAATTAAGGTATTTAAATGTTCGAATAAGTCGGAAAGAAAAGCCAGTTTTAAAAGGAATTCCGGGTCACAAACGAATTTGGAATATTCTGCTTTGGCCTGCTGTAAATACACCAAAAGTTCAGCTCGAAGTTCGAAAACTCTCGTCAGTACTTTGCCTTTCGATAACCACCTAACCTCTGTGTGGTAAAGTAAATTTTGGTGCAGTGAACCCATATCTTCACAAATCACTCGAAATAATCTTGTCTGTAACGCTTTTCCTTTAATAGAATTTACTATTTTTATAATTATATCGAGAATTTCATTGTATTCCTGTGACAAAGTTTTGGCAGCAAGAGATTGGCGGTGAAGAAAGCAATGCATCCAACAAGCGTTTGGCATCAGTTTTTTTTAGTCTGGTAATAAATCCGCTTTTCGAACCAGTCATGGCTTTTGCTCCGTCCGTATAGCTAATGCTTTCTTCGCCCAATCAACATTGAAATCTTGTGTAGCTTCAAGGAACATGTCATATAAGCACTGACCTGTTGTATTCGTGGGAAGAGCTTTACAAAACAGTATTTCTTCCATCAATCTCTCATTGGAGTTAAAACGCACAAAAGCTATAAACTGCGCACAACCCGTAATATTCGTAGATTCATCGAACTGCAGGGATACAAAAATGCTTTCTTTTATTTTTCCTATGACTTGATCACGAACGTCAGTTGCCATATCGCTTATCCTGCGTTGAATGGTATTGTCAGAGAGAGGTATACTTTTGAGCTTTTCTACCTCTTGTTTGCCAAACATAATCTCTGCTATATCTAAAGCCGTTGGTAATAGTGTGAGGTTTTCCTGCTTTAGCCACACCAAAAGCTACTCGATAACTAGCTAGCAATGCTTTCTTCTCATTTAGATTGGACATCTGTACTACAGCAGTTCTTTGATGTTGAAGGGCCTTCAATTTTCTCTCAAAAAATTCTAACGGTTTGTTTTTTTTTATTTGTTTTGTGTCGAGGTGGCGGACTAGTTTTGATGGCTTCATGCTTTCTTTTGATAAGGTTTCGAAGCAAATAACGCACTGCGGTTTATTGTCATAGTAAATCCGAATCTTAAATAATTGTCGTCATAAAGACGTTTTTCTTTGGTTTCGTTTTACTACTCTCACTAGAAGTTGACGGTTGTGTTGAACTTTTTAGGAATTTATCCATTTTCATTAGTCACTTCAATAAATTCAAATACGTGAGTTCAACATTAAAACGATGGCTTGTGCTCGTCAAACGAACGCCGACTGGCGGTTATTTCCAGCGTACGTGATCGCGAGCGCCGCTCTGTACCCCCCGACGCGCGACGCCCCCGCAGCGCTCGTTGTATCCCGCTCATTCACTCGAATCTCCGCGGCCTCGCCGCACTCATGAGCCGGCATGGTTCTCGCACATACGCACGCGCTTTATTAATCTACTATTGTCGTATCCGTGGAGGCATTTGGCGACGTAATCCATGTAAAAATATGTCTGTTGTAGGTACTTAATTATGTATTTAGCCGATACCTAATTATGAAAATAAATAAAAATGTTGTATGGATTTTTATTTGTAACATAATAAAATACAGGTTAGAAACAGCGGAGGTTAGGGAACGCGAAAAATTTTTAAGTACTAAGGGGGTCGCGCCATGAAAAAGGTTGAAAAACACTGCTGTAGAGTAAGCAATAGTAGATGTGAGACTTTTTTGTTCTGATCACAAATATGTACAGTTACTTACCACTTCAAATCAGACTGATATTTATAACAGTATTAAATTAGGAAATAGGCAGTTCCAAGACACATTTGGTTTTTGTCATTAGACCGTCTCAATATACCCTTCTCTTTTTAGGGATAGTAAATTTTTTTGTTGATATATCACAGACAAAATATTGTTAGGCTGCTTCTCATGTAAAGAATATGTCGAAACTTGTATTTAGTTCGTAGCCTTTGTAAACTCGTTTTTAAAAAATAAGTTGTCGAATCTTTCAGATTAATTCAGGAACTAAACTGGCGATTAAAATATCCACAATATGAAAATTTGTTGTTCCACTTTAACACTATTTACACGGCCGATTAAATCAAATTAGGCAGGTGAATTTTTGCTAAAAAATGCTGTGAACAAGATATTGAAAATAGTTTTAAGTGAATACTAGAAGTAGATAAAGATGATAAAGTACTAACTTCTTGAAATGTCATACCTGATACGAACGTAGGTGACTCTTTCCCCTTTGCATGTTGTTGGTGCCTTTTCAAGTGTTCCTCAAACAACGGGAACCTCAGTTTAATGCAGGTTTCGAACGGCCAAAGTAAGAGAAGTTTAGGCATGATATTACGCGTGGTTTGCCATTGCCTTCCGAGAAAGTACTAACTAACTACCTCAAGATATTCTAGAATCTCAATAATTTTAAAATATACATGAAACTAAGCAATAGAACGGTGAATAATGGTTTTTATGTGGGAGGCACTATGCAACTTTATTTTTACTGTGCAATATAAAGCAATTTTAATTATTTATAACATTCGTGTCAGACTACTAATGAAACTAAAGCATTCTGCTGCTTCATAGCTTGCAAAGGGTTTCTTGAGCACATACACCTAAAACTTTGAAACACTGTAACATCTTTGTGATAATTCATAAAATTAACTAAGATTTCCTAGGACACTTACTCTAAAATTTATAACAATAACTATTTTGATTCAAGCTATGATATTAATAGTCCTATTTTATTGAGATATCTTTAACTGTATTAAAAGTATTGGTGGTCTGGCAGTACTTCTATACTGAGTATACTATATGATGGTGCTTTATTTAAAAATGGATTTATATATTTTATAGACAAATCTTAGTGTCATTTTTCCTAATGAATATGTGTGAAAAAATTAAATTGGAATAAAGTACATCATAACATACAACAAAGAATTAAGGAACTTTCACTTTATTTTAAAATATAGGTGTGGTGTTTCACTATTTTTTTTTCACACATCATATATTTATACTGGATCCTGTTTATTAACAACCTTTGAGAATGTCTTTAGATTTAGTTTCATTTTTTAAGACTTGCATTTTTTCTGGTTGTTATTAGGTAGGAACAGTTTTTTCAAATGTTAAGACTGTCTAGGTAGAATGTAGTTTTTAGGTCCAATTTATATTTTTTCATTTTATGTATTAGTTTAATTTGTGTGTTCGTATTTTAGTTAATGTGTTTTGAATTTTATATAATGGAAACTATTTACTCTTAGAAATTTTTTATGAAGAAGTACAAAATAAATATGTTATTACATACTAATAAACTGAGTTTTCTTTCATTTTTAGATAAAAATTGTTTTTATTGCCGTCCCCTTTTCAACATTTGGCACTGTGCATTGCCACATATTTAACATATGTATTTTTATTATATTGATTGAGCGGAATATTGGTTATCTTCGCTGATACACCGCTCTGGCTTCAGTGTATAGGGTGCGTCACCAAAATCTGGACAACTCAACTTTTTTAAGGGTAGGTTTTTTTAATGAAAAATTAAGTTTGGGAAAAATCATTCAATGTCTCTCTCATTAGCTTGAACAACGGCCTCCATTCTCAGTCTGAAGTGCCGGCACGCTCTACGTAATTCTGCGCTGTTCATATTGGCGAACCCTTTGAACTACGGCCCATACGTATTAGTCGAAAGGATTCACATCTGAACTAGTAGTCCAGAATTCCTCGGGTGAGCCGGAGCACCCTCCTGCTGAAAAAACATGGCCTTCTCTTGCAATATCTTCTATCTTCGGCTTCACTATATTGCTCAGAACTGTTAAATATACTGCTGCACTTTAAGCACAGTTTCCTCTTTTTGGAAGACATGCAGTAGCATGACGTCACCCTCACTAGACACAACACTTAGTACGTGAACACCGGCGTACTGGACCCGTCGCTAGACTGTTCTTGAGCCTTGTACTTGGTTACATCATAAATAGTTGATTTCGAGTAACCGAATTATTTCCGGTGCTACCCGCCAGCGCAAAGGCCTTCAGTGATCGCGGCTCTTCAATTATACTCCGGACTTGGTTTCGACACAGCGACAATTTTGAGGCTGCACTATTTCAGTCACTTTGCTATTTAGACGTCAACGGCGACCTCTGACGACAGCATAATATGGCGGGAGATTTCAATTGAAATTTGTCCGGATTTTAGTGACGCACCTTGTACAGAAAAGACTTACATATTTCAAATATATTTTTATTGTTCATTAAAATCGAACATAGGTCAGTAATATATATTAATACACTTTTCAGGAAAAAATAACCTGTAATAACAAGTGCCTGAGTTTTTATACCAGTTACTGGATATGTATGTACGTACATAACCCGAGTTTCCGCAATATTTGTTAGTTGCGTTGCATGTTTAGAAAGTGGTATTTTGTAATGCGAAAAAGCAAGTATCAGGATGTTACACTATGGCCAAAAATTGTATTCGGGTGAAAGGTAGATTTAGAATTTGACCAGGATTATCATATGAAGGACTTGGAAGGAAGCTAATTAAAAGGAGGACGCTCACGTAATAAGAAAGGGGAGCACAATAAGTTAAGAGGCTGCAGTGTACAAACGCCTGCAATTAATCGGACAAAAGGTAGATAGTTGTTTATCATTTCCCGACTTTTAACTTGCCTTAATAGAAAGGAGAGCAAATTCGTGAAAAAAACTCCATATGAGATTTTTGTTTTTTTTCTCATTTTCACGTTCTTAAATGGAGAAAAAGTTGGTTTCCTATTGAGCTGTCTGTCCTTCTGTTGGCACAATAACTCTCGAACAAAATGAGATATCAATTTCAAATTTGGTATATATTCAACGTAGGGATGAAACCTATAGTTATTGAGCGACACCGGTTCATAGAAAGGGGCGAATGGGTAATGAAGTGATGGGTGTCGATACATTTTGTTTGGTTTTAATAATATAGGAATTATTCCTGTTTCTTGTTGCTACAATTAACAGTATTAATTACGGCTGTAACAATGTTGACGCATTGAGTATCGGTTATCTATCGAACCGCTGATTTTTGGGTAAGTTATCCAACAGCATCTCGGGCTCCGCTCTTTGAATTCTCGTGATCTCGGGAAATTTGTTACAGTGGGAACGCGGTAAACCAGGAGCAGTGCGTACGTGAGTTACTAGCTGTGTCGGTGGCCTATCATAGATATTCGTTGAAAAATAAACGGGGCAGGAAAAAGAAATATAACGAACATTTCAATCTAGGAGATAACAACTATATTGTCTGTCTCAATCTTAAAGAAAAATAGAGAGATGTATAGAGAGGTAGTACGTGCTTGTAAACTTAGGAAGCAAATGAATACCTGAACAACGGCCGATGAAACCAGAAACTCCCTTCGTTCTTTGAATAAAACGGCAAATCATAGTAAGTTGTAGCGTTCACTGATGGCGGAAGACGATTGTTCACTGTGGACGGTAAAAGAGAACGAGAAGGATAATGGATAAATAAGCCGTCTACGGTAATTGACTTTTAGAAAGATTGGCACCCGTCAGTATATCGCTTATTTTGCGTTGACCAATAAAAATAATTATACCTTTGGAGAAATGTCATAATGGATAAAGATAGACCATGTTTTTTTAGTAGTACCGTAATGGAGTAGTATTAGCACAAGAACTCTCTATTCTTATTTATTCACTCTGAACGCGGCCTTAATATATGTAGGAAACTTGTTTGGTTTTGTGGCGGATGTTATTGGCAGCACTGAAAGGTTTTGACATTGACACTTCTACTTCTAATGTTGGTTTGGCGGTAATTTTATAAACATTTCTATAAAAGTAATTAATTGTATTCCATAGAAACATGTTTGAAGCTCAAGAAATAAGCGCAGAACATAAAGATTTAATTCACGATGTAGCTTATGATTATTATGGGGATCGAATGGCTACATGCTCCAGTGACCAATATGTTAAGGTATTACGTTTATCAGCATGTTTTATTCCAGGATATGTCGTAAAATTTGATTTTGTAATAATATTTCCTATGATTTATGTAGTTTTAAGTTTTGTAGTTAAATGTATGTTTCCTCCACATGCCTAGAAATTATTTTTCCTCGTTTTAACTTGATAGGTTAATTCCATTACCTACCTGTTGAAAGTAGCACTAAAGCATTATTTTGTTTCGTTTATAAACCTATTTGTATGATTATGTATTATATATAACAGGAATTAACTCAGGCAAACAAATTGGTATTTAGTTATTGGAAGTTGACTGATATGAAAATTAACCTGAATCCCTTGCCTAAACTGACTGATAACACCAGTTGCTAAACATTACATAAGTTGGTTGTTATATTTTAATAGGTTAACCAAAAAGACCTATATTTTTAAGGTATGGGACCGCACAAAAGAAGATAAATGGACTCTAACATCAAGTTGGAAAGCTCACAGTGCATCTGTCTGGAAAGTAACTTGGGCTCACCCTGAATATGGACAGGTTTTGGCTACGTGTTCTTTTGATAGAACAGCTGCAGTGTGGGAGGAAATTGGTGTGTTAAAGTTTAAACATTAATTTAATAATACAATATCCGATTTAATAATACAATACCTAAAGAAACTTGAAATTCTATTAGATTTAAAAAAATTTTTAAAATTTATTGTATGCATTTTTTTTAAAAGTTACAAATTCAGCTTAAAATGTTCTTAATATTTATTTATATAAGTTAAAAATTCACAATAGTTATCATCACTAGACCTAACTGTATATATTAAAATTGTGATTTACTCTGGTGAGACAAATCATAGATTATCGAGTAATCAGTATAGAGAATTCTGAGGAATAGGTCTTTGGCCCTTATTTAAACTGTTTTTACAATTTTTGTAAAATCAAAATTTTAGTATGAATGGTCCAGTTTTAATCTTAGATTTAGTAAATTATTGCTCCTGATGATGCTAATAGGGTTAGTGAAACACAGAGTGCAAAAACAAGATGTTTGGTGTAGTAGTGATATTCTAATGTATTTATTTTTAATATAACCATTAAAGCTTTATAAAAATTAAAATAGAATACCTTAATAAAGAAAAAAACATATAATAACAATCAGAAACCCAAACTAGGAATATTTCAAACAGATTCTATAGTAGTCACAGACAGGCTGGTTCAATTTGTCACTATGTTTAGCCTACAGCTTCTGAATTCGGAACATTAGTGCATAGAATCCATGGTTCATATGGTGAAATAGGTATTTAAGCAGATTACCACATTTTGTTCCATACAAATTAAATATGTATTCAGGTGCATTCACCAAAATGTTTACAACTTGTACAGTAACATGCAGTCATGAGCCCCATGTTATTCCAAGGAAAAAGAATTAAAAAGAGTGTACCTTTGTATATACTCAAACCTAGTAATATTAATACAAATTTTAAATTAAATTACCCTACCCTTTCTCAATAGTATTTTTATGAGATAAATAATACAGAAAACATACACTGATCCATATTTGAAGCAAGAATGAGGATAAGTCAAATATAAGCTTTGGTTATTAACCTGCAGGACATTCAGTGTCTCTGAAGAGGCCTTATGCAATTTTAGGCCAAACTTCAGAAAGTCACTCCAATGTCACACAGTTTAATCCTAAGAACCATGATTCCTCTCCCAAATCTTTAGTCTGCATTGTTCATTGGTTGGTGTTCTTTAATAACAAAAATAACTTTAATTTTCTATATTTTTAAACTAGTACCGAGAAGTTTTGATATGATTTTATTCATTGTGTTTTATTTGCAGTTGGAGATACACCAGGCCCTGGGAAAAGAGGCACAAGACATTGGGTGCGTAGAACAAACTTAGTTGATTCTAGAACTTCCGTTACAGATGTCAAGTTTGCTCCAAAACAGCTTGGTTTACTTCTGGCAACATGTTCAGCAGAAGGTAAAAAAGCAATATTCAAGAATTTTATCAAATTTCATATGATGTCTGAGTTCAAGAGTAGAAATTTAAGAGATATATAAATGTGTTTTGTATCTCAATACAATTCAATGTTTGCAGGGGACAGGCTGTCACAAAGGCTAAAGTTTTCAGTTAGATCAGTGGTGTAGTGAGGTTTTAGGGGTAGAGTTGATAAATAGATCCAAAGGGCTTTTCTCCAACTGAAAAGAGAGTATTAATTGACTACAAAAGGGCAGAGTGACTTATTCAGAGAGGGGAAGGGGAAAGGTTGTGGATTAAGTTATATAGTAGGTTTAATAATATTCATAATATTATAAAAAAACCATATAAAGATTACAGAAAATCAATATACTTTTATCAGGCACGCATAAAATATGTTGTTATGGATCTTACCTAAATTTGAATACAGTTAATATGTAAAATTAGCAAATTGCTGTAACAAGTGTCACTGTGTCTTTAGGACTTAAGATCTAAAAAACTGGAAGCAAGTTTGAGTGGTATAATTTTAGTTAGTTATATTTATGAACTGAAAAAGAACTGGTGCTAAAATTTTTGTCACATAGGTATCATAAGAATCTATGAAGCACCAGATATAATGAACCTAAGCCAGTGGACTCTACAACATGAGGTTCAGTGCAAATTGCCCCTAAGTTGCTTAGATTGGAACCGTAGCCTAAATAAAATGCATCCACCAATGATAGCGGTTGGCAGTGACGAAACAGGAGCGGGCGCAGGAGGAAAAGTCTTTATTTATGAATATAGTGAAAATAGTAGAAAATGGATTAAGTTGGATACTATCAACAGTATAACAGACCCGGTGCATGACATTGCATTCGCTCCGAATTTAGGCAGGAGTTTTCATATTTTGGGAGTGGCTACTAAGGATGTTAGAATTCTTAATTTGGCTCCAGTTGAGTAAGTAACTTTTTCACATTCTAGATTTCTCCAAGTAGTCCAAGGGGAAACTTAAAATTTCTCTCCAATATGTAAAAATCATCCACCTAAATCTCACAGTCCAGCAATTTTTTTTCTTGCATTAATTTTGAAGAAAAAACTAATACTAGTACACTAAATATTAAGAGTTGATGTATAAACTGTGGTGTTTGATATTCCCAAAACACTGGTACACGACATTTTGTTGGCAAATTTAGTGAGCGGTAAAATTCCTGATTTAATAGTCTATTGGAATTCAATAGCAATGCTCCCATTCTACTTACTTCTTCAAGCTGGGAAAGCAGCAGCCTTTTTTTCCACTTTTATTCGTACTAAATTAAAAAAGTAAATAAACAAGAGATTTTTTTTTAAAATAAATCATTTTTTTAGAGATGACCAATCAGCTCAGAGTGGTCTTACTAAATTGGATATTCAGACTGCCGGGCAGTTTGATGATCATGGATGTACTGTATGGAGGGTATGTTGGAATTCAACTGGCACAATTTTAGCTTCAAGTGGAGATGATGGATGTGTTAGGATGTTTAAAAGTAAGGAGAAAAATCAATATCTAAATTTTATTAATTTTAAAGATATTTTTTTGTGTTTATATGGAAGGGGGTTAGAAAAAAGGTCTATTTTATGAGTTTTTATTTGGGTCAGAACATTATATTTTTATTAATTTACTTATTAAAATTACATAAAATCAAACATTTTGACATATGTAGTTAAAAGCTTTATGATTTTGTGAAAATTTATAAGTATCATCCAATTTCCTACAATTCTTAACTTTAAAACTGATGAGATTGGCAAATATAATGCTGAGACAAAAAAGTATTGAAGCTTTACCGGCGAGGCTAGAAAAATTGTGTTTATTTATTATTAAATGGAAAAAGAATTAAGGATAGTGTTAAACTTGTTTAAATTATGGAACAAAAATATATTTTCTATTTCCCTACTCTACTTTACCAATTTTAGGATAGACATAGAATAAAACTGATTTGTTTGTATCCTTTAACATTTCGTCTTTACTTTAATTTCTACTAGCAGATTTCATTAACGTAGACTATAATGAAATACCTACCTATGTACGGGTGTTTTCAAAATAATTTACCTTCTGACAGCAAATTAATTATACAAGTTTCATATTTCAATATTTTATTATAATAATTAAAAATTTTAACACATATATTTCTCTAAAATTGTATCTCATTTATGGTAAAAACGACGGCAGAATAAAAAAATTATTAAAGTAGGTTACAAAGATTCTAAAACCGAGAAGGGATTTATTGTCGGAGTCCAACTCCGACGACAAAGAACTTGTTGTCAGCGTTCTACGCCAGTTTTTTTTAAAGATATCCATAGACTAATATAGTGGTGTTAATTACGAAGTTTGTAGAAAGTGTAGAATATAGCAGCAAGTGTGGTAGTTCGTGTCGATCGGTACAGTCAGTTTAGTTAGTTATAAATATGTCACGCACAACCTAGGATATTTTATATGTAGATCGACTGCACCTTTAAGATATGTTACTTTTTTAAACCTATTTTGTTTTGTCACTTTAGCACTAAAAGAGTTTTACATTTCTTATAAGAAAATCATTTACGTTTAGGTATTATTCTTGGAAAACTTAGGAGAAAAACCTATTTGGAATTCTGTTTTTATATTGCCCAAACCCAAACAGTCATAAAAGTCACAATTAACTGTTAAGGGACAATGGTTCAGTTTTCCTCGCGCGTTGCCAAGGAATTATTTCTTTTTAAATAATAGCTAAAAAAAATCTTAATTATGCTTAAATATTATTTTTAGTAGGTGTTTTCAATTATTATTTTCATTTGTTATTAGATTAATTTTACACGGGCTTTCAGGAGCGGGTAGGTTTGGCTGGTAAAATCCATCCATCTCATGTCTACGCACTGACGCCATTACAGTCTGATTCTTCATTGTTCATACGTTGTTTACTGAGTGTTTAAGATGCCTCCGACAATCGTGAGTCCCGCCGATTGTGAAGTACGGGCTGTTATACGATTTCTTAGTGCTAAAGGCATAAAACCGATCGATATTCATCGTGAGATCTGTGAAGTTTACGGACAAAACATTATGAGTGATGGAATGGTAAGGAAATGGGTGAGAGCATTTAAAGATGGCCGCACAAATGTGCATGATGAAGAACGGAGTGGGCGTCCTTCGGTCGTTAATGAAGATTTGGTGCAGAAAGTGGACGAAAAGGTGAGAGAAAACAGAACGCTTTACAATTTCATCATTGTGCGACTGCTTTCCTCAATATTCTCGTAGTGTTTTGTATCGCATTTGTGATACAGTGGTTAACAAGTCAGGCGGCAGAATTTTATGAGGAGGGTATTCAAAAACTGGTGCCACGTAGGACTGCCACGTTATGACAAGTGCCTCAATATCCACGGAAATTATGTAGAAAAGTAGATTAAGGTACAGGCTTTCATGTAAAAATAAAATTATAGCGATATCTTTGCACGTCTTTTTTTAATTCCAAAACGGTACTTACTTAAAAAAAAAACATGCCTCGTATATATATATATATATATATATATATATATATATATATATATATATATATATATATATATATATATATATATGTATGTGTGTGTATGTATATGTATATATGTATATGTATATATATATGTATAGTATATGTATGTATGTAGGCTTATCTCGACTTATCTCGCAATATTTCTCCTTATCTTTCATTATTTCTCCTTTTCTCCCATTATCTTACCATAACTCCCATTATCTAGACTTAGCTCTACTTATCTCCCATTATTTCTCCTTATCTCCCATTATTTATACTTACCTCCATTTATCTCACCTTATCTCCCATTATCGAGGTTTATCTCGACTTATCTCCTATTATGTCTTCTTATCTCCCATTATCTCACCTTATCTCCCATTATCTAGGCTTATATTATATAGAACATATGTATAAATTTATGAAAACACGTAAATCGGATAAGTGGTTCTCCAGTGATAAACACACTAATGGACAGACAGATAGACAGAGAGACGTTGCATTTTATATATATTATAGATATTCTTTGCTCCATAATATTGTTCCATATTTAATGGTTTAGCATGTTTAAAAAAAAAGCACGTAAATTAGATAATTGGTTCTCCAGTGATAAGCGCACACACGGACAAACAGACAGAGAGACGTTGCATTTTATATATATTATAAATATATTATTATTATATAATTCTGGCCAAAGAATAAATGTATGAATTTAAAAAAAGGCGGGTAAATCGGATAAGTGGTTCTCGCGTGATAAACGCATTAATGGACAGACAGAGAGACATTGCATTTTATATATATTATAGATTATAGATATTCTCTGCTACTTAATATTGTTCCATATTTAATGGTTTAGGCTGTGTATTGCAAGGGAACGTGCTAGCGGCAAACTTTTTTAGTATATATATGTATATAGATGTTGATACCAGTTAAAATTTGGATTTAGCAGGTTATTGCTTTCTTTGCAGTGCATGGTATAAAACTTTGGAAACCGATCGCATCCCTGAAAGGCGATGGAACCCCAGTACCCCTCGGATCGGAAATTGCACGTAGCTCCTCTCAAAAACGTGCCGCATGGAACTGAAGTTTTTACGGGCGTCTCACAGACAGCAAGATATATCAAACTCGGTTCTATATCACAACCCAGTAGGGAGCCATGGTACTAGGGTACTAGAACTGAGTCATCTTTAAAAGCAGTAGGTAGGTATATTATATTTTTTGGTTTTCATTGAGACAGGTTGTTGATGTCAGAGAAATAAATTTTTAAACAACCTTTATTACTTAAGAGCCTACATGTGTATGTAAGCCTGTAATTTCTTTGTAGCCCTGATGAAGATATTGGGTGAGTTAAACATGGGCACCGGCTTAAACAATACATAGTGCAGTTAGAATGTTCTAAAACAGTCTCTACAGATAAAGAGCAAGGGGCATTATCTATCGTTGACCAAAGACACCCTTCTGGAGCTGTTACAACTCAACGCTTCTCAATATTGTAATTAAGGTGATCCTGTCGTAAAATGGATCAACCTTCGGCAATAATATTTTGTTTTTGATGCGCCAAAATTACAATGGGCCAGACTCTGTTAAAATGTCAACGGTTTGATGATATAGAGATTATCCAAAAAACTTTTTAAGCTTCCATTGTTAAACATAATTTTTAATAATTTTCCTGGAGCTTTCTAGTAACGCAGGCATTCATAAAACGTAGAGATTATGTAGAATCTTAAAAAAAAATATAGTCGACACTCTATATAGTGAAAGACCAAAATGTTGACCGAAATTTTACTATAGAAAGTTTTTCACTATATAAAGAAAAATCCGTATATATTGCTATGTATGTATTTTATATTGGTAATCATTTACTTGTATTTTATAAGGTACAAGCAATAAAAAAAATTGCAAAATTGAATTATTAGAAAAGATTTTATTAAACATTTGAAAGTTTAAATAGTACATAGCATGTACAGGGCTAAATACATACATAAAGTCCGTACGTTATATCTTTACCGTGCGTCATAGTTTTCAGGCCATATAACAGACGACTATTATATTATTTGTCTCTTTTCACCAATAAATCGTAGGTATTGGTAAAAAGAGACAAAAAATATAATAGTCGTCTGGGATATTGCCTGAAAACTATGACGCACGTGTAAAGATATAACGTACGGACTTTATGTATGTATGTACTACATACGAAATAAAAAGAATAATACAAAATCTGTTAATACATATGTACATACTACGTACATACATACTAGGAAAAATAATGAGTTATTTTCTTTTGAACATTACTTTTGAAAAATAATTGTTGCTCAACAAAATTCTTGCATTTATTCAAATGCATAAAGATTTGATCAGGTACATTTTCCTGGCCCCTGAGAGTAGTTCGCACAATGTCAAATGCATTTCTTATTTCTTTTTCATTAAATTTAGCAGGACATTCCCCGGTTTCAGTTTTTTCTTCATGATCTTCTATACTTTTTATATCGTCAATTATGTCTTGGTCAGTTGGGAGATCTGTCGAGCCAACATCATGCTCGATTCCTAAGAAATCTTCAAGTAAAAAATCTGCGTCGGCGGTAGCAGTTTTTTGTAGAATACCCCATTTAATGTAGCGAGATCCATTTCGTCTTCTTCTTCCCATTCGTCAATTTTTTCAGTAAAACCTGCTTTAGAAAAGCAGTTTTTGATAGTTTTCTGAGAAACATTTTCACCCCATACTTTAGCGACTTCGGTTATACACTCTTTAATCAATTTTTGGACTGGAAGGTTATCAATCGCATTAACAATTTTGTGAACAATTCTGTTTCGGTAATGATGTTTTATGTTTTTTATAATACCCTGGTCCATAGGTTGCAATTTGGAGGTCATGTTAGGTGGAAAAAAGATCAATTCAATATTCCTTAATTTTTTACTTACAGTAACTGGATGTGCAGGACAATTGTCTATAAACATCACAATCTTTCGCTTTTGGCTTTTCATTTTCGAGTCCAGTTCTTTGATCCATCTTTCGAAAATCTCAGAAGTCATCCATGCCTTTTTATTATTGGCGTAATCTAACTCCAGAGATTTAACTCCTTTTAAACAACGGGGATTTTTGCTTTTACCTATGAGCAGTAATTTCAGTTTTTCTGAGCCATCCATGTTTGCTCCAACCATAAGTGTCACCCTTTCTTTACTTGTTTTAACACCAAAACATTTATCACTTTTAAAAGCAAAAGTTTTATTTGGCAAACATTTAAAAAAACAAACCGGTTTCATCACAATTGAAAACGTTTCTTGGCTCGTACTTTTTCAATGCACTTTTTAAAACAGTTTCAGTCCAAATGTCACAGTCCTCCTGGCTAACGCTTGCACTCTCACCAGACACCGTCTTGAAAACAATTGAATTGCGAGTCTTCCAGGCACTCAACCACCCTTCATTAGCTTGAAAATTAACGCAGTTAAATTATTTAGCAAATTGTAGAGCCTTTTGCTTTATTAAATTTCCCGATATTGGTACGTTTTGATGCGTACGGGCCACTTGAAACCATCGTAAAAACTGCCTTATTTACATCCTCGTAAGTACTCACCCGTACTCGTTTTCGACTGCTTGGAACACTAGGTTTCTTGATGATACTGTCGCGACTTTTTATTATCAGAGAGGCGTAACTTGGAGAAACACCAAATTTTGCAGCAACATCAATTATTTTGCAGCCTTTATCAATTTCCTCCAAAACTTTGATTTTCTCAGCTAAACTTAAACACACTCGCTTGGACATCTTACTTGATTCTTAAACAAAAAGAAACTGAACCTGAATTTGCGAATTATTAGGCCTCGACTATAAAATGGGTAGTGTTACTATTTTACAGATTCACTATATGCAGAGCTTTTTACATGAAATTTCATTAAAATACTCTAGGTCTTGAAAAAATTGCACTATAAAGAGTTTTTCACTATTTAGAGTTTCACTATAAACAGTGTCGACTATATATTTTTTTGAATAAAAAATTGTTGTTTTCTTAAAGTAGTTCCACAACCTGTTGAATGCACTATATAAATATTGTGTGAAAACCGAAAAAATACCTCTTTTTATTTCCGAAGTAGGTAAAGCAGGAGAGGGAAGTCAACATCAAGGAGGACAACAGCAGGAAGGAATTCAGAAAGGAGGAAAACGTATAACATTCGCAGCTGCTCTTGGAGTAACTCAAGCACATACCAAACTACAAGCTTTAAGGATGGTTCAGAGTTCAGATAGCATCAGTAGTGCTCAGGAGGCTGATACTGGTTGCAGTAGTTGTCAGGACGTTGTGAAACTTCCTCATCCTACTAGTAGGGATGAAACGAAAAAAAACCATCGGAGAAGGCTCGAACAGATTCATCGTCCTCAGATTCATAAATTTTGAATATACAAATTGCTTGTACACGTATTGTTCAGTAATTGTTCTTTAAAGTGTTTTATGTGCATTTTTTAAGACTGTTATAAAATAACTATTTCTTTATTAAAGTTATACTGTCCATTTTACAATGTGGGTTGATTAAAACTAATTTCGAGCTGGTTCTATATTGTTGCCAATTTAAAATTGTCAGAGTTTAATTCGTTATTATAGTAAAAGTTTTTTAAAGGCATTTTTTTTTTGGAATATTAAACAGTTTAAAATAAAATTATATGCAAATGCAGCGCACTAGTTCTTTTAGTAAAAAATGCTGTAAGTCAGCCATGTCGCAGATGTACAAGATGATGAGGAAATGATAAGAGTGGAATAATTGTATGCCTGCAACTTGGCAGATTTATTAATATGACTGATTTGTGACATTTGAGTTTTTTTTGTCCAAAATTACTACGCACAGAGTAAATATATAATAAAAGACTGTTTTTAGTCAATTTCCACTGGTTTATTTAAATTGCGATGACGCGTTTCGCTGTCGTTGCAGCTTTAGATCTACATTTTACACTGTCAAGTTAGGTTTAATGTTCACAATTTTATATAATTTCTTAATTATAATATTACACCTAATTAAATTACATTGATAGTATTGGAAAAATCCACACAGATTTGGTGTTAGGAGAATAAATTCAATAATGGTGAATTGTTTAAATCTACCTGGTCGTTGAGTAAAATACCTGTAGTCTTTAATCGATTTATTTGCATTGTCTCTAAAAGGTTTAGTTTTAAACCTTTTAGTTGGGTGTGTAAAATTTTGAAATTCTTGTTAAATGTGTGATTTTCTGTTAAAAGATGATTAGCATATGTTGAATTAGATTTTCTATGGATGAAACTTTTTTCGTGTTCTGTAATTCTTTGTCTAAATGTACGTCCAGTTTGTCCTATGTATGTTTTAGGACATGACCCACATGTTAATTGATAAACCCCTGATTTATTGTCTTTATTGATTTGTTGTTTGTAGTTTTTAGATATTTCCCTATAGTATTGTTAGTCTTGTAAGCTATGTTGAATCTTTTTGATTTAAAAATTTCCCCAGTTTTTCCGTTGGTTTGCCGAAATAGGTTAAGCATTTAAAAGTGGTATTTCTGTCCTTAAAACGTGGGTATATTTCCGAGTTTTTTCCTAACGATACTATTGATTAAAGTAACGGAATAACCGTTGTTAACGGCTACTTGTTTTATGTAGTTTAATTCTTTAGTAATATTTTCCTCTGATAAGGGGAATTAATGACCTCATCAGAGCCGGGTAATTTTGAAAATTAAATTTTGATTTAAAGGGTTAGTTTTGAGGGGTGAAATCGGAAGTAAAAAATTTTCTTTTACTAAGTCATCGAGTAGGGTGTCAAATGAAAACTTGTGAAAATACGAGTTCCACAATATACATTGTAATTATTGCGTACACTTTTCTTCGTGTTACTTAAAAAAAAAAATGCTAAAAATCGCTATCCCCCCATATCTTGGAAAGTTCTAATCAAAAAATGTTTAAAAATTCTGGAATATTCTCCATAGGGTGTAGATTGAACTAAAATGAAGTGGATTATCTTTAATAATTTATCTGATATAAAAAAAAAAATGTCAAGGTCATCTGTTTTCAACAAAGATCGGAAACAAGCTTTGTTGAAAACTCATTTGGGGTGTGTTTTGTGAAGTCACTGATCATTTTATACCACCGTAACAACAAAGCTCTAAAGAATTTGCCGTTGCACATTTAAATGTGAGGTCGATGAACACCGGCTTTGATGAATTTTTGTATTATATGAATACGTATCAATTTGACATAATAGGCCTTTTTGAAACTTGGTTATCTCCACTTGATGATTACGACTCGTATTCGATTCCCGGCTACACCTTTGTTTGAAAGGATATAAATGGTAGAGGTGATGGGGTTGGCTTCTATATTAAAAACTATATTAAATTTAAACAAATAACATTAGACATTAGTTACCCCGATCTCGAATATATTAGTATTACAATATTACTCAATCATAAAAAAATATTGCTTACAAATATATATAGGTCTCCATCATATGATATAGAAAATTTTTTTGAGAATTTAGATGATATGCTTGCGGTTGCAGTCCCGTCATATGATATTGTTGTTTTCAAAGGAGACTGGAATATCGATCTTCTAAGCGTCTCACCTGCGCAAAGAAGATTAGAAACACTCTTTAACATTTATGATTTGGCACAACTAGTAATAGAGCCAACTAGAATAAATTTAACAACAGGAAATTCAAGTCTTATTGATGTAATCGTTACAAATAAGAATACTCCTTACTTGGTTACTAAATCAATGCCAGTTTATATATAAAACTATGATAAGCTGCGAGTTTATGATGGTTAGGGTGGTGAGAACTATTGTGAATTGTGGTATCTGTATGACAAGGTTTGTGATATATTGCAAATTCATGTTTTTTCATGGCTTTACTGATTGTTAAGTCTAGGAAGTTGATTTTCCCTTCGACTTCTTCCATTGTAAAACTGATATTTCTATGTAAAGAATTAATATACTGTAAAAAGTGAGTTAATTGTCTGTCCGTACCTGTAAAGCATACAATTATATCGTCAACATATCGATACCAGTATAGACAATTATTACTATTGTTATTATGGTTGTTAAATATCATTGTTTTAATACTGTCCATGAAAATTTCGGCAAGTAATGGACTTAATGGACTCCCCATAATTAACCCTTCCTTACTAGTGTAGAATGTATTATTAAATGAAAAATAATTTGTCTTAGGCAAGTTCTTAATAAATTAATTATGTCCATTTTTATAACTTCAGTTACTTTGTTTTTTGTTAATAGGTTCTCTGTTAAAATTATTGTTTCGTCTTGGGGAACACTTGGAAATAAGTTTCCATCTTTTAACAGAAAATCACACATTTAACAAGAATTTCAAAATTTTACACACCCAATAAAAAGGTTTGAAACTAAACCTTTTAGAGACAATGCAAATAAATCGATTAAGGACTACAGGTACTTTACTCAACGACCAGGTAGATTTAGGCAATTCACCATTATTGAATTTATTCTCCTAACTACAAATCTGTGTGGGTTTTCCAATACTATCAATGTAATTTCATTAGGTGTAATATTATAATTAAGAAATTATATAAAATTGTGAACATTAAACCTAACTTGACAGTGTAAAATGTAGATGTGGAGAAGCTGCATCGACAGCGAAACGCGTCATCGCAATTTAAATAAACCAGTGGAAATTGACTAAAAACAGTCTTTTATTATATATTTATAATGAATTTCCATCAAGTAGAAGCTACAACCATCCAAAATTTTACGCACAGAGTGTTTTCGTTTTAAAAATGTATATATACAGGGTGTTATAAAAACCGATAAACTAATGTATGAAAGCGAATTGCGTGAAAATAATGATAAATGGCTGTTCTTAATGGTTGCAGTAAATAGACACGTCAAAAAAAACAATTGACTTAGATTTTATAATAATGTGGACTGTTGCAATGTTGCCATTCTTAAAATCAAAAATTTGTTATTTTAATATTATAGCAAATTAAAGAAAATTATATATCATTCTGTTTAAGATAGCATCTGATATTGCAGGAACAACTACCTCACTACACAAGCATTAAATATTCAGTATGATACATTGTAAGGATGTAAGTTTTTATCACTGGCTGCTACAAACCGATTACAAATGTGGAAAACTGATTTTCTTCCAAATTGCTTTATTTCATAAGTAGAACTTGTCAAAGTGCTCAAAAATGCTGTTTTTGCAGATTCAGTATCTAACAAACGATTGTGGTTTAACATCTAGTATTTTATTTATCAGATGCTCTTGATTAAAGTCGTACAAATGGACTAAATCAAATGCAAATTGCAAATCACATTATATATGGTCGACTCATTGAATGCGTGAATAATACATAATTAAAGTGTTGAAATCGATGTATTTTGTAATTAATTTTTCAATTTATTTTTTCTTGTAGTTATGGCTAGTTTAGTATGATGTGTATATTATTTTGTATAGTTTTTAATTTTATATAATTGATACTCCTTGCCATTGTATTTTTTAAATAAATATTATAAACTATAATACAATGACCATGCATTTTTTTTTTTCATTAATAACACAGGGCAACAAAAAAATATTTTTGTTCTGGTGCCTGGGATTTTAGAGCTGATTTTAACTATATTTGGGACGCTAAATTTATACATGCAATCCGTTTTTCTCTATCAGCTCTACTTTTTTAGATACATCAACTTATCTACCAATGTGGTTTTTATTCAGTATATTCATTTATGAGAGTTCTAAAATTATTATATATTCATTAATGTAGGTACAATGGTTTTATTGTCAGTCTGTAATTGAGTAAATTCCAGGTAAATCTATAAATAGTGGAACCATTGCCTATCAGGTACCTGAACTGACCCTTTTAATCACCTAACTCGGGTAAGTCTCGTCAGTTTGTGCGTTCTTACTAATGAGAGTAGATCGAATTCGGCGTGTTATTTTATGTTAAGAAAAGAGTGTTTTTGTGTTATTGAACAGAATTAAAATGAGTTCAGGTTCCAGTTCCGGAGAATACATGTTTCAACAAAACAGACAAACTATTACTGACTTTGTAAAGTGAGCGTATCTTGGATACTTTGGAGTTAAGCTTGGTGATCAGGACAAAACGTGGGCCCCGCATCTCGTATGTAAAACTTGTACAGAGCATTTACGGCAGTGGACTACCGGGAAAAGAAAATGTCTAAAATTCGGCGTACCAATGGTTTGGAGAAAACCAAAAAAACCACTTCAATGATTGTTATTTCTGTTTAGTAAATACTAATGGAATCAATTGAAATAACCGCAGTAAGTGGACTTATCCCAATTTAGACTCGGCAATACGCCTTATCCCGCACTCAGATGAAATACCGATTCCAACATTTCATCAGCTACCACATATCTCTGATGACGAATATTTTCCCTCTGATCGCTCTTCTGATGCTAATAAAAATTCTGATGCTAATGAAACTAACAGTGACTATGAGGGGACGTCATCAGTTCCTCAACGCTTCAATCAAAATGAATTAAATGATCTCACCAGGGATCTCAATTTATCGAAAAAAGCTTCTGATGTACTGGCTTCTAGGTTGAACGACAAAAATTTACTGGAACAAGGAACCAAAATTACCTTTTACCGTACAAGAGAAAAAGATCTGCTACCATTCTTTTCTCAAGAAGACAATCTTGTATTTTGTCACGAAATTAGGGGACTCATGAAAGAAATGGGACTTTCTGAATATATTCCAGATGATTGGCGCCTATTTATTGACAGTTCAAAGCGTAGTTTAAAATGTGTCCTACATAATGGGAATAAATATGGTTCAATACCACTAGCTCACTCAACGAAACTGAAAGAAGAATATAATACCATAGCTTTGGTCTTGCAGAAGATAAAGTATTACGAACATCAATGGATGATTTGTGTAGACTTAAAAATGGTAAACTTTCTTCTTGGGCAGCAAAGTGGTTACACGAAATATCCGTGTTTCTTGTGCCTCTGGGATAGTAGGGACAAAACACACCACTGGGTTAGAAAAGATTGGCCTCAGGGAGAAAACATGGACGTTGGGGAAAAGAATGTCATTAACGACGCTTTGGTTGAAAGAGAAAAAATCATACTTCCTCCGTTACATATAAAGTTGGGCTTAATGAAGCAATTTGTAAAGGCTCTTGATAAGAATGGGTCTTATTTTGCATATATAGGGGTAAAAATGCCTCAGTTGAGCACAGAAAAAACTCAAAGTAGGGATATTTGACGGCCCACAAATAAGACAATTAATTAAGGATCCTGCCTTCATAAATTCAATGAATCAAGTTGAACGAGAAGCTTGGACATCATTTGTTGCAGTTGTAGAAAATTTTCTAGGCAAACATAAAGCTCAAAACTATGTTGAAATGGTTAACAAGATGCTTAATAGTTTCAAATCCTTAGGGTGCAATATGAGTATTAAAATACACTATTTACACAGCCACTTAGACCGTTTTCCAGAAAATTTAGGAGACATGAGTGAGGAACAAGGTGAAAGATTTCACCAAGATATTAAAGTTATGGAGGACCGCTACCAAGGAAGAGGGGACATGCACATGATGGCAGATTACTGCTGGAGTTTAAAAAGGGACTGTTTAAAAAACATTCAAGAATGTCGCGGAAAAGAAGCTTTCCAAGTGTTGAGTCACTATTTCATTTCTTCAATGTTTTTTTTTTGTTTTTGTAAGTACGACATAATATTGTATTTTGTATAACTAAAATAAAAATTTCGTATCTACTTTTGCTTACTACACTTACGGATTTGAGTTACAATAATGTAACTTATATTTCTCTAAAATTGTATATCTTAAAAATTTGAGCCCTAGGTACAAATGAATACGTTATTTGAATTCAGGACATCAAATTGATATAGAATCAGCTCAAAAAACCTCGACACCAAAACAGCTGTTCCCCTGTGTAATTACTAAATTTTATAGTAGTAGTAGTTAGAAAGTATATTGTATTTTTAAGCAAAGAACAGTTTCTGCAAGGAAAATTCTATGTCGCTTTTTTTTGTTTTTTATTACACATGCGGCCCCTATCACACCAATAACATGACTGCCAGCGCGGTCGCGTTTTGTGTTTACATCTGGATTTTGAGAATCTTTTTATAATGTGCTCCGAAATTTATTATTAATAATTTTCTAATAAGTCAATGACTCATTTGATGTTATAATTGAAAATAATTATAAAAAAATGTCAAGAGGAAGTTTTTGTTGTGTGGTTAGTGCTTGTAAAAATATATGTGGTCTCTCCACAGGAGTTAGTTTTTTAGATTTCCAATAGATCCTGAAAGGTAATTTATTCGTAATTCTTTATTTCTATAATGCAATATGGGAGTTGTATTTTCATATTAGACATTTTATATGTAAAACATACATAGGCATGCAAAAGTAGTAATTCTCCAGCACGATTGAGTTTGAATAAATCAGTGCATGGATTTAATTTTTTTATATAAGTAGTGTATAGGCACGAAAAGTCATTAGTTGAGTGAAAATTGAGTGTTGACATTATACGCGCGAAGCTGAAGATGTGTCGAAATATATTTCAAAATGAATATTTGTTCCTCCCCGTACAATATCTCTAATAGTTGAAAAATATAAATTCAACAATGAGATATTTAAATGAATAACGTGTAAAAAGTGTTCAAGTCAAGCTGTTGCTTCTAAACATCTTGCCTACCGACAATGGCGTGAAAATCCTAACACCATAAATCGTGTTCGTGCCCGGAACAGATGCAAAGAAATTATCGACGAAACCAAGGAGGCACACAATCGATTAGAAACAAACTTCTCGCTTGTCTCAACAATTCCAGGTCCTTTTGGTCAGTCGTTAAGGCAAATTTCACCATATCCACCATACCACCCCTCACACGGCCAGATAATTCTATTGCAACGACACCTGTTGAGAAAGCGAACTTGTTGGCTGAACACTTTGCTTCACATTCTACTGTCGATTTGCAAGGAAAAACACCACCTAGTATTCCCATAGTGCAGTCAAGGAGGCTAGATTTTGTCTTCAGATAGCGTATCATAAAACGTATTTTAATGAAGCTAGACATCAAAAAAGCTTCTGGCGTTAACAGAATATCTGCCATAGTTCTCAAAAATTGTGCTAGGGAACTAACACCAGTTTTCTGTAGACGTTTCAACCTATCCTACAGAAAGGGAATATTTCCTTCCTGCTGGAAATGTGTCACAGTTCAGCCGATACCTAAAAAAGGCAAGAAGACCTTGCCAAATAACCGACCAGTCGCGCTGCTTTCAATAAAACCGAAAGTGATGGAAAAAGGCTATGAATCAGCATCTTCTAAAATATTTTGAAGGATTCAACATTATTAGCGACCACCAATATGGCTTTCATAAACACAGATCAATAGGAGATTTTCTGACTTATGTAACACATGTTTGGAACAACGCAATTTAACACTTTGGAGAATCTCGAGCGGTTGTTCTTGACATATCCAAGGCATTCGACCGTGTTTGGCACGATGGATTGTTGGCTAAGCTACGCTCTTATGGTATGTCTGAAAAGTTCTGTTTGTTGCTCTTATGTTTCCTCAGAGAGCGTTCTTTACGAGTGGCAGTCGACGGATTAAGGCCTAAATTTTCCAAAAATAACTTGGGTAGACGTGTAGGATACAAAAATTGGAACTTATGGTTTTATTTATTCAAAAACTCGAAAAAAGAAACCGTTTTTGGCTGGAAAAAGTGGGTCCAGCTTCATCCTCCGGTATTGGCTACGTCTGCCTTTTGGAGGTTCCCTCTTATTTTATCAAGAAGCATTTTGGGCCCTATCTGGGCATTCCAGGGAATGGGGGCCACAAAATCAACGTTAAAGGCTTTTATTGGAATCGCCCGATAGAATGAACAACTAGGCAGACGATTAGTCGACAGGTCAAAATTTCGGGTCGCTCCACAGTGATTCGGCAAGAACATGCTAGCAGGACAATATTCATGACTTAATTTCCAGGAACCACTGATAACGACTTGTAAACAACCCCCCCCCCCCCCCCCCCCCCCCATTTAACGAATTCCAAGAATTAATTTGTTTATCACCTCATAAAGGTATCTTATCAGGGGGTCAAAGTAACCCTTATAAGAGAGGTCATTTTCATTTGCAAATCAGTTGCATTTTATGCACACTTGTGATAACATATTTTAAAATTGGTAGCAAAGTGAAACGAGTTTTTTGTGATGGAATATTCTGTTGAAGGTATGTACTCTATTATGACTTATATTTTTTATAAAAAATATGTATACTTTTGGTGTAATATCAATTTGTAAATGTATAGATAAATCCAGCAAATTTTACATTAATTGTAAACTTTAAAAGTAGCAACTTTTTTTATCCACATATATCCACCTAGATTTTTCTATATGTAATACCTACAACATTCAGGCACAGATTCATATATATTATAGACCCCGAAAACGCCTGAAAGTAAAATTATTTTAATTTTCCGGACCAAGTCGTGACTATGACGAAAATCGGTGTTTTTGAAGAATGACTAAAACATGACAAAACTGAACGAAACAGTGGCATTTTTTACTATATAAGTGAAAAATTCAATGTTTCTGACGATTCTCTAAAACGACTCAAAATGAAAATATCAAGCCTTTCAGCAAAATTCAATCAAAAGTGGACTTCTTTAAAGTGTAACAAAGAAATGTTTCTAATCAAACATAAAGATTGGTTAGAGGGATCCGGAATCGAAATAAAGATGTGTGTTAAACAGCCGTGCACTTCAACATCATCAGCGGCTCTTTCCGTAGGGCGACCCAGAAAATCATTCGAAGACTCATCAACGAAAACGAAGAGACGGAGAGTAGAAGATCTTTTGGAATCGCGAAGTGCAAGTGAGCTTATTACAGCAGCTGAGTTAGCTACTCGAAAAGAAGGGCATCGAAGTGTTGCTAAACAGATCCATAACGTCGCGGTCAGTGAAACTAGAGAAAAGAATAAGTGTTCTGAACAAAGTCGGCAGTTAACACCAGACGAAGCTTTAGCTTATTATGTGGACTCGAAATCGACTTCTCACTCATATAAACAAACAAGAAAATGGTCAATGAAAGCGGGACATCAAGTGTATCCATCGTTTTATAGTTTAGGTAAGTCCAAAGCTTCTTGTTGTCCTTCTGACGAATATATTTCTGTAACTGAATCTCGAGCTGAAATTAAACTTCACGCGATTTTGGATAAAACGGCTGAACGATTAGTTAAAGCTCAGACGGAAGTCATTAGAAGTGTGTTACCTCGTTCATATTATACGTTGGTAAGCAAATGGGGCTGTGATGGGAGTTCGGGGCATAGCACGTATAAGCAGAAATTTGAGAACATTAACGCTACAGACGAATATTTGTTCGTATACTCATTTGTCCCTTTGAGACTGCTTGATGGCGAAACTGTGATCTGGCAAAATCCAAGACCTTCCTCTACTTTATATTGCCGTCCTATTAAGTTTATTTTTGCCAAGGAGACAAAAGAGTTTACGAAAGAAGAAACATCTAAAATTTTAGATGAAGTAAGTCAGCTTCTTCCAACATTATGTAACGTTGCTGGATCTCAAATCTCTGTTAAACACGATTTGTTGTTGACAATGACTGATGGCAAAGTGTGCAATGCCTTAACAGACACAAGTTCAACACAAAAGTGTTATATTTGCGGTGCCACCCCGTCTACTATGAACGAGAAGTCAAAGAAATATCCCAGCAACGAAGAACGCCTTGCATTTGGTTTATCTACTTTACATGCATGGATCCGCACGTTTGAATGTTTGCTTCACATCAGCTATCGTTTAGAAATAAAAAAGTGGCAAGTCAGGGGAGATAACGACAAAGCTATTGTGAAGCAACGCTCACAAGAGATACAAAAAGTGTTTAAAGATCGTATGGGTGTCATTGTAGATAAACCAAAACCTGGGTATGGTAACACAAACGATGGCAACACAGCACGTAGATTTTTTTCCAAAGCTGAATTGAGCAGCGAAATTACAGGATTAGACGTAAACCTTATTCGTAGATTTCATGTAATTTTAAGAACTTTGTCATCGGGATATGACATAAATTATATAGAATTCGAAAAGTTTTGTGTTGATACTAGAAAATTATACCTTGATCTGTATTCGTGGTATTCCATGCCCGTTACTGTGCATAAAATTCTTGTACACAGCGCGGAAGTTATAAAGTCTTTTCTTCTTCCCATTGGACAACTCTCCGAAGAAGCCCAGGAGGCAAGAAATAAAGACTGTCGTAGATTCCGTGAACGGCACACCAGGAAGCGGTCACGTATTGCCACAAATACAGATCTTTTGAGAATGCTTTTAATTACGTCTGATCCTGTTATCAACTCGTATAGAGAATTACCGCGAAGAAAATTTACTTCTTTGCCATCGGAGGTTCTGCAGTTGATTATCCCACCTTCATTGCCATCCGAAACACCATCAGTAAGTCATCATCACGAATTAAATGAGGAGGATTATTTACTCTCTGAATATTCTACTGAATGGGAGAGCGGTGATGATGACTCATCTGATGGTGATTAGTAGGCTTAAGTATTTTTTTATTGTAATTATTATACTTATTTTATTGTGTGTTGTAGTTGCTTATAATTCATGCCTTAGTATATAAGTTATTTAATATTATATTTCTTTTACTTATACACCTTGTTATTGTAAATAATTGATATATAGATACTGTTATTGTACTAATTTATTTTAAAAGAAATAATATTTTGTAAATTAATAAATGTGGGTACTCATTATGATTTTTATTTTTTTCCTAGAAAATTCTTTGTAAACAAACATGATTGTGCTTTTCACACATAATGAGTAGGTAGACGTATGTAGCTAATTAAAGAACAATTAGCGACAATAGTGAACAAATGAGACACATTAGTAAACCACTTCCGTCTTGCAGCTACATATTTCGATTAATACACATACAGTACACATTTTTCAACTTTTTTTTCTTAAAATAGCTTAAGATACCTGGAATATACATAAACAATTGAAATAGTGAAGAAATAATATTGTCCCGCTAGCTTGTACTAGTTGAGACACTGTGCGCTCTCTTGGTCTATATTTTTTATGTTTGTAGCGTTGGTTAGGCCATTAGTAATAATAATATTATATGTCTTTATTTTAAATACAATAAATATTACAAAATCATATTGTTATGTTTCGTTTGGCTTTGGTGTTAATTCGTTATTAATAGCTGCTCGATACCAAAATAAGGAACCCTTCATTATCAACGCCGGTGTGCCCCAAGGCTCCATACTGTCTCCTACTCTCTTTCTCATTTATATTAACGATCTGCTGAAAAAGACCGAGAATGCCATCTACAGCTTTGCAGATGACAGTACACGTATCTCTTCATTCACTTTGAACGCTCGGACATCGGCTACTCAGACGAATGTCCGCAGACAGCAGGAAGTCATTCAACTTAACAAGGACCTGGAGGAAATTCTATCTTGGGGTGACAGTAACCAAGCGGAATTTAACGCTACAAAAACCCAGGCAGCAGTTTTTTCTAAAAAAGTTAACGTTGCTGAACCAAACATATTTATGTCGGGGCACTCCATTCTCTAGCATCGTCACTCAATTTGTTGGGCATTGGTTTGGGAGCAAATATGTCCTGGCATGAACATGTTGCAGGCATAGCAAGGAGAGCTTCTCAAAAGTTGGGAATATTATTTCGAACCAGAAAGCTTTACACTTACAACAACTGTTAATTCTTTACAAAGCTTAAATTCGACCAACTATGGAATACTGCTCCCATGTTTGGGGCTCCGCTCCCAAACATACACTGCATTTGTTGAATTCTATTCAGAGAAGAGCTGTTCGTCTGATTGGAGACCCAAAACTAACTAGCAACCTTGATTTCTTGGAACATCGAAGAACAGTTGGCGACTCGAGTCTATTCTACAAGTATTTTCATGGAAAGTGTTTGAAGGATGTAGCCCGCTTGATTCCTCCCAGAGCGGTGCATGTTAGAAATATACGTCGCGCTAATAGAATAGAATAAAAATAGAATAGAAATATGCTTTATTGTCCTAAAATACAATGTATTTGTTGACAAAGCAAGCTTAACTTAAATTATTATTATATTAATAAACACAAATTCAAAGAAAGAAGAAATAAGGAAACAGAACAAGATTAGTAGTCAATGCAGTAAATACAAAATAAAAGAAATAAAAATTACACATATGTCAACCCAAATGCCAACCACTCAACTACTGTTATATGCTTATTCCAGTTTATCATTGTACGAGTAGAATTCCTCAAGTACATAGTACGCCTTTTTTATAAGTAGGGCCCTAGTCTTTCGTCTAAAGACTCTCTCGCAATTCAATCCTCTCAATTTGAGAGGCAGATGATTATATATTTTTTTGCCATTATAAACAATTGCAGATTTGATCAGCTCCGTTTTCGGGGCCGGCAATGGCAGGACGAACGCTCGCCTAGTGCCGTGCCGGCTGACTGGCATTGCCTCAAGACGATGTTTTTTTAAAGATGATAGCAGTTTCCAGGATAAATAGGGCACAAAGAGTAAGAATCCCTAACCTCGGAAACAATGGTCGACATGACTCTCGCAACTCAGCTCCCGAAATATATCTGATAGCTCTCTTTTGCAATACAAAAACAGAACTAAAGTGAACTCGGGAGCAGCAAGCCCAGAAACAGATCCCATACCTCAAATGAGCCTCAACTAGTGAAAAATAAGAGGTTCTAGCTACATTCAGTCCTAGGCTACTTGGAATAACCCTAAGGGCATAGCAGCCTGAAGAAATTTTGCTGCAGATGTTGCCAATGTGATCCTCAAACCGCAGCGATGAGTCAATCATTAGCCCGAGAAATGAATTCTTATCAGCTGAAGAGATGATCTCATTCTCAATATTAACATTCTCTATATTGCATCTAAAGCTCAGAATCCTTGTCTTGGCTATATTGAAGGACAGTTCTTCACATCCGTATGAGGTTCAGCTTGTTACTCCTTGTACAACACTTTTCAAGCAGTCTTTTACATGGAGAACGTCATCCCTTTGGAACAATTTGCCCAAGACTGTGTTTCCCACCGAGTACAATTTACAGCGATTCAAGAACAACGTGAATCGCTTTTTTCGCACACATGTCGCTCCTGTAGCGCTTTAGGGATTTCCCTGCAGCACGTGTGCTAGACCCATAAAAAAAAGGCGGGCTAAATTCGTCTCAAGCCGTGCGGGGGTGTGTGATCTCAATACCGATTATATTTACTAAAAAATTTGCTTATATGACATGACAATAACACATTGTTTTATCATCTTTTGAGCTTTTACACTGACTTTTTTTCCCTTTTTCGAAGCCTCTATTACCGCTGTCCCTAAACAAAAAAACAGCTTTTAAGGATTTCAACGTCAAAGAACGAATAGTTTTAAAAGTTTTATTTTTCCAGCTTCAGAGAAACTCGCAGTTTTAAGACAGGATAAGGGTATGAAAGACAAAAGACTGAAACAAAAAATCTCCCATTTTCAGGACTTTATGACGGAGTGACTAATTTTGTTCTTATTTTAATTTATTCTGGCACTTGTAAAAGAATATTAATCTGAAGATCCACTAAAACGTTAAAATTTTAAACTGTAGAGTTTGAGTTCTAATAAAACTAGATTTTTTTACAAGAACGAACAAAATAGAGACGAATAGAATAATATATTTATATAAAGAGTACAGGGTTATCTATAATATATATAAAATGCAACGTCTCTCTGTCTGTCTGTCTGTCCGTTAGTGCGCTTATCACTGGAGAACCACTTATCCGATTTGCGTGCTTTTTTTTAAAACATACATATGTTCTCTGGCCAGGTTATAGGATATATTTTATTACGTTAGCTGACATAAGGAATAAGCAGTGACGATAATAGTGAATCAGGTCGGAAACTTTGCCGCTAGCGCGTTCTCTTGCAAAAAACTGCCTAAAGCATTAAATATGGAACAATATCATGTAGCAAAGGCCAGAGAACATACATATGTTCTCTGGCCAGGTTATAGGCTATATTTTATTACGATAAGTAGCATAAGAAATGAGCAGTGACGATAATAGTGAATAAAGTCGGAAAAAAGTTTGCCGCTAGCGCGTTCCTTTGCAATACACAGCCTAAACCATTAAATATGGAACAATATTATGTAGCAGAGAATATCTATAATCTATAATATATATAAAAATGCAATGTCTCTCTGTCTCTCTGTCCATTAGTGCGTTTATCACGCGAAAATCACTTATCCGATTTACGTGTATTTTTTTTAAAATTCTTACATATATTCTCTGGCCAGGTTATATAATAATAATAATAATAATCTATATCTATAATATATATAAAATGCAACGTCTCTCTGTTTGTCTGTCTGTCCGTTAGTGCGCTTATCCCTCGAGAACCACTTATCCGATTTACGTGATTTTTTAACTTCATACATATGTTCTCTGACCAGGTTATAGATATATATTTTATTACATCTATAATATATATCAAATGCAACTTATCTCTGTCTGTCTGTCCGTTAGTGCGCTTATCACTGGAGAACCACTTATCCGATTTACGTACTTTTTTTTTTTAAACATACATATGTTCTCTGGCCAGGTTACAAGCTATATTTTATTACGATAGGTAGCAGTGACGATAATAGTAACGGAAGTCGGAAAAAAGTTTGTCGCTAGCGCGTTCTCTTGCAATACACAGCCTGAACCATTAAATATGGAACAATATTATGTAGCAGAGAATATCTATAATATATATATATATATATATATATATATATATATATATATATATATATATATATATATATATATAATATGCAACGTCTCTCTGTCTGTTTGTCCGTTTGTGCGCTTATCACTGGAGAACC
Source organism: Pachyrhynchus sulphureomaculatus (assembly GCA_019049505.1). Lineage (NCBI taxonomy): Eukaryota > Metazoa > Arthropoda > Insecta > Coleoptera > Curculionidae > Pachyrhynchus > Pachyrhynchus sulphureomaculatus. Next base: position 252,937,623 of record CM032446.1, on the reverse strand, counting down.
ACTTATCCGATTTACGTGCTTTTTTTTAAACATGATAAACCATTAAATATGGAACAATATGATGTAGCAAAGAATATCTATAATATATATAAAATGCATCGTTTCTCTGTCTGTCTGTCCGTTAGTGCGCTTATCACTGGAGAACCACTTATCCGATTTACGTGCTTTTTTTTTAAACATACATATGTTCTCTGGCCAGGATATAGGATATATTTTATTACGTTAGGTGACATAAGGAATAAGCAGTGACGATAATAGTGAATCAGGTCGGAAACTTTGCCGCTAGCGCGTTCTCTTGCAAAAAACTGCCTAAAGCATTAAATATGGAACAATATCATGTAGCAAAGAATATAATATCTAAAATGTAACGTTTGTCTTTCTGTCTGTCTGTCTGTTAGTGCGCTTATCACTCGAGAACCGATTTACGTGTTTTTATAAACTTATGTATATGTTCTATATAATTCGATATAAGCCTAGATAATGGAAGATAAGGTGAGATAATGGGAGATAAATATAAATAATGGGAGATAAGGAGAAATAATGGGAGATAAGCAGAGATAAGTCTAGATAATGGGAGATAAGGAGAAATAATGGGAGATAAGGAGAAATATTGCGAGATAAGTCGAGATAAGCCTAGATAATGGGAGATAAGGTGAGATAATGGAAGAGAGAAATAATGGGAGATAAGGGGAAATAATGGGAGATAAGGGGAAATAATGGCAGATATTTTATTACGTTAGGTAACATAAGGAATAAGCAGTGACGATAGTAGTGAATCAAGTCCGAGCGGAGCCGCGGGCACTGCTAGTTTATTATAAACGAATCGCCTCTCTAACTTGTTTATTTGAAGAGTAAGAAATGAAAGGGAAAGATAAAATCAGGAGATGTAGGTAACTGCTTAGGCAACATCCCGTGTGATTTACGTAAACTAAACCAGCTAAAATGTAAAATTAGGAAGGTAATATTTTATATAAAAGTAAAATAAATTAAAAATAACCGACCAAGTGTAAGTCGGACTTGCGCAACTGGTGTTTCGTACGTTGATTGCTTTTAATATATAAAAATTATTGTTACTGAAGTATAAAATGATCAGTGATTTCACAAAAACACACCCTAAATGAGTTTTCAACAAAGTTTGTTTCCGATCCTTGTTGTTATATACCAGATAAATTATCAAAGTTAATGCACTCATTCATTCAATCTACACCTTATGGAGAAGATTCCAGAATTTTTTCGGAATTTTTGATTAGTACTCTTAGAGATAGGGTGGGGGGACAGCGATTTTTGAAATTTGTTTAAGTTTATATAAAGAAAAGTTTCCACGAGTATTCAGTATCATCATCATCATCATCATGAGCTATGCAGTCCATCGTCGGACATAGGCCTCCCTTAAGTACATCCATCTTCTTCGGTTTTGGGCCTTTTTTATCCAGTTGTATCCCACTAGTCTTTTGATACCGTCAGACCATCGGGTTTGCGAGCGTCCTCTACTTCTTTTCTCATTTCAGAGCCTCCAGTTGATTACTCAATTATCAGAGAGTCTTGCGATATGACCCGCCCAGCTCCACTTGAACCTGCTTACCCTCTCAGCTACATCAGTTATCTTGGATCTTCCTCGAATTTCTTCATTAGTCAGCCTATCCCACATCGATATTCCCCACATCTTCCTTTCCATTGCTCGTTGAGCCACTTGTAGGCGATTTATAATTTGATTCAAAGCCCACATACTGGTAACACGCATTGATCAAATGTGTTCATTTTTAGTATATTTGGGACACTGGAAAGGCAGATGTTCCGCAATCTACCAAACGCCGACCAAGCCAATGATATTCTCCTTGATAAATCCTCTTTCTGGTTTTCTATTCATGTTACTATTTTTTGTCCAAGATATACGTTCTTGTAATTTTTACGTTTTCAGTGTTCGAGACAAAAAATCCAAAGAAAATCTACTAATAATGACAAAGAATTTTTAGAGAAAAATACTGCTGAAAAATGGTAATATACATATACTTAATAATGCGTGTGATAACTGACCAAATATATAATAAAAGACTGTTTTTACTCAATTTCCACAGGTTTATTTATAATTGTAATGACGGGTTTCGCTGTTGATACAGCTTCTTCGGATCTACATTTTACATCAGTGTAAAATATAGATCCGAAGAAGCTGCATCGACAGCGGAACGCGTCGTCGCAATTATAAATAAACCTGTGGAAATTGACTAAAAACAGTCTTTTAATATATATTTATAATGAATTTCTATCAAGTAGAAGTTACAACCATTCGAAATATATAAAAAAATATTTCAGATCTGCTCTCTGTTTCCGCAACTTCAGCTTTCACTGAAAGAGTTTTTTCGGTGATGAATGTTAAGTGGTGAGAAGAGAGAAACAAAGCGTCCATACATTTAATAAAAAATGAATTATTGTAAAACTAGCTATGAAATTTTCAAAGACAACTAAAAATTGTAAGCATGTGATAAAAGCACAAAAAAATATGTATTTATGGCAATAAAAACTTAAATTTTAAAAATACTTTTTTCTTACAAATACTTTTTTTTTCCTTATTCAAAAGATTAGTTACGTTATTTTTCTCAAAAAAAGTTGGCAACCCTAATTAGACTTTCTCGTTCGTTAAACTGTTGCTTTATTGCTTTTCCTAAAATAAGAGTAATAAATTCAGGGCACGTCAAACTTATTTGGAACCAAATTTGGACGTAAATTTGGATCTATATTAGTATTCAATTAATTTTGAATATGTTACAGGGCGTTTATAAACTGGTACCACGGACAATTGCATAATAATGGCCTTTCTTTATAACTCATAAGAACATTGACCGCTAATTATATTAAAATGTCGATATCGTTTGTGAAGAAGTGGGGAAATCATTTTAACGAAACTAAACATGTAGACAACTTGCCAAAACGTGGCTCGGTGGGCAAAGTCACTCCGAAAGTCGAAAACTGAATTGTGCCTTTGTTTTCAGAGGACTGGAAATTGACGTTGCGTCAAGGAGCGGTAAAATTAAGAAAATAGGATTTGAATGTGTTTTATGAGAGCATTCGACAACATCTTCGTGCTCATGATGCCAAATTCCGAAGCACGTTGAAGAAACCTTTGCTGGGCGAAAACCATGTCGCGAAGCGGCTCGCTTGTGCACATAATAAGATACTAGAGTGGCCCTCACAATCGCCGGACGCCAACCCTATTGAAAACGTGTGGGCCTTGTAAAGAGAAAGCTCTGAGGCTTTGACTTAGTTCGTCTCTCGAGATTCGAAATATTTGGAGATCATTGCAGAAAATCTCGCCGACAACGTGCATGCACTGAAGATTCGCCAGGCGATTATTTATTGACGCAAAAGGCGATTAGACAACTTACTAAGGTAATTGCGCCGCTGTTAGCACACCAAAGAATACATTGATGGCAAAAATGTTAACCATACACATTTTTTAAGAATACGAGCCGTCATGACAACACGACAAACTGTAGAGTGGAATCATATCCGAATTTCAATTTCGTTGACCTATATATCTCGACGCCCTTGTATGATTGTAAGAAAAAACATGAACGAAAATAAATTAAACTAAACTAATAAAAAAAACAAACTGGTAAAGATTGGAACATCAAAGAACATACAATATTAAGTGCTTTTTATCCTGACACAGCGATCTAATTTAGCCTTTTTAATACTGGACGAAGCCGCGACAAGACAAAATGTTAAAATAAAATAAAAAATTTACCATTTCCGGGACTTTATGATAAAGTGGCTAATCTTGTTTTTATTTTAATTCATCCTTGCACTCTTAAAAGAATATAAATCTGAAGATCCTCTTAAACGGTATAATTTAGATTCTCTTTTAAAGCGAATTTTTAATTTTACAAAATGACGAGATCCTTTTACAAAAGCTATTTTTTATGAGGAGAATTTCGTTCGTTTAAAAAATGGTTTTATGATTTTTTTTGTTGATTTTAGGTCTTTGATAATATAATCAAACGTTGTTTGAAATATGATTAAATTTTTACGGTTGTTTGGTGTCATAAATGAAATGGAAAAAAATGCCATTTTAACGAGTTTATCAATATTAATATAGAATGGGATATTTGTTGGCCTTCAAATTTTTCTAATGTGATAATTTTAATAACATGTCTACAAGATTCTTCAATGAATTGGTGACATAGCTGCAACGTTTTCAATACAGAGATTGACGGTTCGAATACGACCTCCACTTACCATTTTTTAGTTATATTAAAATATAATAAATGTCAAAATCAAACATGATAATCAATACATCGAATACATGGAACGCTGATGAAGGGGACGGGGTGTAGAATACTGAATAATTTATGATGTCAAGTACCTAGGTAGGGTAATCCAGAGAAATGCGGCGGATATCCCTTTTTCATGACATACAACACCTGCGCCCTAATACCTGGAATAATGAGGTGATCTTGCGTCTGCGTAGGTTTTGAGTGTTAGAAGTGGTTCAAAATGGCACGAAAATTGCAAAATTTAGGCCAATGCGTTTTCTTATGAGATTCTGCGGCCGAACTCTTCTAGCTCTATCTACTGACATCAACTGTCAACACAACGTGGAACAAATTCTCTGAACTGTACTCGGGAAGAATTGAATGTTATCAAAATCAAAACAGCTGATTTTTCTAAAATAGTTAAAGTTGCAAAACCCGGCGTATGCTGGAACAATATCCCACTGACATCGTCACTTCAAGGACATTAGTAGTAGTAGCAGTAGTAGTAGTTGTAGAAGCAAACAAACCAGAGAGTCAACCCTGAAAAGTTTCCTCACAATCCTCATAACTATGAAACTCACGATATCACTCTGCGCTAGGGTATTCACGCCGTCCTCTGAAACACTACCGCTTCGAAGACGCACTAGCGACAAGCGCCGCACATTGGGTATTGGATGAAAAAATTAAAGATGTATTTTTCGAATATTGACGATTTTTTCCTTTAATATATATCATAAACCATACATAAATATGTTTATAACTAATTTATTTCTTCTGCCTTCCTTAAAATTATCCATTGAAGTGTGACATTTTCGTCAATGTTGGAATTTCTGTAATTCGAGAAATTACATTCTAAATTCTCTGTGGACAACATAACTACGAATATGAGTTAAACGCTTACTAGAACTTGTTTATTAGGTTTCAAACAACAAATTAATCTTAGTGTAACGTCATTAGAGTGCTACAATATATTAATAAACATTTGACATATTCGACACAAAAAATTATTCTTACTTCAAAGATGTATAAAGTTTTTGGAATGAGGTGGAATGAGATGGCGCTTTCACCATCTGATAGGGCAAAGTCTCTAGTTTTCGGAGATATCCTATCTTTATCCTTCTTCGTCCCCCCTTGGTAAAAAAATGGACATTAAAGTTCCCCCGATCTAACGTTCTCCACTCAGCCATTCTCTCGGGCAATATTCCAATGAAATGAAAAAATGACGATATACTCCTCATTTCTTATGAAGTATACACTTCTAAAAAAAGGGCAATTAAACTCTCGTTGCCTCTTTTCGGCAACGCGGCTTGACTACTTTGAAATTTCGATCTCAATGCGAGTGTTTGCTTACATCGCGCGCCATAGTGAGACAAATGCGACATTTTTTGGTCATTTGCTTAACTTCGACATTTGTCAATGGAATGACTTCAATTTAATATACATAATGTACGATTTATATATTTTCAGAAATATGGAATCAAAATCATACATAAAATATTCGTGCCTGTGTTATGTCATGAAAATCCTTGAAACTGTCGTTTTTTGCAAATTTCCGTCATTTTTCTCAAAATTACGACGCGGTAGCCAAATTTGGACAACGGATTCGTGTTCAGCAGGCAAAAATACATTGAAAATGACTATTCGCACTCATGTAATCGAAACATTTTTCAATTTGTTGTCTAGTATTTTGAAATAATCATCTTTACGCTTTATCGCGCACGCGATAACAGTATATAGTATGATTTTTATTTCATATATTAATCGTACATTATGTGTATTAAGTTTGAAGTCATTCCAATAACAAATGTGGAAGTTATAAGCAAATGACCGAAAAATAACGCATTCGCCCCATCGTGCGCCGCGCTTCCAGGTCAATATACAAAGTCTATGGCCTGCCTGGACCCTTGGTCCAAGTACTATTGCTCTCTAGAGCATCAATCGGGCTGTTTCTTAAGGATTGCTCCCAAATAATCCAGGGCATCTCTGCACACACAGATTACTGTCAAGTTCGTCCAGGATTTAGTAATTGTTACGGTGTTAACTTGGGAGTAAATATGTCTGACGGGCATAGCATAGAATACTTCTCAGAAGCTCGAAATATTATTTCATACTAGATCGCTGAATACTCTATAGCAACTTTCAATGTTGCACACTGCTCAAAGTCGACTATCGGTGGGATATTGTTTCCATGATTGGGGTATGCACCTAAATATATTCTGCACTTGTTCAATTCCATCCGAAAGGGACTTATTCGTGTAAATTTGGAGCAGGCATTTTAAATCGGTACAATATCAAAGAAAGATTGATTATTTAAACCTTTTCTGTAAATACGTCTACGAAAAGTGTTCGACTAATGTCGCCAGCCTAATTCCTCCCAGAGGTCGTCGCTCTATTACTACTCATTTTTAGTGTTCCGTACGGAACACTTATAAGATCACTTCGGTGTCTGTCTGTCTGTCTGTCACACCCCTATTTTCTCCGAAACTATTTGACATAGAAAGGTGAAATTTGGTAATAACATAGGAATTGATGGCCTCATCAGAGTCATGTAGTTTTCAGAATTAAATTTTGACTTAAGGGGGTGACTTTTGGGGGGTGAAATCGGAAGTGAAAAAAATATTTTTTTACTAGGTCATCGAGTGTGGTGTCAAATGAAAGCTTGTGAAAACACGAGTAATATATATGTATATATGTATGTATATATATATATATATATATATATATATATATATATATATATATATATATATATATATATATATATATATATATATATATATATATATAAATATATATATAATATTATACTTGCGCGCACTTTTCTTTGTATTATTTTTAAAAAATTCGCGAAAAATCGCTGTCCCGGGCCTTATCTCGAAAAGTACTTATCAAAAAATTTCGAAAAAATTCTGGAATATTCTCCACGGGGTGTAGATTGAACGAAAATTATCACGAGTGCATTACCTTTAATAATTTATATGGTAAATAAAAAAACAAAAATTTCAAGGTCATCAGATTTCAGTAAAGATTGGAAACAAACTTTGTTGAAAACTCATTTGGGGTGTATTTTGTTAAGTCACTGATCATTTTATACCTCTGTAACAAAATTTTTTTATTTTAAAACCAATCAACGTACGGAACACTAATTGCGCAAGTTTAACTTGCACTTGACCGGTTTTTATGTAAAGAGTTGGTTGCATTTTTATGTAGTCCTACTTGTGCTTCCTCGTATGGTTCCCTGAAAACCTTTCGGCTACACGAAAAATGCAAAATGGAACGCTTAAGCTGAGCTTAAAATTCAATACTTGCTCTCAAGAACGCGGCAACGATGTGATCAACCAGCTCCAACGGCGTGGGACATTCTAAATAAAATAAAATAACCAGAAGGCGCCACCATCTACATCACATTACCAGATAATAGCCGGTTGAAGATCGATTTCCCGAGTAGCTTGGAACCAGAATTACCTAAACTTGATTAAAATAAAGGTAGAAAGGAAATAAGTAAATTAAATTATAATACTGTTTGAGATTAATTTTATAAATCATTATCATCATACTCAGCGATGCAGTCTAAAGTCGGACATAAGCCTCCCCTGAGTACATCCATCTTCTTTGATTTTAGGCCTTGTTTATCCAGTTGTATTCCGCTAGTATTTTGATGTCGTCAGACCATCGGGTTTGTGGGCGCCCCCTACTTCTTTTTTCATTCCAGGGCTTCCAATTGATTACTTTATGAGGCTATCGATTCTTGGAAAGTCTAGTGATGTGACCGCCTCGGCGCCACTTCAACCTATTCAGTCTGTCAGCCACATCAGTTACCTTGGACCTTCTTCGAATTTCTTCATTAGTCAGCCTATTCCCCAGTGATATGCTCAACACTTTCCTTTCCATCGGTCGTTGAGCTACTTTAGGCGATTTATAATTTCTTAATACAGTGCCCCCCGTTTCCGTTCCGTATGTTGGTCCTGGCAATGCGTATTGATCTGCATCAGCTATGCGGTCCATAGTTGGAATAAGCCTCCCCTAAGTACATCCATCTTCTTTCATTTTAGGCCTTGCTTATCCAGTTGTATTCCGCTAGTCTTGTGATGTCGTCAGACCATCGAGTTTTTGGGCGCTCTCTACTTCTTTTTTTATTTCAGGGTCTCCAGTTGATTTCTCTACGAGGCTATCGATTATCAGAGAGTTTAGTGATGTGACCTGCCCGGGCCACTTCAATTTGCTCACTCTCTCAGCTACATCAATTACATTGGACCTTCTTCGAATTTCTTCATTAGTCAGCCTATTCCTCAGTGATATGTCTAACATTCTCCTTTTCATCGCTCGTTGAGTTAGTTTTAGGCGATTTATAATATGTTAATTCAGAGCCCACGTTTCCATTCCGTATGTTAATACTGGCAATACAAATTTGTTCGCTTTTAGTGTATCTGGAACATTCGAAAGAAAGATGTTTCGCAATTTGCCAAACGCCGATCAAGCCAATCATATTTTTCTGTATAAATCCGCTATTAAGTTTTCTTTGGATATTACTATTTTTTATTCTTTTTTATTCTTCTTTTGTTGGTACAGATGGTATTGGTCTATCTATGATAAGTTTGTGTTGCCCATATATCCTGCCATTTATCTTACACCTAATAGATTCGTGTATCGAAACTCGTACATCTCCGCAGATATGGAAAAGTTTTTTCTTAATTCTAATACCAAAGGTTCCAGTCCCTGCTGAATTAAAAGATCTTCGGTCTATAAGCATTCTGCCCACCGTGTCGAAGGTCTTGGAACAGGTCCTGGGGGGGGGGGATTCGGAATATTATCGGTTAATTCTTTACAAAGCTCAAATTCGACCAACTATGGAATACTGCTCCCATGTTTGGGGCTCCGCTCCCAAACATACACTGCATTTGTTGGATTCTCTTCAGAGAAGAGCTGTTCGTCTGATTGGAGACCCGGAACTGACCGGCGGCCTTGATTAACTGCAACATCGAAGAATGGTTGGCGACTTGAGCCTATTCTACAAGTATTTTCATGGAAAGTGTTCGAAGGATGTGGCCCGCTTAATTCCTCCCAGAGCGGTGCATGTTAGAAATACACGTCGCGCTAATACTTCACATTCGTATGAGGTTCAGCTTGTTACTCCTCGTACAACGCTTTTCAAGCAGTTTTTTTATATGGAGAACACCATCCCTTTAGAATAATTTGCCCAGGACTGTGTTTCCCCCACCGAGTACAATTTACAGCGATTCAAGAACAACGTTAATCGCTGTAGTGCTTTAGGGACTTCCCTGTAGCACGTGTGCTAGACCCATAAAAAAAAGTCCTATGACATATTGCCGACGTATCAGTCCGGCTTTCGTAAAAATTACAGCTGCTCCACTGCTCTCTTTAAAAGTTGCGGATGATATCTTGGAGGCAGCTGACTCTGGTCAGCTTACTGCCTTAATCCTTCTTGATTAATCAGGGCCTTTGACACGCTAAACCATCAACTGCTTCTAGCAATTCTTCAATTTCTTGGCTTCGAAATACAGGCTTCTCAGTTCCTCGGAAGCTATCTCTTTGGAAGAGTCCAATCTGTCAGGAGTAATAACATACTATCGAGTTCACTGGATATCACATGTGGCGTCCCGCAGGGACCTATTCTTGGTCCTCTCTTTTTTCTCTATATACTTCACAACTTGTTAGAAATCTTAGGTACGCCACAGTGCATTTATATGCGGATGATACTCAGTTATACTTGCCCTTCAAATTGGAAAAAATTTCTGAGGCTACTTACATGCTTATAAGTGATCTTCAACGGTTGCAGCGAGACTCAGCTGATCATTGTTTAGTCCTTAACCTCAAGAAAAGTAAGGTACTTTTTTTTGGACGTAGGCATGTTAGGGACCAATACAAGGATTTACTCCAAATTAGTCTAGATAGTGAAGCTCTGGTTACTTCGAATGTGGATAGAAATCTTGGTCTGTTGCTTAACGTTGACTTGAGGTTCTCTGAACACGTTAACAGCTGTGTAAGAAAGGCATTTGCTAATTTAAAACTAATTTTCAATCAAAGGCATCTTTTGGATCTAAACCTCAAGAAATCGTTTTCTAAAATGCCCGTCTTATTTATATCAAAAAATAAAATTCAGATATGATGCACATGCGTTGGATTTGAGGCATAAATTTACTATCACTCCACCTTCCCACATAACAGTTCTATATGAAAGATCGTTCAGCTCTTTCAAAAATATACTATGCGCCATGCCCAAAAAAACAATCTGGTCCCTTTGAATTTGAAAAATGTCCCGCCTCAGATTTATAAAAATTCCGTACGTCCTCTAGCACAGCATCTCTCTTCCAGTATAAATAGCACTTAGACTCTCCGGGGCCTCAATGCCGCTCTGTTGAGTCCGTTGAGTCTGATTTCTGATACTAAGTGATTGTTTTACAAATGGCACTGCTTATATATTTGCCCTGTGCAAAGTAGAGTTAAGGAAAAACTGTTATCTTAGACGTAAGTCTAGTTATTGCATATTATGATAAGTATGTTAAGTGAGAAAGCCTAACTTCTACTTCGCGTTTTGTGAGTGCAAGTTACTGACACTATATTATTGTAATTATAATGTGCACAATAAAGACATTATTATTATTATTATTACTATTTTTGTTTCCTAAAACTGTGTACTAATCAATAGAGAAAAAGTATTTTTGGATACTTGACTTCAAGAACCCTGAAAAGGACGTATAATGCGATATATACGGAACAACTCCTCTTATCATCTTGTCTCCTATTTCTTTAACCCTTTAACGTTAATAATTATTGTTAAAATTTAGCCATTATATTAAGCCCAAAGGATATTGAAACTATACAAAATTCAATGACCCTTTCGTTCGAGGGTTATTGTGTCACCAGAATGACAGACAGGTTAATGAAAAGATGAAACTACGTTTTTTGTAATGTAAGGCACCTGGTCACATCGCCAGAAGAAGAGGCACCATGGAGAAACTGGTAGTTGAAGGAAAAGTTAGCGGTAGAAGATCAGATTTCCTACAAGACGGATAGATCAACTGCCGCCCCTTGTCGGAAAAACTCTACATGAGGCAGGCCAAATGGCCCTAGACCAGAGATCTGGAAGGATCAAGTGCGAAGAACCAGCTCATGAGTAGTCACCACGCCGTGCCAAGTCCATTGGGACAGAGGAGGAGGAGAGACGAGGGCACCTGAAACGTGAAGAACTGCAAAAATCTCGAAGGACATTTTTTCAAGAATTTTGGTTTTCACTTTAGTAAGGAAGTAGAATGAATTTTTATACAAGCTTTAGTAAATCATCTTTAAAACAGCATTATTTGTAACGTTTTTACTGTATCCAGTAAAATAATATATGTACCGCGTAAAATAAAATCAATAAACCACAAAAAAAAAGCAAGAAAATCCCAATCTCCTCTAAAAATCCTTTCGGCAAAACATTGCAATAAAATAGAAACTTTATCATTCGTTTTACAGGAACCGTTTCTTTTAAATTTCTCGGAAAACCCTTTTAGGCTAAAAATAAAAAGGAGTCTAACCTCATTGACCTGACTACGCGATTTGGCGTTCTCACAGGCGGAAAATATTTCTCCTTATCACGTAAGCAAAATCGCATTTTCGAGGGTCCGTCACTTGACGCTACTCTGCTGTCGCAAACCCAATCTGTGTCATAAGTGGTCCCCGACGGCCTAGAGCTCCGAGGCAATGCACCTCCGCGACAAATTGCACATTGTCGGCATCGATTTTACATCCAACAATCATGTCGCATACAAATGTTAAGTGCCGCATTTGTCTACGCTGCCGGTGGGCTTCGTAATTTAAAATGCTTTTCTGATTTTACACTTATATTACCTTACATAAATCCTAGTCATGCCATTTAAAGAAAGGTGAATAGTTTAAATTTTTTCACAGTTTAGTCATAAATGAACTATGAATTGTTGTGGCTGTTACTTGATGGAAATTCATAACGAATGTAATGAAAGACTGATATTGTCAAATTTCCACTTTATTTAGTTTCACTGAAACTGTATGACGCGTTTCGCTATACTATGGCTTCTTCTGATACAAAATGATATTTGAATCTTTTGTTTTTTTTTGTCATTGTCTTTATTGAATTTAAGTTAGGCTATGCCTCTTACTTACATTTATGATAGCTTATATTCCTATACTACTTAACCTAGGTTCTATACAGTAATCCTAATTAACTTAACCTAGGACATTGGGTTTTAATTACATTGGTTGACTAATCTAACTTAACTAGAGCTTAACTCTAAACTAATCTAGAACTTAATTCTAAACTTAATCTAGGTTACAATCTTCATGGGGGTGGGGGAGGGCCATCGTCTTCGTCGGATATGGGGTCAGAAGGTCTTGGATAGTGATGGCGGGCGTTGGCGGGCACGTGGAATGCGCTCCTTATGGTGGCGTTTGGGTGTTGTAGCGCCTTTGCGAAGAATTTGATGTTGGTGGACCTCATGTGTGCCTTGATTGTTGGCACACCGAGGTCTCTATGCAATTGACGGTTTCGGACGAACCATGGGGCTCCCGTGATCATCCTCAGGGCCTTGTTCTGTACTGCCTGAAGTTGAGCTCTGCGTGTCTTGGTGAGTTTAGACCAAGTAGGGCAGGCGTGTGTGAGTCCTGCCCTCACGATGGTTTTATAAATTAGCAGCTTGATTTTTGGTTGCAACTTACTGGACCGGCTGATGATTGGGTACAGCTTGCCCAGTAGTTGCTTGGCTTTCCTTGAGGCAGCACAGACCTGGTCTTTCCAGATGAGGTGTTTGTCATACTGGATTCCCAGGTACTTGATGGTGGTTGCCCATTGGATGCGGGATCCCTGGAGCTGGAGTTGTCCATAAGGAGTGTCGTTGCCTTTGGCGAAGACGATGGCCTGTGTCTTACATGGGTTTAGCTGGATCTTCCATCGGTCGAACCAGGGGGCGAGGACGTTCAGGTGGCGCTGCGATCTACTGGTGATGATTCTGTAGCTGCTGGATTCTGCTATGATGGCTGTGTCGTCAGCATACAGGAGTAGGGTAGTCTGATCCGTTTTTGGAATGTCGGCTGTGAAAATGTTAAAGAGGTGGGGGGAGAGGACGGAGCCTTGAGGGACTCCGGCTCTAATGGCCTTGACTTCGGAGGTGGCCTTATCGACTCTGACTTGGAATGTTCTGTCAGAGACGAAGGATTGAATGAGTTTGTCAATGAAAAGGGGGTAGCCGTGTCGGATCAGTTTCAGAATGAGGCCTTCGTGCCAGACTCGGTCGAAGGCCTTTGCTACATCGAGAAACACAGCTCCAACAATATTAGTGTTGTTACATTTATACAAATACCCTAAGGTGTAATATGGTAATAAAATTAATACTATATGCTAATGAATATTGCTGGGAAATTCATTCTGAATATTAATTGTATAAATTGAGTAAAGGGGAGTTACCATGGGCTAGACAGGTATCTTTTTGTTCGTTTAAGATGATGTCTGAATTTTTAATTCTATTTATTTCTAAATTTTCTAATAGGTTTAGTTTCACGCCTTTGTTTTGTATGTGTAGAATTTTAAATTTATCGTCAAAAAGATGATTTGATTCTGTTAAATGATTACTGTACGCTGAGTCAGTTTTGTTTTTTTGAAATAGCTTCTTTTATGTTCTAAAATCCGAGTTTCGAATGAGGGATCTGTCTGACCTATGTAACTTTTATGACAAGAACCACAATTCAACTGATACACTCCAGATTTTTTTGATCTATTTTGTTTTTTCTTTGCGTTTTTAATGAATTTTCCAAACGAGTTATTTGTTCTAAAAGCTATGTTGATATTATATTTGTTTAAGTGGTTTTTAATTTTCTCTGACGTGTTACCAAAATAGATTAAAACATTATATTTTTTCCCTGTGTTTTCTTTCTTGCGGTATACTAAAGAAATAGCTTTATTTTTTAATTTTTTGTTTAGAATTGAGTCTATGGTGTCAGGAGAATATCCGTTGTTAACAGCAATTTGTTTTATTAGATTTAATTCTTTATTAAAATCATCTACAGATAAGGGGACACTTACAAGTCTATGCAACATCCTACCAATTTGTGTTGTGTAGGGGGTGAGCTGATTTTATGTTTACTGTATGTGAGGGTTTGTGAAAAATAGAGAGTTTGTGTTTATTGTAATGTCTGGTTATCGTTAAGTCAAGAAAATTAATTTTATTGTCTGTGTGTGTGTGTGTGTGTGTGTGTATCTAGTTCCATAGTGAATTTAATATTTTTATGTATTGAGTTTATATAGTTAAAAACATTGTCAAGTTGACGCTCTGTACCATTAAAACAAGCAAAGATGTCGTCTACATATCGGTACCAATACAAAAACGATTTGCTAAATTCTTGTCGATGTATTTGTTTTTCTAGGTTATCCATGAGTATTTCTGCTAAAAGCGGGCTAAGTGGACTACCCATTATGAGACCCTCAGAACTGTTATAAAACGTATTATTAAAGTAAAAATAATTTTGATTGAGGCTTGTGTTTAATAAATTTAGTATGTCTTATTGTATAACGATATTAACTTTATTTTTGATTAGGAATGTTTTTATGATTTTTACTGTTTCATCCGGGGGTATGCTAGGGAAAAGGTTTTGGACGTCAATTGATACTAGTTTTGAATTATCTGGTAGAAAGACGTTGGAAATTTTTTCCGTTAATTCTAACGAATTTTGTATTGTGTAAGTTGGGGTGAAGTTAATGTTCGTTTTAATGATATCTATGAGAAATTTTGAGAGTTTGGAAGCTGGGGCCGATATGTAGGAGGCTACAGACCTGTAAAAATGATTTTAATAAAGAATTAAATTTAATAAAACAAATTGCTCTTAACAACGGATATTCTCTTGACACCATAGACTCAATTCTAAACAAAAACTAAAAAATAAAGCTATTTCTTTAGTATACCCCATGAAAGAAAACACAGGGAAAAAACATAATGTTTTAACTATTTTGGTAACACGTCAGAGAAAATTAAAAACCACTTAAACAAATAATATCATAAGCTTTTAGAACAAACAACTCGTTAGGAAAATTCATTAAAAACGCACAGGGAAAACAAAATAGATCAAAAAATCTGGAGTGTATTAGTTGAATTGTGGTTCTTGTCATAAAAGTTACATAGGTCAGACAGGTCGCGCATTCGAAACTCGGATTTTAGAACATAAAAGAAGCTATTTAAAAAACAAAACTGACTCAGCGTACAGCAATTATTTAACAGAATCAAATCATCTTCTTGACGATAAATTTAAAATTCTACACATACAAAACAAAGGCGTAAAATTAAACCTATTAGAAAATTCAGAAATAAATAGATTTAAAAATTCAGACATTAAATGAACAAAAAAAAATACCTGTCTGGCTCATGGTAACTCCCCTTTACTCAATTTATACAATTAATATTCAGAATGGATTTCCCAGCAATATTCATAAGCATATAGTATTAATTTTATTACCTATCTACCTTAGGGTATTTGTATAAATGTGATAACACTAATATTCAAATATCATTTTGTATCAGAAGAAGCTATAGTATAGCGAAACACGTCATACAGTTTCAGGGAAACTAAATAAAGTGGAAATTTGACAATATCAGTCTTTCATTACATTTATAAATGAACTAGTTTTAATTTTTTGCGCCTTTTTAACACGCAGGCGGAAAAGTTTTTGGTTTGAACACAAAGATGTCGCCCTTTTTAAAAAATCCATATGATTTTTAGGAAGTATCAACTTTCAAACGATACGTGTCAAAATTTCATGAGATTTCGAAGATTAATTTACAAGTTACAGTGGTTTTAGTGACGCTACTTTTGATATGTTCAAAATAACGGAAAAAATTGAATTTCGTGTGTTGATTAAACACTGTTTTTTGATGGGAAAAAATACCGTTCAAGCAAAGAAATGGCTTGATAAGTGTTACGGGGACTTTGCTCCTGGAAAATCACTCATCATTTACTGGTATGCTGAATTTAAACTGGGTCGTACAGACACAAATGATTCTGAACGCTTTGGACGCCCAAATGAGGTGGTTACATCGGAAACTATCAAAAGAATCCACAAAGTTGTTTTTTGGATGCCCGTAAAGTGCATTTGCGTGAGATAGCTGACACTCTAAAGATATCAAAAGAACGTATTGGTCATATTTTGCATGAACATTTGGGCATGAGAAAGCTCTGTTCGAAATCGGTACCCCGTTTGTTCACAGTGGACCAAAAATAACAACGTATTGATGATTCTGACAGCTATTTGGACCTGTTTAAGCACAATAAAAAAGTTTTTTTCATACGATATGTGACGATGGATGAAGCATGGATCCATAATTACACACCGGAATCAAATCGGCACACAATCGGGCGAATGCGTTATTTTTCGGTCATTTGCTTATAACTTCCACATTTGTTATTGGAATGACTTCAAACTTAATACACATAATGTACGATTAATATATGTTCAGTATATGAAATAAAAATCATACTATGTACTGTTATCGCGTACGCGATAAAGCGTAAAGATGATTATTTCAAAATACTAGACAACAAATTTGAAAAATTTTTCGATTACATGAGTGCGAATAGTCATTTTCAATGTATTTTTGCCTGCTGAACACGAATCCGTTGTCCAAATTTGCTACCCCGTCGTAATTTTGAGAAAAAATGACGGAAATTTGCAAAAAAACGACGGTTTCAAGGATTTTCATGACATAACACAGGCACAAATATTTGTCTCATAAATTTCGTTAATACTACGCGTAAGTATCATCATTTAGCTTTAAAATGCCTTTTGTTTCGTTTTGGTACATTTTTTTTATTTTCGAGGTATAGCTAAAATTAGAAACACTGGTTGCGCTTACGCAGCATTAATATCATTGTCCCGTGTTACGATTGCCCTACGCATGCGATATGTAACGGAACATTAACCCATCAAAATACACTCAAATTTCTGAAAATATGTATATCGTACATTATGTATATTAAATTGACCATTTTGACAAATGTCGAAGTTATGAGCAAATGACCGAAAAATGTCGCATTTGTCTCACTATGGCGCGCGATGTAAGCAAACACTCGCATTGACATCGAAATTTCAAAGTAGTCAAGCCGCGTTGCCGAAAAGAGGCAACAAGAGTTTAATTGCCCTTTTTTTTAGAAGTGTATACTTCATAAGAAATGAGGAGTATATCGTCATTTTTTCATTTCATTGGAATATTGCCCGAGAGAATGGCTGAGTGGAGAAAGTTAGATCAACTCGGGGGACCTTTAATGTTAATTTTTTTACCAAAGGGGGACGAAGGGGGATAAAAATAGGATATCTTCGGAAACTAGAGACTTTGCCCTATCAGATGGTGAAAGAGCCATCTCATTCCACCTCATACCAAAAACTTTATACATCTTTGAATATTGAAGTAAGAATAATTTTTTATGTCGAATATGTCAAATGTTTATTAATATATTGTAGCACTCTAATGACGTTACACTAAGAGTAATTTGTTGTTTGAAACCATAATAAACAAGTAAATATATATATAATATATATATATATATATATAATATATATATATATATATTATATATATATATATATATATATATATATATATATATATATATATATATATATATATATATATATATATAAAAATAAAGTAATAAACAAGTTCTAGTAAGCGTTTAACTCATATTCCTAGTTATGTTGTCCACAGAGAATTTAGAATGTAATTTCTCGAATTACATAAATTCCAACATTGACGAAAATGTCACACTTCAGTGGATAATTTTAAGGAAGGCAGAAGGAATAAATTAGTTATAAACATATTTATGTATGGTTTATGATATATATATATATATATATATATATATATATATATATATATATATGTATGTATATATATATATATATATATATATATATATATATATATATAATATATATATATATATATATATATGTATATATATATATATATATATATATATATATATATATATATATATATATGTATATATATGTATATATATATATATATATATAAATATATATATATATATATATATATATATATATATATATATATATATATATATTAAAGGAAAAAAATTATCAATATTCGAAAAATATTTACATAAATATACATCTTTAATTTTTTCATCCAATATCCGATTTTTTACGCCGCCTCCCCAATGTGCGGCAGTCAGCTGAGTGGACAACAGCCGGTGAAAGCTGCCCAAAGCGACCAAAGACACAACAGTCGGCTGGGAAGGCTTTGGTTTTTCGGCTTTTGGGATGCGCATGGAATAATTTTCATCGACTATGCTGAGAAGGGAAAAACCAATAACGAATATTATATAAAGTTAAATAATTAAGAAAAAAGTGGTCTTTCATTATGACAATGTACCGTGTCACAAGTCAATGGTTACGATGGCAAAATTGCACGAAGCCAAGTTCGAATTGCTTCCTCATCCACCGTATTCTCCAGATTTGGCCCCCAGTGACCATTATCTATTCGCAGACCTCAAAAAAATGCGCGCAGGAAAGAGATTTGGGTCCAATGAAGAAGCTAAAATGAGGTCTTCTACAAAGAAAATCCTTCTACAAGAAAAGTATAGAAAAGTTAGAAAACCGTTGGACTAATTGTATTGCTCTTGAAGGAGACATATTGATCAATAAAGTCGAATTTTGCAAAAAAAAAAATTGTTTTAAATAGCTAAACCAAAAACTTTTCAGCCTACGTGTTCCTCTTGCAGGTGTATACTCATATATCTGAATTTTACTATAAATTTTTAAAAGCGATCTGCATAATTTATACAGAAAATATCTGATAAGTTCTGTTTTCAAAGCTTACCAAAATAAAACAAACTATTAATTTATATACCAAAATTTATAGGTCAGCTAATAAGTATTGTAAACGGAAATGAAACAAGATGAATTAATGAGTCGAAATACATTTTTTCTTCAGTATGATCTCCCTTAAGCTCAAAACATTTTTTCAGCTATTTTCCAATTCATTTACCCCATTTCTGAAGTGGTTTTCCATAACACCTTCAATATACCCATCTACGAATGCTATCACCTCATCATTTTTTGAAAAACGCTTCCCACGTAGAAATCTTTTGAGGTTGGGAATAGATGGAAGTCAGACGGAGCCAGATCGGGCGAATGGGGTGGATGTTCCATCAATTCCTACTTAAATTCGGCCAGTTTTACCGCAAAGCCGCTTACACGTGATGACTTTTCTCATCCTTAGCTGGTCCAAAAGGTTGCAATAATATCTTCTGAGGTTGTTTTATCGGTTTGAAGGCAATCATTAATAAAATTTCCTTTACATCCCAGAAAACTGATGCTATAATTTTTTCGGACGATTTTGACCACTTTGGCTGCTTTGGAGCTGAACAACCCGGCTCAGTTCACTATACAGTTTGTGGTCGTAATTCAGGATCATACTGGTAAACTCAACTCAAGTCTCATCCATAGTTACAAATCGATGCACAAAATCAGTCTTATTCTTTGTGAAACGAGCCAAATCTTGTTTAGAAAGTTTTTCTCGAGTGCGTTTTTGTTCCGATGTTAGCAAATGCGGCACCCATTTTGTGAATAGCTTTCGCATTCCTAAAATATTAGTTAAGATCTCATGTAGGGATCCGCGTTTAGCCTCAGCTAAATCATGCAAGGTTAAAAGACGTTTTTCCATTACCATATCTTGTACTTGCACAACGGTTTCTTTAGTTCAGTTTTTGGACGTCCTGAACGTGGATTATCATTGACGTTTGTACGAGCAGTCCATCTATGAACAGTTAGAAATGAAGGAGCAGACTCCCAGCTGACAAACAATGAATGAGTTGATACATCGACTTGAAATTTACGATGTGTTCATATGACAGATGAAGCGTCAAAATGGTGTTCAATATCTGGTTCAAGTGATGCTCCATGATTGTCACTTTCAAAACTTATTGACTGACCTAATATTTGATCCTTGTTAAAGTAATATCATCCCACTGCAACACACTTATGACAGTGGTTTTCCAATTCTCAATTATACGCAATTTTTGGTAATGCTTTCAGAGAACGCTAGCAAATTCTCTTTTAAACCCTATATAGATTCAAGCTGGTGACCAAAGAGTGGTAATTTTAGCTTGAGGAATAGGAAAAAATCATATGATATTAGTTTGGTCAAACGGTCATCGTTTCATTTTTGCTTGAAAAGTTTCGAATAATTATTGTATTGTGGGTTATCGTGAACCATAAATTATTTAATCCTTCTTTTTTTTAAATGCACAACACCACGGTCAGTTGGAATTAAAGGACAAAACAGGTTTAACTCGACCTTGATTTTTAATTAATTTTGATACGGTTTTTTTCTTTCTTGGTTCACCTTGTGCATGGTATTCACCTGATTGTTAAGTTGATTTGAGTGACGTAAATAGATTTACTAATTATGCATTTCAAAGTCGAGCGACCTCAACACGGCAATATGTCTCAAGAAAATTCAGTTATTTTAGAACGAGCCTAGATATTACACGTGACAAGCTAAGTAGTTCTCCAAACTCCATTGCATTGATCCAGTTAATATTTCAGTAAGTCTGACATGATATCCAATACTTAATGGTAGTTACTAAGTACAAGACCTTCGATTGTGTTGATGTTTTCTTCTGTGGCTGTGGTGAATGGTTTTTCAAAAGGCAGTTCATTTGAATTGCTTCTCTACACTCTTTAAATGATTTATACTACTTCATAACTTTTGTTCTTCCTAAATATCCATTCTTTGCACAATAAAATTATCATTTAAAAAATACAATAAAAATATCATAAAAAAAACAAGCAATAGGCCCTAATTTGTTTAAAAAAATAGCTCTTTGTACATTACAATTTTAATGTTGTTTTATTTTCAGTGAGACTCATTATTTGGGCAAGGTTTTTCCTGTATTCCGAAGGTTTATTATATTTAGACCAAACTCTGTTGACGGTAATAATATGGAAGAAGAAGAAAGTTTGAGACAATCAGTGTCGTTTTCAGATTTCAAAAAAGAATTCGACAACGTCAAGTTGATAAAAATGTAAAGAAGGTAAGTATAAAGTATAAGGATAGTCAGCGGACAACCAAAAAAAGACTTTAGAAAATAGGTAAGAGAGTTAGTTAGGAGTATATTCTATAATTTTTAATATTTAATTTAATTTAATTAGATTATACGTAAAAAAGGTAATGAACTAGCGAAGATCTAATGTAGGCTTGAAGATTCAAGACGGCAAAATAGTTACTTACCATGACATAGAAATCAAAAAGTTATTTTAGCAATAAACGGGAAGAAGAGTCTAAATGAAATACTGCCCGAGAATAAAATTAAAAAAAAAATAAATTAAATACCCGGATGGTTTAGAGCTCCCAGACAATGCCTCAATGACAAATTTCATATTGTTGCCATCGTTTTTTCATCCACGAGTCACGTCGCATATAAATGTTCAGCGCTGCATTTGTCTACACTGCCGGGTAATTTAAAATCCTTTTACACACATATTACCTTATATAAATCCTAGTCATGCCTTTTACTTAGGCGCGCTATTTAAAGAAGGGCGAAAGGTTTATATTGTATATTTTATGAACATGGTACATATTGTTAGTAACAGACAAATTGAGTTAGTAAGGTTCTTGAGTGTATAAGCTGTCTTACGTGCCGAAACTAAATAAGCAACATGTATATGCAAAGTTTAAAGCCACGCGTTAACGCTGTCCTTGTTTGGCGTATATTTTCTTCTCGACTGATACTGGAAACTGAGACATAAGATAAAGACATTTTTGAAAAAACCGCTGTAACAGTCGTTTGATGTAGTTAAATCAATTTCGAAGTTAGCGACATAACCGCGCTCCATGATGTTTTTAATTTGCTCCCTACTAGACTCAAGAGTAAACTGAAATTGCTTAAACTTATTAGAAATAAAACCGTTTTTAAGAACTTCCTACTTCAGTACCAGTAGTGGTACTCGATAAGCACGAGTGTTAGATCCTTAACGCTCCAGACTTCCATGATCTGTAGACAAATGAAACACACTGTTGGAAAAAAAGCAAATTAACCGGAGTCACTTAAGTTAATGGAGAGCTTTTAAGTTTACTTAGAAAAGGTTCATATTGAGTGTTACTAAATCAGTGTACCGTCTCTTGTTTTTTATCGCGAACATGTGGTTCGAGCACTTATAATTTATCTATTATGATACACATTTGTCATTATTACGAGTGTTATTTTTAGACACAATCGATGATAGCGTGCAGAACAATACCTGCCCAAACAGATTCAGGGCATGAATTTTATAATAAGTCATAATATATTGTCTTGTGCGTGTGTGTGTGTGATATATGTATATATATATATATATATATATATATATATATATATATATATATATATATATATATAAACTCCTGGACAAAATTAACGCAACAATCTGAAAATTAATTTATCTTTTTCTTATGTCAGTTTTAAAGTTTATCGAGTATTTGAATAGTAAGCTGTGCATATTTTGTTTCGTTGCTCATGACAGAAATTAAAACAATTCGTTTAGATTTACAGTTTTAAAGAATTTTTTTTTTTTCTGTAATAATGCGATAGATTTTCTTTAAAAGTAAGCTTATAAATTGTTCCCTTTCTCAAAGTAATACGTTTTTGTGGTAGACTGTTTTATTTTTGACCCCGAAGAATTAGAAAAATGAATCGAACAAGGAATTTAACTGAACACGAGGTTGTGCGAGCCTTAGTTTTATTGGACGAGGGATATTGTCAGAGTTATGTTTCCAATTTGTTAGGCAAACATCGTTCCACAATAAGTCATATGGTAAGACGCTTGAATGAAGTAGGAACTTATTCTAGAAGGTTAGGGTAAGGGCGAAAACGATGCACTAGCGACCTAGATGAACGTTTTATAAGACAATATGTTTTAAGAAACAGGACTGTCACTAGTTCTATAATAAGAAACGAACTCGAAGCTGTTCGCAATGTCACAATTTCTTCTAAAACAGTTAGAAGACGGTTAAATGAAGCTGGATTAAACAGTAGAGACCAGCCACTGCGCCCTTGCTTATTAGAGAGAACAGAGTTGCCAGGTTACGTTTTGCCCGAAATCACGAAAACTGGTCTGTGGATGATTGGAAACAAGTTTTTTTCACAGATGAAACTAGGGTTAGTCTAAAACATCCAGATGGTCGTGAGCGAGTATGGCGAAGACCAGGAGAGAAGTTTGCTCCTTGTAATATCTCTGCAAGCATTCCATTCGGCGGTGGCTCTGTTATGTTCTGGGGTGGCATCTGCTTTGATGCTCGCACAGAGTTAGTTCCTGTCCGTACGAGATCCATGAATGCTGACTACTATCTTGAGAATATTGTAATGGAACATGTGATGCCTTTCGGTCATTTTGTGGGGCCTAATTTCCTGTTTATGCAAGACAACGCTCGACCTCACGTGGCTAGGGAGGTACTCGATTATCTTAATCAAGTTCATATACCGATTATGCAATGGCCACCAAAAAGCCCGGATCTGAATCCGATAGAACATGTATGGGACCACCTTAAGAAAAATGCGAAACGTCATATACCTGCACCTAGAAACCTGAGGGAACTTGAAAATGCAGTTATCACAGAATGGGAGCAAATTCCTCAAGATTTTATCCAAAATTTAATTAGAAGCATGCCTATGCGCATAAACGCTGTCATCCGAAGTAGAGGAAGCAACACACGCTACTAGTGTCCCAGTTACACCATTAATTTGGCTACTAGTGTCCCAGTTTATTTTTTTCATTATTACATAATTTCGACGATTTTGTTATTAGGTCTTAAGAATAATTTTAATTCGAATCTTATAGAGAAATTTGGTAGCTAATTCACTTTTAAAGTATCCGAATAAGTTCATAAAAAATTAGTAAAATTAATTTATTATAGAGATTTGTATGATTTAATATATTGTTGCGTTAATTTTGTCCAGGAATGTATATATCACAGAATTATGGCATATTTACTAACTTACAAAGTAAAAAGTTAATTAAATAAATTGGTAAAACCACCATATTTAAGTATTATGAGAAATATTTGTAAAATATCTCTTGGTTACATTTTAAATTGTTTAATGTTCAAAACGAGAAATAGCTATAAGGGAACAAAGGCTGTTGTAAGTCCGCTAAAAACTTGTTAGGGGAGCATTGAACGCTAAATTTTTGCTTTGATATGGCAAATTCAATAAAAAAATTCCTAAATTTTGCGTGGGGATATTGGCAGGTATTTGGGATAACAATTCAGGTGTTTAACACAAAGTAGTAATTGTCAATTTAAATGAGAAATAGAGGCCACTGACTCGAATTATTTTTCCTGAGTTGCCTAAAATCTTCTCGTAGGCATCAGTTTCTGAAGGTTCTAAATGGAAATCGGAAATAACAGTTTACTTTAAAGCAGAAACTAACAGCTGTTTTCGAGTTTCCAAATTCCTTGCCAGTTTTTCAAATAGATTCTAGTTAGATTTATTAATAATTATATCAACTACACTTAGCATCGAGTGTTGCTGTTAAATCCTTTATTTGAGAAGTTGTTGTCAAGTTAGCATTATGAATATGGTATAAGTATTCAATGATATTAAAATTCTTATGAAGGTTGTAATATAGTACTCCGCTATATTTAAAAATAAACTATTGTCCGTACTGAGAAAGTCTATCAAGATTTTCTTGACAGTCCTCAGGATACCCTTTATTATCGACTTTTAGGTCTTCAGCATATAATGAAAATAGGATTTAAGGTTGTTAATATCCACTACCATCCAAAAGTGTGGAGGAGTATGAAGGAAGTTTTAATTAATACTGAAAAGTACAAAATAAAAAAAAAATTCGGTCATTGTAAAATAAATGTTTACTTTTACAATAAGGTGTTATCTATAAAATCAGTCATAAATATTATTTATTATAATGTTCTGTATGAAATTTTACTTTCGTCAAAATGATTATCTTCATTTTTTATTACGGCCTCAGAAATGTTCACCATCCTATTTAATAATTCATTAAAATACTCGGTGCCTAACTTTTTTCATTCATTTTCATATATTATTCCCAAAACTGCGCAGAGCTTGTTGGCAAACGATCATTAATCCTCAGATTTCTCATCGCATACTAATTCGATGAAGATAAATCAGAGATCTGAGATGGCCATTGTCCTATATCTTTACCTTTTTCTTTGTATTTATCTCTAAGATAATCTTGACTTAGGTTTTTAAGAGTCGTTATCTTGAAAGACAAAATTTCCGTTTTGAGCGAGATGGCGTGGAATGCTTTTTCACGATTTAGGTATCCATGTTTATTTGATTTTCCGTCTATTTTTACCAAACTTCTTAGTTTACTACCACCAAAATATCCAAAAACGATAACACTGTGTTTAATACTTGGTACAGTATAAAAAGTCCTGTCGTTATTTCAGTAGCGTACCAAAATTTTGGAATTTCGATTCATTCGCCCAAAGGACTTCATGCCATTGGCCTATCTTCTAGTTTTTATGTGTTTCGATTACACTTCCTTTTAGGTCTGTAGACGTGAATAGGCTTCTAAATAGTGGTAATCAATCAGTATAATCTTCCTCATGTAGAGTACTTCGGCGCGGCGTTAGACACTGCAGCTTTTTTGGCATCATTTTAAAAACGAAGTTTCACTCTGAACAATCGCACGACACACAAAAAATTGACAAGTCTTAATTGTCACCTTTGAATTTGATAAGATCTTGCTAAATGGGTCGCTATTTATTAAACGCATCCATCGTAAGTAACCAACCCTTTTGTGGATCAGTTAATACAAAGTGTAGTCGGAAATTGACAAAAATATAGATTCTAAAAACGAGCATACAAATTTATTGTAATTACACCACTAAGGAAGGTAGTTGAGTTGGTCGATTTATTGTAGGTAGTTTGTTTTTAGTTTTTACAATATATTTATTTTTCAAGTAAAATACTAATTGCGTCCAAACTTTGGGATGGTCGTGTATATAAGAACAAGAATATGCCTACTCTGCGTAAGACCTAAGCAATACCCTTTGACCAACCAACCAACAAATTTCGACCAACCAACCAACAAATTTCGCAAAAAAAAATATGTATGTACATATTTCCATTTAAAATCGTCTGGGCCTTCGGGGAATCCCCTGGCCCGTGTGAGGGGTCTTTCAGCATGTAGTTATACATATATATTCTTTTTGTAATAATTGTATTAAACAGATGCTGGATGCGAATCTTATAAATAATAAAGGATTGATTAGAAAGATAGCGGAAAAGCAGGGATTGTTATTATATAGAGCCAGTTCTGAAAAAAAAACGGTAGCTAATATAGGTACTGAACAGCCTCAAGATATTTTTTCCAGTAAATGCAATTGTAAGAATCATCATCATCATCATTAGCTTATTCCATACAGAGTTGGATGTAAGCATCCCCAAGTTGCCTCCAATGACCTCTATTGTTTGCCTTTTGCATCCAATCGTCTACCTCTGCATTTTTTGTATTCTCTAGGCCTCCATTTAACTGTATTCATCCTTGCGAAATGCAGCTAACGAGACTTTCTATCCAAGTCAGCCATTAAAATATTTTTTAATATTTTTCGATTTTTTTTTTTCTAAATATATCAATGTTTGTACCTTTCCTATTCTTTCACCTTCTGTTAATAGTTCCTGGCTGTTATCTTCACTTTTGTTGTTCAAATATTTGGTTTTAGTGAAATTTATTTTTAAACTTATTTCTCGAGACATATGAATGTTTGTACCGTTCCTATTTTTTCACCCTTTATTAATAGTTCCTGACTGTTATCTTCACTTTCGATGTTCAAATATTTAGTTTTGGTGAAGTTTATTTTTAGACCCATTTCTCGAGACTTGTTATTTAATTTTATTAGTATTTCTAGTATTTCTTCTTTTGTGTTGGCGATCAGAGTGACATCTGTGTTGGCGATCAGAGTGACATCATCTGCGAACCTTAAGTGATTTAATCGTTCACCGTCCATTAGTTTCCCTTTATTCTCCCACTTTAACGATTTGAAGATGTCTTCTAAAGTCAACGTGAATAGCTTTGGGGATATCGAGTGGCCTTATCTAATTCCTAATTTGGATCTTTGTTTTTTTTTCTTCAAGCATTATTTGTGATATAGCATTTTTATATGTGTATTCAAGAAGAATTGAGCAACTTTCATCGACTCTCTGGTGTTACTTAAGGCGTTAAGGACTACTTATATCTCTAGCGAATCAAATGCTTTTTCATAATCAACCATTGATATCCACAAGGTGATCTTATATTCATTTGCTTGTTCACTAGTAATAGAAGATGGTCTAATTGTCAGAATGCTTTAAATAAAATCTTCCATCGGCCGTTTCTAAATTTGGATAGAAGGTAAAACTTTAAACTGCTTGTTGCTTGGTAAGAAATAAAAAACTTCTTTCCTGCTGGTTCAAAATTCATTAGAAAAACAAAAAAAAAAGTTGATCCCTTAGTGTGCCGAAATTTATTACAAAACTTATGTGCCTTCCAGTTTTAATTACTTCCTAAACTTTCTTATCTTAAAAACGAGCTCTTTCAATTGATTTTAAAAACTTTTAACGGCAAGTCTAAGGAAATTTCCCTACCTAAAAAAACTTTTTAGTGTGTAAGATTATACATAATTTTCTCTTTTCATTTATTTATTTATTAACAAACAAAAATTAATTTAATGCAAAATTACAATATATTTTCTATAAAACTAGTACAGGGTAAAATGAATGCCAATAGATTTAATAATTAACAAGAACAATTAACGGGAATCAGCAATAATAATAAAAGTGCAATATACAGAGAAAAATGGTATTATTAAATCGTATTTAATAACATAAATATTGCTTTATGTGAAAAAAAAAGTCCAAAGTACTTGTAAGTAAGTCCACATGACCTTATTGCAAAATTATATATATATATATATATATGCACACTCTTAATTCCGTATATATATATATATATATATATATATATATATATTATATATATATATATATATATATATATATATATATATATATATATATATATATATATATATATATATATATATATATATATATATATATATATATATATATATATATATATATATATATATATATAGTCGACACTCTATAGAGTGAAAGACCAAAATGTTGACTGAAATTTCACTACAGAAAGTTTTTCGCTATATAAAGAAAAAATCCGTTTATATTGCTATGTATGTATTTTATATTGGTAATCATTTATTGTATTTTATAAGGTACAAGCAACAAAAAAAAAAATGCAAAATTGAATTATTAGAAAAGATTTTATTAAACATTTGAAAGTTTAAATAGTACATAGCATATACAGGGCTAAATACATACATAAAGTCCGTACGTTATATCTTTACCCGTGCGTCATAGTTTTCAGGCTATATAACAGACGACTATTATATTATTCGTCTCTTTTCACCAATAAATTGTGAGTATTGGTAAAAAGAGACAAAAAATGTAAAGTCGTCTGGGATATTGCCTGAAAACTATGACGCACGTGTAAAGATATAACGTACGGACTTTATGTATGTATGTACTACATACGAAATAAAAAGAATAATACAAAATCTGTTAATACATATGTACATACTACGTACATACCTACTGGGAAAAATAATCAGTTATTTTCTTTTGAACATTACTTTTGAAAAATAATTGTTGCCACTTGAAGCTATCGTAAAACTGCTTCATTTACATCCTGGTAAGTACTCACCCGTACTCGTTTTCGACTGCTTGGAACACTAGGTTTTTTTAATGATACTGTCGCGACTTTTTATTATCAGAGAGACGCAACTTGGAGAAACACCAAATTTTGCAGCAACATCATTTTTTTTGCAGCCTTTATCAACTTCCTCCAAAACTTTAATTTTCTCAGCTAAACTTAAACACACTCGCTTGGACATCTTACTTGATTCTTAAACAAAAAAAAACTGAACCTGAATTTGCGAATTACTAGGCCTCGACTATAAAATGGGTTTTTTCCCGGATTTCTATAAAATAGGGTTATTCCCCGGGTTTCTCACAGAAATCTACCTGATTTATTGCCAACCATTAGGCGTTATAAACGTGTTAAGAACCATTTCAAAAGAATGCGTCATAAAAATGGAATTCGTGCTAATGTTAGATAAAAATGGAAAACCCGAAATGGCCAAGATCTCAATAAATGCATAAAAATTTATACATAAAATTCCGGTAAAAATTTTATTAGATAGAGTGTTACTATTTTACAGATTCACTATATGCAGGGCTTTTTTACATGAAATTTCATTAAAATATTCTAGGTCTTGAAAAAATTGCACTATAAAGAGTTTTTCACTATATAGAGTTTCACTATAAACAGTGTCGACTGTATATATATACTATATATATATATATATATATATATATATATATATATATATATATATATGTATATATATATATATATATATATATATATATATATATATATATATATATATATATATATATATATATATGCTATTGCCGATGGATATACTGTTCCAATGTCGTAATATTCCATAAAAAATTTACAAAACTACTAGACTGACTTTAATTAAATTTTTTGTGTCGGTGAGGTAATTTTAAACTAAAGCCATGCTCCACAAATAATTTAAATCGGTTTTGCAGTTAAAAATATTTTTATAAAATAACAGTAAGTAATATACAATATAATATACGAGGAGCACACGTAAAGTTTTTATAAACAGAAAGAACAATGGATAGCAATACATCAGGAGACTTGAAAAGAGGAAGAGTCGAAGAAAAAGAAGAGCGAATGGGATTATTCAAGAAGAGTAAAAAGCTGATAAGAACACCATAGAAAGAGAAAAACGAAAGAGTAGATAAGACAGACAATTTGATAGAAATGATCAGAGAGCTAATGTCAGATATAAAGGAAATAAAACAAGATCAGAAGAGATACCAACAAGAGTTGAGAGAACTAAGAATAGAGAATGAAGTATTGAAAGAGGAAAATAAGATAATCAGAGAAAACATGAGAAGTATGGATTTGAAGATGAGTAGGCTGGAAAAACATAACGTAAGGAATAATATTGTAATATCGGGATGAGATTTGAAGCGAATAGCCAATCAGATCTGAGAATGGGTATGGAACATTTTGTGGAGAGGAGTATGGACAAAAAAGTACAGATTAAAGATGTGATAAAAATAGGAGCAACTATATACAAAATAGAAATTGGAAACACGGGAGATAAAGAAGCTGCGATGAAAAATAAAAACAAACTGAGAAATCTAAGAGAGAGAGTTTACACAAACAACGATTTAATAAAGGATGAACGGGATATTCAAAAGAAATTGAAGCATATAGCAGAGAACGAGAGAAAGAATGGAAGAAGAGTGAATATAGGATATCAAAAAATCATAATCGAAGGAAGAGAATATAAATGGGATATTGAGGATGAAAAATTGAAAGAACAATCAAAGAACACTACGACCATCAAGTTAAAAAACTGAGAAAAAGGAGAAAGATAGGTGGATTAACGACGACCCTGGCAAAGATAAAGGATACGGAAGAGAGGACTAATGAAAGGAATACAACTAAGAAGATAATCAGAGAAATAGATAGGAAGAAAGAAATGGAAAATAATTATCGAGTTATTAAATTGAGAACACGGAATAATAGGGGTATAAACGGAAAAGAGGAGGAACTGACAGAAGAACAACAAATGTATTATGTAGGAATCACAGAAACAGAAAGGAAAGGAAATGGATGCAAAAAATTAGAAGGAAAGGTTATGAAAGAAGAAGACAAAATTATGGAAAAATGGAGGGAACACTATAAAGAACTATCAGATAGGAATACAAAAATGAACATAGAGACATAATACCGGAACAAGATATAGAACTCACACAAATAGAAGAAACTAATACAGAAGAAGCAAAAGAGGCAATCGGCAATTTAAACAGGATAGAAGAATATAGAAGGAAATATGGAAAAAAATATAGAATAACTTAACTCTACTGGCCTTACACTCTTGAAAGAGGGGTAGAAAGGCATAAGGATTAAGTAAGAGTATATATATATATATATATATATATATATATATATATATATATATATATATATACATACATACCGGGTGTTATGTAATTCACTGCATATATTGGAACTGGTGGCTTCTTCTAGCAAGACCGATTGCAGCAAATTCACCTTAAATGGCGGATCTTAATAATAAAGGAAAAAATCGAACCTAAAGATTTGATGAATGAATGTGACATGCATATTTTTTTTCATGCCGCCACTGGGGAACCATCTCCATCTACGGTGTTTATCAGATTTAGCTAGACCTTGCCCAATATATTTAATAAAAAAAGTATATAAAAATATTCAATATTTTCATTTTGTAAAAATTATTATCCAAAGATGATCAATTACTAAAAATTTTAACATATTTATTCCGGAATGGTTTCTTATTGTAAGAATAACTACTATTACAGAACTATAGTCTGTCAAGTCATAGGAGAATCTAATGCACTAAAATTTCTTATAACATACTTCTATTCAAGAAACTTTAAAAAAGTAATAAAAATTTACCTTTTAAAATAATTCTTTTATAACACCAACAAATTAATTACACAAGTTTTAGATGAACAATGTCAAAAATCAAATTTTGTTGAACCATCACTTAAAATGTACAAATTTTAACACATAATACAACATAAATTTTTGATAAATGTCTGGATGTGAATTATCGGGAATTATTTGATTGGACCATATGTCATTGACGGGCGGCTAAATTGTGAGAAATATTTGCAATTTCTTCGAGAAAATTTAAATAATTTATTAGAAAAAGTTCCGTTATATATTCGCAACAATATATGGTTAATGTACGACGGTGCACCGCCACATTTCAGTAATATTGCTGGGGGATATTTAGATAACCAGTTTCCCAATCGTTGGATAGGTCGAGGTGGACCATTCCCTTGGCCATCCCGATCACCAGATCTAAATCCGTTAGACTTCTTTCTATGGGGCAGCCTTAAATATCTTGTTCATTTGACTCCTATACAAACTAGAGAAGACCTGTTAGAAAGAATTTTCTTTCACTGTGCTGAAATAAGGAATAATCCCGGCATGTTATTTAGAGTTCAAAGGGCTTTCCTCACTAACTTAAGGAAATGCATAAATATGCCCACATCGAATATATTTCCTACTTGAAATTACGCATGGATTTGCCCAACATATCGAAAACATTCACAGTGTTAACATAAATTTCTCGTTCGTTAATAATTATTAATGTACTTGTTTTTATTTCTGTTTTATAATAAACTAGCCGTGCTCGCGGTTCCGCTAGCGTGGACTTGATTCACTACTATCGTCACTGCTTATTCCTTATGTTACCTAACTTAATAAAATATCTCTCATTATTTTCCCTTATCTCCAATTATTTCTCCTTACCTCCCATTATCTCAACGTAATTCTCATTATCTAGGCTTATCTCTGCTCATCTCCTGTTATTTCTCCTTATCTCCCATTATTTCTCCTTATCTTCCATTATCTCACCTTCTCTCCCATTATCTAGGCTTATCTCGACTTATCTCGCAATATTTCTCCTTAATTCCCATTATTTCTTCTTATCTCCCTTTATCTCACCATAACTCCCATTATCTAGACTTATATCGGCTTATCTCCCATTATTTCTCCTTATCTCTCATTATTTATACTTATCTCCTATTAACTCACCTTATCTCCCATTATCGAGGCTTATCCCGACTTATCCCCCATTATTTCCCCTTATCTCCCATTATCTCACCTAATTTCCCATTATCTAGGCTTATATCGACTTATAGAGAACATATGTTATGTATAAATTTATAAAAACACGTAGATCGGATAAGTGGTTCTTGAGTGCTAAGCGCACTAATGGACAGACAGACGGAAAGACGTTGCGTTTTATATATATTAGAGATTTTTTTTTGATAAATGTTAAGGATTACACACACACACAGAGAGACGTCGCATTTTATATACAACAAATGTATGAATTTAAAAAGAAAACACGTAAATAGGATAAGTGGTTCTCGAGTGATAAGCGCACTGACGGACAGACAGACAGACAGACAGAGAGACGTTGCATTTTATATATATTATATTCTTTGCTACTTAACATTATTCCATATTTAATGCTCTAGGCAGTGTATTGTAAAAGAACGCGGTAGCGGCAAATTTTTCTCCGACTTGATTCACTATTATCGTCACTGCTTATTCCTTATGAGACCTAACGCAATAAAATATATCCTATAACCTGGCCAGAGCACATATATATGTTTTAAAAGAAAGCACGTAAATCGGATAAGTGGTTCTTCAATGATAAGTGCACAAACGGATAGACAGACAGAGAGACGTTGAATTTTATATATATATATATATATATATATATATATATATATATATATATATATATATATATATATATTATAGATATTCTTCGCTTCATGATATTGTTTCATATTTAATGGTTTAGGTAGTGCATTGCAAGAGAACGCGCTAGTGGTCAACTTTTCTCCGACTTGATTCATTATTATCATCACTGCTTATTCCTTATGTTACCTAACGTAACAAAATATAGCCTATAAGCTGGCCAGAGAACATATGTATGTTTTAAAAAAAAGCACGCAAATCGGATAAGTGGACAGACAGAGAGACATTGCATTTTATATATATTATAGATTATAACACTAGAGTGTCCTTTAAAAAAGAAAAACCTTAAACTCCAAATAATAGGGTAAAAAATATTCGTTGACTCTCTTTGTCAGAGTTGCGTTTTAACGAAAATCAGAATTTTTTAATTATAAAATAGGTAGAACATAACTTGAAATCAAAAAAATACGTAAATGTTTAAATTCTTGTACCAATCTAACAAATATATTTCAAATTCAAAAAATAAAAATTTGTTTTTATTGTTCGAAAACTAACAATACACCATCTTCGTCCAATCTATCTAAAATTTTAAGAAACCAAGTGACTTTTGAACTTAAAGTTAAACGATCCACCAAACGACAAATGACACTCGACACTGCAGAATCATTTTTTTGAGTTTCAAGTGATGCAGAATCCACTTATAAACTCACTTTTCTTCTAATTTAATAATAACTAGCCGGGCCTGCGGCTCCGCTCGCGTGGACTTGAGTCACTACTATCCTCACTGCTTATTCCTTATGTTACCCAACGTAATAAAATATCTCCCATTATTTCCCCTTATCTCCCAATATTTCTCCTTATCTCCCATTATCTCTACATAATTTCCATTATCTAGGCTTATCTCTGTTCATCTCCCATTATTTCTCCTTATCTCCCATTATCTCACCTCATTTCCCATTATCTAGGCTTATCTCGACTTATCGCGCAATATTTCTCCTTATCTCCCATTATTTCTCCTTATCTCCCATTATCTCACCATAACTCCCATTATCTAGATTTATTTCTGCTTATCTCCCATTATTTCTCCTTATCTCCTATTATTTATACTTATCTCTCATAACTCACCTTACCTCCCATTATTGAGGCTTATCTCGACTTATCTCCCATTATTTCTCCTTATCTCCCATTATCTCACCTTATCTCCCATTATCTAGGCTTATTTCGAATTATATAGAACATATGTATAAATTTATAAAAACACGTAAATCGGATAAGTGGTTCTCGAGTGTTAAGCGCACTAACGGACAGACAGACAAAGAGACGTTGCATTTTATATATATTATATTCCTTGCTACATGATATTGTTCCATATTTAATGCTTTAGGCAGTGTATTGCAAGAGAACGCGTTAGCGGCAAACTTTTCTCCGACTTGATTCACTATTATCGTCACTGCTTATTCCTTATGTCACCTAACGTAATAAAATATATCCTATAACCTGGCCAGAGAACATACGTATGTTTAAAAAAAAGCACGTAAATCGGATAAGTGGTTCTCCAGTGATAAGCGCACAAACGGACAAACAGACAGAGAGACGTTGCATTTTATATATATTATAGATATCCTTTGCTACATGATATTGTTCCATATTTAGTGGTTTAGGCAGTCTATTGCAAGAGAACGCGCTAGCGGCAAACTTTTTTTCCGATTTGATTCACTATTATCGTCACTGCTTATTCCTCATGTTACCTAACGTAATAAAATATAGTCTATAACCTGGCCAGAGAACATATGTATATTTAAAAAAAAGCACGTAAATCGGATAAGTGGTTCTCCAGTCATAAGCGCACTAACGGACGAACAGACAGACAGACAGAAGGAGAGACGTTGCATTTGCATATAACCTGGCCAAAGAATACATGTATGAATTTAAAAAAAGACACGTAAATCGGATAAGTGGTTCTCGCATGATAAACGCACTAATGGACAGACAGACAGACAGAGAGGCATTGCATTTTATATATATTATAGATTATAGATATTCTCTGCTACATAATATTGTTCCATATTTAATGGTTTAAATTGTGTATTGCAAGAGAACGCGCTAGTGGCAAACTTTTTTCCGACTTCATTCACTATTATCGTCACTGCTCATTCCTTATGCTACCTATCGTAATAAAATATAGCCTATAACCTGGCCGGAGTACATATGTATGTTTTAAAAAAAAAGTACGAAAATCGGATGAGTGGTTCTCCAGTGATAAGCGCACTAACGGACATACAGACAGACAGTACAGACAGACAGACAGACAGACAGAGATACGTTGCATTTTATATATATTATAGATGTAATAAAATGTATATCTATAACCTGGTCAGAGAACATATGTATGAATTTAAAAAATCACCTAAATCCGATAAGTGGTTCTCGAGGGATAAACGCACTAACGGACAGACAGACAGACAGAGAAACGTTGCATTTTATATAGATTATTATTATTATATTATATAACCTGGCCAAAGAATATATGTATGAATTTAAAAAAAGACACGTAAATTGGATAAGTGGCTCTCTCGTGATAAACGCACTAATGGACAGACAGACAGACAGACAGAGAGACATTGCATTTTATATATATTGTAGATTATAGATTATAGATATTCTCTGCTACATAATATTGTTCCATAATTAACGGTTTTAGGGTGTGTATTGCAAAGGAACGCGCTAGCGGCAAACTTTTTTCCGACTTTACTCACTATTTTACGTCACTGCTCATTCCTTATGCTACCTATCGTAATGAAATATAGCCTATAACCTGGCCAGAGAACATATGTATGTTTTAAAAAAAAAAGTACGTAAATCGGATAAGTGGTTCTCCAGTGATAAGGTCACTAACGGACAGACACACAGACAGACAGACAGACAGAGAGACGTTGCATTTTATATATATATAAGATGAAAAATTCAGTATGTCGCACACTTCCTGCCAGTTACTGCATACTTATTCTGACAATCAGATAGACAATATGAATTTCACCGATAAAGTTTCTTAAAAAAATCCATCTAAAGAAATCAAATCACCCTGTAAATAAATGTCGTCCCACATCCACAAATACTCCAATGGCACAATATACATAAATAAAGTGTCCTGCTGGGTTATATTTTGTCACACGTGTGGCAGCATTCGGACTTTCAACGATTTATTTCCGTTCATTTTGTTCGAGCTCCAACCCTGTGACGTGATGAATGAACCAACATGTATTACCGTGTCATTGCGATGGAGGACAGCTTTATTGGCAGGGCCTACTTCGATATTCTCTACTTTAAAGCTAATTTTATTTCGAACGGATTGTAAATGCCATTGCCGCGTGTGTTTATCGACGATTTCGATAAAAATAAAGGGTTCGATGTGAAATGCATTTGATTTCGGATTTTATTCTTGGCGTGAGTGATATGATAAGCCCTGCTTTTACTTACATTCTTCAAGGCTAAGCCTTAAAATATAGAATATACAAGGTGTACAAGTATGAAATGCGAATTTCAGACAACATATTGTGCATCAATGCAGTTTGTGCAATAAAGATGTGACACTGTGCCATTTTGTTATGTCATCAACAAGTGTCAGACGGACACGAGTGATAAATTGGAAAAGTGTATGCATAGTGTTGTATTCAATATGTCGAAATTTATACCGAACAAAGAGCATTCGCGAAGAACAATAATTTTTTGTTTTCATTTGAAGAAAACTGCTGTTGAGTCACACCGATTACTTCGAG
Source organism: Pachyrhynchus sulphureomaculatus (assembly GCA_019049505.1). Classification (NCBI taxonomy): domain Eukaryota; kingdom Metazoa; phylum Arthropoda; class Insecta; order Coleoptera; family Curculionidae; genus Pachyrhynchus; species Pachyrhynchus sulphureomaculatus. The sequence continues at coordinate 252,900,157 of CM032446.1, read as the reverse complement.
AAGCTTATGGTGAACATGCTCCATCGCAAGATACGTGTGAATGATGGTTTCGGCGTTTTAAAAGTGGTGACTTATATCTTGCATGCATCTTGCACTAGATGGTAGATGCCCAGATCCCACCAGCATCGCCCGGTGTGATACCATCGCATCGGCTTAAGCTGCGTGAAGTTGCTTAACGTTTCGTGGCTGTGCCGATGTCCCGGACTGTGGGACCAAATAGCATGATGAGGCACCTGGATACAAAAAATTCCGGAGGTAAAATAGCCCCCCGTTCGGATCTCCGGGTGGGGGCTGGTTCAGGGGCGTCGACATGCAGAGAACAGAATTTCAAAATGGATTTTTGCAACATACGAGGTTTAAATTCGAACATAAATTCAGTGCACCAACACCTGCAATCAAATAAACCTCATGTACTCGCTCTCTGTGAAACTAAGGTTAGTTCATCGACCAGCACAGTAAACTATCTTTATCCTGGGTACGATTTCTATTCTCGATTTAGGCGTAACTTTGGAATCTGTCTTTATGTCAGAAGCGACCTCTCTTGCCAACGAGAAGAGGCTCTGGAGCCCCCAAACTTTGATGTTATGTGGTTAAAAATAACGACTCAACCATCCACAAGGTTCGTCTGTATCCTCTATCGACCACCAAGTGATACAAACTTTAGAACACTTTTCGCTTCTCTTGCAGACACCATAGATCATTTACAAATTAACTATCCAAATGCCGAAATTGCCATCCTGGGCGACTTTAATGTCCACAACATCAACTGGCTTAAATATTCAAATACTACCGATGAACAAGGTCGTGAAGCCGAATCATTTTCAATCAGTTGTGGCTTGACTCAGCTTATTGATGAACCAACACGGATCCCTGATCGAGACGGAGAGTTCGCCAGTCTTCTTGATCTGTTTTTAACCACCAATCCGGAGATTTACACGGTCAGCGTAAATCCACCGTTAGGTTCTTCCGACCATAAACTACTTTCGACATCGAGTATTCTACCAATCAGTGACAGAGAGGCGCCCAAACCGCGCAAGATTTGGCACTACAAATCTGCTAAATGGGAAGATCTCATGGAATATTTTCGAGCTTTCCCTTGGTTGGACGTTTGTTTTCGATCCGACGACCCATCTGACTGTGCCAGGGAGGTTTCCGATGTTATTTTGGCCGGTATGGATGCTTACATCCCTTTTTCGAAGAAATGCCCTTCCAACGGCAAGCCTTGGTTTGACCTAAAATGCAAAGAAGCTGTTGCTTCTAAACATCTTGCATACCGACAGTGGCGTGAAGATCCTAACACCATAAATCGTAACATCTTTGTTCGTGCCAGGAACAGATGCAAAGAAATTATCGACGAAACCAAGGAGGTACACAATCAACGGATTAGAAACAAACTTCTCGCTTGTCCCGGCAATTCCAGGTCCTTTTGGTCAGTCGCTAAGGCAGTTAGTCAAAATTTCACCAAATCCACCATACCGCCACTCACACGGCCGGATAATTCTATTGCAACGACACCTGTTGAGAAAGCGAACTTGTTGGCTGAACTCTTTGCTTCAAATTCTACTGTCGATTTCCAAGGAAAAACACCACCTACTATTTCCATAGTGCAGTCAAGGATGCCCGATATTGTCTTCAGACAGCGTATCATAAAACGTATTTTGATGAAGCTAGACACCAAAAAGGCTTCAGGCGCTGACGGAATACCTGCCATAGTTCTCAAGAACTGTGCGAGGGAACTAACACCAGTTTTCTGTAGACTTTTCAACCTATCTTACAGAAAGGGAATATTTCCTTCCTGCTGGAAATGTGCCACAGTTCAGCCGATACCTAAAAAAGGCAAGAAGACCTTGCCAAATAACTACCGACCAATCGCATTACTCTCAATAATATCGAAAGTCATGGAAAAGGCTATCAATCAGCATCTTCTAAAATATCTTGAAGGATTCAACATTATTAGTGATCACCAATATGGCTTTCGTAAAAATAGATCAACAGGAGATCTTCTGACTTATGTAACACATGTTTGGAACAACGCAATTGAACACTTTGGAGAATCTCGAGCGGTTGCTCTTGACATATCCAAGGCATTTGACCGTGTTTGGCACGATGGGCTGTTGGCTAAGCCACGTTCTTATGGTATGTCTGAAAAGTTCTGTTTGTGGCTCTCATGTTTCCTCAGAGAGCGTTCTTTACGAGTGGCGGTTGACGGATTTCTTTCTAACACCTTCACTATCAACGCCGGTGTGCCCCAAGGTTCCATACTGTCTCCTACTCTCTTCCTGATTTATATTAACGATCTGCTGGAAAAGACCGAGAATCCAATCTACAGCTTTGCAGATGACAGTACACTAATCTCTTCATTCACTTTGAACGCTCGGACATCGACTACTCAGACGAATATCCGCAGACAGCAGGAAGTCATTCAACTTAACAAAGACCTGGAAGAAATTCTATCATGGGGTGACAGTAACCAAGTGGAATTTAACGCTACAAAAACCCAGGCGGCAGTTTTTTTCTAAAAAAGTTAACGTTGCAGAACCCGACATAGTTATGTCGGGGCACTCCATCCCTCTAACATCGTCACTCAAACTGTTAGGCGTTAATTTGGGAGCAAATATGTCCTGGCATGAACATGTTGCAGGCATAGCAAGAAAAGCTTCTCAAAAGTTGGGAATATTGTTTCGAACCAGAAAGCTTTACACTCTACAACAACTGTTAATTCTTTACAAAGCTCAAATTCGACCAACTATGGAATACTGCTCCCATGTTTGGAGCTCCGCTCCCAAACATACACTGCATTTGTTGGATTCTATCCAGAGAAGAGCTGTTCGTCTGATTGGGCACCCGGAACTGACCGACGGCCTTGATTCGCTGGAGCATCGAAGAACGGTTGGCGAATTAAGCCTATTCTACAAGTACTTTCATGGAAAGTGTTCGAAAGATGTGGCCCGTTTAATTCCTCCCATAGCGGTGCATATTAGAAGTACACGTCGCGCTAATGCTTCACATCCGTATGAGGTTCAGCTTGTTACTCCTCGTACAAACGCTTTTCAAGCAGTCTTTTATATGGAGAACATCATACCTTTGGAATGGTTTACCCAGGACTGTGTTTCCCATCGAGTACAATCTACAGCGATTCAAGAACAACGTGAATCGCTTTCTCCGCCGCACACGTGTCGCTCCTGTAGCGCTTTAGGGACTTCCCCGTAGCACGTGTGCTAGACCCATAAAAAAAAAAAAAAAGAAAAGGCAAGGAACGTGGAAAACCGCCAAAAAAATACGACGATCTGGAATTGCAAGCATTGTTGGACGAAGATGATTCGCAAACACAAAAACAACTCGCCGAGCAATTGAGCGTTAGTCAACAAGCTGTTTTCAATTGGCTACGAGAGATGGGAAAGATTCAGAAAACCGGTAGATGGGTACCACATGAGTTGACCGATAGGCAAATGGAAAAGCCCAAAAACACGTACGACATTTTGCTCGCTCGGTACAAAAGGAAGTCGTTTTTGCTTCGTATAGTTATAGGGGATGAAAAGTGGATTTATTTTGAGAATCTCAAGCGCAAAAAATCATGGGTAGACCCAGGTGCACCATCCACATCGACCGCAAGACCGAATCGCTTTGGCAGAAAGACGATGCTCTGTGTTTGGTGGGACCAGAGGGGCGTGGTCTATTATGAGCTGTTAAAACCTGGGGAAACTGTTAATACTAAACATTACCAACAACAATTGACCGATTAGAACCGTTCATTGTTTGAAAAAGGCCAGAATACCGAAAGAGGCAACACAAAGTCATTTTTCTTCATGATAATTGCTATAAAAAATCTCCTGAAAATTTTACAGTCTTTCGGTCACCGATACATTCTGTAGTGTGAATGTTTTCTTCAATTTGACGATTGAATCGGTGGTCTAATATGCTTCTAAATAGGAGTTCTATTTTTAATTAATTATATATAATTTACTAACATTTGTTTGTACCATATTTTATTTCTTCTGGTTATTTCTATGAGTCGGAAAATTCTTTAATTTTTTCTTTCATTTATTTAGATACTAACCGTGCCCGCGGCTCCTCTCGCGTAAACTTGATTCACCTTTATCGTCACTGCTTATTCGTTACGTTTATATTATTATATAGCTCAAGGGACCTTAGAGGCCCATGGCTAGGTTGCATACTTGTCTCCACTTCTTTTTGCTTCTTGTTAGCTTTTCCCAGTGCGGGATTCCCATCAACTCCGGATCTTGCTTTATTGCCTGAATCCATGTAGATCGATGTCTACCCTTGCCTCTTCTTCCAACCACTCCTCTTATTAGGGCTTGCGTTGCCTATCTTTCTTCCTTCATCCTTGCCACGTGTCCCAATCATCCTAATCGCTGGCTTATTATGATTCGGCTTATAAGGGGTTTCGTATATAGGCATTTTAATTCTTAGTTTGTTCTTCTTCTCCACAGTCCCTCTTCTTTCCTTCCTCCGTAGATTTTTCTCAAAGCTTTCCTTTCCCACACCTCCAACGTCTCCTTTTCTCTTGCATTCAGTTTCCACGTTTTGCATCTATATGTCACCGTGGGTCTGACAACTGTCGTATATATTCTTTCTTTTACTTTTCTTGATACATTCTTTAATTTCAATATTGGATTCATTGCCCCCAAACATCTCTGTCCTTTCGCTATTCTTACTTGTATCTCCGTTCTTTCTTGTCCACTCCATGTTATTGTTACTCCCAGATAATTAAATTTGTCTACTTTTTCAAACATATATCTTTTTCCTAAGTTATTTATTATATCTAAACTTTTGTTGTTTTTCCTTCTTCTTTGTAATTTCCATGTATTTTGTTTTTTCCTCATTTATCTTTAGTCCTCTCATCTTTCCCCTTTCTTTTATCCTACTTATGGCTTTTATGAGGTTCTCTTTTGCTCTTGCAATCACTGCTACATCATCCGCATAGGCCAAGCATTGGCAGGTTTGTTGGTATACCGTTCCATTTGTTTTTATTTCTAACTCCCGGATTATCTTCTCTAATACCAAATTAAATAGACGTGTCGCATTAATGGACAGACAGACAGACAGAGAGACATTGCATTTTATATATATTATAGATTATAGATATTCTCTGCTACATAATATTGTTCCAAATGTAATGGTTTAGGCTGTGTACTGCAAGGGAACGCGCTAACGGCAAACTTTTTTTCCGACTTCATTCACTATTATCGTCACTGCTCATTCCCTATGCTACCTATCATAATAAAATATAGCCTATAACCTGGCCAGAGAACATATGTACGTTTTAAAAAAAAAGTATGTAAATCGGAGAAGTGGTTCTCCAGTGATAAGCGCACTAACGGACAGACAGACAGACACAGACAGAGAGACGCTGTATTTTATATATATATTTATAGATATAGATAAATCGAGTGGAATACTTGTTACCGAAAATGGATTAGGAACAATTGACAATTTAAATGATACCGACAGAATAACGGATTCCATACAAATAATACTCAAATGAGATTCAGATGATGACAAACGCTGAAAAGCGTTCAATATTTCAGTAATAAAGTTGATGTACTGAATAGTATCAGCTGGCTTTAATTTTGGCCCTAGATGTTGCTTGTAGCAGTGTAGAAATACGTCTTTATGAAGAAAACGTTGCAGGGAAATCCCTAAAGCGTGTGTGTGGAAAAGCGATTCACGTTGGTCTTGAATCACTGTAAATTGTATTTGGTGGGAAACACAGTCCTGAGCAAATTATTCCAAAGGGATGAGATTCATCATATAAGAGACAGTTTGAAAAGGGTTGTACGAGAAGTGATAAGATGAAGACCCTCATACGGATGTGAGGTATGAGCGTGACGTGTATGCCTAGTATAGATTGGACAAAGATCGTGCATTGTTAGTTTTCGAACAATAAGAACAAATTTTTATTTTTTGAATTTGAAATATATTTGTTAGATTGGCACAAGAATTTAAACATTTACATATTTTTTTGATTTCAAGATATGTTCTACCTATTTTACAACTAAAAATTCTGATTTTCGTAAAACCGCAACTGTCACAAAGACAGTCATCGAATATTTTTTACCCTATTATTGGCCACTACTCAGTATATATCACCACTACACCAAACACTTTATTTTTGCACTCGACGCCCGTTTCGCCATTCATGTCAGCTTCATCAGAAGCGATGATTGACTAAAGCTAAACTACAAATCTACCCTATTTATACTTAGCCTAACCCTTGAATTACTCAAGCGGAACTAATGACATATGCAAGGCCATCAGTTCCGGTAAAGTAACCAGTAGAGGGGACTATAAGGAATAGGCCCTCTGTCTTTATTTAAACTACTTTTACATTTTTTGATTTCCATACTTTCGTATGCGTTCAACAATCTCCTATCAGATACATTTTTTATTAATCTTAAATTATCTAATGTTACAGTATGATCAGCTTCAAGGGCATATTCGGCAATGCTAGACTTTTCTGTTCTACTGTATTTTAAGTGTGCTAAATGTTCTTTAAAACGTGTTTTAATTGACCTTTTAGTTTGCCCAACATACTTTTTTTTTGTCACAATCATTACAACTAATTTCATAAATTCCACTTTTCTCACAATTAGGAATCTTATCTTTGGGATTTCCTAAGATATTTCTCAGATTGTCTGATGACTTATAGACTAAGATGAGGCCTACCTTATTAAATACCTTATTGAGTCCCTTGCCATATTTCGGATTATATGGTATGGAGACATACTTGGAGTTGTTTTCTTCGCGTGAAACTACTTTTTGGAATTCGTAATTTTTACCTTCAGGTTTTCTCCATCTTCTCCTCTGCTCATCCCCATAATCATGTACTTTGTCTTCTTCTCATTTATTATTAATCCATATTTTCTTGCTCCACTTTTCTCACAATTAGGAATCTTATCTTTGGGATTTCCTAAGATATTTCTCAGATTGTCTGATGACTTATAGACTAAGATGAGGCCTACCTTATTAAATACCTTATTGAGTCCCTTGCCATATTTCGGATTATATGGTATGGAGACATACTTGGTGTTGTTTTCTTCGCGTGAAACTACTTTTTGGAATTCGTAATTTTTACCTTCAGGTTTTCTTCATCTTCTCCTCTGCTCATCCCCATAATCATGTACTTTGTCTTCTTCTCATTTATTATTAATCCATATTTTCTTGCTTCACCCTCTAATTCTGCCATAATTCTTTGTTTTCGCCGGTAGCGTTAGGTCATCCGCATAAGCAAGATATTTCTGAAAATTGTTTCTCCTCTTTCCACTCTACTATTTCTTATGATTGCCTCCATAACTAAATTAAACAGCATCGTGGACAAGGGATCGCGCTGCCTTAAGCCATTTTTGACCTGACAACTCTCCGATCGTTGTCCACGCCACATCACTTCATTCTTCGTTTCTTTCAGTGTCATTTCCATCAGCCTTATCAGTTTTTCTGGGACCAGAGATATTTGCTCCTAAATTAATGCCCAGCAAATTGAATAACAATGCTGGAGGAATGAAGAACCCCTACATACCTATGTTAGGTTCCGCAACGTTAACCTTTTTAGAAAAACTTGCGCCTGGGTTCTGGTAGCATAAAATTCTGCTTGATTACTGTCACTTTAAGCTAGAATTCCTTCCAGAGCTTTGTTAAATTGAACTTCTTGCTATTTGCGGATATTTGCATGAGTGCCTTTCTTCGAGCATTTAAAATAAACGAAGAAATAAGCATACTGTCATCTGCAAAGCTGTAAATTGGCTTCCTGGTCATTTCCAGCAGATCGTTAATTGAAATGAGAAAGAGCGTAGGAGACATTATGGAGCCTTGGGGCATATCGGCGTTGATAGTGCAGGTAGTAGAAAGAAATCGATCGGCTGTTACTCGCCAAGAACGCAGAAATATTGCTTTTCTGAAAACCCTTCTTTCTTTGATTTTTTTCATCTCGGATAGAGATAAATTAGCGTAAATTAAATTGTATATTAAATTATTTTACATTAAATTTATAAAAGGAAATAATTGATTTTTTTTATGGGTCTAGCACACGTGCTACAGGGAAGTGCTACAGGAGCGACACGTGTGCGGAGAAAGCGATTCACGTTGTTCTTGAATCGCTGTAGATTGTACTCGGTGGGAAACACAGTCCTGGGCAAATTATTCCAAAGGGATGATGTTCTCCATATAAAAGACTGCTTGAAAAGCGTTGTACGAGGAGTAACAAGCTCAACCTCATACGGATGTGAAGAATTAGCGCGACGTGTACTTCTAACATGCACCGCTCTGGGAGGAATTAAGCGGGCCACATCCTTCGAACACTTTCCATGAAAGTACTTGTAGAATAGGCTCAAGTCGCCAACCGTTCTTCGATGTTCCAGCGAATCAAGGCCTACGGTCAGTTCCGAGTCTCCAATCAGATGAACAGCTCTTCTCTGAATAGAATCCAATAAATGCAGTGTATGTTTGGGAGCGGAGCTCTAAACGTGGGAGCAGTATTCCATAGTTGATCGAATTTGAGCTTTGTAAAGAATTAACAGTTGTTGTGGAGTGTAAAGCTTTCTGGTTCGAAATAATATTCCCAACTTTTGAGAAGCTCTCCTTGCTATGCCTGCAACCTGTTCATGCCAGGACATATTTGCTCCCAAATTAACGCCCAACAAATTGAGTGACGATGTTAGAGGAATGGAGTGCCCCGACATAACCATGTCGGGTTCAGCAACGTTAACTTTTTTAGAAAAAACTGCCGCCTGGGTTTTTGTGTAGCGTTAAATTCCACTTGGTTACTGTCACCCCAAGATAAAATTTCTTCCAGGTCTTTGTTAAGTTGAATGACTTCCTGCTCTCTGCGGATATTCGTCTGGGTAGCCGATGTCCGAGCGTTCAAAGTGAATGAAGAGATAAGTGTACTGTCATCTGCAAAGCTGTAGATTGGATTCTCGGTCTTTTCCAGCAGATCGTTAATGTAAATGAGAAAGAGAGTAGGAGACAGTATGGAGCCTTGGGATACACCGGCGTTGATAGTGAAGGTTTTAGAAAGAAATCCGTCGACTGCCACTCGTAAAGAACGCTCTCTGAGGAAACATGACAGCCACAAACAGAACTTTTCCGACATACCATAAAAACGTAGCTTAGCCAACAGTCCATCGTGCCAAACACGGTCGAATGCCTTGGATTATGTCGATAAATTCGTTTTCAACGATTTTTCAAATGCAAATTATTCCATTTTTCAGATCATTGCTGTTTACATTGATACATAACATAACTTTTCTTCCTTTTACTAAATATCTTCTAATTGTTTTCATTAAAATTTAAGAAACTATTATATGATGTTCATCGTGGTTTTTCCAGTTGGAATAATTAGGAAAACTTGAAATTCTTAGTTAGTATTAACTTGGTGTCTTAAAAATTTCAGCTTTGGATATTTAATGTATGCTATTTTCTCTGGTGAATCACTGTGCTTTAATTCACACTCAAAGTATGACTAATCGTGGTTGTAAAAACTCTCCCAACACCTTTCGTTATATATGTGGTGAGTTTGTAGTTAAAAAACATCAAATAAACATTACTGACTTTATAAAAAATGTATACTTTGCATATTTTGGTGTAGAAATCGGTAATCAAGAAAAATGTTGGGCTTCTCACAAAGTATGTTATGTTTGTATCGGGGATTTTAGGAAATGGTATAAGAAAGAAAAGAAAGCTTTTAGATTTGCAGTACCCATGGTATGAAGAGAGCAAGAAAATTATTCAAACGATTGTTATTTTTGCAGCGTTGATGTTTCTGAATATAACTCCAAAAATAAGAAAGTAATTGTCTATCCTAACTTTACTTCAGCTAATCGGCCGGTAGGACATGGACCGGGACTTCCTGTCCCTGAGCCACCTCAGTCTATTGATGACGTTTTACAGTCCAGTCCCGAATTTAATGAAAATCGACCGAATGATGATGAGTTATCTAGAAAATTTAAAACCACAGTTGTTTACACAAACTGAGTTAAATGATTTAGTGAGAGATTTGGCTTTGACTAAGGAAAAAACAGAATTGCTTGGTTCTAGGCTGAAAGAAATACATTTATTGGAATCTGGAACATCTATTTACCATTATAGAACAAGAGATCAACAGTTTGCTCAGTTTTTCAAGCAGGAAGAGTATTTGGTTTACTGCCATGATATTGGTAGTCTAATGAACGAATTTGGCATTCAGAACAAGAAGGAAGATTGGAGGCTTTTTATAGACTCATCAAAAACTAGTTTAAAAGGAGTTCTCTTACACAACGGAAATACTTATGCTTCACTGCCTGTTGCTCATTCAGTCCATATGAAGGAAATCTTAACATGATTTTACAGAAAATTAACTATCCAGCTCACGATTGGATGCTATATGGAGATTTACAAGTTGTCTCCATGATTTTTGGTCCACAAAAGGGATTTACAAAGTTTCCATGTTTTATATGTGAGTGGGACAGCAGAGCAAGGGATTAAAATTGGTCCAAAAAGCAATGGCCCGTAAGAAAAACTTTAACACCTGGCGAGAAGAACATTTTGCATAAAACTCTAGTAGACCCAAAAAAGATTCTTCTACCACCACTACACATCAAGTTAGGCTTAATGAAACAATTTGTGAAAGCCTTGCTTAAAGATGGTGATTGTTTTAAATATTTGTGTAAAAGATTTCCTCATTTATCAGAAGCCAAACTGAAAGAAGGGGTTTTCGTTGGGCCTGATATTCGTAAAATGATGTTCGATTCCAACTTTGAAGCAAGGATGATTACAAAGGGAAAGAAGGCTTTGATGTCATTTAAAGAAGTTTTTGGCAATATGAAAGACCCTAACTATCGTAGCTAATATGATAGACAAGTTCAAAAATCTAGGTTGTCTGATGAGCCTTAAAGTCCACTTCTTGCACAGCATCTTGACTTTTTTCCTGAAAACTTAGGCGAAGTGAGTGAAGAGCAGGGGGAACGGTTCCATCAGGACATAAAGAAGATGGAGAAACGGTACCAGGGACGGGGGAATATCAACATGATGGGTGATTACTGTTGGTCACTTCATAGAGAACAACAAAATGCATCACATTGGAGAAAAAGCTGTACAAGAAACTTCACAGAGAAAAGGGAAATAAAATACAAAAAATAAGCACCTAAAATATTCGCATTGAAGTGAAATATGTTATCGTGAGTAAAAATTGTAGCCTAATCAAATAAATTACGGTTTAAGTTTTTATTTTTTATGTATCAAATTTTTCCTATTTTCAAATTTAATCGACGTCATATTGTGAGAGAATTGTGGGTGATACAAAAAAACTTATACGGTTTCTGCACCCAAAAATACATAACATTTAGATGTATTGGTTTAAAAAGTTTTTACAAATATTTTTTTTGTTGGCCTGTGTTATTTAGAACTTATGAAGGTAAAATTTCTGTAATTTGTTACAAACTAAGTTGGGAATGTGGAATCTTGGCACAATGATACTACTCAGTATATATCACCACTACACCAAACACTTTATTTTTGCACTCGACGCGCGTTTCGCTAACCATGTTAACTTCATCAGGAGCGATGATTGACTAAAGCTAAACTACAAATCTACCTATTTATACTTAGCCTAACCCTTGAATTACTCAAGCGGAACTAATGACATAGGCAAGGCCGTCAGTTCCGGTCAAGTAACCAGTAGAGGGGACTATAAGGAATAGGCCCTCTGTCTTTATTTAAGCTACTTTTACATTTTATGATTTCCATACTTTCGTATGCGTTCAACAATCTCCTATCAGATACATCCTTTATGAATCTTAGATTATCTAATGTTACAATATGATTAGCTTCAAGGGCATGTTCGGCAATGCTAGACTTTGCTGTTCTATTGTATTTTAAGTGTGCTAAGTGTTCTTTAATCTTGTTTTAATTGACCTTTTAGTTTGCCCAACATACTTTTTGTCACAATCATTACAACTAATTTCATAAATTCCACTTTTCTCACAATTAGGAATCTTATCTTTGGGATTTCCTAAGATATTCCTCAGATTGTCTGATGACTTATAGACTAAGGTGAGGCCTACCTTATTAAATACCTTATTGAGTCCTTTGCTATATTTCGGATTATATGGTATGGAGACATACTTGGTGTTATTTTCTTCGCGTGTAAAAAAGGTGGAATTCTGAATATTAAACCTAAACTTATGTCTATTTATTAGCTTATTGACTAAGTCATCGTCATAACCATTAACTCTAGTTATATTTCTAATACGATTCCTGTCTTTATTAAAGTTTACTCTATTCATAGGGAAAGTGACCAAACGATGAACTAAAAAATGTAATGAGGCTAATTTATGTTGTTTGCAATGAAATGAATCATTAGGAATATATCTATCTGTTACTGTGTCCTTCCTATAGATATCAAATTCTAATCTATTATTATTTTTAATAATTAAAATATCTAGAAAAGGCAATTGTCCTTTGTTCTCAACTTCGTAAGTGAATTTAATGGAATCATACCGGCTATTTAATTTAGAAACAAAATGATCAATATTTGCTTTCTTTGTATCAAAAATCGCGAAAATGTCATCCACATACCTATACCATACCCCTTGGGAAATATTCGAATTCTAGACTGGCTTCGATTTCAAACTTACTCATGAATAAATTGGCTATGAAAGGTGATAAGCAATTACCCATAGCTGTTCCTTCTTTCTGAACATAAAATTGATTGTTATATTGGAAATAATTTTTTCTGATAAATTATCTCTAGGAGGGGTACTGCAAAGTTAAGACCTTTGTTTAAGATGTGAATTTCATTTTGTGTAAAGGATTGAGATGAATGATTTTCTACAATATTTACGAGTTCCTGAGGACTATTTTTCTTCGGTAAGAGCTTTTTTAATTTTTTACTTAGAATAGAGAATTTCTTTTTATATTGAACATCAATAACTAAAAACATTTTCCTCTGGAACTCGCTCCATACTTCATATTCAATATTGTTTAATCCTGAAGTAAGTTTTTTGAATATGCTGTATGATTCTACTTCTAACATACTACGTTTTGTGTACAAATTCTTGATTTCTAAGTTGTATGGAACAAAATTATTTCCAATATAACAATCAATTTTATGTTCAGAAAGAAGGAATAGCTATGGGTAATTGCTTATCACCTTTCATAGCCAATTTATTCATGAGTAAGTTTGAAATCGAAGCCAGTCTAGAATTCGAATATTTCCCAAGGGTATGGTATAGGTATGTGGATGACATTTTTCGCGATTTTTGATACAAAGAAAGCAAATATTAATGATTTTGTTTCTAAATTAAATAGCCGGTATGCTTCCATTAAATTCACTTACGAAGTTGAGAACAAAGGACAATTGCCTTTTCTAGATATTTTAATTATTAAAAATAATAATAGATTAGAATTTGATATCTATAGGAAGGACACAGTAACAGATAGATATATTCCTAATGATTCATTTCATTGCAAACAACATAAATTAGCCTCATTACATTTTTTAGTTCATCGTTTGGTCACTTTCCCTATGAATAGAGTAAACTTTAATAAAGAAAGGAATCGTATTAGAAATATAACTAGAGTTAATGGTTATGACGATGACTTAGTCAATAAGCTAATAAATAGACATAAGTTTAGGTTTAATATTCAGAATTCCACCTTTTTTACACGCGAAGAAAATAACACCAAGTATGTCTCCATACCATATAATCCGAAATATAGCAAAGGACTCAATAAGGTATTTAATAAGGTAGGCATCACCTTAGTCTATAAGTCATCAGACAATCTGAGGAATATCTTAGGAAATCCCAAAGATAAGATTCCTAATTGTGAGAAAAGTGGAATTTATGAAATTAGTTGTAATGATTGTGACAAAAAGTATGTTGGGGCAAACTAAAAGGTCAATTAAAACAAGATTTAAAGAACACTTAGCACACTTAAAATACAATAGAACAGCAAAGTCTAGCATTGCCGAACATGCCCTTGAAGCTAATCATATTGTAACATTAGATAATCTAAGATTAATAAAGGATGTATCTGATAGGAGATTGTTGAACGCATACGAAAGTATGGAAATCATAAAATGTAAAAGTAGCTTAAATAAAGACAGAGGGCCTATTCCTTATAGTCCCCTCTACTGGTTACTTGACCGGAACTGACGGCCTTGCCTATGTCATTAGTTCCGCTTGAGTAATTCAAGGGTTAGGCTAAGTATAAATAGGTAGATTTGTAGTTTAGCTTTAGTCAATCATCGCTCCTGATGAAGCTAACATGGTTAGCGAAACGCGCGTCGAGTGCAAAAATAAAGTGTTTGGTGTAGTGGTGATATATACTGAGTAATTTGTTACAAAGTTAAATGGCAAATTATTCATTTTAAGCATAGAACCGTTGCAGTAGTCCAGATTATTATCAAAATTCGATTGAATTGTTTTTAATATACAGTCGACACTGTTTATAGTGAAACTCTATATAGTGAAAAACTCTTTATAGTGCAATTTTTTCAAGACCTAGAATATTTTAATGAAATTTCATGTAAAAAGTCCTGCATATAGTGAATCTGTAAAATAGTAACACTCTATATAATAAAATTTTTACCGGAATTTTATGTATAAGTTTTTATGCATTTATTGAGATCTTGGCCATTTCCGGCTTCCCATTTTTATCTAACATTAGCACGAATTCCATTTTTATGACGCATTCTTTTGAAAAGGTTCTTAACGCGTTTATAACGCCTAATGGTTGGCAATAAATCAGGTAGATTTCTGTGAGAAACCCGGGGAATAACCCATTTTATAGAAACCCGGGGAAAAACCCATTTTATAGTCGAGGCTTAGTAATTCGCAAATTCAGGTTCAGTTTCTTTTTGTTTAAGAATCAAGTAAGATGTCCAAGCGAGTGTGTTTAAGTTTAGCTGAGAAAATTAAAGTTTTGGAGGAAGTTGATTAAGGCTGCAAAGAAATTGATGTTGCTGCAAAATTTGGTGTTTCTCCAAGTTGCGTCTCTCTGATAATAAAAAGTCGCGACAGTATCATCAAGAAACCTAGTGTTCCAAGCAGTCGAAAACGAGTACGGGTGAGTACTTACGAGGATGTAAATGAAGCAGTTTTACGGTGGTTTCAAGTGGCCCGTACGCATCGAAACGTACCAATATCGGGAAATTTAATAAAGCAAAAGGCTCTACAATTTACTAAAGAATTTAACTGCGTTAATTTTCAAGCTAGTGAAGGGTGGTTAAGTGCCTGGAAGACTCGCAATTCAATTGTTTTCAAGACGGTGTCTGGCGAGAGTGCAAGCATTAGTCAGGAGGACTGTGACATTTGGACTGAAACTGTTTTAAAAAGTGCATTGAAAAAGTACGAGCCCAAAAACATTTTCAATTGTGATGAAACCGGTTTATTTTTCAAATGTTTGCCAAATAAAACTTTTGCTTTTAAAAGTGATAAATGTTTTGGTGTTAAAACAAGTAAAGAAAGGGTGAAACTTATGGTTGGAGCAAACATGGATTGCTCAGAAAAACTGAAATTACTGCTCATAGGTAAAAGCAAAAAATCGCCGTTGTTTAAAAGGAGTTAAATCTCTGGAGTTAGATTACGCCAATAATAAAAAGGCATGGATGACTTCTGAGATTTTCGAAAGATGGATCACAGAACTGGACACGAAAATGAAAAGCCAAAAGCGAAAGATTGTGATGTTTATAGACAATTGTCCTGCACATCCAGTTACTGTAAGTAAAAAATTAAGGATTATTGAATTGATCTTTTTTTCCAGCAGACATGACCTCCAAATTGCAACCTATGAACCAGGGTATTATAAAAAACATAAAACATCATTACCGAAACAGAATTGTTCACAAAATTGTTAATGCGATTGATAACAACCTTCCAGTCCAAAAATTGATTACCCTGAAACAGTGTATAACCGAAGTCGCTAAAGTATGGAGTGAAAATGTTTCTCAGAAAACTATCAAAAACTGCTTTTCTAAAGCAGGTTTTACTGAAAAAATTGACGAATGGGAAGAAGAAGACGAAATGGATCTCGCTACCTTAAAAAGGTAATGGGGTATTCTACAAAAAACTGCTACCGTCGACGCAGATTTTTTACTTGAAGATATCCCAACTGACCAAGACATAATTGACGATATAAAAAGTATAGAAGATCATGAAGAAGAAACTGAAACCGGCGAATGTTCTGCTAAATTTAGTGAAAATGAAATAAGAAATGCATTTGAAATTGTGCGAACTACTCTCAGGGGCCAGGAAAGTGTACTTGCTCAAATCTTTATGCATTTGAATAAATGCGAGAATTTTGTTGAGCAACAATTATTTTTCAAAAGTAATGTTCAAAAGAAAATAACTGATTATTTTTCCTAGTACGTATGTACGTAGTATGTACATATGTATTAACATATTTTGTATTATTCTTTTTATTTCGTATGTAGTATATACATACATAAAGTCCGTACGTTATATCTTTACACGTGCGTCATAGTTTTCAGGCAATATCCCAGACGACTATTATATATTTTTGTCTCTTTTTACCAATACCTACGATTTATTGGTGAAAAGAGACAAATAATATAATAGTCGTCTGTTATATGGCCTGAAAACTATGACGCACGGGTAAAGATATAACGTACGGACTTTATGTATGTATTTAGCCCTGTACATGCTATGTACTATTTAAACTTTCAAATGTTTAATAAAATTTTTTCTAATAATTCAATTTTGCAATTTTTTTTGTTGCTTGTACCTTATAAAATACAAGTAAATGATTACCAATATAAAATACATACATAGCAATATATACGGATTTTTTCTTTATATAATGAAAAGTTTTCTATAGTGAAATTTCGGTTAACATTTTGGTCTTTCACTATATAAAGTGTCGACTGTATCTGTTTACTTAACCATTGGTGACCTGCTGAAGATCATATTTTTTAACGTAGATTTTCTCATTAGTTATGGCGAAGCGGTATTTATTGTTACTTTTCCTCAATTATCCTCGATACAAGGATTTACGGGTTTTAATATACTGAACGATTTTTCATAGCGCCCTGCATTCATAATTTGTTTCTTTAATATTATAAGTAATAAGCTTAATGGTATCTTTAATTAAATTATTAAGCGTAATTTTTGGTCTTCTCTTTGAAAAGATATTCGTGCCTTTTTTCTTACAGAAACCACGATTAAAAATTGTGCAAACGAAAAAGGAAGTACCGAAAATAAAAACTTTTTTAGAAGCCGGGAAATTTATTTAGACAATCCTTAAAAGTTTTAAAATCAATTGAAACTTCTCAGGTTCAAGTTGAGGAAGTTTAGAAAAGTAATTAAAACGACGGAGCCCATAAGTTTCATAATAAATAAATTTAGATATACTTGAGAATCAAATTGTGTTTTTATAAATTTACTTAGAATTTTGGGTCAATAAGACAAAAGTTTTTTTTACTTCTTTCTGAATAACTTCAAATAAAAAAAAGTTGCGTTATAAAATTTCATTTGCGAAGAAAGAATCCCCATAAAATTTGGGGTCGACTTCAATTAATTTGAATATTTAATTATCTTTTTAAAGTCTGAAAAAGAGTATATAAATACAACATGGTATTGTAGAAATAAATGAGTCTATTGAAGCCGGCAAATTTTTGTAATAAAAGAAATTGGAGAGATATATTGACAAATAGCGTCTCTCAATAATAAATCGAAAAACTTAACTCAATAACATGTCAAAGTTATATGCCAAAATCGTCCTTACCACTACCTTACTGACTTTAATTTGCAAGCTACCTATCAATTTGGAAAATCTAATGATCTGATTGATATTTTATTAATGAAACTAGCCGTGCCCGCGGCTCCGCTCGCGTGGACTTGATTCAATACTATTGTCACTGCTTATTCCTTATCTGACCTAACATAATAAAATATCTGCCATTATTTACCCTTATCTCCCATTATTTCTTCTTATCTCCCATTATATCTACATAATTTCCATTATCTAGGCTTATCTCTGCTCATCTCCCATTATTTCTCCTTATCTCTCATTATTTATACTTATCTCCCATTATATCACCTTATCTCCCATTATCTAGGCTTATCTCGACTTATCTCGTAATATTTCTCTTTATCTCCCATTATTTCTCCTTATCTCCCATTATCTCACCATAACTCCCATCACTTAGACTTATCTCTGCTTATCTCCTATTATTTCTCCTAATTTCCCATTATTTTATACTTATCTCCCATTATCTCACCTTATCTCCAATTATCTAGGCTTATATCGAATTATATAGAACATATCATATGTATAAATTTATAAAAACACGCAAAGCGGATAAGTGGTTCTCAAGTGATAAGCGCACTAACGGACAGACAGACAGACAGAGAGACGTTGCATTTTATATATATTATAATCTTTTCAACATGATATTGTTCCATATTTAATGGTTTAGGCAGTGTATTGCAAGAGAACGCACTAACGGTAACCTTTTTTCCGACTTGATTCACTATTATCGTCACTGCTTATTCTTTATGTTACCTAACGCAATAAAATATATCCTATAACCTGGCCCGAAAACATAATATGTTTTAAAAAAAGTACGTAACGCACTAACGGACAGACAGACAGACAGACAGACAGACAGACAGAGAGACGTTGCATTTTATATATATTATAGATAGATAACCTGGCACGTAAATCGGATAAGTGGTTCTCCAGTGATAAGCGCACTAACGGACAGACAGACAGACAGAAATACATTGCATTTTATATATATTATAGATTATAGATATTCTCTGCTACATAATATTGTTCCATATTTAATGTTTTAGGCTGTGTATTGCAAGGGAACGCGCTAGCGGCAAACTTTTTTCCGACTTGATTCACTATTATCGTCACTGCTCATTCTTATGCTACCTATCGTAATAAAATATAGCCTATAACCTGGCCAGAGAACATATGTATGTTTAAAAAAAAAAGTACGTAAATCGGATAAGTGGTTCTCCAGTGATAAGCGCACTAACGGACAGACAGACAGACAGACAGATAGACAGAGAGACGTTGCATTTTATATATACTATAGATTATAGATGCATCAAAATAAGTAAAAAATAAAGTGTTCTTAAAAATTAAAAATTTCACACTAAAAAAATGTATTAAACTTTCTTTTTTTAAAAAGATTTTTAGATGTAAATGTAACTCGACGTTATTATTAGTGTGTGTCTGTCTGCCTATCCGTCTGTCTGTCACACCCGATTTTCTATTTATCTAACTATTTGACATAGAAAGTTGAAATCTGGCACTAATACAGGAATTGATGACCGCATCATAGCCATGTAGTTTTGAAAGTTAAATTTTGACTTAAGGGGTTAGTTTTGAGGGGTGAAATCGGAAGTGAAAAAAAAATTACCAGGTCATCGAGTGGGGTGTTAAATGAAAGCTTGTAAAAACGTAAGTTCAAAAATATATATAATATATTCCTTTTGCAGACTTTTTTTTGAATTATTTTTAAAAAATTGTGAAAAATCTCGAAAAGTACTGACCAAAAAATTTTGAAAGAATTTTAGAATATTCTCCACAGGGTGTAGATTGAACGAAAATTATCACGAGTGCGTTACCTTTAATAAGTTAAGGTCATCAGTTTTCAGCAAAGATCGGAGGAAAACATTGTTGAAAACTCATTTGGGGTGTATTTTGTGAAGTCATTGATCATTTTATACCCCCGTAACAAAAATTTTCATTTTAAAAGCAGTCGTGCGGAACATTAATTGCATAAGTCCGACTTGCACTTGGCCGGTTATTTTTAATTACTGCTTCACAAATGTTCGTTATTCTACTTATTCATTTCTTAGAATACTTGGCGTCCAAAGGTTACCATTTTTTTTAGGTATATCCAGAGCTGGGTAAAGTTTGACAGGCATCCATTTTTAACCTTCGCATACTAAAGGGTTTCCAGAAATTTACGCAAGAAGTAATTTTGATAGAAAACACAGCTTTTTAATTAAAAATTGTCATTTTTTTATTGATTCATAAAGTATACAGTATAGGGTTTTGTATTTTTTTTTTTATTGGTCTAGCACACGTGCTGCAGGGAAGTCCCTAAAGCGCTCCAGGAGCGGCACGAGTCCGGAAAAAGCGATTCACGTTGTTCTTGAATCGCTGAAAATTGTACTCGGTGGGAAACACAGCGCTGGGCGAATTATTCCAAAGGGATGACGTTCTCCATATAAAAGATTGCTTGAAAAGCGTCGTACGCGGAGTAACAAGCTGAACCTCATACGGATGCGAAGCACCAGCGCGACGTGTATTTCTAACATGCACCGCTTTGGGAGGAATTAAGCGGACTACATCCTTCGAACACTTTCCATGAAAATACTTGTAGAACAGACTCAAGTCGCCAACCGTTCTTCGATGTTCCAGCGAATCAAGGCCGCCGGTCAATTCCGGGTCCCCAATCAGACGGACCGCTCTTCTCTGAATAGAATCCAACAAATGCAGTGTATGTTTGGGAGCGGAGCCCCGAACGTGGGAGCAGTATTCCATAGTTGGTCGAATTTGGGCTTTGTAAAGAATTAACAGTTGCTGTGGGGTGTAAAGTTTTCTGGTTCTAAATAATATTCCCAACTTTTGAGAAGCTCTCCTTGCTATGCCTGCAACATGTTCATGCCAAGACATATTTGCTCCCAAACTAACGCCCAACAAATTGAGCGACGATGTTAGGGGAATAGAGAGCCCCGACATAACTATGTCGGGTTCAGCAACGTTAACTTTTTTAGAAAAAACTGCCGCTTGGGTTTTTGTAGCGTTAAATTCCACTTGGTTACTGTCACCCCAAGATAGAATTTCTTCCAGGTCTTTGTTAAGTTGAACGACCTCCTGTTGTCTGCGGATATTCGCCTGAGCAGCCGATATCCGAGCGTTCAAGGTGAATGAAGAGACAAGCGTACTGTCATCTGCAAAGCTATAGATTGGATTCCCGGTCTTTTCCAGCAGATCGTTAATGTAAATGAGAAAGAGAGTAGGAGACAGTATGGAGCCCTGGGGCACACCGGCGATGATAGTGAGGGTGTTAGAAAGAAATCCGTCGACCGCCACTCGTAAAGAACGCTCTCTGAGGAAACATGAGAGCCACAAACAGAACCTTTCAGACATACCATAAGAGCGCAACTTAGCCAACAGTCCATCGTGCCAAACACGGTCGAATGCCTTGGATATGTCAAGAGCAACCGCTCGAGATTCTCCAAAGTGTTCAATTGCGTTGTTCCAAACATGTGTTACATAAGTCAGAAGATCTCCTGTTGATCTATGTTTACGAAAACCATATTGGTGATCGCTAATAATATTGAATCGTTCAAGATATTTTAGAAGATGCTCATTAATAACCTTTTCCATGACTTTCGATATTATTGAAAGCAGTGCAACTGGTCGGTAGTTATTTGGCAAGGTCTTCTTACCTTTTTTAGGTATCGGCTGAACCGTGGCACATTTCCAGCAGGACGGAAATATTCCCTTTCTGTAGGATAGGTTAAAAAGTCTACAGAAAACTGGTGTTAGTTCCCTTGCACAGTTTTTGAGAACTATGGCAGGTATTCCGTCAGCGCCAGAAGCCTTCTTGGTGTCTAGCTTCATTAAAATACGCTTTATGATGCGCTGTCTAAAGACAACATCGGGTATCCTTGACTGCAATATGGGAATAGTAGGTGGTGTTTTTCCTTGGAAATCGACAGTAGAATGTGAAGCAAAGAGTTCAGCCAACAAGTTCGCTCTCTCAACAGGTGTGGTTGCAATGGAATTATCTGGCCGTGTGAGTGGTGGTATGGTGGATTTGGTAAAATTTTGACTAACTGCCTTAGCGACTGCCCAAAAGGACCTGGAATTGTTGGGATAAGCGAGAAGTTTGTTTCTAATTCGTTGATTGTGTGCCTCCTTGGTTTCGTCGATAATTCCCTTGCATCTGTTCCGGGCATGAACAAAGATGTTTCGATTTAAGGTGTTAGGATTTTCACGCCATTGTCGGTAGGCAATATGTTTAGAAGCAACAGCTTCTTTGCATTTTCGGTCGAACCAAGGCTTGCCGTTGGAGGAGCATTTCTTCGAAAAAGGGATGTAAACTTCCATACCAGCCAAAATAACATCGGAGACCTCCCTGGCGCAGTCAGATGGGTTATCGGATCGAAAACAAACGTCCATCCAAGGGAAAGTTCGAAAGTATTCCATGAGATCTTCCCATTTAGCAGATTTGTAGTGCCAAATCTTGCGCGGCCTAGGCGACTCTCTGTCACTGATTGGCAGCTATTTGTATGAAATAACATATCGGGTAAATGGCCTCCACGGCTTTGCTGGCACATGCGCACTCTTTTGTTGAAATTTTCCGTGACAATTTTGCATAAATGTGGCTTAATTTCGTTGATATTATAATCTTAATTTCCTCTTTCACGTCGTGGGTGGTCGTGGGCTTGTTGCTATAAACCATAGACTTTAAAAAAAACCAAAGAATAAAGTCCAACGGCGTTAAATCGCATGATCGGGGCGGCCAATTCTGATCACCAAAACGGAGCTATATGGGATGTGGCACCGTCTTGTTGAAACCACATCCATATCTTGCAATTTAGGCACAAAAAAACTGGATTATCATATTGCGATAACGATCACCATTAACTGTTGTTGCCTGGCCTACCGCATTTTCGAAGAAGAATGGTCCGATGATGCCTCTAGCCCAAAATCCGCACCAAACAGTGACACATTGTGGTTGCACAGTCACGTGTGGATTGTCTGAACCCCAAACGCGATAATTTTGTCGATTAACGAAGCCATCAAGATGGAAATGAGCCTGAGATGATTTTCTTAGAAAAATCAGTATTCACTTGTTGTTCCATAATCCATTCAACGAACTCTTTTCATTGTGCGTGGTCGGTAGGCTTCAGTTCTTGAGTCAATTGAACTTTGTAAGCATGAAGATGCAAATCTTTTGTGAGAATACGGTGTAGGGAGCTTCTCGAAATGTCCAATGCTTGATCACGGTGCCGAATTGACGTTCCTAGAGTCTCAGCGACACTCTCACGAACTGCTTCAATGTTTTGTGTCGAACGACTTGTTAAAGGACGGCCAGAGAGTTTAAGATCACTAATTGATCCAGTCGCCCTGAATTCTTCAATTAATCTCTTCACAGTTGATGAGGTTAAATCACTATTCCGACCAGATTTTGTACGAAAATTCCGAACTGTAGCTGCCAAACTTTCATTATTTTTAAAATATTGCTCAACAATGAAAACACGTTGTTCTTTCGTGTAGCGCTCCATTTTTAATAACCCTGAACTGTCAGCTGTCACGCTGTGTTTTTTGTTTTGTTGGCAACACATTACCATACAAATAGCGCCAAATTCAAATCTTGCGTGAATTTTGGGACACCCTTTAGTTCGATGGTAGAGAAAAATAATATTTCAGAATGTTGGAGTCTAACAACTCTGAAAAGAACATGTAGCTTGATATATTCTAAGCCATCCCTCTATCGCCTTTCTCATTCCTGTAACCCCTCATATATTTAACTAGAAATAATATTATTCACAGTTTGTTCATTATACCAACCAAAAATCGGAAAAAATTTTCATAATACCATTGAAACGATATAACATTT
Organism: Pachyrhynchus sulphureomaculatus; assembly: GCA_019049505.1. Taxonomy (NCBI): domain Eukaryota; kingdom Metazoa; phylum Arthropoda; class Insecta; order Coleoptera; family Curculionidae; genus Pachyrhynchus; species Pachyrhynchus sulphureomaculatus. The sequence goes on along the minus strand of CM032446.1, from coordinate 252,876,543 downwards.
ATAGACCTCCACTCTCTTCCCGTTAAGTGATGTTGCATGCAAATTATCGATGTTTCATTTCGTTCGATAGATATCGTGTTACCAGACAGATACTACTCAGTATATATCACCACTACACCAAACACTTTATTTTCACACTCGACGTGCGTTTCGCTAACCATGTTAGCTTCATCAGGAGCGATGATTGACTGTCAATCATCGCTCCTGATGAAGCTAACATGTTTAGCGAAACGCGCGTCGAGGGCGAAAATAAAGTGTTTGGTGTAGGGGTGATATATACTGAATAGTATCATTGTGCCAAAGATTCCACATTACAAACTTAACAGATAGATAGACTAACAGACAGACAAATGATTCGTTGAAAGGTGCAACATTTTATTTTGCAGCATGTTTCTTCATGTAAACAAAATTTGATATCTGGCCGTTGACTTGCTCGGTGCATCTTCTCTTTTCTTCTTACCTTTCCTCTCACTCGTACGAGGCTGGTTTGAAAAGTCCGTGCAAAAATAAAAACCACCTATGTTTTTGGGTAAACCTTTTTTATTTTTTCGACATAGTCTCCTTTTAGGCTTATACACTTCGTCCAACGATGTTCTAGTTTGTTAATCCCTTCCGAATAATAGGATTTGTCCAAGTCTGCAAAATATCCATTAGTGTCTGCAATCACTTCCTCGTTTGAATAAAATGTTTGTCCCGTCAGCCATTTCTTCAAATTGGGGAACAAATAGTAGTCCGAGGGAGCCAAGTCTGGAGAATAGGGGGGATGTGAAACGAGTTGGAATCCTATTTCCATTAATTTTGCGACCACAACTGCTGAGGTGTGTGTTGGTGCGTTGTCGTGATGGAAAAGGACTTTCTTGTGGGCCAATCGCGGGCGTTTTTCTTGCAGCTCGGTTTTTAAACGGTCCAATAACGATGAATAATATTCACCTGTAATAGTTTTACCCTTTTCCAGATAGTCGATAAGGATTATCCCTTGCAAATCCCAAAAGACAGTCGCCATAACCTTTCCGGCCGAAGGAACGGTCTTCGCCTTTTTTGGTGCAGATTCCCCCTTGGTAACCCATTGTTTAGATTGTTGTTTGGTCTCAGGAGGACGAAACGACGCTTAAAGTCCTCCGGATTCTTCTGGAACAGCTGCAAACCATCCTTGCAACACTTCACACGATTCCGTTTTTGGTCAAGCGTGAGCAATCGCGGCACCCATCTTGCGGATAGCTTTCTCATGTCCAAATGTTTATGCAAAATATTATGTACCCGTTCAGTCGAGATGCCCACAGCACTAGCAATCTCACGCACCTTAACTCTTCTGTCATCCATCACCATATCATGGATTTGATCAATGATTTCTGGAGTCGTAACCTCCACAGGCCGTCCAGAACGTTCAGCGTCACTTGTGCCCATATGGCCAGTTCGAAATTTTGAAACCACTTATAAACTGTTCTAATCGAAGGTGCAGAGTCACCATAATGTTTATCAAGCTTCTCTTTAGTCTCCTGGGGCCTTTTGCCTTTCATAAAGTAATGTTTAATCACCACACTAAATTCTTTTTCGTCCATTTCTTGAAAATCACTCGACTTCCTTGATTCACACGAATGCCAAACACAAAGAAATAGACCAATATGGCTGAAACTTGGTGTGCGTTCATTCAAGAGATGCTACTAAGTAAACATGACCTCGATACGCGCCGGTGGTGCCATCTCTCGGACTTTGCACGGACTTTTCAAACCAGCCTCGTATATAATTTGTAATCAATCAAACCAAGATTTCTAATAGTTACAAAGTAACACACATATTACCTCCTGTTACCGCTTAATTTTCTGAAAGGCATGATTACAAAATATACAAAATAAGCAAAGTATACAAAAGACATCGTAAGTTTCAAGATAAAGTAAAATTACCCACACTGTGTCACAGACAAACAATGGTTTAAACTATGAAACCGTTTCCCAGCGGAGGAAGGTATGCGCTCAAGACTATTTCTCAGAAAATTAATTACTTATTCCGAGTCTGTTGGCGGCACTTCACAGCCAGACAACTGCTTATTTATGCAAACGCATCATTCAGCACCCTTTTTGTCTGACATTTTACGAGTCTCACTTCTTATCCGGGAACAATCAGATCTGATGGAGGAATCCAATGCATTCATATGAGCTGTCGCTTGCCAGTATTTCATTCTGCAACTTCTTGGCACCGGTATTCGAAAATGCGGTGACATTTTTTAACATTTTCGGTTAACTGTTTTATTTCTGGATATAAAGAAATTTGCCAATTATTTTGGAGGAGTAACGTTAAAATTTAATAGAATTTTGTTTACAGTACCGTAAACTTTTCTTCACTTCCTTAATTTTAGTTCAGTACGATAGTGCATTATTATAGTATTAGTTCCGATTAAAAGTTGCTAAAACTAGTTAACATTTATACGTTCCAAGACTGGAAAGTATTTTGCACGACGAATAAGCAAATTTCTAACTGACGCCGCGTCGTTTTACTAGTATTTAAAATTGTTCGTATACCAAGTGTACAAGTATGAAATGCTGATTTTTTTTTCTAAAAAAACATCTTCCGGGCAATTTGTGAATACCACGCCAGTAAAAATCTTCCCCTTTTGCTGCAAACCATTCATCGAGCCCTTTTTTCACATCTTCATACGAACCAAAGCGCTGCTCAGCAAGTGCGTGACCCATCGATGCAAACAAGTGGTAATCAAAAGGAGCCAAGTCTGGTGAGTAAGCCGCATGGTGTAGAACTTCCCAGCTGAGTGCTTCCAACGTGTCACGAACTGGTTTTGCCGTATGTGGTGGAGCATTGTCATGAAGAAAAATGACTTTATGTTGCGTCTTTTTTTTTTTTTTTTCGCGTCTTTCGGCATTTTGGCCTTTTTTTAAGAAGCGAACGGTTCAAATCACTCAATTGTTGTTGGTAACGTTTAGTATTAACCGCTTCCCTAGGTTTTAACAGCTCATAATAGACCACGCCCCTCCGGTCCCACCAAACACAGAGCATCGTCTTTCTGCCAAAGCGATTCGGTCTTGCGGTCGATGTGGATGGTGCGCCTGGATCTACCCATGATTTTTTGCGCTTGGGATTCTCAAAATAAATCCACTTTTCATCCCCTGTAACTATACGATGCAAAAACGTCTTCCTTTTGTACCGAGCAAGGAAAATGTCAACAAAACAGCTTGTTGACTAACGCCCAATTGCTCGGCGAGTTGTTTTTGTGTTTGCGAATTATCTTCGTGCAACAATGCTTGCAATTCCACATCTTCGTATTTTTTTGGCGGTTTTCCACGTTCCTTGTCTGCAACATCGAAGTCACCACTTTTGAAACGCCGAAACCATCGTTCACACGTATCTTGCGATGGAGCAAGTTCACCATAAGCTTCTCGAAGTAATCGGTATGATTCAACAGCAGTTTTCTTCAAATGAAAACAAAAAATTAATGCTGTCCGCGAATGCTCTTTGTTCGGTATAAATTTCGACATATTGAACACAACAACACAACACTATGCACACACTTTTCCAATTTATCACTCGTGCACGTCTGACACTTGTTGATGATACAACAAAGTGGCGCAGTGTCAAATCTTTATAGCATAAACTGCATTGGTGCACCATCTGTTGTCTGAAATCCGCATTTTATACAACATACATACCTGGTACACTGTAAAAAGTAATTACAAGGTGTCAAGTAAGAACGAATCCGCGATAATTCATTTTTGGTAGATGCGACTCTAGCGATTCAACTAAAAATCGGTAGAGGGAACCTTTATCTACGATGCATTTTAGTGAAAGTGTCAGTCGATTCCGAACTTTCGTCGAAATCACATAAAATCCAAAATGAGTCACTTGTTTGTGTGCGTCGGTTCGTGGTAGTCTTTCTATGTTCAAATCAAAAGGGGCTTAAAATGACATATTTCGCGACCGTTAAATATATTAAAAAGTCGGTATCGTTTGTGAAGAAGTAGTAACGACACGAAAAATGTCGACGACTTGTCAAAACGTGGCTCGGTAGGTTCTACATCGTAAGTGAGAACAAGCATTATACAACTATCAAAGACTTTCTTTTTAAGATTTATTGGGATAATTGGTGAGTTCGTTATATGTCCCAGTTTACCGAATGCTGCCCATCGAAGACTTGTTCGTCTGGAGATTTTCGCATCTTGGTTCTCTTTTCCCAATTGGATTTTGTGTCCTAAATATATGTACGAGGGCATGTTTTTGAGCAATTGGTTGGCAACAGTCACATTATTTACGTTAATTTCCAGTCCAACCTTTAAGGAAGAAACGAAACACAAATGCCAGTCATTTTTTATATTAAGATCATAAGCTAACTAATAAAAGCAATATGGCTTAGGAGAAGTTCTAGAACATCAGAAAATATCTATCAAGAGTTATCTTTCTAGCTACACTTCCTCATTTTTTTAAAAGAATGGCGTTCAAATTTTTTAAGCATTAGATCAAGTTACAGATTTGATTCTCTCTCTTCTCTAGCCTTTTTGGACCCATTGTTGGGTATAAGCCTCCCTTAATTGTCTCCATCGGTCTCTATTTTGAGTTATCCTCAGACACGGTAGTCCTGCACTCTTACTTACTTAATATCCTCGTATCATCTTGTTTGTGGTCTTCCTCTACTTCACAGGCAGATTTGATTACTCTGTGGAAATAAATTGATATTTTATTTTATCTGAAATTTCTTCGTTTTATTGCCTAGTTTAGTACATCAGTTCTGTTTAATTTAATATCCTTGAAAGGTCGTATCGTTTCTTATTTTAATGCTAAGCAAATACAATGATTACACATAAAATAGGTCGTGTATAATAGAAGCGCTTATTTAGAAACGTCTTATAGTTAGAATCCATTCTCTACGACGTATGAGCTGCCGTTTCGCATATGTAAGTTTCAACAAAAAGGAGCTACAGAACATTTTAAGATTATCTTATATTTTGTATACAGTAACAGCTTTTTTTATGGAACAACTGCCTTTATATAGTATTTTTAGTGTTCCTGTCTGTCTGTGCTTCTGTCTGTCTGTCCGTTTTGCACCCCCGATTTTCTCCGAAACTATTTAACGTGGAAAGTTGTAATTTGGCACTAATATAGGAATTGGTGGCCTCATCAGAGCCATATAGTTTTGAAAGTTAAATTTTGACTTAAGGGGTTAGTTTTGGGGGTGAAATCGGAACCTTAGATGGTTCAATCTGTCCCCATCGACCTTAGTTCCCTTACTTTCTCTGGTGTTTTAAATGCGTGTTCTAAGGCTCCAGTGAACAGAAGTCATCTGGCACAGGCATCTCCCTGTCTGACTTCGCTTTTTATCATTTTAATAACTGGATTGTTTCGGGCGATACTTGATGGATATCCATTAAGCTTAAGTTAACTGAACAGTAAAACAACAACTGTTCAGTTAACTTAAGCTTTTCATTCTTATGTTTTCAGTGACTTAAATATTATATAATGAAATTGTCGTTCAACTGGGCGCTGCCTATCCTCCTTCCCCAAATCGTTATTTTATTCGTCTTCGCCTGAACCAAATGAAAGAATTATACAACTCTACAAAAAATTTTTTTTTTTGTCCTAAAATTTATTTTATGATTTTTCTATTCATTATACTCCAAAATAAAGGAAAAAAACCCATATTCCATATAAAATTTGCTTTTGTGGTAGTTGTAATAATACATTTTTTTGAGTTGTCGTAGAAATATTAAATAGTTCTGGTATTACCAGCTCAGTAAGTGGGGTGTCAAATGAAAGACTGTAAAAAAAAAAGTTCAAATGTAATAGTTGCACACGCTTTTCCTTGTATTATTTTTAAAAAATTGCGAAAAATCGCTGTCCCCCTCCTTGTCACGAAAAGTAATCATCAAAAAATTTTGAAAACATTCTGGAATATTCTCCACAGGGTGTAGATTGAACAAAAATTATCATGAGTGTACTCGTATTACCTTTAATAATTTAATTGATATATAAATAAACAAAAATTTCAAGATCTTAAGTTTTCGGTCAGATCGGAAAAAGAATTTGTTGAAAACTCATTTGGAGTGTGTTTTGTGAAGTCATCATTTTATACCTTCGTAACAAAAAATTTTATTTTTAAAGTTATCAACGTACAGAACAGTAATTGCGCCAGGTCTACTTGCACTTGGCCGGTAATTTGTTTTTTAAAATTAGCTTGTTAAAAATGTATTACGCCTTTTTTTTTTTTAATAAATCAGTCGCATATATTTTATTATCCACTAATTTTTAGTGTTCCGTACGGAACACTTATAAGATCACTTCGGTGTCTGTCCGTCTGTCCGTCTGTCACACCCGATTTTCTCCGAAACTACTTGTCATAGAAAGTTGAAATTTGGTAGCAATATAGGAATTGATGGCCTCATCAGAGCCATGTAGTTTTGAAAATTAAATTTTGACTTAAGGGGTTAGTTTTGGGGGGTGAAATCGGAAATGAAAAAAAAAAAAAATTTTACTAGGTAATCGAGTGTGGTGTCAAATGAAAGCTTGTGAAAATACGAGTAAAAAATATATATATAATGTAATACTTGCGCTCACTTTTCTTTGTATTATTTTTAAAAAAATCGCGAAAAATCGCTGTCCACCCGCCTTATCTCGGAAAGTACTTATCAAAAAATTTTGAAAAAATTCTGGAATATTCTCCACGGGGTGTAGATTGAACGAAAATTATCACGAGTGCATTACCTGTAATAATTTATCTGTTATATAAAAAAAAAAAACAGAAATTTCAAGGTCATCAATTTTTAGTAAAGATTGGAATAAACTTTGTTGAAAACTTATTTGGGGTGTGTTTTGTGAAGTCACTGATCATTTTATATCACCGTAACATAAATTTTGACTTAAGGGATTCGTTTGGAGGGGGTGAAATCGGAAGTGAAAAAAAAATTTTTTTACTAGGTCATCGGGTGTGGTGTCAAATGAAAGCTTGTGAAAACACGAGTAAAAAATATATATATAATGTAATACTTGCGCACATTTTTCTTCGTATTACTTTTAAAAAATCGTGAAAAATCGCTGTCCCCTACCTTATCTCGAAAAGTACTGATCAAAAAATTTTGAAAAAACCCTGGAATATTCTCCACGGGGTATAGATTGAACGAAAATTATCATTACCTTTAATAATTTATCTGGTATAAAAAAAAACAATATTTCAAGGTCACCAGTTTTCAGTAAAGATTGGAAACAAACTTTGTTGAAAACTCATTTGGGGTGTGTTTTGTGAAGTCACTAATCATTTTATACCACCCTAACAAAACTTTTTATTTCAAAAACAATCAACGTACGGAACACTAATTGTGCAAGTTCAACTTGCACTTGACCGGTTTTTCTAATATTAGAAAGAAAAATATAATGGACTAGGTTAGGAAATATAGAGGGTAAAACTTAAGAACATGTAGGTATTCAAACTATAGAACTGAGCTGGTGACTTTTCGAAGAAGGTTTTTTCAAGGTGTTTAAACTCTGATTCTCTTGCATTTTTTCTACGTTATACTTATTTTTCCAGCTGTGATTCATAGGGAAACGACAGAAAAAGCATCAGTGATCTATTTTATATGTTAAGGTATTTCTTACGCGTAACTGTTAAAAGTAGTTTTGCTTTGAAATTTTGAGAATTAATAGATTTTAGCACTGGTTCAATATAAAGATGGTTTACCAGGCCGTCTTGCCATAATTAATTGTAAAAGATGTTTAACACGTATAAGATAGGAATCTATACTTTTTCTTCGATCAACAGCACGCGTTTCTTACAATTTTTGTTATCGTATGTGGGTTAAAAAGTAAAAAGTCGCAAAAAATTATGTATCCATAAAAAATTACTTTGCTACCGTTTGTTAAAATATGAAGACAGTTTACCACCTAGTTGTAAAAATATATAAGATACATATTGCCTTTTATTGAATTTTATGAGGTGAATTTTCACTGTGGCAACGTAGCTTGAATAAGACTGCTCGCCCAGACGCGGGCCTTCTTACAAATTTTGAATCATATATAGTCCGGGAGCTCAGAACCAGATTTCGGACTTATCGAAGAGCGGCAGATCACTTATTAAATGTGACAAACTGAACCAAAAAATACAACTTATAGATCCAAATTCCGGTTTCTGCCTTGGTTATTAGGGGGGGAAATTGCAAAGAATTGAGGATCGGTGAGCTCAACCCAGAGTGGCAGTTTTATATGTTGTTAGGATACTATAGCTTTAATATCTGCGAAGGAAACCGGTTCCTGTGGGAGTAAAGCTTTTTTTCTTGAAAAAAAATGGGCTCAAAAAATGAACTTATAGCTGAGTGGCAGATATTCGAGATATAGTTAGTTTGGGACCCAAAAAGAAGTGAAAAAATATTATTTGCGATAGATCCTGGTTCTTTGAATTCCTATGAATTTTTGAACCTGTAGAGTTTTTGGACCCACCTGAGCTCATTCGAGAGCGGCAGATAAATGAACCAGTATTCGAGTATTATAATACGAGGTGAAATCCCGAATATGTGCCACGAAGTCCAGTCCCTGCTTTTTATCAGCAGAATTTTTATATTTTTATTGCAAAGTTTAAGTTGTAGACAAATTGATTTTTCTTATTCGCATTATTACCTAGCTGTGATGTATGAGTTCATATGTTTTTTTGACACGTCCGTACGGAACACTTATAAGATCACTTCGGTATTTGTCTGTCTGTCTGTCTGTCTGTCTGTCTGTCACACCCGATTTTCTCCGAAGCTATTTTACATAGAAAGGTGAAATTTGATAATAATATAGGAATTGATGGCCTCATCAGAGCCATGTAGTTTTGAGAATTAAATTTTGACTTAAGGGGTTAGTTTTGGGGGGTGAAGTCGGAAGTGAAAAAAAATTTTTTTTACTAGGTCATCGAGTATGATGTCAAATGAAAGCTTGTGAAAACACGAGTAAAAAATTATATATATAATATTATACTTGCGCGCACTTTTCTTTGTATTATTTTTAAAAATTCGCGAAAAAATCGCTGTCCCGGGCCTTATCTCGAAAAGCACTTATCAAAAAATTTCGAAAAATTTCTGGAATATTCTCCACGGGGTGTAGATTGAACGAAAATTATCACGAGTGCATTACCTTTAATAATTTATATGGTATATAAAAAAAACAAAAATTTCAAGGTCATCAGATTTCAGTAAAGATTGGGAACAAACTTTGTTGAAAACTCATTTGGGGTGTGTTTTGTGAAGCACTGATCATTTTATACCACCGTAACATAAATTTTGACTTAAGGGGTTCGTTTTGAGGGGTGAAATCGGAAGTGAAAAAAAAATTTTTTTTACTAGGTCTTCGAGTGTTGTGTCAAATGAAAGCTTGTGAAAACCCGAGTGAAAAATATATATATATAATGTAATACTTGCGCACACTTTTCTTCGTATTACTTTTAAAAAATAGCGAAAAAATCGCTGTCCCCTACCTTATCTCGAAAAGTACTGATCAAAAAAATTTTGAAAGATTTCTGGAATATTCTTCACGGGGTATAAATTGAACGAAAATTATCACGAGTGCATTACCTTTAATAACACAGGTCAACATTTTATCTAGGCTTGTACTCGGTAAACCAATTAGGTATCTTAGGGTTTTTAGGATCGTTGATCACGATGAAGGGGTCGGTTAACCTTCATCAGGTCAGGTTCAAGGTTATTTGAAGGTCAAATTGAGCCAATGCAGCCAAAAAATCTGAAAAAAATTCATACGTATGTTTTTTGGGTCACTGAATCCGAATCCGGTGTTATTTTGTTCATATAAGGTCTCCTGAAGGTCACTAGAGGTTACTTCAAGGTCATTCTGAGGTTATTTGGAATAAAAAAGTTATGAGCAGGCCAAAAAATCTGAAAAAAATGGTGTATACGTTTTTTAGGTCTCTGGTTCAGAATTAGAGGTCGGTTAACCTCCATCAAATCTGGTTCAAAGTCATTTGAAGGTCAATTTAATTGATAGCGGCTGAAAAATCTAAAAAAAAAACGTTACCCACCTTTTTTGGGTCACTAATTCCTAATCTGTGTTCTTTTCTTCCCTACCATTTCTTCCATAGATCGTTTCAAGCAGGAATACAAGAACATGGGTAGAGGAAAAGGTTATGATCAAGTGCTACTAGTATATTTCAGCATTATACTTGCTTCGAGGTTGGTTTATTTTATACAGAAAGTTTTTGTCTCAATCTTAAAACTCCACTAACATTTCCATAAAGTTATTTGATATGCATATTTAATAAATGTGGGCTAATGAACTAATACTTGTAGTTGCACCCAGGGCACCTCCACGCGGTGACGGTGGGCAACGGAGTTGTTCCACTATCCGGCGAAGTCCCTGGGTTATGGCTTCCATGCCGTCATGGCAACTACAAATAAAACTTCTACGAGACAGGGGCTCGGAACCCCAGAATCGGCGGTTGGTCAGGGTGGGAAAAAGCGGGCCCGAAGCCGTCGTCATCCAGCGACCGTAGCTCTTCAACGGTGGGAAACTTGGCTTTTGAAGAATTTAATGCTACAAGTCAAGGATTTTGTAAGATTAATGTGAACTGTTTTTGTATCGTTTGTGGGCTGTATACTCCCAAAAATAAATTTAAATTTTCTGAGACTTTGAAAACAAAATATAAAAGTTTGTTTAATATCGACACGAGTTCCTTGAACAACTCTTATACTCCGAATGTCATCTGTAGTAAATGCCGCAATATTTTGTTTGGAACAAGGGCACAAATATTTTCTGCACCGATGAAATGGAGAAATCCATCAGACCATACGTCTAATTGTTATTTCTGCTTAATGAATCTCAAAGGATATAATCGTAATAACAAAAACTCTGTAACTTATCCGTGCGTAGAATCTGTAACATTGCCCATATATATAGAAACTGCACCTGATAAGGATGACAGCAGGCATAGCAATGCAGAGCATTTTGAAATTTCTGATGATATAGAAATGCATGATGAATCATTAGATACATCGCAAGATGGTGAAAGTGAAGCCTACAATGTATCTTCAGGCTCGGAAGATGAAGGTATGTCAGAACAAACATATTTTAACCAAGGTGACCTGAGTGATCTCTGTAGAGACTTAGGACTTTCAAAAGAAGGTTTTGAACTTTTAGCATCGAGATTAAAAGGAAAAAATTGTTTAGCACCAGGGACAAAAGTAACATATTACCGTTCAAGAGAAAAACCATTCAAAAAGTATTTTACAAAATCTGGTAACTTAATTTATTGCAATGATGTTAGTGGATTAGTCAAAGAATATGGTATCGAATATACAGCTAGTCATTGGCGCCTTTTTTATCGATTCACCGAAAAGAAGTTTGAAAGCGATCTTGCTCTTCAGTGGGAATACGTATGCCCCTTTGCCTCTTGCTCATTCGGTCATTTTAAAAGAAGAATATTTCAATTTAGAACTCGTACTAGAGAAACTGAAATATGATTCTCATAAGTGGGAACTTTGCGGTGATTTAAAAATCATAACGATCATGCTCGGTTTGCAATCAGGGTTTGTATCATATCCATGCTTCCTTTGTGAATGGAACAGTCGTGCTAGAGATAAACATTACGTAGTAAAAGTTTGGCCACCAAGAAAAAATCTAATCCCAGGTGAGAAAAATGTTTTAGCAGAAAGTTTGGTACCTCCTCATAAAGTTCTATTATCACCATTGCACATAAAGTTAGGTCTGGCAAAACAAATTGTTAAAGTAATGAGTAGAAACCAGAGCGATGCTTTCATGCATATCTTTGAAGTATTGCCAAAACTTTTGGAGGCGAAAATAAATGTAGGTGTCTTTACCGGACCTGATATAAGAGAACTTTTCAAAAATGTAGAATTCGAAAGAAAGATGACTGACAAAGAAAAGGCAGCTTGGAGAAGTTTCAAAGAAGTGACGAGAAAGTTTTTGGGAAACAATAAAGATCCAAATTATAAAGAAATCGTTGTGAAAATGGTAAATAACTTCAGGGAACTAGGATGTCTGATGAATCTCAAGGTTCATTTCCTAGACTCTCATATTGACTACTTTCCCGAGAACCTAGGAGACTTCAGTGAAGAGCAAGGAGAACGTATGCATCAAGATCTGAAAGTATTTGAACAAAGATATCAAGGAGTTTGGGGTACGAATATGTTAGCTGACTACTGTTGTAGCCTTAAAAGAGACACAAATGTAAACCATAAAAGAAAATCAATTCGGAGGTCATTTGAATCCCAACGCAAACGTGCTCGAATTGATGATTAGCTTAGTATATTTAGTTATACCAAAGATTAGGACATTAATTTTTTATGTAAATTTTTAATTTCTGACTATAGATTAAAATCATTTTTGTCGTCGCCGCCGCCGCTGGCAGTAGCCCCCTCCAAAAGTTAAAGACCCTCCAAAAGTGAATCCCTCTTCACAAATGAATCCGTGAGTGCCTGCGTGTGTATGGGTGTGAATTACTGAATTTATATGTGGGTGTCTGTGTGCGTATGTTTGTGTATTGATGTGTGTGCCTACGTGGGTACGTAACTGTTGTGGTTCTGTGTGTATTACTGTGTCTTATGGTGTGTGCGTGTGTGTTTATGTGTATTACTGTATCTGTGCGACTCCGTATGTATTACTCTGTGTTTGTATGTGTCTGTGTATATATTACTGTGTGTGTGTCACAGAGTTTGTGTGTGTATGTTTTATTTATATGGGTGTGCCTGTGTGTATTGTTGAGTTCGTGTGGATGTGTGTGTCTTTGTGTGCGTGTGTGTGTGCTTGTGCGTGTGTGGATCACTGTGTGTGATTATGTGTGTATGTCTGTGTGTTTTATTTCGTGTGTATGAGTGTGTGTGTGTGTGTGTGTGTGTGTGTGTGTGTGTATTACTATGTATGTCTGTGTGTTTTATTTCGTGTGTATGAGTGTGTGTGTGTGTGTATTACTGTGTATGTCTGTGTGTTTTATTTCGTGTGTATGAGTGTATGTGTGTGTGTGTGCGTGCGTGTGCGTGTGTGTGCATTTAAACGAATTGTAAGTCAGCAAATTCTAAGAATTCTGAGAACACGCTAGAGCTCTTGTAAATTTAATTGGCAACGTTTTTTTACAATTCTCCATAAACTTCAAACTTGAGATGGAGGATTGGTCAACGGAGCGATCAGAAGGGTGAAGCGAAGAGAGAAAATTCTTGGATGATCAGAATAATATTTTAATATTTCACAAGAAAAAAAAACGATTTCACTGTCTTTACAGTGTGATATTTTTACCTTTTTTGAAAATAGGGTGACTCTTGGATTTTTAAAACAATTCCGTTTCGTTGTTTTTATATATAGTAGATGCTATGCTATAAAGTCACTCCCTCTTCAAGTACAGATGCACATAACGGAAATGCGGAGGACCTTACTGGCACAAATCAAAATGAGAATATTGTCAGAACGTTCCGATGAAGTTCCAGAATCTTACAAAGTATTAAAGTAGACATAACTTCCGGTGTATTCTTGGAGACACGAGTGAGAAGAAGACAAACATTCCGATTCAGAATTCCAATAAACACGTGCAACGGTTTATTTTGGCGGCTATCCAATGATTTGACTTCCAAATGACCTTAATACCGACCTGATGAAGGGTAACTGACCTCTAATTCTGAACCAGATTTTTTTCAGATATTTTGGCCTGCTCATAACTGTTTTATTCCAAATAACCTCAGAATGACCTTGAAGTAACCTCTAGTGACCTTCAGGAGACCTTATATGAAAAAACAACACCGGATTCGGATTCAGTGACCCAAAAAAACATACGTATGAATTTTTTCAGATTTTTTGGCTGCATTGGCTCAATTTGACTTTCAAATGACCTTGAACCTGACCTGATAAAGGTTAACCGACCCCTTCATCGTGATCAGCGACCCAAAAATCCTAAGATACCTAGTTGGTTTACCGAGTACAAGCCTAGATAAAATGTTGACCTGTGTAATTTATTTGGTATATAAAAAAAAAAACAAAATTTCAAGGTCACCAGTTTTCAGTAAAGATTGGAAACAGACTTTGTTAAAAACTCATTTGGGGTGTGTTTTTGTGAAGTCACTGATCATTTTATACCATCCTAACAAAAAATTTTATTTTAAAAACCATCAACGTACGGAACACTAATTGTGCAAGTTCAACTTGCATTTGACCGGTTTTTTTTTTAGATCCAATTTGATTCTAGAGTTTCCAGATCTTCCTCTACTCATACTGTCAAACCAAATTAGAAACATTTTCTCTTGCTCTTTCTCCCTCTCTCTCTCTTTCGCTATATCACTCCCTGTCTCCCTTGACTGCAGGCATCGAGCAATTTAGTCGCATTAGACCTCGACAAGATTGTGTTATTTAAGAAAACAAGAAAACTAACTCCCTTTAAACAAAACTGGATTGTTTATAAGACTATCCCACGTCCAATTTCTCGAACGGTCACTGTTTTCGGACATATACTTTAAGACTTTTAGGAGTGGTTTATTGGGACTGATATGACCCTATTAGGTTCGGATTAGATAATCTAAAATATTCTGAGATATCGTGAAATAACTTGTAGATTATAAGCACGAATGGTGTTAAGCTAGTGTCAGCTAATAAATTACTGCAGCATCAGAATAAATAGAGATAATGGATGTAAACTAATTAAATGATAATTTTTTCAACATTTTTCGAGCATATTTAATTTAAGTTTCATTTTAAAAACATTACTAGTTAAGACAAAATCTCAGATATAAAAACAATATAAAAACAAGAAGGAACTTATCTAAAAGAATATGTGATGTGTGATTTCAGCGTAAGCATATCCTACTCACACAAAAGTTTGTTCATCACTAATATAACGAGCTAAGGAAAAATATTTACTTGATGACATTGTCAAGCAAGAATATTCTGGAATATGGTAAGTAAAAGTATAGAAAAAACAGCTGTTTTGGTGTCGAGGTTTTTTGAGCTGATTCTATATCAATTTGATGTCCTGAATTCAAATAACGTATTCATTTGTACCTAGGAGCTCAAATTTTTAAGATATACAATTTTAGAGAAATATAAGTTACATTATTGTAACTCAAATCCGTAAGTGTAGTAAACAAAAGTAGATACGAAATTTTTATTTTAGTTATACAAAATACAATATTATGTCGTACTTACAAACAAGAAAAAAACATTGAAGAAATGAAATAGTCACTCAACACTTGGAAAGCTTCTTTTCCGCGACATTCTTGAATGTTTTTTTAAACAGTCCCTTTTTAAACTCCAGCAGTAATCTGCCATCATGTGCATGTCCCATCTTCCTTGGTAGCGGTCCTCCATAACTTTAATATCTTGGTGAAATCTTTCACCTTGTTCCTCACTCATGTCTCCTTAATTTTCTGGAAAACGGTCTAAGTGGCTGTGTAAATAGTGTATTTTAATACTCATATTGCACCCTAAGGATTTGAAACTATTAAGCATCTTGTTAACCATTTCAACATAGTTTTGAGCTTTATGTTTGCCTAGAAAATTTTTTACAACTGCAACAAATGATGTCCAAGCTTCTCGTTCAACTTGATTCATAGAATTTATGAAGGCAGGATCCTTAATTAATTGTCTTATTTGTGGGCCGTCAAATATCCCTGCTTTGAGTTTTTCTGTGCTCAACTGATTCCTTTTTACCCCTATATATGCAAAACAAGACCCATTCTTATCAAGAGCCTTTACAAATTGCTTCATTAAGCCCAACTTTATATGTAACGGAGGAAGTATGATTTTTTCTCTTTCAACCAAAGCGTCGTTAATGACATTCTTTTCCCCAACGTCCATGTTTTCTCTCTGAGGCCAATCTTTTCTAACCCAGTGGTGTGTTTTGTCCCTACTATCCCAGAGGCACAAGAAACACGGATATTTCGTGTAACCACTTTGCTGCCCAAGAAGAAAGTTTACCATTTTTAAGTCTACACAAATCATCCATTGATGTTCGTAATACTTTATCTTCTGCAAGACCAAAGCTATGGTATTATATTCTTCTTTCAGTTTCGTTGAGTGAGCTAGTGGTATTGAACCATATTTATTCCCATTATGTAGAAGGACACATTTTAAACTTCGCTTTGAACTGTCAATAAATAGGCGCCAATCATCTGGAATATATTCAGAAAGTCCCATTTCTTTTATGAGTCCCCTAATTTCGTGACAAAATACAAGATTGTCTTCTTGAGAAAAGAATGGTAGCAGATCTTTTTCTCTTGTACGGTAAAAGGTAATTTTGGTTCCTTGTTCCAGTAAATTTTTGTCGTTCAACCTAGAAGCCAGTACTTCAGAAGCTTTTTTCGATAAATTGAGATCCCTGGTGAGATCATTTAATTCATTTTGATTGAAGCGTTGAGGAACTGATGACGTCCCTTCATAGTCACTGTTAGTTTCATTAGCATCAGAACTTTTATTAGCATCAGAAGAGCGATCAGAGGGAAAATATTCGTCATCAGAGATATGTGGTAGCTGATGAAATGTTGGAATCGGTATTTCATCTGAGTGCGGGATAGGGCGTATTGCCGAGTCAAAATTGGGATAAGTCCACTTACTGCGGTTATTTCGATTGATTCCATTAGTATTTACTAAACAGAAATAACAATCATTGAAGTGGTTTTTTGGTTCTCTCCAAACCATTGGTACGCCGAATTTTAGACATTTTCTTTTCCCGGTAGTCCACTGCCGTAAATGCTCTGTACAAGTTTTACATACGAGATGCGGGGCCCACGTTTTGTCCTGATCACCAAGCTTAACTCCAAAGTATCCAAGATACGCTCGCTTTACAAAGTCAGTAATAGTTTGCCTGTTTTGTTAAAACATGTATTCTCCGCATATATAGCAAAACACATCAGGTTGATTTACACAACTTCTTCTTGAACTGGAACCTGAACTCATTTTAATTCTGTTCAATAACACAAAAACACTCTTTTCTTAACATAAAATAACACGCCGAATTCGATCTACTCTCATTAGTAAGAACGCACAAACTGACGAGACTTACCCGAGTTAGGTGATTAAAAGGGTCAGTTCAGGTACCTGATAGGCAATGGTTCCACTATTTATAGATTTACCTGGAATTTACTCAATTACAGACTGACAATAAAACCATTGTACCTACATTAATGAATATATAATACTCGTAATTTTAGAACTCTCATAAATGAATATACTGAATAAAAACCACATTGGTAGATAAGTTGATGTATCTAAAAAAGTAGAGCTGATAGAGAAAAACGGATTGCATGTATAGATTTAGCGTCCCAAATATAGTTAAAATCAGCTCTAAAATCCCAGGCACCAAAACAAAAATATTTTTTTGTTGCCCTGTGTTATCAGTAACTTCACAAAACACATCCCCAATGAGTTTTCAACAAAGTTTTTTTCCGATCTTTAGTGAAAACTGATGACCTTGAAATATTTGTCTTTTTTTATATACCAGATAAATTATTAATGGTAATGCACTCGTGATAATTTGTGGAGAATATTTCAGAATTTTTTCAAAATTTTCGAGATAAGGTGAGGCGACAGCGATTTTTCGCACTTTTTTAAAAATAATACAAAGAGAATTGTGCGCAAGTATTACATTTTATATATTTTTGAACTCGTTTTTTTACAATCTTTCATTTGACACCCCACTCGATGACCTGATAAAAAAAAAAATTTCACTTTCGATTTCACCTCCCTTAAGTCAAAATTTAACTACACGGCTCTCATGAGGCCATCAATTCCTGTATTAGGCCAAATTTAAACTTTCTATATCAAATAGCTTCGGAGATAATCGGGTGTGACAGACAGGCAGGTGGACACCGAATTGATCTTATAAGTGTTCCGTATGGAACACTAAAAAGGATTTCACTATCGAAAATTTAAAACAAAATATTCAGCAAACTAACATAGATATCGTAAATATCATCATGTGTCATCAACTTAACACTGATTAAAATGAAGTTTCAGAAACAAATTGGAATCTCAATAAAATTGTATTTGAATTTAAAAAATGAAATTTATATTATAAAGTATGTATCTGTGAAGCTCTCTTCTCCTTTAACTTACATTGTAAACTTAATATTAATGGTACACAAAAATAACCGGTCAAGTGCAAGTTAAACTTGCACAATTAGTGTTCCGTACGTTGATTGCTTTTAAAATAAATAACCGGTCAAGTGCAAGTTGAACTTGCACAATTAGTGTTCCGTAAGTTGATTGCTTTTAAAATAAAAAATTTTGTTACAGAGGTATAAAATGATCAGTGACTTCACAAAATACACCCAAATGAGTTTTCAACAAAGTTCGTTTCCAATCTTCACTGAAATTTGATGACCTTGAAATTTTTTTTTTTTTCATATACCAGATAAATTATTAAAGGTAATGCACTCATGATAATTTTCGTTCAATATATACTCCGTGAAGAATATTCCAGAATTTTTTCGAAATTTTTTGATAAGTACTTTTCGAGATAAGGAGCGGGATAGCGATTTTTCGCGAATTTTTAAAAATAATACAAAGAAAAGTGCGCGCAAGTATAACATTATATATATTTTTTACTCGTGTTTTCACAAGCTTTCATTTGACACCACACTAGATGACCTAGTAAAAATTTTTTTTTTTCACTTCCGACTTCACTCCCCAAAACTAACCCCTTAAGTCAAAATTTAACTCTCAAAACAACATGGCTCTGATGAGGCCATCAATTCCTATATTATTACCAAATTTCACCTTTGTATGTCAAATAGTTTCGGAGAAAATCGGGTGTGACAGACAGACAGACAGACACCGAAGTGATCTTATAAATGTTCCGTACGGAACACTAAAAATGTTGTAACGGAAGTATAAAATAATCAGTGACTTCACGAAACACACCCCAAATGAGTTTTCAATCTTTACTGAAAATTGATAACCTTGAAATTTCTGTTTTTTTTTTATATACCAGATAAATTATTAAAGGTAATGCACTCGTGATAATTTTCGTTCAATCTACTGAACTGATAAGTACTTTTCGAGATAAGGCGGGTGGATAGCGATTTTTCGCGATTTTTTAAAAAATAATACAAAGAAAAGTGCACGCAAGTATTACATTATATATATATATATATATATATATATATATATATATATATATATATATATATATATATATATATACTCGATTACCTAGCAAAAAATTTTTTTTTTCACTTCCGATTTCACCCCCCAAAACTAGCCCCTTAATTCAAAATTTAACTTTCAAAACTACATGGCTCTGATGAGGCCATCAATTACTATATTATTACCAAATTTCAACTTTCTATGACAGGAGATTTACAATGCCGCTGGCTCTGGAAATTATCAAATTGTTGCCCTTACAGAAACATGGCTCAATGATAGTGTGATTGATTCTGAAATTTTTTCTCCAAATTTTATAATATTCCGAAGTGATAGAAAGTTCCCTTTGGTTGACATGCAGAGGGGGTGGTGGTGTTATTCTAGCCCTCTGATCTGAATTCTCCATATTTCCATTAGATATGTCTATGTTTGACCGTCTAGAGATTATTGATATAATTGGCGTAAAAGTCTTTTTAAATAACGTAACTCTGTATATCTTCGTTTTGTATATTCCTCCAAGAGTATTGGTCGAGATATACGAAATATTATTTGAGACTTTAATGTCTTTACCGTTTGTTATGGATAATAAAGTGCTAATTATGGGTGACTTTAATATACCCAATTTTAATGTACCTGAGAATACATTGCGTAACAGTAGTAAAACAATAATTGAAAATTTTCTAAACTTCTCCGGTCCATCTCAAATTAACGTCATAGAAAATACCTCAGATAGACTTCTTGATCTCGTGCTGACAAATAACGATGGCAGTGTTGAGAGAACCATGGATATTTTGACAGCGGAAGATAATCACCATCCTGCTTTAGATATTTTTTTAAAAGTACAGTGTGAATCCAAGAAACATAAGTAAAAGAATTATTCAAACAATTATAATTTCAAAAGAGGGAATTTACTAAACATATATCTTAACTTTTCATATAATAACTGGGGCTTTCTGTCTCAATTTACAGATGTAAATAAAGCCTGCGAAAGATTTTATCAAACAATTTACACTACTTTAGATATACACGTTCCTAAGACACAAAAGACAAAAAAAACCGGTCAAGTGCAAGTTGAACTTGCGCAATTAGTGTTCCGTACGTTGATTGCTTTTAAAATAAAAAATTTTGTTACAGAGGTCTAAAATAATCAGTGACTTCACGAAACACACCCCAAATGAGTTTTCAATCTTTACTGAAAATTGATAACCTTGAAATTTCTGTTTTTTTTATATACCAGATAAATTATTAAAGGTAATGCACTCGTGATAATTTTCGTTCAATCTACTGAACTGATAAGTACTTTTCGAGATAAGGCGGGTGGATAGCGATTTTTCGCGATTTTTTAAAAATAATACAAAGAAAAGTGCACGCAAGTATTACATTATATATATATATATATATATATATATATATATATATATATATATATATATATATATATATACTCGATTACCTAGCAAAAAAATTTTTTTTTCACTTCCGATTTCACCCCCCAAAACTAGCCCCTTAATTCAAAATTTAACTTTCAAAACTACATGGCTCTGATGAGGTCATCAATTACTATATTATTACCAAATTTCAACTTTCTATGACAGGAGATTTACAATGCCGCTGGCTCTGGAAATTATCAAATTGTTGCCCTTACAGAAACATGGCTCAATGATAGTGTGATTGATTCTGAAATTTTTTCTCCAAATTTTATAATATTCCGAAGTGATAGAAAGTTCCCTTTGGTTGACATGCAGAGGGGTGGTGGTGGTATTATTCTAGCCCTCTGATCTGAATTCTCCGTATTTCCATTAGATATGTCTATGTTTGACGGTCTAGAGATTATTGATATAATTGGCGTAAAAGTCTTTTTAAATAACGTAACTCTGTATATCTTTGTTTTGTATGTTCCTCCAAGAGTCTTGGTCGAGATATACGAAATATTATTTGAGACTTTAATGTCTTTACCCTTTGTTATGGATAATAAAGTGCTAATTATGGGTGACTTTAATATACCCAATTTTAATGTACCTGAGAATACATTGCCTAACAGTAATAAAACAATAATTGAAAATTTGCTAAACTTCTCCGGTCTATCTCAAATTAACGTCATAGAAAATACCTCAGATAGACTTCTTGATCTCGTGCTGACAAATAACGATGGCAGTGTTGAGAGAGCCATGGATATTTTGACAGCGGAAGATAATCACCATCCTGCTTTAGATATTTTTTTAAAAGTACAGTGTGAATCCAAGAAACATAAGCAAAAGAATTATTCAAACAATTATAATTTCAAAAGAGGGAATTTAATAAACATATATCTTAGCTTTTCATATAATAACTGGGGCTTTCTGTCTCAATTTACAGATGTAAATAAAGCCTGTGAAAGATATTATCAAACAATTTACACTACTTTAGATATACACGTTCCTAAGACTCAAAAGACAAAAAAACCGGCCAAGTGCAAGTTGAACTTGCGCAATTAGTGTTCCGTATGTTGATTGCTTTTAAAATAAAAAATTTTGTTACAGAGGTCTAAAATAATCAGTGACTTCACAAAACACACCCCAAATGAGTTTTCAACAAAGTTTGTTTCCAATCTTTACTAAAATCTGATGACCTTGAAATTTTTGTTTTTTTTATATACCAGATAAATTATTAAAGGTAAGGCACTCGTGATAATTTTCGTTCAATCTACACCCCGTGAAGAATATTCCAGAGTTTTTTCAAAATTTTTTGATAAGTACTTTTCGAGATAAGGCGGGGGACAGCGATTTTTTCGCGATTTTTTAAAAATAATACAAAGAAAAGTGCGCGCAGGTATTACATTATATATATATTTTTTACTCGTGTTTTCACAAGCTTTCATTTGACACCACACTCGATGACCTAGTAAAAAATTTTTCATTTTTTTTTTTCATCCCCCAAAACTAACCCCTTAAGTCAAAATTTAACTCTTAAAACTACATGGCTCTGATGAGGCCAACAATTCCTATATTATTACTAAATTTCAACTTTCTATGTAAAATAGTTTCGGAGAAAATCGGGTGTGACAGACAGACAGACAGACACCAAAGTGATCTTATAAGTGTTCCGTACGGAACACTAAAAACTCCGCCAAGTGCAAGTAGGATTGTGCTATTAGTGTTCCGTACCTTGACTGCTTTTGAAATAAAAATTCTTGTTACAGGGGTGTAAGATGATCAATGACTTCACAAGACACACCTTAAATGAGTTTTCCAAAATCAGTATCTAGGATATGGACACAAACTTGTTTATGATGGCTAAAAAAAATTTTCTTCAACGTGAATTTCTATATCGTTAGGAAAATTGCAAAACACATTGTGTATCGAGGTTATATATCTAGTAGAGAGAGAGTTATTATTTGTATAAGCCCAATGCTATTTAAATAACATATTCCAGAAAATGTATGCTAAAACCTTAAGGATACATGGCTTTTGTTCTTCTGCGACTTCTTTGTCGACACTGCATTCACCCACTAATTGAGCTACAAAAAGTTTTTTACAGTAAACGTTCCAAACGTCAATGATTCCAGGCATGTCGGTGCGGCCCTGCGCCTATGAGTAACAAAATGCTATGTCTGGCCAGTCGTCTTATATGGTGTAGAAACATGGTCGTTATAAGTGAGATCACTGAATCGTTTCGAAGCTTTCGAGCTGGGGGTGGCATCCATTTATCGATGACGTCATTAGTAAGCAGGTATAGCAGAGATGTTGACGGTTCAAGTTCTGATAAAGGAATGATAGGAAAATGCAGTTGCATGTGTTTTTATACGGATGAGCAAAAACGGTTTTATTGAGTAAAACCGTTTTAATTAGTAAAAATTTTTGAAAATCCAATTGTTTTTGGTATTGTTGGAAAGAGTAGAAAGTATATATATATATATATATATATATATATATATATATATATATATATATATATATATATATATATATATATATATATATATATATATATATATATATATATATATATATATATATATATATATATATATATATATATATATATATATATATATATATATATATATATATTAGAGTGACCGGATCTTATAGAGGGGGAAAAAAATGTCGGAATCTTGTTCGTCTGGACCCCACAAAACGATTCCCGTTTCCAGATATTGAGATAGCCGAAATTTGAGCTCGATTAAACGACGTTAACCCGTGCCGCTCGTCGCTCAAAGTTTGAAAAAATCCAAATTTTTGGCCAAAAAGCTGACATATGGAGCCATAACTCCAGAACGGTAAATAATAGAAACACGCTTAATATCTCAAAAGAAAGCTAATGTTGTTCTTCAAAATTTATATTCTATACATAATTGTTGTTATTTTAAGTCAAACCGAGTTACAACAGCCTTTAGCCCCAAAAACGTGACCTGGTACCACTAGGAGCATACTTCGTATATTTTGTTAAGTGATAAATTTTGCTTTTTTTTGGTATATTTTTGAGTTTAAAGTAGAAATATAATAAAAAAAAACAAATAATACTGATAAGTCTAATGACATTTTTTATTTTTTGAAATATAAAAATTAGGTATATAATACATACAAAACAGACACAGAAAAGATACAGACGTAGTACCTATATGAGTTGATAATTTTACATAGTTATCTAATCTATTCTAGAGCTTTTGTTAAAGTAGTTTTTGAAACGTCAGGATATAATACTCGGCATTTACTTACAACTTGCAGGACATATTGCTTTTGGTCTTCATCTTTTGTCAGAAGGTCGGTTATTAATTTAACACCACGCTCAGCCATATCATTAACTACTTTTAATGTTTTGACAATTTTCAATCCTTGTTGGAAGTCATTATTTTGAGGCCAGGTGTTTGGATGTTGTCTTAGGAAATCTGTTTTTATATTAAATTGGTCAAAGAATGTAAACGTTTCTTTGGTAAGTAAATTTACCAATCCTCCATCAACTACCTCTTTTAAGTTTTCTTTCCTAACTTTTGGATTTACAATCCTAGCGTGCTGTGATGGTTCATCTGTGCTACTGAGCAATTTATTAGCCCTTAACAACTTTTCATCGTCTGTAATGGTGGGATCAAAAAACGATAATCCCACCAACTTTGCATTCAAATACCACAAATGGTTCGAAAATTTGGTCAGGGCTATATCTGCAATGTAGTTGTCACATTCTTTATAGTCTAACAGACTATGCAAAATACCTAAATCTTGCTTTGGTGCAAGATGAGCTTTTGGAGCATTGTACCAAGCTTTACAATAAATTTTAACTAGGAAAACAGAAATGTCACGCACAGAACTTTCTTCTTCTTTAGACATCTTAAATTGACGACGAAAAATGAACATTTTTAAGCAGTAAATAGCCTTTGCCATCCATCTAGCGTGATGAATGGCTCCTGGAGTTCTAAAACCCACAACATTGCCGTCTAGTGATCCAACAAATACGAGAACCAACTGCAATAGCTCCTTGTAGTCATCTCTGGGGTGGCTCTCAGTTAATTTGGTCTCGAATTCAGCAGTAACATTTGCAATTACTTCTGGAGTTAGCTGCTTTTGTATTAGATTGTTACTGATACCTGTGTCGTATTTTCCTTTGTCTATCTTGGGCTACGCAGTGAGGAATCTCTTGAAAATGTCTGGATGAGGACCAGTGGTTGATCCCATTTTTGTGTAGAATACGCCTCTTAACAGAATTTCCAAGATATGGTGACGGCAAGCTAGGTATAACAATTCTCTTCCTAACATTTGCTCCAATATGACGCATGCTCCTTTGAGTCTTCCCGTGTTGGATGCTGTAGTGTCGAAGCACATCGCCTTGACGGTGTTGAGAAGACGCCATTCATGTAGGCATTCATATACGGCTACGGCTTGCTCCTCTCCAGAGCTGTTTGCTGTTACAGGAACTCCCAGCAGCTGTTTTTTTTTCGCCATATGAAATAGCTATAGCTATTCGCTCACATTGTTCATTTTTTAAAACACCCGGTAAAAGTTTACTGTCCCAATGGACAACCACGGGCTCTTTTTCAGGAATGTTTACTTTATCAAAAATTTTTTTTATTATATTGTTCTCTGAACATTTGCCTTCTATCATGTAATAAAGTTTTCGAGACTTTGTACTCAAGAGGGTCAAGGTTTAGTGCTTCTAGAGTAGCTATTAAAATTCTCGTGGCATTTCTGTCGGATACCTTACATCGATCCAATAAAATGGACAATTTCATGTTTAAAATCTCTTTAACGCCCCTTGCAAATGAAACTTTCATCCTCTTGCTCTCAGATGGTCCTGGATCTTCTGCAGCTTCTTCAGGGATGTCCATTTTCTCCAAGCTCTCAAGTTCCTGGTAGATGCTGACCTCTTCAGTGTCTTAAAATATCTTCACTAGATAATTGTTCGATCTAACCAGCTCAAAGGCACTTTAGAAACTAAACTGAATAAATAAAAGGTCGGTTGTACGCTGAAGTAAAATCACCATCCCTAAAATAGAAATTAGATTCACACTCCTTTTTACCTGTCAAACGGGTCTTTCTTTGGTAAACTAGTCAGGTAATCCCCATATAATAAAAGATTAAATTTGAACAAAAGGCTCTTTATGTTTGAAATTGAGTTCTAAAATACTTTTTAACAAAAAAAAATGTTAATTCCGAGACACATTATGTAAAAACCCGTAAAATTCTTAGAATACTCCCAAACTGGCTCCTACTGGTACCAGGTCACGTTTTTGGGGCTAAAGGCTGTTGTAACTCGGTTTGACTTAAAATAACAACAATTATGTATAGAATATAAATTTTGAAGAACAACATTAGCTTTCTTTTGAGATATTAAGCATGTTTCTATTATTTACCGTTCTGGAGTTATGGCTCCATATGTCAGCTTTTTGGCCAAAAATTTGGATTTTTTCAAATTTTGAGCGACGAGCGGGTTAACGTCGTTTAATCGAGCTCAAATTTCGGTTATCTCAATATCTGGAAAGGGGAATCCTTTTGTGGGGTCCAGACGAACAAAATTCCGACATCGATTTCTTGCGGTCACCCTAATATATATATATATATATATATATATATATATATATATATATATATATATATATATATATGTATATATATATATATATATATATATATATATATATATATATATATATATATATATATATATATATAGTGGTTCTCGCGAATCATAACAAACAGATTGGAACACAAAATGGAATTATACCAACCGATAGAACAAGCTGGATTCAGATCGAGCTTCAGTACGATTGAGCACTTGCACACATTGAGAATACTAATCGAGAAGGCCACCGAATATAATATACCAATGTGGCTCACATTTGTAGATTTCCGCAAGCCTTTCGCCACAGTGGACCAAAATGGGCGCTTATAAGAGCTCTTAGAAATGCTCGTATAGACCACAGATACAGCGAACTGATAGCCAGAATATATGAACGAGCAACACTCAAAGTTATGGTAAACCACGAACTGACAAGCAAGGTACCAGTGAACAGAGGAGTAAGGCAGGGCGATGTAATATCTCCTAAGTTGTTTATTAGAAGATGTATTCAAAGAACTGAATTGGGACGAAAATGGCTTTCTGATAGCTAGCGATCGGCTAAACAACCTGAGATTCGCAGATGATATTGTAATTAGAATGAAGTGATTCAGATGATTACAGATCTCCACCACCAAGCAAAGAAAGTGGGACTTGACATAAATTTCTCCAAGACAAAGTACATGAGTAACGAAGACACCAATGATGAAAATATAGTGATTGAACATTCAACAATAGGAAAAGTAAACACATACATCTATCTGGGATAAATAATAACGATAGGAAAAGAAAATCAGCAGCTTGAAATAGAAAGAAGGATACGCATGGGATGGGCAGCATATGGAAAATTGAAATATGTACTGAATATGAATATTCCTCAAAGATCAAAAACAGAAATTTATAATCAATGTATCTTACCAGCTACAACGTATGGAGCCGAGATATGGGTCTTAACTAAAAGAATAAAAAACTACAAGTTCACCAACGAGCAATGGAAAGGAGGATGTTAAATGTTAGTTTGAATGACAAGAAAACTAACAAATGGATTAGACAACAAACAAAGGTGGATGATATCACCAAACGGATAACATCTCTGAAATGCAGCTAGGTCGGCCATGTGGCGAGAGCGACATATAAGTGGAGTGGCAAGATCATTAAGTGGAGACCATGGGGTGAAAAACGAAGCATCGGAAGACCCCAGCTGAGATGGAGCGACGATCTAAAGCGAATTGGAGGGCTTAACTGGTATCAACAAGCACAACATAGAGAAAAATAAGCACCACATAGAGAAAAATTTGAGAGAGGCCTATACCCGACAGTGGGTAGAAAGCGGCTAAGGGAAGAAGATATATATGTGTATATATATATATATATATATATATATATATATATATATATATATATATACACACAAATATTGGCGGCTTAATGAAAATTGTGTGATCTCCTATCACGCCCTAATTTGCCGAGTTCCCCAATTAAGATTGTATTTTTAATAATTTTGGTAGATACGGCAACTTTTTGCTTTCTTTCTTTATTCTATTATAGAAATGGGGTTTTTTCAAGATATATATAATACATATGGAGCGGAAACTACTAACCTTTTCCTTAACTGGGCCAAATACAATACCAAGTTAGCTAGGATGACCTGTAGAAGGAATTTTCTATTGAAATGTCGCTCAACGGGACTTGTCCCTAACCATATTGTTAAGAACTTTGGATGTATGAACAATCTGATGTCCGACAGACCCAATGACAACAACAGGATACAGCGCTTCCAGAGTAAGGTATCTGTCAGAATTCTTTCCTATGAAATCTCTTTCACCTTCAAACAGATTAATAACCTCAAAACTCTGATAAACCGTGTTGCTCATTTGGCAGGAAATAGGGTTCCAGCACATATTGTGCACCGTTTTCGTGTTACTCAAGAAAGATCCTTCCAAACCACCACTAGATCCCTTTCTAATACTCTCTTCAATAAATTCAATAACTTGATTAGGTCAAAAACTGATAAACTAAAAGTCTGTCCCCAATGGTTTACCAATTTAACTACAGTTGAGTTTCCACCCGAGGTTCATAAAATTCTTGCTTTGGGTCCAAAATTTGTTTATGATTCCATTCCAGGTACTGATATCCCTGTAAAAACAATCCTTTCTGACATTGAATCCTTCATTAAGCTTGCACCAGCCTCCAGTCAAGATATTCTCAGGGCCAAATGCACCAATGCAGTTACCAACGCTGTTTTACAAAACCGTAATACTTCTTTTGAGAAGACTTTGTTCATCAAGACACACAAATTTCTCAAACAACATAATGAGATCTTAATTACTTCTTCAGACAAAGGCTCGGTTACAGTTGCCTTAGAGAGACCACATTATGAAACTAAGATGTTAGAACTTATTGATGATGAACAAGTTTACAAGAAGCTCTCTCATGATCCCACTACTCAACATCAAAACAAGAGTAATAGTTTTATTAAGCAGTTAAAGACCAAAAAATGGATCGACGATATAACAGCCAAACAACTTTACTACTACAAGGCGATTCCACCAAGGATTTATGGTTTGCCCAAGATACACAAAGAAGGGGTACCGCTCAGACCTATCGTCTCCACCACCTGCTCTCCTACTTCAAAACTCAGTAAATTTTGTGCTAATCTTCTTGAAAAGTCCTTCCTCAATTATCATACATTCGCTATTAAAGACTCTTTTGCGTTTAGTGCAATGGTCAATAATTTCCAATTACCAGAAAACCACGTTATCATATCACTTGATGTAGTCAGTCTTTTCACGAATATTTCATGGCAGTTAACCCGCCAAATAATTGACTCCGAATGGGCATTAATCTCACCCAACACCAAAATCAGCAAATCCTTCTTCTTATCAATAATAAAATTTCTTTTCCAGTCAACCTTCTTTATATTTAAAGACTCTTTCTACTCTCAAATTTTTGGATGCCCTATGGGCAGTAACCTCAGTCCTGTTCTTGCTTCAATCGTTATGTCATATGCTTTAAAAAGCTGCACTCAAAGATTATCCTTTCGACTTCCATTCCTATATCAATACGTAGACGATTTAATTCTATCCATACCAGCTGATGGCAAAGAAGAAGTTCTTCATGTTTTCAACTCATTCGACCCACACCTGCAATTCACTATGGAAGAAGAAACCAACAATGCTGTTTCCATTTCTGGACACAAGAGTCGTTAGAGACTCCCATAACATCATCAAACTTGATTGGTATAGAAAACCTACTTCTTCTGGGAGATATATCCATGCAAACTCTGGCCATGATTGGAAGGTGAAAGTCAATGTCATCAAAGGCCTATATAGAAGACAGAAGATAATAGTCCATCCTGATTTCTTACTCCAGTCACAAGAAACACTTACAAAACTTTTCATAGATAATGGATACAATCGAAAACTCTTACTAAGAACCAAAGATGAAGTCAACAAGCTTACTCATATCCATCAAATTCCCCCAGAACCCCCTCCCCTCCACCTACCGCATATCTCCCCTCCCCCTTTAACTCCCCCAGTCGAAATAAATTGGTCGTTGCTTTCTTTACCATTCATTCCTGGCCTTACAAACAAATTGGTCCACATATTGTGTGTCATTCCCAACATTAAAATCGCTAAATATTACTTCTTCAAAAACAGACGTGTCTTCAGCAAGCTGAAGGCCCCGCTGCCAGTTCTTTCCGTGTCAGACTTGGTTTACTCAATTTCCTGCCTCAATTGTCCATCAATCTACATTGGCCAAACTTCTCAATCTTTGAATCGTCGTATTGCACTCCATAAAAGTGACACTAGATGCCATCCACACCGATGTGCCTTGGCGACCCATTCTGTTGACAATGGTCATTCTTTTAATTTCAGGGAACCCAAAATTTTTCATTTCTCCAATAATCTTTCCAAGAGAGAACTCCTTGAGATGTGTTACATCCAGGAGAATCACCTTAATATCAATAAAAGAATCGACCTGGATGGTCTTAGTAACATATATAGTTTCCTCCTCTCCTGTGATAAATCAACTTCTCACAATCATTCCCTGTCTTCAAGTGTTTTATGATCCATCTGAACCGCGTTGGTCGTCTCTTTTTTAGCTCCGTAATTTCCAGGGTTTCTCTCCTCCTTCCTCTCTCTATTTACGGTTCTCTTTGATTCTGAGCTTCACAGATTCCTTCCATTTTATCTGGGCCATCTTTTGCACCTAGCGATTACTGTCTTCCTTCCATTGACAGTACCTTGCGTCACCTCTCTAACACTTCCTGGTGCCTCGAGTCTTCATTGGTTTTTTGCCAACAATCTCTTCCTCCAATCAGATTCCAACAAGAAATAATAAATTAATAATTAATTCACTAGATAATTTTCTTCTTCGTTGCTCCCATTATTGTCACTCTCTCTCTCGCTCCCTCGCTCACCATTTACTTATAATTAGGTTGTGTTTCATCCTTCCGCTACTACATACCGGGTGGTTTTGGTCGCTCAATTGGCTACCTCTCTCACTTAGGGTCCAATATTTGTACTTCCTTTTCTATCGGTTCCTTCCAGGTGTCGACCCCGCATTCTGGTTAATTGAGTTTTCTTGACTAAACCCCTTATCTCTGTCGGGTAGCTGTCTCCTCTCGTTCTTGTCATTTGTTCCTAAATGGCGGTGGCCATATGTGGTAGTCACAAGTGAAATAACTAACGATGTTCTCAACATCCAAGGTTCCCAATTACATCCATGTGTTAAATTTGTTTTTTTAGAATTTTGTCTACAGTGTTTTAATGTGTATTTTGTATATTTTATGGATTAACCAACTTTTATATGTAACAACTTTTTTATGTATAACCTACGGCCATTCAGGCTATAGAAATCTTTGCACTTCTCATGTGAGTTTTTTTTAACTTATTATGCCTAATATCTTATTCTTGTTCCACACTAATTTTATTTATTATAACAACCTAATGATAACATCATCAGACACTATCAGTGAATACGCTCTGTCCCAATCCAGGACCGAAATATTGGCGGCTTAATGAAAATTGTGTGATCTCCTATCACGCCCTAATTTGCCGAGTTCCCCAATTAAGATTGTATTTTTAATATATACATATATATATATATATATATATATATATATATATATATATATATATATATAAATATATATATATATATATATATATATATATATATATATATATATATATATATATATATATATATATATATATATATATATATATATATATATAATATGGGATATTAAATACAAATAATTAAGTTGAACTACTTAAAAAGGTAAATCTTTAGGGAATTTTCTAACCACTTTATATTCCTATTCAGCACACCAAATATGTTTTATCCATTTGTATGTCCTTATTAAACCGTTCTACAAAAAAGGACTTCAAAAGGTCAGGTCTTTTTGTAAGTAATTTAAGTTGTTTTGAACCGCACAGTTATTTCGACCCAAAAACGACCTAAATTACCAGCTTCAATTATATTAGATAATTTACTCCCTCTTCGCTCGCCTAACTCTTAATTATCTTCAGAGACACACTTTGGAACGATTAAATTTTCATAAGAGCCCGCCTCAGTTTACGAAAAAACTTGCCGCCTAATCTGATAACGCTGATCTAATAGAAAGGAGGGTCAGGCCGTTTTGCCCTTATTGTATTTTGCTTATGGGTTTTTTGCTTGTTTGTTGCCGGTTTGTAAAAAAACTTACAGCTGAGCTCGTAATCAATTATTCTAAATTGTTTTCGGTACGTAAGATTTTCTCGTTTAGGTGGTAGAGAAAAAAAGAGAGGTTTTATAAAAAGTATTCTACTCTTTTATAAAACTACTGGAACGTGCCCGCGGCTCTATTCGCTTACTTACATGACCTACATAATTTAGATCATAGGTCCCCAAAGGGGGCGTTATCGCCCCCCCCCCCAGTGGGCGCTAGCGCCTTCCATGGGGGTGGTAGCGTATCTAGAATGGAGGGGGGAGCGTTAAGGCAGTCAAGGAGGCTACCGTGGCGTACTTACCTATTTAGGAAATTAATATAATAAAATATTTTGGAAATACCTACTGTTTTCATAAATAAATATTTTATCTAGCTATCTAAATTTTTCATCTTATTGTTATCGGGTAAATAAGCATTAAAAAATTTAAATTAGCATTAAGTATACGTATACCTAATTCCGTTTAGTATTGTCGGTGACAAGTTTCTGCAAGCTGGTAAACAAAGACGCGATTCACGCAATCAAGCATGTTTCGACAAAAATATGGGAGCTTGTAATGACTTGTTCAAGAGAAAGTGCACTGGCATCGGAAACAAGCAAAGGCATACAAGTTGATGCGTGCACAAAATTATATCTATAAAAGACAGGGATAGCTCTAGGAAAGTCTTGTTATTTTGGCGTGCTTCGCCAATAATCCATACAACTTGCACTTGACCAGTTTTTTTGATTTTAACAACATTTTTGACAAGAAGTTTTATTTACCATTTTCTAATTAATTAAATTTTTGGTTAAAGAACAGTAATGCAGCAATTCTATTGTTATACAAATCATAAAACAGCTTTAATTCCATTATTAAACAGCATGTCGAGCAATTACTTAAAAGCGTCGGCTCCGAGCTCAAAACTTAGCCCATTCATATTATTTGTCCTATCTTTTACGAAGATTGTTCAAAAAATGCCGTTGAATGAATATTCAAAAGAGATGTGAATATTTTAACAATGGATTTAAAACTTAAGAGTGTCATCCCGTTTGCGAATATGGCATAATAAATTCTGCCCTACGCACTTTGGGGGTGCGTCACTGTGTTCGCTGAATTAAACGCGAAGGCACGTTTCGGTGAAGTTTGTTAAAGAAAGTTTTCATCGGGGCAGTATCGTAGGGATGTTTGGAAAAAAGGGGGGGTAACGTTATATCATTAAAATAGTAATACTTATTAAGATTTATACAATATGTAAAGAACATAAACAAAGAAATACACGTCACTAAATGTACCGGCCCTTTTACAAATCAAAATTATGACAGCATTGTTAGAAAGGATAAAACGGAATGTTACTTAATATCCGCAATTATGAAATAACAAACTACTTAGTCGTGGACAGTACCTTAAGTGGGTGCAGTAGAAGACTAAATGTTAAATACGCGTGTTCTACATTATATTGTCATCAACTCAATAAAATAATAATAGTAGTTATACTAATGTGGTTTTGTGACTGAGGATGCACTCTGTGCAGGATCAGGCTAGTATAACTACCAATACTGCGGATACCTTTGTTTTACCATGATATACGATGGTACGAGGGTGTGCTGGTAAATTTCTAGTCTAGCATAGAAAGAACAAGCAAATCTCAAAAACAAAAATTGTTTATTTAACGTAATCTCCTTTCCATTTTATACACTTAAAGCAACGGTTATAGAGTAACTTTAAACGTTTCAAACTAGTTTAAGAAACTACTCAGTATATATCACCACTACACCAAACACTTTATTTTTGCACTCGATGCGCGCTTCGCTAACCATGTTAGCTTCATCAGGATGTCAGTCAATCATCGCTGAGTAGTGTCATTGTGCAAAAGATTCCACATTCCCAACTTAGTAGTCTAAGAAACGTTAATTATCACTGCGTGACATGATTTTGGTACCCGAAAAACTGATTGCTATTATAGTTTCCTATTAGTTATAGTATGTAAGCAGTGGATGTCTTTTATTTCTATCACGTCTTGTTTTTAAGGTACACACCGATAACCCTTTCTTAACCTACCCTCATATTGTTCATATTAATAAATGTAATCGCTAGATAATCTATTGAGAGGATATGTTCATTTCTTGTTAGTTTCTTTGAGATTACCTGATTAAGAGTGTAATAATACAGTTTTAAAGATGAATACTGAAAAAAGTAGTCGCCGTCAGTGCAAAACTTCACCAAACAAGTTTTGTTACGTGTGTGGACAGTACATTCTCAAGTCTCAAGGAAAAAAAATATCTGAAAAAGTATGTACTGCGTATTTTCTATATTTTGGACGTACTGTACATCAAGATAAACCCTGGATTCCGCAACTGTTTTGGGTATCATGTTATGCTACTCTCCTGTCGTGGTTGAACGGAAACAAAACATCTATGCCATTTGCAGTACCGACTGTGTGGCGCGAACCTAGTAATCATTTTAACGATTGCTACTTCTGCATGACTGATGTACGAGGATTTTCAAAGAAAATTAAGCATAATATCGAGTACCCTTCTGTGAATTCTGTATCAAAACCAATACCATATAGTGAAGACATGACTCCTCCTTTGCCTCCTAAGAAAAGTCAAAATGAAGAGTTAGATATACCAAGCGATGAAAATAACGATGGACAAGACATGGAAGTTGACAACCAAGATCCAGACTTTTTACCCTCTTCAAGTGATCTATGCCAATCGCATTTAATTCATCAACGGGAATTAAATGATTTGATACGGGACTTGAATTTGTCTGTTAGACAAGCCGAATTACTTGGATCAAGACTACAGGAATGGTACTTGTTGACACCAGATACAAAAATATCTGTACAACGAAAACGAAGTAAAGAAATGGCAACTTTTTACTCTAGTTCCGAAAACATATGTTTTTGTAATGACATTGTATCTTTGATGGGTGAGTTAGAAATTTCCTATGATACAAATGAATGGCGTCTTTTTATTGAAGGTTCGAAAACAAGTCTGAAGGCAGTTTTACTTCATAATGGTAAT
Source organism: Pachyrhynchus sulphureomaculatus (assembly GCA_019049505.1). Lineage (NCBI taxonomy): Eukaryota > Metazoa > Arthropoda > Insecta > Coleoptera > Curculionidae > Pachyrhynchus > Pachyrhynchus sulphureomaculatus. The sequence goes on along the minus strand of CM032446.1, from coordinate 252,841,741 downwards.
AAATATCCGTCAATACCAGTGGCTTATTCAACTGTTTTAAAAGAGACATACGAAAATATGAAATCAATATTGGATTTAATTAAATACAAAAATTTTAAGTGGAAAGTGTGCGCTGACCTCAAAGTAATAGCTATGTTACTTAGTTTGCAAGGTGGATTTACTAAGTACTGCTGCTTTCTTTGCATGTGGGACAGTAGAGCTACTGATAAGCACTATTTGATCAAAGACTGGCCAAAACGAACGGAATTTGTGTGTGGGAAGTCAAATGTAAAATACTTGCCTTTAATCAACCCAGAAGACGTCATTTTATCTCCTCTACACATAAAACTCGGCTTAATGAAGAATTTTGTGAAAGCAATGGATAAAAATGGCGAAGGATTTTTATATTTAAAATCTATTTTTCCAAGATTAAGTGACGCAAAGTTGAAAGAAGGTATTTTTATTAGTCCACAAATACGCCTATTAATGAAAAAACAACAAATTTGATCAAACACTAAATGACGAAGAACTATGCGCATGGACATCATTAAAAGCCGTGATAAAAGGTTTTTTAGGAAATCATAGAATGCAGAACTCTTAGTGAACGATTTGTTAAGAGCATACAAAAAAAAATGGGTTGCCGAATGTCATTAAAAATTCATTTCCTTCATTCCCATTTCTCTTTTTTTCCATCAAATCTTGGAGCAGTGAGTGATGAACAAGAGGAACGATTTCATCAGGATGTGAAAAGGCTTGAGAAACGGTTTCAAGGTCGTTGGGACGTAGCTATGTTGGGGGATTACTGCTGGCTTTTAAAACGAAAAGATATTTCCCAACATAAGAGACAAAGTTAAATATTTTTAACTTTTAATATGCAATATAAACTTTTTACCATATATTTTATATTTAGTTGTGTCCAAATGTATTAATAATAAGTTTTTTTAGCAGTTTTATTCGAATTATTGGAAAATTTAATGAAGCTACGTGTACACTGTACTTTACTCCTTAATTATTTTACTTAAAATTGTTACCTATCGTACCTAAAAAACAGAACGTGATAGACAAAAAGTACTTATGTATTCTTAATAAGTGGTGTGTATGAATAAATACACAGGAAAAAATTTAAGTGGGTACTTAATTTTTTTTTTTAATTTGTAACGCAGTGTTATTTCTTCATATATACGAAATTTGTGTACTTTCAAACGTTTTTTCAGTTTTGGGTTTAGGTAATAGTCCGAGGCAGCTAAATCAGGGAAATATAGGGTATCATCAATCAGTTCAAAACCCAATTCGTTTTGAGCGAACGCATTGTCTTGGTAAAACAACACAGCTTTAGACGTACTTCGTTGACGTTTAGTTATTAACGAAGGATAATAATCTCTAGTCACTGTTTTGTCATGTTCTAACTAATCCGTAAGAAGTATCCCATCCTTATCATAAAAAACGGAAGCAAGAACCTGGTAATTTATATAAGCGAAACTTCTTGGAGCGAGGTAAGCCAGCATGTATTTACTCTCTTGACTGTTTCTTTGTTTCTGGATCATTATGCTAGACTCACGTTTCATCTGTAGTTACCGTTCGATCCAAAAAGTTAGATTAATAGTCTTTAAAACGGCTACTACTCAACTTGGATGTTGTGACTTTCAATCGTTTTTGGTCGGCGTACAGGCATTTTAGGAATCCATTTAGTTGATAAATTTTTCATACCTAAATCAGAATGGATAATGTGAAAAACGCATTTGTATGAAATGTTCAGAATCTCTGTTATACGTTTCAGCCCAATTCGTCGATTCTTCAAAATAATTTCATGCACCGTCTCAAGATTCTCTCGTATAGATACAGAAACGGGTCTTCTAGCACCGCGTTCATTACTGATATCGATTCTTCCTCTCTTGAAATCTGCAACCCAATTTTTGATAGTGGCATCGGAATAATATGGCTCCTTCATTGTGGCCATAAATTTCTTTAGCGGACCGTTGTTTCAAAAAGAAGTAATTTGTCACCGATCAATATTCGATTTTACTAAATTTTCCATTTTTGGACTGGAAACTAACTGTAAAGAGCACAATAAAATCTCAACAATCGTAGTTGTTTTTGGCAATGGGAAGATGTCTAGGCTAACTAGTTATCAATATGCATAGTATGTAATGGATGCAGCAGCTGCAGGTTCTACAGAAAATTTAAAATAAATGTTTAAAACATATGAATTCGTGCCTCAATACCAGCGTTAAAAACCCAGGAAAGATTGGTTTAACTTCTGAATTTCTGCGGAACAGGTGATTTTTGATATATCAAACCAGGTTTATTTTCAACTTCAATAATTGTTATTTACCACTTAATAGTTTCCATTGAAATAAAACAACCTTTAAGATACTTGATACCGGTGCATTATCCTTTAATTCATAAAAGTTGTAAGACTTTATTACACCCCTTAATAATTTGCCGAAAATTTTGCAAACGACTTTCCACTAAACCATTGCTGTTGTCACACTCGCAAAAATTCACATTAAGTGCATCGGAAGCCTTTACCAATCTACACAATGTATTTCTAGTACTACCCATTAATTGTGTTCTTATCAGAATTAACAATCTTTAATACCTCACGAAACCATCATATTTCCAGGATCGATCATTCGAAACAATAAAATGAGTGGAAGCTCGGCAAGGTGAAAAACCGTTTTCTTGGTTATCTAACTCAAAGAATATCCTCTTTACAAATAAATTAGCTTATAAATTGAATTTCTGTTATACAACCATCCATACAAAGTTAGTTTATATCTTACCCAACTACGTTACACGAAATTCGCATGTAACAGTGGGATTTATACAAAAACTTTTCAAGGTCAAATGTTATTTATCGAGGCTGAAATTTAGACCTTAACTTCAAAGCGTCATTCCATTCGTGAATCTATAATAAATTATTGTTCGTTATACGCACTTTGGGGGTGTGTCAGTGATTTCGGTGAATTAAACCCAAAAGCACGTTCGTCTTCACGAAGTCTGTTAAAGAAAGTTTTAATGACTACAGTGGTGTAGATTCTTGATGATGATTTTTATATATTTCAACGTACAAAGCACAATTTTTTGTAAAATTATTATTACATATTTATATCCGTTAATTTATACAAATTAGTGAGGAATTAGTACAATAATAGTATTCGTATAATATGCAGGGTATCCTTTGAGCAGGCAATATGACCTTGTTACTAAGGTCTTGCACCCACAGTTGGTTCTGTGGGTTGATATAAAAAAGTGTACTAAAGACGTTTCTTCCAAGAAGCTATGTGTCAGCCTGGTTAATTTAGTACGGGGCTCGGTTTTAAAGTAAGAGACCAGTCTTTCGGTCAAGCTATTGTGCCGAGTTGTTCTTGTATCCTCGTTTTTAAAGTAAGTACCGTTTTGAGATTAAAAAAACACAAGGCCATTTTTTAACAATTTTTTTATCTTAACACCCGTAATATAATTTACTTTTCAACATAATTTCCATCTATATTAAGGCAATTGTCGTGAAGTAAAGTCAGCCTTTGTATTTCATTCTCATAGAAATCTGCCGCCTGGTTTGCTAACTACTGTAGTACAGTCGGTTTGGCGTATTCGTGCAGAAACGAATGAAATCTTCAAACATCTGTTTTCTCGAACTTTTTCATCAACTTTCCGCACCAGGTCATCATTAATTACGGACGGTCGTCCACTTCGCCCGTCATCATGCACGTTTGTACAGCTATCTTTAAATACTCTAACCTATTTTCTTACCATTCCATTGTTCTCAGCGTTATTGCCATATACTTCACTAATCTGCCGATGAATTTTAGCCGCTTTTACCGCTCTTGCATTTAAGAAACAAATTACAGCGCGTTTCACAATCGCAAATTTTTTAATGGTCCGAGGCACAAATAAACGTACACTTGTAACCGTAATGACGTCTGTGGCTAGCTAATAGATACATGTACACGGCGCGCACGCGCAGAACGGCGATCGCGACACTGCAGCGGTCATACTTTAAAACGTTATTTACTTAAAAACGCGGTTGGTGGAAAGGGGCTATAATACTCAATATGTAAAAATGTTATAAAGTAAGATCTATTAATTTTCTGTGTTATTAAGAAGTTTTAATATGAAGGCCAGATTCTATTACAAAGTAGAAACACGGGATATACAGGGTGTCCCACTATTCCGTGTCTCAAAAATTCGTAATTTTTGAGATACAGGGTGTCAAAGTTATACTTTTATTTTAGTTTTTCTTAAATAGCTTCTTAATAATTGTAGTTTTCTCTTCGTTGTGCAGTCCTCTTCTGTTGTTTTACTTAAAAAATAGTTAAATAGTCTTGAAAATGTACATAAGCTACGAATTCTTCTTTACGTTCGTAGTGACAAATTTCAACTTTCTATGGCAAATAGTTTCGGAGAAAATCGGGTGTGACTGACGGACAGTCACCAGTATGATCCATAAGTGTTCTGTTTTGCAATTTTGATACGGAACACTAAAAAGGCGATGAAAAATCACTGAAAAAACTGCTGACCAGTAGTATTATTAAATAATATGAGCACCTTATGGAGTGAGACAGCCTATTATCTGATTAATATAATAGATAAAATTGGAGTAATTTATCAGACAGATCTGTCTAAAGCTTTTGACAGTGTCGATCACAGCGTGCTCTTCTTTAAACTCTCAGAATATGGAATTAAAGGAAGGGAAGTTAACAGAGTCTCCATACGTTCCTGCACCCTACTAACTAACCCTGAGCTGCTACTTACCTATAGATTCGTTTCGTCGCTTTCCCTACTTCAGTCCACTCTTAGTTCCAGCCCAACTTTGCAGCCACCATTTTTACTATTTTATAATACACCCCAAGCAGTACGTAAATTATGCAAATGAGTTTTTAATGAAAGAAAATGACGTCGTTTTAGCGTAATGAAACCACGAACAACTAGGAAAGACAGACGGACATACGTTCAGATGGACAGGCACCGAAGTGATTTTATAAGGGTTCCGTGCGGAACACTAAAAACCAGGAAAAAGTGTCATAATATTATTAAAGCTATTTGAAATTTAACTTACCGTCCCTAGCATCTTTTACATTCTTTTTCTGATGCGATTTCACTCAAAATCTTTAGGCTCCTATCCTTCCTGTAGTAGCAAATTCGATATCTTGCAACAGACAGACAGATATATATATATATATATATATATATATATATATATATATATATATATATATATATATAGACAGACTGAAGGAATTCGAAACTATGTTCATGTTAAAAATTCAAGCCTTCCTAACCTTTTATTTTTTTACGAATATAATACTTTCCCGCTAGCGAGGAAAGTAAATATTTAAAAAATATTCATAAGCGAAAATAAAGTCTTCAATACTACCTAACGTAAATGAGATTTAAATTTTTGATACCGAGAGTGATAAACGACCGAGTATATTCCGCACGACCCAACCCAAAAACTTCTATAACAAAACTTTAGGAAAACGTGCTTTTGCGTTAAATTGAGCGCAAATACTCACGCACCCTTAAAGTGCGTAGGAAAGAATTCATCTTCAGATGTTCGTGAATAAGACGGGAATTTTAATTTTAAAACCCATTGTGAATATATCTCTATCTCTTCTGAATATTCAACATCGCTTTTAATAGACCTATAGAATAAATAATATGAATGGGCCAAGTTATATAGGCTCAGAGCGGACGCTTTTAAGTAATTGCTTGACTTGCTGTTTAATAATGAAATTAAAATTGTTTTATGATTTGTAGGATAATGAATCTACCGCTTTTATGTCTTTAAATAAAGTTTTATGTTTAAGAATTTTATTATTAATAAAATTAAATGTGCTTTCGTACTTTTTTTTTTTAATTTAGTATTTTTTTAAACAGAGCAATGAAAATCTTGTATAGGGCATCCATCTGCTGTTATTGGTGAATAGTTTCAGTTTTCTAGCCACCAAAAGTACTATTCTTTTTCTAGATAAATTTTGTAACGAAGTTACATAATCTTTTTGGGACAATGTGCGTGTTGAATCTCTCTCCCGTATTATATCTTTGAAAAAGTTCATTCTTGCTTTAATAAGAAACTATGAATTTACAGGATATAATCTATAGAATCAATATAACACCAGAAATACGAAAAATTAGCTTTATCGATTTTGCAGCTACGCCCTGGTCCACTATCCTTCTTACACCTTGACGTCCCGTCGAGCCTTTATTTATGATATGCTGGTACTGCCAGCGTATCTAAACGTCGAATGCCTCGGTTAGCGCATCTGTTGGGCGGCGCCGCGCGCCGCGGCTATAAAATAGCGTTACGTAAGCCTGAATAAGCCCAGGAAAGCGAAGCAACTGCTGGACAAATTATACCCTATCATAAACCGCTCCAGTAAGTTGCTACCAAGAACAAAGTTACTAATCTACGACACCGTCGCGTAAAGGCAGGCCTTACTTATGCCTGCTCCACTTGGTGCCAGGTCTCCAAGACAAGGAGAGTCCAACCGCAGGCAGTGCAGAACAAGGCCCTGAGGATGATCACGGGAACCCCATGGTTCATGCGGAATCGGCAAATACACAGAGACCGCGGTGTGCCTACCTTAAAGGCACACATGAGAAAAGTCCAGCTGAAGTTTTTGGAGAAGGCGTCCCAGCATCCCAACCCATGCATCAGGGACGCCTTCCGACTCCAGCTACATGCTCGCCGCCAATTCCCTAGACCATCTGACCCTCTCTCGGATGAAGACGATGACCCCCCTCGCCCGCAGTGACAGAAGATTGTCAATCTAGACTAAGTTATTATAAGTCCTAGTTTAAGTTAACACTAAGTCCTAAGTTAAGTTAGCGTAAGTCTTAGGCTAAGGTAGTTTAAGTCTTAGAATTAAGAAAATCCTGTATCAACAAACACATTTCCAAGGTTATATTAGTATAGGACCACTAGTATAAGAGCTTAGGTTAAGGTAGTATAAGCAAACATTCCTATTAAGTTTCTTTTGTACATTACTCTATATCCAATAAAGACAATGACCTGAATAAGCAGTACCAGTTGAGCAGCGATCGACCATCCAGTCAAAGCAGAGCGGCCACTCCAGGGATGAGAAGCCAAGCAGCCAAGCCAAGCAGTCAAATTTCAACTTTCTATGTCAAATAGTTTCGGAGAAGATGGGATGTGACAGACGGACACCGAAGTGATCTCGTAAGTGTTCCGTACGAAACACTAAAAGGTAAGGAAACATTGTAACAAAAATAAATCAAAAGAAAACAAGACAAATTAATAATATTTGATATTCTTGGAGAATAAAAAACTAACACAATAAACTGAAAACGAAAAACATGGCACTTTTTATTTTTTCCTCACTTATTGATAGAAAATAATGAAAAAAGGAAGATTTATCAAGAATGTTGCTTTTTCTTTGTACAAGATGTTATAATCATTTTATTTTATTACGCTTTCTTTCTTTTCTACAAGAATATGAAATATTATTAGTGTCTGTTTTTTTCGGCTACTTTTTGATACAAAATTATTTAACCTTTATAATATTGAGACGTTTTTATATAAGTTGTTCTATATTGCTAATATGTTATCTTCCTTATAAACAAATTACTACTATAAATATTAATTAATATTTTAATTAAACAAAGATAATGCACTCACGGAAAACTATAACAAATAGATGCTTATACTGCACTCTGTCGGCAACTTACTAAGCCTATTCAAGCAGAGCGGCACAGCACGGCTGGCACTTATTGCAGAAACGCACCTTTCTCGAGCTTAGTGCTCGAAGGCATAGATGGCAGCATTGGTATAACAACTAAAGACGAAACGAAAAGAATCATATTTGCAGTATAAGCATCTATTTGTTATAGTTTTCTGTTAGTTACCTGGATAAAGGACTAAAAATATGTTCTCGTATTTGCTGAACCTAGCCCAGCTGATGAGCCGCGATACGGCGAAAACGCGTCTTGGGATGGTTCAGCAAATACGAAGAACACTTCTGGTAACTTCTAAAATTGCGATTCTTTTCGTTTCGTCTTTAGTTGTTATACCAATGCTGCCCTAAATGCACTCTCTAAAGGTTGGCCTAAGAAAACGAGTTTTTCTGCTAAATGTAAACCCATTTCAGCTAACGTACCATTTAAGAAATTTTGAACTCCTACAGTTAATAATAGCTTCTAGTATAATGCACTGTGGTACAAAATCAGCTACAAAGTGTGTGTTTATGGTTTAAAGAAGGCTATTCCGTCTGAGTATGGAATGGAGACACGAATGGTTGTTTTTAAATATTTATTCGCTTCTTTTATATGCAAAAAGTAACTTAAAATTATGGTACTCAGTATATATCACCACTACACAAAACACTTTATTTTTGTTCTCGACGCGCGTTTCGCTAACCATGTTAGCTTCATCAGGAGCGATGATTGACTAAAGCTAAACTACAAATCTACCCTATTTATACTTAGCCTAACCCTTGAATTACTCAAGCGGAACTAATGACATAGGCAAGGCCATCAATTCCGGTCAAGTAACCAGTAAAGGGGACTATAAGGAATAGGCCCTCTGTCTTTGTTTAAACTACTTTTACATTTTATGATTTCCATACTTTCGTATGCGTTCAACAATCTCCTATCAGATACATTTTTTATTATTCTTAGATTATCTAATGTTACAGTATGATCAGCTTCAAGAGCATGTTCGGCAATGCTAGACTTTTCTGTTCTGTTGTATTTTAAGTGTGCTAAATGTTCTTTAAAGCGTGTTCTAATTGACCTTTTAGTTTGCCCAACATACTTTTTCTCACAATCATTACAACTAATTTCATAAATTCCACTTTTCTCACAATTAGGAATCTTATCTTTGGGATTTCCTAAGATATTCCTCAGATTGTCTGATGACTTAGAGACTAAGGTGAGGCCTACCTTATTAAATACCTTATTGAGTCCCTTGCTATATTTCGGATTATATGGTATGGAGACATACTTGGTGTTATTTTCTTCGCGTGTAAAAAAGGTGGAATTCTGAATATTAAACCTAAACTTATGCCTATTTATTAGCTTATTTACTAAGTTATCGTCATAACCATTAACTCTAGTTATATTTCTAATACGATTCCTTTCTTTATTAAAGTTTACTCTATTCAGAGGGAAAGTGACCAAACGATGAACTAAAAAATGTAATGAGGCTAATTTATGTTGTTTGCAATGAAATGAATCATTAGGAATATATCTATCTGTTACTGTGTCCCTCCTATAGATATCAAATTCTAATCTATTATTATTTTTAATAATTAAAATATCTAGAAAAGGCAATTGTCCTTTGTTCTCAACTTCGTAAGTGAATTTAATGGAATCATACCGGCTATTTAATTTGGAAACAAAATCATCAATATTTGCTTTCTTTGTATCAAAAATCGCGAAAATATCATCCACATACCTATACCATACCCTTGGGAAATATTCGAATCCTTGACTGGCTTCGATTTCAAACTTACTCATGAATAAATTGGCTATGAAAGGTGACAAGCAATTACCCATAGCTGTTCCTTCTTTCTGAACATAAAATTGATTGTTATATTGGAAATAATTTTGTTCCATACAGAGTTTAGATAATATTAAGTATTCACGAATAATTTCGTCTTCAAAGTCATTCATTCTAAGTAATTCTTCGAGATATTTTAAAGTTTGTGGAATTGGCACACTTGGGAACAAAGAACTAACATCAAAAGAAATTAAGACTTCACCTTCATTAAGAACTAGATTTTTTGTTTTATTAATGAATTCTAACGAATTCTTCACTGCGAAAGTATTTAATGGTAACTTCTCAAGTTCTTTTGATAACCATTTGGATATTAAATATGTGGGTGATCCGACCGATGAAACAATGGGTCGCATTGCTTTTCCAGGTTTGTGAATTTTGGGTAAGCAATAAAAGTTAAAATAGTTAAAATTATGGGATAAAGACGTGAGATCTAGGCTATATTACAGGAAGCAATCAAAATTTTGTTACCCCTACCTCTAAACCCACTCTGTTTTTCTTCATCTTCATTCTCTCTCTCTATCAGATCTCTAAGTACCGTGTAACCTACTGAGCACACTTTTCACCGAAACTCCTCTATAATTTGTGCAGTCCTTCTTATTCCCTTTCTTATAGATTGAAGATATATACGCTATCTTCCATTGTTCCGGGACTTCTTCCCCTACTGATTAAATAATTGTGTTATTATTTCAAATAATTTATCTGTTCCACTTTTCAACATTTCTGCTCATATTCCTTCTGAACCACATGATCTTCCTTTTTTCAGTTTCATCACTGCCTGTTTCACCGTTTAAAATATATATCCAAAATATGGTTCGACAGTTCTTTTCTACATTTTCTTACGATAATTTAAAAAAAAATATGGGGATCCCATGAAATTTAAGGTCTGTAGGGATTTTTGAACGGTATTATTACTTACTTGTTTCTATTTCATGCCATAATCAAGAGTCATCGTCTATGACGCAGTGGAGGAGCGAGGGGGAGGGGTTAAACCACAGTCAATAAGTAAAAAGTTAGGCAGTATTAGCATATTCAATCAAACCAAAGTTTTCCTTTACAACGGAATTTCTTCGAAAAAAAGAAACTAAACTGTCCCAAACAAAGTAAAGATCATAAACATTTTCTTTAAATGACTTAGCTTCTCTATGGATTACGAAGAATAGTCCAAAAACTTTCGTTAGCACGTGTAATCCAGGCGTAAAATAACTTTCGATCACTTTATTTTAATAAAGTTTGAAGCGCTTCGCTGGAGATAAAACATTAACTTAATAAATAATTAGGAGTTAGGCATAAAAAAACCTTATTAATGCCGATGTAACTTGGGAAAAGTTGAATAAGGAGAAACCTAATTAATACTAATTTTATGACAAAGTTTTTTTTATCATTGAAACGAGGCAAAAGTTTACATAATTAAACTTATTAAATAATGTAGCAGAAATATGGTTTTTTTTGTTGTAAAATGCGTTAGTTTGCGCTATTTGTATTCGTTTTTTTGTATAAAAATTTTTGAATGTAAACTTGCAGATTATACTTCTTGTCTTTTCTTTAAACTGCTATTATCTTAACTATGTTGGGAATGTGGAATCTTTGACACTACTTCGTATATATCACCATTACAACCCACACTTTATTTTTGCACTCGACGCGCGTTTTGCTAATCATGTTGGCTTCTAAGTTGGGAATGTGGAATCTCTGGCACAATGATACTACTCAGTATATATCACCACTACACCAAACACTTTATTTTTGCACTCGACGCGCGTTTCGCTAATCACGTTAGCTTCATCAGGAGCGATGATTGACTAAAGCTAAACTGCAAATCTATCCTATTTATACTTAGCCTAACCTTTGAATTACTCAGGCGGAACTAATGACATAGGCAAGGCCATCAGTTCCAGTAGAGGGGACTATAAGGAATAGGCCCTCTGTCTTTATTTAAACTACTTTTACATTTTACAATTTCCATACTTTCGTATGCGTTCAACAATCTCCTATCAGATACATTTTTTATTAATCTTAAATTATCTAATGTTACAATATGATCAGCTTCAAGGGCATGTTCGGTAATGCTAGACTTTTCTGTTCTACTGTATTTTAGGTGTGCTAAATGTTCTTTAAGTCGTGTTTTAATTGACCTTTTAGTTTGCCTAACATACTTTTTGTCACAATCATTACAACTAATTTCATAAATTCCACTTTTCTCACAATTAGGAATCTTATCTTTAGGATTTCCTAAGATATTCCTCAGATTGTCTGATGACTTATAGGATAATGTGAGGCCTACCTTATTAAATACCTTATTGAGTCCCTTGCTATATTTCGGATTATATGGTATGGAGACACACTTGTATTATTTTCGCGTGTAAAAAAGGTGGAATTCTGAATATTAAACTATTGAGTCCCTTGCTATATTTCGGATTATATGGTATGGAGACATACTTGGTATTATTTTCTTCGCGTGTAAAAAAAAGGTGGAATTCTGAATATTAAACCTAAACTTATTTACTAAGTTACTTAGCTTATTTACTAAGTCATCGTCATAACCATTAACTCTAGTTATATTTTTAATACGATTCCTTTCTTTGTTAAGGTTTACTTTATTCAGAGGGAAAGTGACCAAACGATGAACTAAAAAAATGTAATAAGGCTAATTTGTGTTGTTTGCAATGAAATGAATCATTAGGAATATATCTATTTGTTACTGTGTCCTTCCTATAGATATCAAATTCTAATCTATTATTATTTTTAATAATTAAAATATTTAGAAAAGGCAATTGTCCTTTGTTCTCAATTTCGTAAGTGAATTTAATGGAATCATACTGGCTATTTAATTTAGAAACAAAATCGTCAATGTTTGTTTTCTTTGTATCAAAAATCGCGAAAATATCATCCACATACCTATACCATACCCTTGGGAAATATTCGAATTCCTGACTGGCTCCGGTTTCAAACTTACTCATGAATAAATTGGCTATGAAAGGTGATAAGCAATTACCCATAGCTGTTCCTTCTTTCTGAACATAAAATTGACTGTTATATTGGAATTAATTTTGTTCCATACAAAGTTTGGATAATGTTAAGTATTCACGAATAATTTCGTCCTCAAAGTCATTCATTCTAAATAATTCTTCGAGATATTGTAAAGTTTGTTGTATTGGCACACTTGGGAACAAAGAACTGACATCAAAAGAAATTAAGACTTCACCTTCATTAAAAACTAGATTTTTTGTTTTATTAATGAATTCTAACGAATTCTTCACTGCGAAAGTATTTAATGGTAAAGTTCTTTTGATAACCATTTGGATATTAAATATGTGGGTGATCCGACCGATGAAACAATGGGTCGCATTGCTTCTCCAGGTTTGTGAATTTTGGGTAAGCAATACAACTCTGGTATGGTCGGATTACTCACATTTAATTTAAATTTTAGCGAATCGGAGACGAGGTTCTTACATTTTTTTATAGAATTTTTTACCTCTGTTATCATTCTCGGTAATGGATTTCTTATTACCTTTTCATAAGATTATCTACGCGTTCAAAATAATCTTTCTTATCCAATATAATAACCTTATTTCCTTTATCCGCTTTTAAGTAGAAGACATCTTTCTTTTTCAATCCTTTAACTACTTTTATGTTTTTTTGTGAATTAGAATTTGTGTTGTTAACCATGTTTTTCGATATTTGATTGTGACATGCTTCCCTAACAAATGATTTACTATTTTCTGGAAGTGTACTAATGGAACTTTCAATGTAAGCAACTATTTCTGATAAATTATCTTTAGGAGGGGGTACTGCAAAGTTGGCTTCATCTAACATGGCTAGCGAACTGCGTGTCGAGTGGTGATATTGTAACATTCATTTTTTCTTAGATTTTAAGATCATGTTACGACACTGTTTTTCTTTCTATAATTTATTTTTTATTACATTTTTATATTTAATCAGGCAGTGGTTTCAATTTTTGAGCAATGTAACTTAAAACAGTGATTTAAATTTTTGAACAATGTAACTCAACCGTCTATAACGTGTTACTGACCTAACTTATTTAGTTTGCATTGATTTTGCGTCCCGGAAGTGAGCCATTTTACAGACGTCACTTTGAAGAAGGGGCAAAAGATATATAAACGGTCATATAGAATTTTTATGGGTTTTTTCCTCGGCCAGGCCGTAGTGGCTTTTTCCTCCAGCATGCCGTAGTAGTTTTTTTTTTCCGTGATGCCGTAGTGCAGTAACGGCTTTTTTTTTTATCACCAAGTGGGTGCTATTTATGGATCTCAAGTTTGATGCCTTTTTCCAATCTTAAAATATACGGCTCATTCTAAGGCATTTCGGGTCAAAAGGTGATTAGCTACCCAAAAAAGAATAGGAGAGCAGTGGCTGAGACAATATTTTCGATGAGAATCTCACCAGAAGAGGTCAAGCAGCTTATGGAAAACCCACGAGGAGAAGCTAATCAGTAAGTCATAAGCACACCAGTTTAAATATCTCACTTTCTGTCTGCAACGTGTGTTTCCAGCAACTAAGTAACACATGTAATACGCGAAGACGATTTTTCAAACTCTTATATCGCGTTTTTTAAAGCCTTTTATTAAAAACTTAATAATCCTAATTTAGGGACCCTATGCAATAGTGTGCAATCTCTTAGTATAAAAAGTTATTTATTAAGTCTATGTAATTTTTAGAGTATAATAAGAGGAAGAATTTTTATTTTGTTAATATACACTTCTTTATTTAAATGTGTAGTGCCTCACTAAACTCCTGCTCTTTCTTTCAGGACACAAGGATTGTACCCAACTCAATTTTATTATTAGCAATTAAATAATCTTCAGTATTTTTTCATTTTTTGAGCTGAACTTTTTATTCTAAAATGAATGGTGCCCAAACAGTACAACTAAGCTTTAAACAATATAGAGACTGTTTTTAAAAGACGTACAAAAATTATCTCTTATCCATATTCTCTACCAGTAAAAAAAAAACGAGCTAGCTTATATAATTTTTTTAGTTCTTTCAGTATGAATATCCACTGTATCCATTCTCAGAAATTAAGATATACATACGGGGCAAATAACGGCTTTTATTTAATAAGTAAAATATTTATTAAAAATGAAGAAGCTCGAGGCGTTACAAGATTGCGCCGCAAAAGAGACGTTATAAAATGGCGCCTCAATGTGCCAGGCTATAATATATACTGAGTCATGCTCTTATCTTCGGACCGGAAGATAATAATTTTTCGCTATAAGAGCTCTTAAAAAACCATTATTGTCAACAAATAAGTATTATTAGTTTTTGAAAAACCAGTAATAATGAATACCCCATTCTTGCGGAATATTACACATATTTAGATTAAAACACGATCCATCAACTAACAAGCCTTCAAAATTTATCAACCCCGTCGACTGCTATCAAATGTATAGTGTTGTCAGACTCCTAAATTTTATAAGATTTCTTGTTTACCGGCATTCTCAATGCTAATAAAATTGTCTTCAGTAATTAGTGTTAGAAAAAACATACATATTCGGATAGTTATGTATTTGGTATTCGAGTTATTAACACGGTTTTTTTTAAATAAAATACATGTTTTTTGAATTTTACTTTAGTTTTTCGACGGCCTGATGTTTCTTTGTGTTCAAGAATCTTACGACAAATTTGAGATCTCCTAAATCACTTATGTACTTGAATACAGTATAAGCATTCATTATGCGTTTCAGTTAACCAGTTTAAATGGAGTGGATTACACATGTTTTTACAGCATTATCGGTTTTGTAAGATTTCCGGTATCTGCTGCGTGGCAACATGACGTGGTATGTGATTTAGCTAAATAGACTTTAATAGCATATGAATAAACCAGAGCTATATCGCGGAGGTAGGACTGCCACCACCTGTTTTATTATCGTTACGACATAATATACCATCAATACGAGTAGTTGTATAGACGTGGTACGGTGACTGAGGATGGCATGCGTCCATCGGGGAGCGGGAACGATTGCCGAAGAAGTGACGTAATAGGTGCAAGAAGTGCTTATTTATCTGAAGAAGGGCTTAATGGTGAGGCGGAAGAATGGTCGTGTAGGGGAAAAAAACGAGATGATAATGAGGGTATTTTTTGGTAAAAAATGTCAGAAGGGCATTAATGAAGTTAATGCGGATTTTGTTTAAAAAGGGAGCTTTGATAAGGAGCTGGAAAGGAAGGTGTCAAAAAGGCTTTATTTGGGGAGTAGGTACGGTATTTTTTTTACTGTGGCCTATTATGGCAATGAGGGGTTGGCCAAAAACTCTTTAGTATGGTCACAAGCAGTCGGCCAAAAAGTCGTTATTATGGATGACGAGTTGGTTGGCCAAAAAGTCCTTTTTGCAATAAGGATTTTTGACCAACCAACCTCTTATTGCTATAATAAGGAATTTTTGGCAGACCAACCCCTCATCGCCATAATAAGGACTTTTTGACCACACTAAAAAAACTACCCTACCTACTCCCTCAAATAATATATTTTTGACAGTTCTTTATCCACAAAAGAAGAACTCTCCTCCCCAACCCCCCCTCATCAAGACTCTTTTGGCAACACTAACAAACATATAAATAAAGTCCTTTTGGCAACAACCGAATCCCATAATTTACACAAAAAATCACCATATACATCCATATACTCCCCTTTTAGCCTTTTTTTTAACAGAACTCCCATTAACCTAATTAACTTCTCTTTGATCAACAACCACCGCCATCAACATCCTCTTGTCGGTGACGTCATTGTTGACCATTTTTTGCCAAAAAATACCCTCATTCACCATTTTATCTAAACAAACATTCTTCCTTCTTGCCATTAATCGTTCCTTCAGATAAACCACCACTTCTTGCACCTATTGCGTCACTTCTTCGGCAACCACACCAGGTTCTGATGGACAGATGCCATTTTCAGTCACAGTACCACGTCTATATATAATATAACTACTAGTACGACCTACAATATATAAACTTTTTTTAGGTATATGTAACCAATTTTGATAGCAATAATTATAGAAAGTATACAAAAAATATGAAGGAGCAAAAGTATTTAGAAATCAATTATTAAGAGTGAAAAAGTATTCTGAAGAGTTTGAGAACTACTACGGTAATAGAAGGAGAGAGAAGGAAATTTTATATGTTGGTGTATGTTTTTATTTCAATATCAGCCAAGCCCTTTCGGCGTTTGGATAAGGACCACACTCAGGACTCCTACTCTACATAATAAAAAAAATCGGGGCTTACCAGCTACAACTCACTCGTGAAAAGCTTATACATCCACCGTAGCCACAGCACATATGGCTTGCAACGAAAGGTTTGAAATATTTAGGAATGATTAAAACAAGCAGAGAACAGATATTTAAATAGGGGGAAGGCCAACATACTGAACAAACCTACATAAATTTAAAATATATAACGAACTATAATGAACCAAGTTATGCGAACTCACACTAAAGATGTAATCATTACCTGAAAAAATGTCAAACATTTCCAAGCGTCTTTCATAAAGTGAATAATTAAAGTAAGATTTATCATTCCCTATTATAATAATGAACCTATTGAAACACAAATTTATTGTTTTACAAATTATTAAACAACTTTCCTTTCATAACAAACAACATGTCGAAATTGTCAAACAATTATTTAAAACTTTCGCTTTAAGCTTATGAACTTAGCTCATTCATATTATTTATTATACTTATTATACAAAAAACGACTATTAAATTCGACCTGAATATTCAAGACAGATACAGATATATTCACAATGGGCTTTAAACTTAAAAATTACCGTCTTATTTTAAAGCATCTGATGATAAATTCCTCTTTAGGGGTGTGTCACACTTTTCGTAAATTAAACTCAGAAGTTTTGTGACGGAAAATTTTGAGAATTTAATGTCGTCAAAGTGTTTTTTTTTTTTTCCTGCAAAGTTTCTTAATGTTGTGCCCGTGTTTATCATACTTACTAAAGTAGTAATAAGAAATAAGTTAGATAAACATTTTAGAATCATATTAAAATTGGATTAAAAACTTATGTACGAATATAAAATACTGGGTATTTATTCTTGGAGAAATTTAGTTAATAATGAAGGTAACTGCTTTGCCGTGTTTCAAATAATTTGTAAGAAGTATCCTATCCTTCTCCCAAAAATTGAAGCAAGAACTTTTTCTGCTTTTTTCTGTAACCGAAAGTCCTTGGCGAAAGGTGAGGCAATATGTTTCCACTCCGTCAACTGTTTCTTTACCTCTGCATCATAACGATAAACCTAGGTTTCATCTGTAGTTACGATTCAACAAAGTTAGATGAATCCTCTTCAAAACGGCTACAACTTGGAAGTTGTGACCCCAGGTCGTTTTTGGTCGGCATTTAGACATTTAAGGATCCATTTAGCATATCCAAATGAGAATGGACAATGTGAAAAACACGTTCGTATAAATTGTTCACAGTGTCTACTATACGTTTCAACTCAATTCGTCAATTCTTCAGAATCATTTCATATACATCCTCAACATTATTTCGGGTCGATATAGAAACGGGTCTTTCAACACGATGTTCATCACTGATGTCGGTGTTTCCTCGCTTAAAATCAGCCACCTAACTTTTGATAGTGGCTTAGGGTGGACATCGTTCCTTCATTGCATTAAGCAATTCGTGATAAATTTTTTTGGGCGGTCACGTTTGCTATAACTATACTCACATATTCATTTGGTATCATCAAATGGTCACACACAGACATAGAAGACATACACATCCTTATACGTTCTCAATTCACCAAATACAGGAAATTACACCCCGACGCATGCAAAGAAAGACTTATCATCGAGAGGAAGGCAGGAGGAAGAAGAATCATAGACATCAGATCACTACACACAGAACAAATACAAGCACTTAGGAAATTCTTCCACACCAATCAAACCAGCTTCCACATAGCAACAGTGAAAGCAGACAGAAACTACACACTTCCCGGAAAACACAGATACCATATAGAAAAAGACCACGTAAATAAAGAACAATCATATACCGGGTTACAGGATGGGCAGCTATTTCCTGAAATAGAAGGCTTCTTACTTGTCATCCAAGATAAAACTGTTACAGAAGACAGATGCAGGAAATGACACCAGCAGAAAGAAATGAATCACCATCTTGTAATAGCAAAAATACGAACAACCATGCAACGACTTCGTAGCGAACCAGTCGAACAAATAAGCAAAATCAATATAGAATCTCTATCCGACGACCCAACCAAATATCTATATCAACAAAGTTTAACAGAAAAAATAGCCACAAATGATATTCGAGAGTCTGATGACGTAGAAACGGCATGGACAAAACTAAAAAACTAATATGCTAGCAGCAGCAGAAGAAGCATTTGGAAGAAGGACTATAAAGAAAGGGGGAAAAACCAAACACAAAGCCTTGGTTCAAACAAGAAGTTAAGACATTAGCTGAAGAAAAAAGAAAATCGTACCTACAATATAGATCCAATGCTATAAACATACAATGATTATAAAAATGTAAGAAACAGGGTCAACGAGAATATCCAGAGAATTAAAAGAGAGCATTGGGAGAAATTTTCGAACGATATGGAACATGATCTGTACGGAGGACAAAAAAAATATGGAATCTACTGAGAAATAGAAAAAAAAAAACAATAAAAGAGTATATATACAAAATACAAAAATTACGGTGGAAGAATGGAAAAGATATTTCGAAAAACTCTATAGTCCTTCAGAAACCAATTTATTAACACAGGAAATACAGCATGAAGATGAAAATGTTGCCCAACCAAATAGGACCATTTCCTTAAATCAAATACAGCACATGGCAGCGAAACTAAAAAACAGAAAAGCCCCGGGCATGGACGAAATTAAGAACGAAATGATCAAATATGGAGATTATAAATTACTAGAAGAATGACAGATTTTCTTTAACAAAATACTCACAGCGAAGATTATACCATCCCAATGGAAAGAAAGCATCTTGATACCAATTTTCAAAAAAGGAGAGGGGACAGATCCAAAAAACTATCGAGGTATCAACATAATGAGTGCGGTACTAAAATTGTTCACTAAAATTTTAGCAGAAGAAATAATGTTAACCGAAATCTGTGAAGAACAGCAAGGGTTTAGAAAGAACACACGTCTACTATAGACGCCATATTTATAATCCGCCAAATTACCGAAGAGTTTAATTATGTGTTTCATTGATCTTACCCAGGCATTCGATAGGGTACGGTTAACTGATGTCATAACCCTACTACAAAAAAGGGGAATTCACCCGAATATAATAAAAACTATCGAAGAGCTGAACATCAACAACCACACATATGTAACAGTGACAAATAAATTAAGCAATAAAATACCTATGACAACCGGAATCAGACAAGGAGATAGCCTAAGCCCAATCTTGTTTAACATCATAATGGATGAAACAATAAACGAAGTAAAGAAAACTGGGAGATGATATCGATTGGGAGACAAAGAAATAAAAATAACATTGTACGCCGATGATGCAGTAATCATATCAGAAGACGAAGATAACTTACAGGGACTCCTACATAAGTTCCAACAAACAGCAAAAGTGTTTAATATGCAAATATCTGTAAAGAAAACAAAATCCCTTACAATATCTAAAGAACCGAAAAGATGCAAACTCGCGATTTATGATCAGAGTGTAGAACAAGTGATGTCCTTCAGATATCTAGGGGCAAACATAACAAGTACCAGGAACCTTAAGGAGGAAGTAAAAACTCAAACAACAAAGGCATCATTAATGTCAGGATACTTAAGAGATATAATTTGGAGAAACAAATATATGAGCACCAGGAGCAAAGTAAGAATATACAAAACATGCGTACTCGATAGAAACCAGAGCGGGGAATACAATAACAAAACGACTCGTAAGAACAACAGAAATGCGAACACTTAGATCGATAACAGGACGTACCCTATTTGACCGGAAGAGATGTGAAGAAATAAGGAAAATGTGTGAAATACAGGATGGAGTGAGATGGGCAAGGAATAGGAGAAGAGAATGAAGAGACCATGTGGACAGAATGCCAAATGACTGGTTGGCTAAGGTTGCAAAAGAGAAGCGATCAAACACACCTCGACCGCTTGGAAGACCACCAATAAGATGGTATGAGAGCTGGTCTTCATCATCGCAATTGTTTCTAGGAAACCTTTGAAGTGAACACAGGACATGGTCCTAACGTAGGAAGAAGAAGAAAGAAACGATCGAACACATAATAAGCGGATGTAAAATATAAGCCGGAACGAAATACACAGCCAGACATGACTCAGCGGCAAGAGTAGTTCACCAAGCACTAGTGACAAAATACAATCTCATTGAAAACACAGATCCCTACTACAAATACACACCAACATCCTTGGTTGAAAATAAAGATCTCTACTGGGACATCAGTATCGATACAGATAAAATAGTCTCCGCCAAAAGACCCGATGTTATTTTTCAGTGCAAAAAGGAAAAGTCACCTGTCTAATCGACATAGCTGTCCCCAACGACACAAACGTCCAAACGAAATATCTCCAAATACACAAACCTTACAACAGAAATAAAAAGGCTATGAAAACAAGAAAAATTCATCATTGTCCCTCTCGTCATATCAGCCACAGGCCTTAAACCAATAACATTCACACCACACTTAGTACAGTTGGGACTCAACACAAACATACACACTCAGAAGTCAGTGATTTTGAAAACATGTAACATTGTCCCGTCATTTCTTAATACACAATGGTAATAGCGTTTGTGCTGACTTGGCTTGGGCCCGTCAGCCAAACATGGAACCACATTGACCAAATGTGAGAAAGAAGAACAAACATATAATAATAAAAATAATAAACTTTTACTGAAGGACTTAAACAAGCTGTAAATACTTCAAAGAAAGTTCAAAAACTTTTATTATTAGCACGTGTAAGGAAGGCGCAAAATAGCTTCAAGTCAAGTTATTTTTAATAAAGTTTGAAATACTTTTTTGGGGGGATAAAATCATCAACTTTATAACTTATTCTGAAGTTGGAAGGAAAAAGTTGTTATTATTAATAAAACTTGGTGAAGGAGTTAAATAATTATAATCATAATTAATTTTCATTTGAAAAGATGAAAGGAAAGTTTAAAAGTTAAAATAGAAGTGACATTTTACGTTGGTTGGGGAAACTCCAATACAAAGCTCTTCTTACTAAGTTTTTGTAATGAAAAAAATTTGTTTTAACGTTATTTGACAAAAACATAAAACCAAAAATAAAGTTTTAATCAAAAATGATGTGGGTATTTGAACAAAAATTAAAAAGAAATGCTTTTACCAGTGGTTAATTTCAA
Organism: Pachyrhynchus sulphureomaculatus; assembly: GCA_019049505.1. NCBI lineage: Eukaryota > Metazoa > Arthropoda > Insecta > Coleoptera > Curculionidae > Pachyrhynchus > Pachyrhynchus sulphureomaculatus. Next base: position 252,819,907 of record CM032446.1, on the reverse strand, counting down.
AGCTACTACATTCTTTCTAACAGTAGACTAATGATAGAAGACGTCACAGCCTTGAACTCTTTTAATATAGGTAGTGCTACAGACTACTTAGAGCAATAAAATTCGTGTTGCCAGCGAGAACAAACATCGCCATAACAAACAGAAATATACGAAAATAGATACGAACAAACTGAAATCGAATGTCTCAGAATTGAACCAAGAAATTAGACGAGGTCTAGATAATCTGGCTGATAGTTGGCTAGAGGACGATTTGAATAGAAGGAATGAATCGTTGACGGCAGTTCTTAGAGAAGCAGCTGAGAAAGTAGCAAAGGCAGACAGAAAAAGACTTGATAAGCTAAGCGACGAGACAAATGCGAGGATTGAGTTTAAACGAAAACTATTTAGAGAGGGCAGATACCATGAATTTAAAGAGGTAGCGAAAGAGACAAGAGGAATGGTGAGAAGAGACCTGCGAAGATACTATGAGATTGAAGCAGAGAAACTAATTGAAAACAACAAAGGGTTGAAAAGCCTCAGAAACAATAATAAACGCCACATCCTTAGCCTAAAGAACGAAAATGGAGTAGAGACGAGAGATAGGAACGAGATGCTAGAGATTTCAAGATACTTCTATGAAAGACTCTATGAGAGCGTAATACAGGACAATAGAGAAGATCACACAGAACAACCTAAGATACGAGTAATGAATGTTGGATCTGAGGAAATACCCATCATAACCATTGATGAAATATTGTATACGTTGAAGAACATGAAAAACAATAAAGCAGCAGGAGAAGACGGAGTGAATATTGAAGTTTTGAAACTTGCAGACAGCGACACACTTATAAACTCTGCGAACTTTTTAACCAATGCTTAGAAGAGGGGAAGATACCAAACGGTTGGAACAACTCAATTATTGTGTTTTATATAAAAAGGGAGATAGTGCCGATTTCGAGAACTATCGACCAATCAGCCTTCTTTCCCAGATCTACAAGTTATTTATAAAAATACTCACGAATAGAATAAGAAAATTGGACTACTGTCAACCAATAGAACAAACTGCTTTTAGAAGAGATTATAGTACATGTGAGCATCTCCTAACAATGAGAATCTTGATAGAGAAGGCTGTAGAGTATAACTTTGACATTTGCTTAGCTTTCGTCGACTTTCGAAAGGCATTCGACACAGTGGAGCATTGGGCTTTTTTCAGAGCACTGGAAAATGCGAGAGTGGACTCCAGATACGTGGAACTCTTAAAGTATATATATAATAACGCCACTTCAACTGTTTATATCAATGAAAAAACCAGACCGATTAGAATAAAACGAGGCATAAGACAGGGAGATGTATTGTCACCAAAGATGTTTACGTTGGCTCTTGAAGATGCATTCAGAAGGTTAGATTCGCATGATAGAGGTATTCTAATAGATGGAAAACGGCTGAATCACCTGAGATATGCCGATGATATCGTTATCCTAGCTGAAAATACTGAAGAAACAGATGCTGATAGAACTAGACATCGAATGTTCGAAAATAGGCCTCAACATGAACATGTCCAAGACCAAAGTCATGTGCAGCATGGATCCATTGATCGAAATAAACAACGAAATACTTGAAAATGTGGAAAGGTATGTGTATCTGGGGCATACAATTGCATCAGGCAAAGAGAACTAAACAGTTGAAATCGACAGACGAAGGAGACTCGCCTGGGGTGCATTTGGTAGACTCGGAGACACACTCAGGAATAAAAATATACCAATGAGTATACGGTCAAAAATCTTCGATCAATGTGTTCTGCCGATTTTGACATATGGGGCTCAGACATTGATTCTAACGAAGAAATCTATGCACAAGCTTAGAGTTACACAAAGAGTAATGGAGAGGTAGATGCTGAGAATATCTGTAAGGGACCGAAAGAGAAATGACTGGATCCGAGGGGTGACAAAATGCAGAGATGTAGCAGAGGCCGTGGCGGAACTGAAATGGAATTACGCGAGACATATAGCTCGTGATCAAGCGAGAAGATAGCCACACACTATTTTAAAATGGAGGCCATATCTGGGAAGAAGATCCAGGGGACGACCGCTCACCCGATGGACAGACGATATCAAGAGGTCAGCGGGATTAATGTGGTATAGAATTGCCCAATGCCGAGAGAGATGGCGATCAATGAGGGAAGCCTATGTTCGGGAATGGACTTCGGAAGGCTTATGAGATGAGATGAATTTCAAAGCATCACAAAATAGTATTTAAATATTGATGTAGCTGAAGGTACTCGTTTTTTTCATATAGGAGAGGTACTTGTTAAGGTTGACACAAAAACAATTCAGTCAGTGCCACTCGGCTGATAAATGACAATAATTACTTTGCTTTACTGTCAGTCGTAACCGTGAGCATTGACATGAAAAGGGCTAGCGATTGTGACGGTCGAGGGGAAGACGCAGTGTTCTCTACGATATTCCAAATCTCGTATGTGATTTAAAATATTGAAAAATATTAATGTTTCCAAACAGTGATCTGAAACATTGACTAATGAATAATTTTTCTAATATAGCCTACATCGATTTGTAATCCTCATGTGTATTTTTCTTATAATTTTTGAAATTGACTCAAATATCATGTTGCTCTCGTTTCCTATCTTTTTTCCGAGTTTAAATTTTCTCTATCTGGTAGCAGTCATCTCGGCAGAATTACATTTAATATTTGTTGGATATATGGTTATTTTTTTTTAGTTTGCTCAACATAAAAATAACCGGTCAAGTGCAAGTTGAACTTGCGCAATTAGTGTTCCGTACGTTGATTGCTTTTAAAATAAAAAATGTTGTAACCGAAGTATAAAATGATCAGTAACTTCACAAAACACACCCCAAATGAGTTTTCAACAAAGTTTATTTCCAATCTTTACTGAAAATTGATGACCTTGAAATTTTTTGGTTTTTTACATACCAGATAAATTACTACAGGTAATGCACTCGTGATAATTTTCGTTCAATCTACACCCCTTGGAGAATATTCCAGAATTTTTTCAAAATTTTTTGATAAGTACTTTTTGAGATAAGGCGGGTGGACAGCGATTTTTCGCGATTTTGTAAAAATAATACATAGAAAAGTGCGCGCAAGTGTTACATTATATATATATATATATATATATATATATATATATATATATATATATATATATATATATTTTATTCGTGTTTTCACAAGCTTTCATTTGACACCACACTCGACTCGATTACCTAGTAAAAAATTTTTTTTTTCACTTCCGATTTCACCCCCCAAAACTAACCCATTAAGTCAAAATTTAACTTTCAAAACTACATGGCTTTGATGAGGCCATCAATTCCTATATTATTACCAAATTTCAACTTTTTATGACAAATAGTTTCGGAGAAAATCGGGTGTGACAGACGGACAGACAGATGGATAGACAGATGGACTGACGGACAGGCACCGAAGTGATCTTATAAGTGTTCCGTATGGAACACTAAAAAACGACAAAAATGACCTGCATGTCGTTTGTATGGGGTGAAGTTTTTAATGTAAAGTTAAAGTAGGAGACAAATAAGTTTCACTTCTGGTTATAAGTCTAGTTTTGAAAGCGTACCTGCCCTCTGTCGGAGGCTGTTTAAGGGTACAGACTGATAGAGGAATTGTTCAATAAGTTGCTAACAATTCCCGCTTGGTAGCGCTTTAGAGGGTTCTATCCAAAGCACATAAAAATCAATATAAACTACTAAAATTGGGCAAAGTCTATTTTTCAGTAGATTTTGACTGATCTTTCATTCGTCAATCTATCTTAGGACGTGTTTCGCAATATCACGGCTTTTCAGCTGATGGAGAAAAAAAACAAAAGTTAAGTACTAAAAAAACTGCTGAAAAATGGACTTTGACCAGTTTTAGTAGTATATTGGGTGTTTCAAATGGTATGGTCAAAATGAAGGATATAGTAGATTGGACCAAAATAAGGTCAAAAGTTCCTATAAAAATGACTCCTGTCTACCCCCGTTAGGGAGCTACAGTCACCCAAAACATGAAATTTAGGTTCTAAAGTAAAGTTTGTATGTTGAATCGGAATTTTATCTTATAATCGTCGATAATTCAACCGGTACGTCAAAAGTAGGGGAGGGCGCGGTAAAAATGGACTTAACTTTTTTTACAATAACTCTTATTGCATTTTCGCGTCGGATTAGGGAAGCTTGAGATCCTTGGGGAAAAACAGGTACTCTTAGTTTAACACGATTAAACGCACCAATTCCGGGTTAAAATCGATCAAGAATTTCCATGCCAGAAAAAGAGCCTATTACCTAATATTATTACGGTTATTAGCAATACTTCAAAATATCCAGATATTTTTAAATGACCATACACCTATAATAATTAAATAAAACATAATCATCAAATGAAACAAAAAATTTATTTTTATTAATCAAATCAAGAAAACAATCAAAAAACACCGCTAAAAACATCGGAAATATTAATTTAAAGGAAAATTAAAATTCATACGTAATTTCAACTACGGAATATATTCAATGTGGGCACCTTGTACAGTTATACATTTCCTTAAGTTAGTGAGGAAAGCTCTTTGAACTCTAAATAATATGCCGTTCTCTAGTTTTTACAGGAGTCGAATAAACAAGATATTTAAGGTGGCCCCATAGAAAGAAGTCTAAGGGATTTAGATCTGGTGATCGGGGTGGCCACGGGAATGGCCCACCCCGACTTATCCAATGATTGGGAAACTGGTTATCGAAATATCCCCTACCAATGTTGCTGAAATGTGGTGGTGCACCGTCGTGCATTAATCATATATTGTTGCGAATATGTAATGGAACTCCTACTAATAAATTACTTAAATCAACTCGAAGAAATTGCAAATATTTCTCACTATTTAGTCTCCCGTCAATGACATATGGTCCAATCAAATAATTCCCGATAATTCCTATCCAGATATTTATCAAAAATTTATATTGATTTTTAGTCTGAATTATCACATGTGGGTTATCCTCATCCCATAAGTGAAGATTATGGGAGTTTATTAAACTATCCCTAGAAAATCCCGATTCATCTGTAAAAAGCACTTTGCTTACAAATGTATTATCTTCTCGTTGCTTTTGTAGAAACCAATTAGCGAATTCCACTCGTGCAGGATAATCATCGGGTGACATAGAATGAACTTTTTGGAAATGATAGGGATGGAGTAATTGCTCATGAAGTACCCTATGCACCAACGAATTGCAAGTATACACTATTAGTTGGATCGTTTGTTATTAGGTCGAAAATATTTTCTTCCATTTCAATGGTACGAGCAGTTCTTAGACGACCTACTCCTTCAGGGTTTGGTATAAGATTACCTAAAAGATATCCAATAATAAGTACACAATTTGAAAAAGTAAGACACATTTCCGCAGATTGCGTTCAATAGTTCTGCGATCAGGCAAGTATCGATCAGGGAATCGCTCTGCGTAAAGGCGAGCTGCTTCACTAGCGTTACTAGAAGTTAAGCCATACATTAAATGCATATCTGCATTCTCGACAAAAGTAAAATTTGGCGTAATGAAATCGACCGCAATTTTTTCAACTTTCAGATTTGACTTGTGTGTTGACATTTGATTAATTATCATTGCACCTGGCAGAAGCCAGGTAATAGGCTCTTCTTCTGACATATAAATCCTTTATCGATTTTAACTCGTAATTGGTGCGTCTACTCGTGTTAAACGAAGAGTATCTTTTTTTGCCAAAGATCTCAAGCTTCCCTAATCCGACGCGAAAATGCAATAGAAGTTGAGTCCATTTTTACCACGCCCTCTCCTACTTTTGACGCACCGGTTGAATCATCGACGATTATAAGGTAAAATTCCGATTCAGCACATAAACTTTACTTTAGAACCTGAAATTCATGTTTTTATCGTTAACTGTTTCTGAAATATTTAATGAAAACCCATCTTCTGGCTCCCCATTTGGGTGGCTGTAGCTCCCTAACGTTGGGAGATAGGAGACATTTTTATAGGAATATCTGAGCTTATTTTGGTCCAATCTACTAGATCCTTCGTTTTGACCATACCTTTTGGGACACCCTGTATATTGATTTTTCATATATTTGGGGCAGGACTCTATAAGGCATTGCCGAGCAGTAATTGTTAGCAACTTGCTGAAAAATTCCTCTATCGGTTTGTGGCCTTGAACATCCCTCGACAGAGGGCAGGTACACCTTCAAAACTAGGCTTACATCACTCGGAGGTGCAAATTATTTGTGTCTCTGTATTCTCTTTTTCGGTCGCTCCTAGCTGAGTTGAGGAGCCGTGATATGGCAAAACACGTACTGAAAAGCACCATGCCACTTGGCGGTAAATCATTGAAAGATGCATTGAAAGTCCTACTAAATAAATGTCTCTATGAGGGAAAAATACTAACAAAATGGTGTAATTCGGAGGTTATCCTTCTCTTTAAGAAAGGTGATAATATTAATATCGAAAATTATCGACCCTTAAACGGTGCTTTGTTTTATTAGAGTAAACTAGCCGGGCCTGCGGCTCCGCTCGCGTAGACTTGATTCACTACTATCGTCACTGCTTATTCCTTATGTTACCCAACGTAATAAAATATCTCCCATTATTTCCCCTTATCTCCCAATATTTCCCCTTATCTCCCGTTATCTCTACATAATTTCCATTATCTAGGCTTATCTCTGCTCATCTCCCATTATTTCTCCTTATCTCCCATTATTTCTCCTTATCTCGCAATATTTCTCCTTATCTCCCATTATTTCTCCTTATCCCTCACTATCTCACCATAACTCCCATTATCTAGACTTATCTCTGCTTATCTCCCATTATTTCTCCTTTTCTCCCATTATTTATACTTATCTCCCATTATCTCACCTTTTCTCCCATCTAAGTTAAGTTGAGAATGTGGAATCTTTGGCACAATGCTACTACTCGGTATATATCACCACTACACCAAGCACTTTATTTTTGCACTCGACGCAAGTTTCGCTAACCATGTTAGCTTTATCAGGAGCGATGATTGACTGAATAATATAATATATAATATATATATATATATATATATATATATATATATATATATATATATATATATACATAATATAACATTTATAATAATAATAATATAATAGTCAACCATCGGTCCTGGTGAAGCTAACATGGTTAGCGAAACGCGCGTCGAGTGCAAAAATAAAGTGTTTGGTGTAGTGGTGATATATACTGAGTAGTACTTATCTCCCATTATTGAGGCTTATCTCGACTTGTCTCCCATTATTTCTCCTTATCTCCCATTATCGCACCTTATCTCCCATTATCTCACCTTATCTCCCATTATCTAGGCTTATATCGAATTATATAGAACATATGTATAAATTTATAAAAACACGTAAATCGGATAAGTGGTTCTCGAGTGACAAGCGCACTAACGGACGGACAGACAGACAGAGAGACGTTGTATTTTGTATATATTATATTCTTTGCTCCATGATATTGTTCCATATTTTATGCTTTAGGCAGTGTATTGCAAGAGAACGAGCTAGCGGCAAACTTTTTTCCGACAGACGGACAGAGAGACGTTGCATTTTATATATATAATAGATGTAGATTATTATTATTATATAACCTGGCCAAAGAATATATGTATGAATTTAAAAAAAGACATGTAAATCGGATAAGTGGTTCTCGCGTGATAAACGCACTAATGGATAGACAGACAGACAGAGAGACATTGCATTTTATATATATTATAGATTATAGATAATCTTTGCTACATAATATTGTTTAGACTGTGTGTTGCAAGAGACCGCGCTAGCGGCAAACTTTTTTCCGACTTCATTCACTATTATCGTCACTGCTCATTCCTTATACTACCTATAGTAAGAAAATATAGCCTATAATCTGGCCGGAGAACATATGTATGTTTTAAAAAAAAAGTACGAAAATCGGATAAGTGGTTCTCCAGTGATCAGCGCACTAACGGACAGACAGAGAGACAGAGAAACGTTGCATTTTATATATATTATAGATGTAATAAAATATATATCTATAACGTGGTCAGAGAGCATATGCATATGCATGCAAAAAATCACGAAAATTGGATAAGTGGTTCTCGCGTGATAAAGACACTAATGGACAGATAAACAGACAGAGAGACATTGCGTTTCATATATATATGTATATATATATATATATATATATATATATATATATATATATATATATATATTATAGATTATAGATTATAGATATTCTCTGTTACATAGTATTGTTCCATATTTAATGGTTTCGGCTGTATATTGCAAGGGAACGCGCTAGCGGCAAACTTTTTTCCGACTTCATTCACTATTTTACGTCACTGCTCATTCCTTATGCTACCCATCGTAATAAAATATAGCCTATAACCTGGCCAGAGAACATATGTATGTTTTAAAAAAAAAAGTACGTAAATCGGATAAGTGGTTCTCCAGTGATAAGCGCACTAACGGACAGACAGACTGAGAGACGTTGCATTTTATATATATTATAGATGCTTAGAGCGCACTCTTCTACATTTACATGTATTACATCCATATTTATTATCTAAAACATTTTATTGCCATAATAACTATTTACTTTACTAATGTAAAGTTAATGAAATCTGGAATGGCGTAAAGGCAAAGCATTCGACGTATAATACAAAATGCATGGTTTAAATTATTACTGGTGCATGGCTTTTTACTTTCCTTGCTAAAGAGAAGAATTCTTTAAGAAAACACCCGAGATTTTTACTTTTCTTCACGTATTAAGGTCCCTAGATCACGAAAAACCTAATCCTCCATTTCCGTTAGTTTGTCGGTCTGCCTGTTTGCCGGCCTGTTGGTCCGATGATTCTCCAATGAAATGAGTTATCAAGTTGGAATTTGGTACTCAAGTAATACTTAAAATAGGAATAGAACCTGTATTTTTTTTTGGCATATTGCTTAAAGGGATGAGTGTGAAAGTGTGAAAAAATGATGTTTATTTTCAATATACCTATGAAAATTTTTCTTAGTTTTTGTTTGCGATACTGAAGAGATTTTAATAATATTTATTTACAGTTAAATATATCACGGATTATCATGGTATATGTCCTATTAAGGGTTCTTAAACACGAGGGATCTCTCTATTTTTTTTTTCCATTATTTTAAATTTCAATAGAAGAGAGAAGTAGTATGTAAAGAGAAATATAAATTTTTAGCTGTAAATATCTCTAAAACGGGACCCTGTTCCACTTTTTTTCTCGGGCTAACATCTTACTATAAAGTATTAGAGTTATTCCTTGGTGTAAGTTATATTTAGTCCTTATTTTAAAACTACTTGTTTGTAAGGGAAGTACTGGTAAATCTTTTACCGATTTTCTTGTTAAAAATAAAATATTTAGCGTCCTCTTGACATAATGACAAAGTAACTCTTCAAACAGATTAAAAAATAACTGCCCCTTTTGAAAATTTTTTCTTCCGAGAAGCAACTCGTACAAGCAACCCTGCAAAAAAGAAAGACCTTTTGATAAGCTTAATAAAAAACTACTTATATTGATTTTGAGGCCAATAGTCTCTGGTCCTTATTCGGCAAAAAACCTTCATACATCCCTTCTATGATTGTTTCAGGAATATTTTGCAGGATTTTAAGGATTCTTAGCGCTAGGCGAGATGAAAAATGGTCTCTTTTGATGGATGGGTGCCATCTCGAAATTTTGGCGCAGTATAGTACGAGTTATACTACTTTTGTTATCAAAAACTTTTTCTAAAAATAAAAAGAAAGTTAAAACATTACTTTTTAAGCAAAGGTATTATGTAAGTATTTTTGTTACCTTTCTAGACTATAAATACTACAGGTAATGTCCGATTCTAATATGGTGTGTTTTATTTATCTTAAATCATAATATAAACATATAATTGGCAATCTTGTATATACGTATAAACATTAAGGTAATATTAACATTCCTTTCAATCAAAAACAATCTGATCGTACGACGCCTTGTTTGCCAATTGCAATTCGAGACCCTTCAATTATACACGAACTCTAATAACGCCGGGATTTGCCCAATGGCTGTATGCCCGTCTACCCGAAGCACTATATTGCGACCTATTTGGTTTTATTATTTGCCTACGTCCCGCATACAGAGTACATCTACACGTTTGCGGAGAATCTGTAAACACACTTGACACCGTTTCTGTCATTATTATTTTGTTTAATATTAGAACAGAGCAAACACGAATAGTGTTGCCATACCAGAGTTGATATTGAAGCGAATAAAATAGTTTGAAACGTGAGTTTTGCGGAAATTAACTTTAGAAGTTGCCTTTCAGAATTATTTGTAGCAGTTTTTATTAAAATGTTGAACACGAAACTGTGAACGCGTGCAGTTATGCTAGTAAATGTATACTTTACTAGTTCGGAAAAAGCAAGGCAAGTTGTATTAAAAAGTATTTGCTACGGTGTTTAAAAATTACGGCGACTGATTAAGGTATTTCTTACGAGTAACTGTTAAAAGTAGTTTTGCTTGAAATTTTGAGAAATAATAGATTTTATCATCATTTCATTTGCTTGTGCCAGGAACAGATGCAAAGAAATTATCGACGAAACCAAGGAGGTACACAATCAACGGATTAGAAACAAACTTCTCGCTTGTCCCGACAATTCCAGGTCCTTTTGGTAGGTCGCTAAGACAGTTAGTCAAAATTTCACCAAATCCACCAAAAAGGCTTCTGGCGCTGACGGAATACCTGCCATAGTTCTTAAAATCTGTGCGAGGGAACTAACACCAGTTTTCTGTCCTATCCTACAGAAAGGGAATATTTCCTTCCTGCTGGAAATGTGCTACAGTTCAGCCGATACCTAAAAAAGGCAAGAAGACCTTGCCAAATAACTACCGACCAATCGCACTGCTTTCAATAATATCGAAAGTCATGGAAAAGGCTATCAATAAGCATCTTCTAAAATATTTTGAAGGATTCAACATTATTAGCGATCACCAATATGGCTTTCCTAAAAATAGATCAACAAGAGATCTTCTGACTTATGTAACACATGTTTGGAACAACGCAATTGAACGATGGGCTGTTGGCTAAGCTACGTTCTTATGGTATGTCTGAAAGATTCTGTTTGTGGCTCTCATGTTTCCTCAGAGAGCGTTCTTTGCGAGTGGCAGTCGACGGAACACCTTCACTATCAACGGCGGTGTACCTCAAGGCTCCATACTGTCTCCTACTCTCTTTCTCATTTATATTAACGATCTGCTGGAAAAGACCGAGTATCCAATCTACAGCTTTGCAGACGACAGTAAACTTATCTCTTCATTCCCTTTGAACGCTCGGACATCGGCTACTCAGACGAATATCCGCAGACAGCAGGAAGTCATTTAACTTAACAAAGACCTGGGAGAAAAATCTATCTTGGGGTGACAGTAACCAAGTGGAATTTAACGCTACAAAAACCCAGGCGGCAGTTTTTTCTAAAAAAGTTTCTAAAAACGTTGCTGAACCCGACATAGTTATGTCGGGGCACTCCATTCCTCTAACATCGTCACTCAATTTGTTGGGCGTTAATTGAGTTAAATGTTGCAGGCATAGCAAGGAGAGCTTCTCAAAAGTTGGGAATATTATTTCGAACCAGAAAGCTTTACACTCCACAACAACTGTTAATTCTTTACAAAGCTCAAATTCGACCAACAATGGAATACTGCTCCCTTGTTTGGAGCTCCGCTCCCAAACATACACTGCATTTGTTGGATTCTATTCAGAGAAGAGCTGTTCGTCTGATTGGAGACCCGGAACTGCCGACGGCCTTGATTCGCTGGAACATCGAAGAACGGTTGGCGACTTGAGCCTATTCTACAAGTACTTTCATGGAAAGTGTTCGAAGGATGTGGCCCGCTTAATTCCTCCAGAGCGGTGCGTGTTAGAAGTACACGTCGCGCTAATTCTTTACATCCGTATGAGGTTCAGCTTGTTACTCCTCGTACAACGCTTTTCAAGCAGTCTTTTATATGGAGTGAAAAAATATTATTTCCTATAGATCCGGGTTCTTTGAATATCTACGAATTTTTGAACCTGTAGAGTCTTTGGACCCACCTGAACTCATTCGAGAGTGGCAGATAAATAAACCAGTGTTCAAATATTATAATACGAGGTGAAATCCTGAATAAGTGCCATGAAGTCCAGTCCCTGCTTTTATCAGCCGAATTTCTGTATTTTTAAAGCAAAACTTAAGTTATAAACAAATTGATTTTCTCTATTCGCATTATTACTTAGCGGTGATGCATGAGTTTATATGGTTTTTGACACGTTAAAGTCGAATTTCTAATCCATTTTTGCTAAAAATTTAGTAATTTTTGATACAAATAAATAATTTTTTTCTATAATAACTTAATATAATATTATTTAACTCGCTAAATTTAAATTCTCTGTTCATTTTTCCAAAAACTAAATTATTTTATTATTACTGACAATTTATTAGAGTTATATTAATTTTTCTTTGGGAATTTTTTTATTTAATTGTATATAAATAAACTTATTAGCTCTTAATTTTTAATTAATTAAATTGAAAAATGAATTAGAAATTCAGACAGCAGGACAAAAATTGATCTAAAAAACTTGGGTAGAGCTCGTAAGCTTAGATTTTGCTGTTATGGAGTTAAATTCTATTAAATTCTGTTTTTTAGTATAATTGTTTATAATAAATTATTTATAACAATAAAAAGCTTTAGTTTTTGCAAAAGTAGATTCAGTGGGTCGAAAGACGTCTAAAAAAATTTGGATGGAGCGCTTGTTAAACTTAAATTTCGTTATAAAAATAAATTATATAAAATTACTGCTTAAAAAATTGTTAATAACATTTAAGAGGTCATTTTCTCAAAAAAACTAATTGCAGATCGGATTCTGTGTCCCAAAAACATAACGTATACTAGAGTGGAGCTGCAAAGTTGAAAAAGAACACAGTGAAGCCGCGGGTGGCTGATGGAGTATTCGGTCATTGTTATACTGACACTAACGGAATGCAGCAAACATTCTAAATGTTTAAACTTTTAATTCTTGAGGTTTTTTGGATCACTCTTATTGTCTCTCATGTTAAAAAATCAAAAATTTCATATTTACTATCCAACATAGCTATCAAAATTTTTTTTTTTAAATTTTGTAATTAAATACTAAAAGGGGTTTTGGGACTTTTGAATATAAATTTTAAATAACAAATATAAACAAAATTTAAAGGTTAAATATAAAAAAAATATATAGAGTGAAATTGCAGGGCAAATTAAATAAATATATTGATCTGCTTGTAACTGTTTCAATGGTGATTTGAGTGTCTCTCGAGACTCTAGCGCATGTGTATAGTGTTTGAGAGAAAAACAAATTACAGGACGGGCGCGCGAGTTGTAGGACAGGCGCGCGCATTTTAATAAAGAACTAAACTCTATGGCAGATAATGTTATTTTTAGTATCTACAAACCTCAACGAACATATTAAAATAAATTACATTCGCTGCTCTATGCGTTCAGGTGGGTCCATTTTTCTGCAACTTTGGACCGTTATAACTCTGGATTGACACAATATCCATGACAGATATTGATTTTTCAGTCATATTTCACAGAAATGAAGCTATACCCAAAATATATGCCACTCAGCGTTGGGTTCGTCCACCAACTTATTCTTACAGTTTTAAAGCATATTTCCAGGAACAGGAACGAAAGTTGTAACATTCATTTTTTCCTAGATTTTAAGACCATGTAATGTTACTGATTTTTCACTTCAAATTGTACTTATTTTCATTTTTGTATCGAACGGTATATTAAACAGAGATTCCAAGACGTTCGGTATATACTGTGCAGTGCGGGTTCCTGACCGAATCTACCGCTACGCCGCGATTGGTGAAATGTGTGTATCCGCAGTTTTGGTTCCGGCGGCGTCGCCATATTACCGGCAGAGTTTGCACGGTTTATTTAAGGGTCCGAGAAAGGACTGTCTTGGCTAATTTCCATCCAGCCGCCGAGTAGGCGGAATACCATCAAGCCGCAGCCAGACTAATTTTCATCGGAGCCGCCAAGTAGGCTTCCTTCGACAGAGCTGCAGTAAAGGCTCATAACAACAATCATGCGAGCTAAGTAAAGCACCAGTTTCTTAACGAAAAGCCGTAGTGGGCTCTCTAAGTGTCTACTAGAAAAGTGTGAAATCGGTCGTGTTCCATCGAAGCCGGAATAGGAACAGTAAGTTACCAAAACATCCTTCAATAGACATATCCCTGAGTAGTGCCTTAACAGCAATTTAAACAGACTAAAAAGTGAAGTGAAAAGCACTATTTTTCGTCTTCGGGGGTAGTCAGAGTTTAGAATTTAAATATAATAACTACTTGTTAGGCTAAAATTTTTTTGTAAAACTGCAAAGGTTAGAACTTTTTATTTTAAAATCATGAATAAATTCTCTTTTTTTGTTGATTAAAGCTAGTGTCTCACTGAATACCTATTTTTCTTTTCAGGATAAGAAAAGTTGTACTAGTATAATTCTTTTTAGTAATATCCATAAAACACTTCAGTATTTTTTCATTTTTTTAACTGAAGTTAGATCCTTTCTATTTTAAAATGAATGGTGCCCAAAAAAATTTGTACAGCTAAAGCTTTTTAAAAAAAAATAGAAAATAATTCCAAAAAGACGTAAAACAATTATCTCTTACCCATATTTCTCTACCAAGGAAAACTGAGCTAGTGTGTGTTTAATTTCTTTAGTTCTTTTAAAATCAGGATTCACTCGATTCATTATCAGAAATTAAAGCGGGGCTGCAAGAAAATTGCGCTCAAGCTTGGGGCATCCAATATTCAAACGGTACAAAATTGCGCTCAAGCGTGGGACAAACAACTTCTCACAGGGTACAAAAAAAAAGATGCCTCAAACTGAGGACAGTTTCACAGGTTACAAAGTTGAGGCTTTAAACTATCTGGAGAGACTAAGGGGGAGCATAATTAACAAAGTAATACTATTATCTGCCATTCTCCGATGAGGCATTTTGGTACTGAACTCCCGGATTAATAAATGCGATGCAATAACACGTGATTGCGTGCGGCGGGAAGCAAGCGAGAAGCTACGTTGCCACACTCATTATACTTTGAAAACCAAATTATTTCGCGTCTTTCTCTAACATAATGCTCTCTCTGACTTCTCGTAAGAAATACCGTAAATAATAAAACTATTAATTTATTCATCCAAATCTATCGGATTTCTTTCAAAGTGCAACATTCTTATGCGATGGTTGCTGTAATCTTTAAAACACTTGTTACAATAGATTTCCTGTATTGCTGCGAAGCCGGCCAACGAATTCTTCCTCATAACTCCAATAGATTCAAAACGGTGTCTACAAAGTGGTAATTTCAGAGTGGAGAATAGGAAAAAGTCATACGATATCATATCTAGTGAATACGCTGCTTATGGAACAATCATCGTTTCATTTTTACTTAACAAATTACGAATGAATATTGTGTTGGGCGATGGTGTGTTATCGTAGTACAGAATCGATAAATCTTTTCACATGATACATTTTTTTTCACGTTAAAGATGCTTAACGCTTAAATAATATTCCTTATTAACTGTTTTTCCATTTGAAAGGTACGCTTTATGCATAACACCACTGTAGCTGAAGTCTTAACATGACCTTGATTTTTGACCGAGTTTGACGTGTTTTTTCGGATTTGGTGCTCTTTCTAGATCATATGAATAGATCCACGTCTCATCACCAGTCATTATGCATTTCAAAGTGGAATTTGGCGAGCTTACAAGATTTCTAATACTTAAATGAGGATTACTGAGTACAAAATCTTTGATTTTGTTCATGGTTTCTCTTGTGGTTGCGACGTATGGACTTCCAGAAAGCAGCTGGGCTTCAACTGTTTCTCTACCCTCGTTAAGTGATTTATACCACGTGAAAATATTTAATCTTATCAAACATTCATTACAATAACGCTTTTTCATCTGTAACGACAAAGAGGCTAAATTATATGCAAATTCTTTGCCGACAAGAAATTTTTACAATTTCTAAACGCTTTTATTTTTAACCTAATGAAATCCCGAAAATTTTGTCAGATATTTATAATAGTTCTATTAACTCCTAACATACCCTGCACTTCTTTTAGTGAGCCGTGAAATTACTGGTCACCACTCGATATGTCGTTTCCGTCATCGAGGCCATTTCTTGAAGGGTAT
The DNA here is from genome assembly GCA_019049505.1 of Pachyrhynchus sulphureomaculatus. Taxonomy (NCBI): domain Eukaryota; kingdom Metazoa; phylum Arthropoda; class Insecta; order Coleoptera; family Curculionidae; genus Pachyrhynchus; species Pachyrhynchus sulphureomaculatus. Next base: position 252,803,715 of record CM032446.1, on the reverse strand, counting down.
TTTATTTTAATTATTCCAATGAGAGCTTCTGAATAATTTTAATTTTGACATACTCTCACAATGAAATTCCATTGGGGCCAAATAAGTGTTACGCGGAGGTCAATTTATGTCACTCCATTTGGTAAATTTCCTCGACAACTGGCCAAGATATGTTGGGCGTGTGCAACGATCCCCTCCTGAAATCAGGTTCCTTCGTTACATCCATCAAAATTTAGTAAAACAGTGAAACATTTTTGAATTAACAGTTGTTGTATAGTAATGGTCTAGTCTTGGCATTGTTGGGTTTCATATAAATGGGGCTCAAATGAGATTCAGATGCTGGCAACCGTTCAATTATTTGATTAATAAAGTTGGAGTTCTAAGCAGTATCCGTTTGCTTTAATTTTGGCCCTAGATGTAGCTTGTACCAGTATAGACATACGTTTTTACGAAGAAAATGCTGTACCAAACGCACATTTTTTTTTTTATGGGCATAGTATACACGCTGCAGGGAAATCTCTAAAGCGCTATAGCAGCGGTGCGTGTGCGGAAAAGGCGATTCACTTTGATCTTGAATCATTGTAAATTGTACTCGGTGTTGAATACAGTCCTGGGTAAATCATTCCAAAGGAATGAAGTATAAAAGACTATTTGAAAAAGGGCTGTACGAGGAGTGACAAGCACATACAGATGTGAAGTATTAGCGCGACATGTATTCTTACTATGCACCGCTCTGGGAGGAATTAAGCGGGCTACATCCATCGAACACTCGCCACAAAAATACTTGTAAAATACACTTAAGTAGCTAATCGTTTTTCGATGTTCCAAGGAATCAGGGTTGCCGGTGAGTTTTGGGTCTCCGGTCAGCTCTCTTTTGAATAGAATTCAACAAATGCAGTGTATCTTTTGGAGCAGAGTCCCAAACATGGGCGTAACATTCCATCGTTGGTCAAATTTTAAGCTTTATATAGAATGAATAGTCGTTCTGGAGTGTAAAGCTTCCTACACACAACAATAGAATTTGATTGTTTACTTATTAAGAGATACTACTCAGTATATATCACCACTACACCAAACACTTTATTTTTGCACTCGACGCGCGTTTCGCTAACCATGTTAGCTTCATCAGGAGCGATGATTGACTAAAGCTAAACTACAAATCTACCCTATTTATACTTAGCCTAACCTTTGAATTACTCAAGCGGAACTAATGACATAGGCAAGGCCATCAGTTCCGGTTAAGTAACCAGTAGAGGGGACTATGAGGAATAGGCCCTCTGTCTTTATTTAAACTACTTTTACATTTTATGATTTCCATACTTTCGTATGCGTTCAACAATCTCCTATCAGATACATTTTTTATTAATCTTAGATTATCTAATGTTACAGTATGATCAACTTCAAGGGCATGTTCGGCAATGCTAGACTTTTCTGTTCTATTGTATTTTAAGTGTGCCAAATGTTTTTTAAATCGTGTTTTAATTGACCTTTCCGTTTGCCCAACATACTTTTTGTCACAATCATTACAACTAATTTCATAAATTCCACTTTTCTTACAATTAGGAATCTTATCTTTGGGATTTCCTAAGATATTATAGACCAAGGTGAGGCCTACCTTATTAAATACCTTATTGAGTCCCTTGCTATATTTCGGATTATATGGTATGGAGACATACTTGGTGTTATTTCCTTCGCGTGTAAAAAAGGTGGAATTCTGAATATTAAACCTAAACTTATGTCTATTTATTGGCTTGTTTACTAAGTTATCGTCATAACCATTAACTCTAGTTATATTTCTAATACGATTCCTTTCTTTATTAAAGTTTACTCTATTCAGAGGGAAAGTGACCAAACGATGTACTAAAAAATGTAATAAGGCTAATTTATGTTGTTTGCAATGAAATTAATCATTAGGAATATATCTATCTGTTACTGTGTCCTTCCTATAGATATCAAATTCTAATCTATTATTATTTTTAATAATTAAAATATCTAGAAAAGGCAATTGTCCTTTGTTCTCAACTTCGTAAGTGAAGTTAATGGAATCATACCGGCTATTTAATTTAGAAACAAAATCATCAATATTTGCTTTCTTTGTATCAAAAATCGCGAAAATATCATCCACATACCTATATCATACCCTTGGGAAATATTCGAATTCTTGACTGGCTTCGATTTCAAACTTACTCATGAATCAATTGGTTATGAAAGGTGATAAGCAATTACCCATAGCTGTTCCTTCTTTCTGAACATAGTAAGGTAGGCCTCACCTTAGTCTATAAGTCATCAGACAATCTGAGGAATATCTTAGGAAATCCCAAGATAAGATTCCTAATTGTGAGAAAAGTGGAATTTATGAAATTAGTTCTAATGATTGTGACAAAAAGTATGTTGGGCAAACTAAAAGGTCAATTAAAACACGATTTAAAGAGCATTTAGTACACTTAAAATACAATAGAACAGAATAGTCTAGCATTGCCGAACATGCCCTTGAAGCTGACCATACTGTAACATTAGATAATCTAGGATTAATAAAAAATGTATCTGATAGGAGATTGTTGAAGGCATACGAAAGTATGGAAATCATAAAATGTAAAAGTAGTTTAAATAAAGACAGAGGGCTTATTCCTTATAGTCCCCTCTACTGGTTACTTGACAGGAACTGATGGGTTAGGCTAAGTATAAATAGGGTAGATTTGTAGTTTAGCTTTAGTCAATCATCGCTCCTGATGAAGCTAACATGGTTAGCGAAACGCGCGTCGAGTGCAAAAATAAAGTGTTTGGTGTAGTGGTGATATATACTGAGTAGTATCATTGTGCCAAAGATTCTTAATGTTTTTTGCTGTCCTGCTGAAGATTTACTTAAAGTGGAACCAGTTTCTTCAAACTTTTGCATCCATTTTTTTCGCAGAATTATTATTTTCATAAAAACCTAGCACACACTATGATCCGGTTAAATGCTCAATATCAATTAAATTTCCAAGGACCATTATTACGTTCAGTGTCACTACTTTATTTCTTCTGTCTGTTCAGTCTGCACAATAAACTAGACAAAATTTGGACTTATTTACAAAATATATTCATATTTAACTTAAATACCGTACCAGAAATATCTATTCATTATTTTATTTGATATTGAAACATGTTAATCCGAATATTAAAGCAGATATTGAAACGTTTTGCTTTGTGTTTGGCAAAAATGAAGTTTTGGGATTTTGTATTTATTTTGTTTTAATTAAATTGTCGAATATATACGTATGAAGTTGTATTCAGGTGCTTGAAAACAATTTTCCAAACGAACACAAATTCAAAAATAGCATAATTTAATTTAATATTTGAAGTATTACAGAGGGTATTATAAATAAAACGTATATATTGCTAATTATTGTTTAAAGGATTAAAAGTAATTTCTCCTTAAAGATGAAACAATTTCAACCAGTTTTAGTCAATAATAACCGAACATAGTCTGGTTATTTGAACCGTTAATAATTTCTTAACTTGTAATACTATTTTCATCCATTAAAAATGGAAAATCATTGCGAATTACACTTTTATATTTTGAGAACCATTGCGTTTTAATAAAAACTGGGTAGTATGAGGAAGAAAACAATATACCAAACAAATTCGCATTCAAGACAGTTTAAGTAAGTTTAATTTTTGCAATATCGCAAATATTAAACTTAATGATTTCTAATTTGTTGGTTAAATATTTAAATATCATCATCATCATTTCTCCCTAAAAAAAATCAATATTATTTGACATTTGATAACCGAACAAAGTATGATAGCTTTGTTATATCTATCGTTCCCAATTCCTTAACTAACAATAGTCAAATTTTGGATGGTTGTGTACTTGATGGAAATTCATTATAAATATATAATAAAAGACTGTTTTTAGTCAATTTCCACTGGTTTATTTAAATTGCGATGACGCGTTTCGCTGTCTATGCAGCTTCTTCAGATCTTCAGTAGATCTGAAGAAGCTGCATCGACAGCGAAACGCGTCATCGCAATTTAAATAAACCAGTGGAAATTGACTAAAAAACAGTCTTTTATTATATATTAACAATAGTCATTTTTTTATATGCAGTATCTAAACCAGGGGTCGGCAACCTTTTAACTAAGGGGTGCCAGTTTTCATCCATACAACATTTTGTGTGCCGACTTACTAGGTACTTACTACAACTAAAATTAACAAAAAGTAAATTAAATATTGCTTTTAGAAGGTTTAATTACAAAAAAATTTTAACATTTAACAAATAATTTTATTATACTAGTCCTAGGACCTAGTGTGAACCCTGTGCTTGAAGTTCTTTAGAGAGTTTTCTTATATCCGGTTCATGTCTGGTTATTTTCAGTGGCACACATGCTTCCGAGGTGTCTGTTGTCAGCCTGCTTCGGTAAGGGTTTAAAATCACTCTCATATGGGAAAAAAGTTGTTCATGGATATAGGTTGATCCGAAAGCTGTAAGCATGGCAAACGCTACTTCCTTAAGACAAATAAATTTCTCTGGTAAACTCATCCAACAACTGAGTATCTCGTTTGAATGGTTCTGGTAGTCACCTTCTAATACCCTTCTTAATTCTACAAATTTCGTGTTCTATAACTCGGAGCTTTTAAATTCAATGTATTGAAGATCAAAATAATTAATGTCCATCCATGAGAAAAGAGATATGTCAAAGCAACTGCTGGAAAAATCCATTAAGTCTGGTTTGATTAAAAACGCGAACATAGGACCATGTTTATCAAAATCCTGACCTCTCTCGATAAATTCCTCTTTTAAATTAGTCATATATTTAAGAATTTCGTCTATTAGTGCACCATCGTCGACACTGGATATATAAGTTTTTAAATTTGGAAAATATTTATATGTGTTTGTAGTAATATCGATGATAAATAAATCTATTTTGAATTTGAATGATTTCCAGGATTCGTATAAATCCAGAACTGTTTTGCCTTAACCTTGTAACTTTAAGTTGAGTTCACTGAGATGGTTTGTAATATCAGTTAGAAACATTAACATACAGATCCAGTTCTTATCTTCTAGTTCAGGATAAGCATCCACTTGATTTTTTTTCAACAAGAACGATTTAATTTCGCCCAGACATTGCACAAATCTAGAGAGCACTTTACCACGGCTGAACCAGCGCACATTATTGTGCAATGGTATATCTGAATATGCACTTTCTAATTCCTGCAGACACGCCTTAAATTGTCTATGGATCAGTGAAGAACGACCGACAATGTAGTTAACTATTTTAACCACCCTATCCATCACAGATTTTAAACTTCCAGCGGAAATTTTAGCGCACAAACTCTCTTGGTGAATTATGCAATAAAAATTCAAAACTGATCTACCCATGCGTTCAATAAGAAGGGAAACAAATCCTTTATGTCTCCCAATTATAGCAGGAGCGCCATCTGTCGTTACGCAAAAAATTTTATTTAAATCAATGTTCCGCTTTTCAAAATGTTTAACAAATTCTGAAAATATATCCTCTCCTCTTGTAGTTCCCTGCAATGGGAGCAGACAAATCAGCTCTTCATACACACTGCCATCATCGAACTATCGCTCAACGATTGCGAGCCGGGCAATATCATTAACATCGACACTTTTATCCAATGCTACACTAAATACAAAATTCCGTTTGATAGCGTCTCTCTGCTGTTTTTGGACATTTTGTGGCATTTCGGTAATTCGTCTTTCAGTGGTCCACGCTGATGCCGGTATATCCCTAACCCTGGCCAATATTTTATCCTTATTGGGCAACTCGTCGAATAAAATTTCACCAGTACTCAAAAACGTTTCTCTCCGTCAGTGAACAGCCTATCTTTTTGTGCCAACGATTGTGCAATTTTGAAACTGCATTCAGTTACCTGATTTTTTCTTTGGAAAACTTTAGAAGAATGTTGACTGTTTCTCGTATTGTTTACTTGCTCTTTGTATTGCCTTCCTTTTATCAGCGTTATCTTTAAATGACGATTCATGTTTTATCTGGAAATGTCGTTGAACACTAGATGTCCGGAAAACTACGCTTTCCCGACATAGGACACAAATGGCCCGATCGTTTTGCTGTACAAAACCGTAATCTGTTGTCCATGAAGTTTGAAATGATCGAACGTCTACCTTCTGTTTCTTCGCGGCTATAACGCAACGTAATTTTAATTTTTGAACTTTTCGACGACTATTGACTGGAACGTATGTTACTTCTATACTAAATGATCCAAACGTGTAGCCGCTTGCTATATATAGAAAAATAATGTTTCCAGAAAATTCCAATAATTACATTTATTAAATTTCTTAGAACAAAAATTATTATCTACAACGCGCCCATTGCAATCAAAGGACCGCCTAGAAGTTAAATCTAACAAAAACTAAAGTTCGGCAATATAAAAAGAGTTGCGGCGCGCGTCGGAACGATTGAAGTCAAGTCAAACAAAAACCGCCTTATGGCGGCTCTTTTGATCTGAATTGAGGACGTTTATTTGTGTTTTTGCCTAGGCTTATATTTTGAGGCTTGCCGTCTTTAATACTTGCCGAAATTAAAGCCAAACTAATGCATTCAGTAAAATTATAAATTACAAAATATATATTTTGTAGTTTTTTGTAATAATACCTGGTGACCTATATAATATATCGTTTTTGTTTGTATCGTTAAAGTAATACTGTCTTCGATTATTTACTTAATTTCGAAACATGTCATAGATTACAGAATTAATGTGCAAACTTTGAATAGGTACGCGTGCCATTCAAAATTGCTTGGCGTGCCAGAGATGGCACGCGTGCCATAGTTTGCCGACCCCTGCAATATACCAAACAAATTCGCATTCAAGACAGTTTAAGTAAGTTTAATTTTTGCAATATCGCAAATATTAAACTTAATGATTTTTAATTTGTTGGTTAAATATTTAAATATCGTCATCACCATTTCTCCCTAAAATAAAATCAATATTATTTGACATTTGATAACCGAACAAAGTATGATAGCTTTGTTATATCTATCGTTCCCAATTCCTTAACTAACAATAGTCATTTTCTTTATATGCAGTATCTAAACTCATATATGCAAAAAAGTAATAACTCAAATTAAGAAACGAAGACAAACTTTTACAAAGTGTATGAATTACCATATGTAATATTTAACCAGTATTGGTTTAGGTTTAAGAAGATTTTCAAGTAGTATATAATTAATGAATTTCCAGTTTCGTTAGGTTTGCTTTGGTTATCCGGGGTTATTGGGGTCTATGTATAAATGGAAGTTACAAAACTGCAAGGGTTTGGTAAATAAGGTCTTCCCAAATCTGTGATTATATCAATTCTAATTTAAATGAACAATAATATCCTGTTAATTTAAATATAACTTTTGACACTTTATGTCTCTCTCTCTCTCTCTCTCTCTCTCTCTCTCTCTCTCTCTCTCTCTCTATATATATATATATATATATATATATATATATATATATATATATATATATATATATCTATATCCTGATGCAAATATCTTGAATTACAATTTGCGTAACAAAAAACAGAGTGTCGGGGTCATTTCAGTTTAGACTTGTCACCAGTGATGAAATCCAGTCGGCTCTCTTTTCTATCGGGTCACAGGCTGTTGGTACAGATCGTATTGGTCTATCTATGATAAGTTTGTGTTGCCCATATATCCTGCCATTTGTCTTACACCTAATAAACTCATGTATCGAAACTCTTACATTTCCGCAGTTATGGAAGAGTTCCTTCTTATTTCCTATACCAAAGCTTCCAGTCCCTGCTGAATTAAAAGATCTTCCGCCTGTAAGCATTCTGCCCAGTTTGTCGAAGGTCTTGGAACGGGTTTTGGAGCGGCAGATTTGGGAATATTGTCAATCATATGACATACTGGCGACGTATCAGTGCGGCTTTCGTAAAAATTACAGCTGCTTCACTACTCTCTTAAAAGTTACAGATGATATCTTGGAGGCAGCTGACTCTGGTCAGCTTACTGCCTTAATCCTTCTTGACTATTCCAGGGCCTTTGACACGCTAAACCATCGACTGCTTCTGGAAATTCTTCAATTCCTTGGCTTCGAGACTCAGGCTTGTCAGTTACTCGGAAGCTATCTCTCTGGAAGAGTCCAATCTGTTAGGAGTAATAACATACTATCGAGTCCACTGGATATCACATGTGGCTTCCTGCAGGGATCTATTCTTGGACCTCTCATGTTTACTCTATATACTTCACAACTAGTTAGAAATCTTAGGTACGCCACAGTGCATTTATAAGCGGATGATACTCAGTTATACTTGTCCTTTAAGCCGGAAAAAATTGCTGATTGTAATAACATGCTTATGAGTGATCTACAACGGCTGCAGCGGAACTCAGCTGATCATTGTTTAGTCCTTAACCCCAAGAAAAGTAAGGTACTTCTTTTTGGACGTAAGCATGTTAGGGACCAATACAAGGATTTGCTCCACATTAGTCTAGATGGTGAAGCTCTAGTTACTTCGAATGTGGCTAGAAATCTCGGTCTGTTGCTTGACGTTGACTTGAGGTTGTCTGAACATATTAACAGCTGTGTAAGAAAGGCATTTGCTAATTTAAAACTAATTTTCAATCAAAGGCACCTTTTGGATGTGAACCTCAAGAAATAGTTATGTTACTGCTAGGTCTTGTCACAATTCTCTTTTTGTGACACTTTGTATGGGCTATGGTTGCTGGGACAAGATGCAAGGCGCATCCAGTTGATACAAAACTGCTGTGTGCGAATGATATGTAGGATCAGAAAATATGAAAGAGGGGTGAGTGCAAAATTGAAAGATATTGGCTGGTTTAACATGAGAGAAAGAAGAATGTTTCATAGCTTAGTTTTGTATAATAAAATAACCTTTCTACAATGCCCGCCATATTTATATCAAAAAATAAAATTCAGATTTGATGCACATGCGTTGGATTTGAGACACAAATTTACTATCACTCCTCCTTCCCACGTAACAACTCTATATGAAAGATCGTTTAGCTATCAAATTTCGCAAAAAACATAATCTGGTCCCGTTGAATTTGAAAAACGTCCCGCCTCAGATGTTTAAAAATTCCATTCGTCCTCTAGCACAGCATCTCTGTTCCAGCATGAATAGTACCTAGACTCTCCTGAGCCGCAATGCCGCTCTGATTTCTGTTACGGAGTGATTGTTATATATTTGCCCTCTGCAAAATAGAGTTAAAGAAGAACTGTTATTTTAGTCGTAAGTCTAGTTATATTGTATATTATGATAAGTAGGTTAAGTGAGGAAGCCTAGCTTTTACTTCGCCTTTTGTGTGTTCAAGTTACTGGCACTATATTATTGTAATTATAATATGAATGCACAATAAAGACATCAAACATCAAACTATAATAATTCTTAGAATGCAGAACTTTAACAGACATTTTTTATTAGATTACGCCTAAAAACTTCGAAGGTAAATTAATGATTCGAGTTTTTTCTACAGGTCATTTTATGGGATATTTTCGACTCCCTCTAGAGTAATGCATGTTAAGAATATAGATTACACTCATATACACTATTGACTCATCTAAAGAAGCTTTAAGCTCATAACGAAACTCTTTTATATCGAAAAACTGAGTTTTTTTGCAGCAGCTCATATGTTTTTCCAATTAGTTCCAGAAGTTTTAGTCATCGACGCTAGGATAGGTGAGATTTGATTTTTAAATAGAGCATCATTTTAAAACTGCTTATCTCGTAATGAAATGTTCCACTAAATATAAGTAAAAAAACACAAGTCTATCTGGTATGGCGATTTGGGTAAATTGAAATTTTTACTGTGGTTTAAATACAAACCGCTAGTTTTATTGAAACCTTTGGCTTAACTGGTGTCCCTTTTCCTTTTTTTTAACGTCATTTTGTTCTTTTATTGTCGTCTGGATTGGTTATGTTACATTTTCTTATGTTTTAATATGAGTAAAAAAATACTGCGTTTTATAATAAGCCTATTTTAAGAACTATGTTGGGAATATGGAATCTTTGGCACAATGACACTACACAAACACTTTATTTTTGCGCTCGACGCGCGTTTTGCTAACCATGTTAGCTTCGCCAGGAGTGATAATTGACTCAATCATCGTTTCTCATCAAGCTAACATGGTTAGCGAAACGCGCATTGAGTGCAAAAATAAAGTGTTTGGTGTAGTGGTGATATATACTGAGTACTAATTTAAGGAGATAGAAGAAGAAAAAAACAATGTTGATAATTATGTCTTGTATGTATAGTTTTCCGTATCATACCTGCTTTTAGAGTCGTTTCCATAAGGTAGCAAACGAATATACATGTTATTTTCTAGTCGGTTTCATGATTGCCTTTTCATTTTCATAAAAAAAAAACAGAAGTGATGAAATAAAAAGTTGAATGTGACGTAGAGAAGAAAGAATCCTTGTTCTGTGTTTATATTGTTTAAGGACTATTCCTTATTCTACAGTTTTCATAAAAAGGAGTTTCTGTTTAAGAAAATAATGAACTGCAGCTGCTTATATAAATATCCCCAACAACATCGTCAACCTTCTGGTAAAAGGGCGCTTCCCCCCTACTAACAATGGTCGGCGTCGGCAATTTCCGTCGGAGTTTGGTTTTTAGACGTGTCAAGTCTGACTTAAGATATGCGCGCCAAGAAAACTCCGGCTTTCACCATAATCATGCCTTTTTCAGTAGTGCTTGACTTTGAGAGAGTTTGTCAATGTCTGTTGCATGGCAACACGGTCTGATATGTGGATGAGTCAATATAATAAATAAATATACTGACGTCTCGGGGATTGAAGCCGAGACTCTGAGCACGATAAACTTTAATTTTACCATAAGGTCCGAGCTGTCCCCAGATATAAAATTTAACAATTTCTAGGAAGAAATCATATCCTGGAGTGATAGGAACCAAGTAGTCCTTGTAAAAAAATTGACGTCATAGAACATTCTATTTCATTAAAAAAAACTCTACAATAACTATATTACTGCTTGTTTGTTTGATACACATATTCTGTCCAAAAGAGAACTATTCATCTGATACCGCGATAATACATCACATACCTTAAGATCTTTAAGAATTCTTTTATGTGGAAAATAGTTTTTCATTATAATAAGCTGTACAGGGTGAGTTAACGATAGAGTAAAGTTCATTATCTCATTTGTTTCGGAAATGACGAAAATATGTTAAATACAATAATTTTAGGGTATGTTAAGGTGCACAATTTAAAATTACTTATGAGTATACAGGGTACTTCAAAAGAGTGTGGCCGATATAACATATGTTTTTTTTAAATGGAACATTCTATTTTCTAATTTATTTTTAAATTCTGCTTAAAATTTTATAACTTTTTATTAATAACTAGCCGGGCCCGCGGCTCCGCTCGGGTGGACTTGATTCACTACTATCGTCACTGCTTATTCCTTACGTTACCCAACGTAATAAAATATCTCCCATTATTTCTCCTTATCTCGCCAATATTTCTCCTTATTTCTCATTATCTCTACATAATTTCCATTATCTAGGCTTATCTCTGCTCATCTCCCATTATTTCTCCTTATCTCCCATTATTTCTCCTTATCTCTCATTATTTCTCCTTATCTCCCATTATCTCACCTTATTTCCCATTATCTGGGCTTATCTCGACTTATCTCCCATTATTTCTCCTTATCTCCCATTATCTCACCATAACTCCCATTATCTAGACTTATCTCTACTTATCTCCCATTATCTCTCCTTATCTCCCATTATTTATACTTATCTCTCATTATCTCACCTTATCTCCATTATCTAGGCTTATCTCGACAGACAGACAGAGAGACGTTGCATTTTATATATATATATATATATATATATATATATATATATATATATATATGTATATTGTATTCTTTGCTACATGATATTGTTCCATATTTAATGCTTTAGGGAGTGTATTGCAAGAGAACGCGCTAGCGGCAAACTTTTCTCCGACTTGATTAACTATTATCGTCACTGCTTATTCCTTATGTCACCTAATAAAACATATACTATAACCTGGCCAGAGAACATACGTATGTTTAAAAAAAAGTGGTTCTCCAGTGATAAGCACACTAACGGACGGACAGACAGACAGACAGACGGACAGAGAGACATTGCATTTTATATATATTATAGATATTCTCTGCTACATAATATTATTCCATATTTAATAGTTTGGACTGTGTATTGTAAGAGAATGCGCTAGCGGCAAACTTTGTCCGACTGCATTTACTATTATTGTCACTGCTCATTCCTTATGCTACCTATCGTAATAAAATATAGCCTATAACCTGGTCGGAGAACTTATGTATGTTTTAAAAAAAAAAGTACGAAAATCGGATACGTGGTTCTCCAGCGATAAGCGCACTAATGGACACACAGACAGACAGAGATACGTTACATTTTATATATATTATAGATGTAATAAAATATATTCCTATAACCTGGTCAGAGAACATATGTATGAATTTAAAAAATCACGTAAATCGGATAAGTGGTTCTCGAGGGATATAAGCGCATTAACGGACAGACAGACATACAAACATTGTATTTTATATATATTATAGATATAGATTATTATTATTATTATATAACCTGGCCAAAGAATATATGTATGAATTTAAAAAAAGACAGGTAAATCGGATAAGTGGTTCCCGCGTGATAAACGCACTAATGGACAGACGGACAGACAGAGAGACATTGCATTTTGTATATATTATAAATTATACATTACAGATATCCTTTGCAACATAATATTGTTCCATATTTTATGGTTTAGGCTGTGTATTGCAAAGGCACGCGCTAGCGGCAAACTTATTTCCGACATCATTCACTATTTTACGTCACTGCTCATTCCTTATGCCACCTATCGTAATAAAATATAGCCTATAACCTGGCCAGAGAACATATGTATGTTTTAAAAAAAAAGTACGTAAATCGGATAAGTGGCTCTTCAGTGATAGGCGCACTAACGGACAGACAGACAGACAGACAGACAGACAGACAGACAAATGGACAGACAGAGAGACGTTGCATTTTGTATATATTATAGATAGAAATTTAAGTTAGATGCTACAGGGTGTTCAAAATAAATTTATACATTTCGACTATTTTAAATTGAAAAATCTCAAATTTTTTAAAGAACACACTTTGTATATTATTATTTTTTCTGATAGATTTTTCAAAACCCTCCAACTTTTATTAAGTATGTCATATACCTATTTCTAATAGTTTACGATTTATTTTGAATTTTTGAATTTTTACCCTTGTTTTTAATACACTTACGCTATTGTGAAAATATAAACAAATAGTTAATAATAATTTTAATATAGTTTAACTTATCTAATGATTAATTATTATGACGTAATAAATGTTCAAAAAAATGCCCGTCTACTTGAATACACATGTTTAGTCGTTTTACTACTGCACGCATCCCGTATCCTATATTTCATATCTATTGGTGCTGTAGGGGGATTCACATAAACACGATCTTTAATGTAGCCCTACAAAAAGAAGTCTAAAGGTGTTAAGTCACAATATCGAGGGAGCCACTGAATGAATCCATCTCTACCGATCCATTTTTGTGGGTAACGATCGTTTAAAAATTCCTGAACTTCCCAGTGGTAATGAGCAGGAGCTCCATTTTGTTGAATCCACATTTGTTTCTTTTCAAAGTTATCAACTTCTTCAAGAAGCGGGGGTAATTCGTTTTGCAAAAAATTTAGATAGTATTCTGGTTTACTACTTTCCGTTTCGTACACTCAACGCTACCACTACCATCAAACCGTTCCATTAGGCACTGAAAAGATTTTCTAGATGGTATACGTCTATTAGGGTACTTCGCTCCGTAAAGCCTTACTGCCAAAAGATAATTTTTTCCCGCCTCGCCCAGTATATAAACCATATCAATTAATTCATTTTTAGGAAAATCCATAACTATTACCTTTATACGTCACTTACTACAACAAATTAAACTATTTTTACTTGCTTAATCTACATGTCAAAATTTCGAATCCCTACATTTTTGTTTTGTCTTTGCAACTGTGATGTTATAGCGTAAGTGTATTAAAAACAAGGGTAAAAATTGAAAGATTCAAAATAAATCGAGAACTATTAGAAATAGGTATATGACATACTTAATAAAAGTTAGAGGGTTTTGTAAAATCTATCAGAAAAAATAATAATATGCACGGTGTGCTATTTAAAAAATTTGAGATTTTTCAATTTAAAATAGTTGAATTGTATAAATTTATTTTGAACATCCTGTAGCATCTAACTCAAATTTCTTTACATATATCTTTTTTTTATCTCTATAGAACGCTCGTACCAATTATGATTATTCCACGTTCAGAAACAATGGCGCTACTGGCAATTTTGCCAAAACTGAAATATTAGAAAAAACTACTTGGTTTAGGTATATAACATTATTAATTAAAAATAAATTAGAAAATAGGATGTTCCATTTAAAAAAACATATGTTAGATCGGCCACACTTTTTTGTAGTATCTTGTATACTCAAAAATAATTTTAAACTGTGCATCTTTACGTTCCCTAAAACTATTGTATTTAACATTTTTTCGACATTCCCGAAACAAATGAGAAAATGAACTTGTACCACATGTTCGGATGTAAGGATTGCCCTGTAGTGCCTGCACGAAGTCTAAAAAATATATTTTTTTAAGAGTTAAATGGAATTGTCAAATTTCAAAAAAATAGAAAAAGTACTTCATAATAGTATTAAAATAAAGTAAATGCAATATTACATACTTAAAAGTACGTGTTTATTTATTTAAATATTAGACAAAAGGACTTTTTAATGTTCCGTACTTCGGTGTCTGTCCGTACGTCTGTCACACCCGATTTTCTTCAAAACTATTTGACATAGAAAGTTGAAATTTGGCACTAATATAGGAATTGCTGGCCTCATCAGAGCCGTGTAGTTTTGAAAGTCAAATTTTGACTTAAGGGATTAGTTTTGAGGGGTGAAATCGGAAGTGAAAAAAAATGTTTTTACCAGGTCATCGAGTGGGGTGTCAAATGAAAGCTTATTCGAGTTCAAAAATATATATAACTACCCGGGCCCGCGGCTCCGCTCGCGTGGATTTGATTCACTACTATCGTCACTGCTTATTCCTTATGTTACGCAACGTAATAAAATATCTCACATTATTTCCCCTTATCTCCCAATATTTCTCTTTATCTCCCATTATCTTTACATAATTTCCATTATCTAGACTTATCTCTGCTCATCTCTCATTATTTCTCCTTATCTCCCATCATCTCACGTTATTTCCCATTATCTAGGATTATCTAGACTTATCTCGCAATATTTCTCCTTATCTCCCATTATTGCTCCTTATCTCCCATTATCTCACCATAACTCCCATTATCTAGACTTATCTCTGCTTATCTCCCATTATTTCTCTTTATCTCTCTCCCATTATTTATACTTATCTCCCATTATCTCACCTTATCTCCCATTATCGAGGCTTATCTCGACCTATCTCCCATTATTTCTTCTTATCTCCCATTATCTCACCTTATCTCCCATTATCTAGGCTTATATCGAATTATATAGAACATATGTATAAATTTATAAAAACACGTAAATCGGATACGTAGTTCTCGAGTGATAAGCGCACTAACGGACAGACAGATAGACAGAAAGACGTTGCATTTTATATATATATTATATTCTTTGCTACATGATATTGTTCCATATTTAATGCTTTAGGTAGTGTATTGCATTCCTTATGCTACCTAGCGTAATAAAATATAGCCTATAACCTAGCCGGAGACCATATGTATGTTTTTAAAAAAAAAGTACGAAAATCGGATAAGTGGTTCTCCAGTGATAAGCGCACTAACGGACAGACAGACAGACAAATAGACAGAGATACGTTGTATTTTATATATATTATAGATGTAATAAAATATATCTACAACCTGGTCAGAGAACATATGTATGAATTTAAAAAATCACGTAAATCGGATAAGTGGTTCTCAAGGAATAAGCGCACTAACGGACAGACAGATAGACAGAGAGACGTTGCATTTTATATATATTATAGATATAGATTATTATATAACTTGGCCAAAGAATATGGCCAAGAATTTAAAAAAAAACAGGTAAATCGGATAAGTGATTTTCGCATGATAAACGCACTAATGGATAGACAGACAGACAAAGAGACATTGCATTTTATATATATTATAGATTATAGATATTCTCTGCTACATAATATTGTTCCATATTTAATGGTTTAGGTTGGGTATTGCAAGGGAACGCGCTAGCGGCAAACTTTTTTCCGACTTCATTCACTATTTTACGTCACTGCTCATTCCTTATGCTACCTATCGTAATAAAATATAGCCTATAACCTGGCCAGAGAACATATGTATGTTTTTTAAAAAAAAGTACGTAAATCGGATAAGTGGTACTCCAGTGATAAGCGCACTAACGGACAGACAGACGGAGAGACGTTGCATTTTATATATATTATAGAATTATAGGTGTAATACTTGCGCACACTTTTGTTTGTATTATTTTTAAAAAAATTGCCAAATATCGCTGTCCCCCCCTAATCTCGAAAAGTACTGATCAATAAATTTTGAAAAAATTCTTGGATATTCTACACAGGGTGTAGTTTGAACGAAAATTATCACGAGAGCGTTACCTTTAATAATTTCTCTGGTATATAAAAAACAACAATTTCAAGGTCATCAGTTTCCAACAAAAATCGGGAACACACTTTGTTGAAAACTCATTTGGGGTGTGTTTTGTGGAGTCGTTTTATACCTCCGTAACAATAATTTTTATTTTAAAAGCAATCAACGTACAGAATACCAATTGCGCAAGTCCGACTTGCACTTGGTTTTTTATTACTTAACTTAATAGTTTTGTAAGATGCTCGTTTAATTTATCTATAATTTTGAACCAGAAAAAGACCTGTTTTATGGTGAATTACTTTTCTTATAAGTGCATTAATATTTCAAAACTTTTCATACTGAAACGATTGCGAGAAGGTTCATTTTTCAGTCATTACTAACAAAAAGGAAACTTATTTTAGTTTTTGATTATGAAGATGAAGAATACAACACACAATTTTTAAAATATATTTTTAATTCAGTTGATGATACCTCAAATAATTTGAAGATTAAAATTTAGAGACCCATAAAAGTAAGATTTCCAATTGATTAAATCAAGGGTATATTAGCATGTCTTAAAAAAGCGGTCCAATCTCAGGTAATTATGTACCTTTTTGTCAAACTCCATTCTATTATACACACCCTCGCATTGCTCGAGGTTATTTCCAATAATTGTTTCAAAACATAGGCGTCGACGTGAAATCAATGTCGTGATATCTCAGCTGTTCCATATGAATCCAAACCAAATTACATGAAATTAATACCGGATAGACAAGGATAATGAAGTCGTTTCTGCTGCCCGGAGGGAACATCGCAATTAATTTATTATAGGACTGAGTAGGAATATATTTGTGAAGAAAGAAAAATTATATAAATTTACGAAAAACTTTCAGTTTTTGTGAGCGGTCAACAGAGTACGAGGACACATATATAGAATTGGGTGCGATCCAAAATTTGACTTGTTAGAACTATCCCCCAGGAATAACAGGGTTTAACTACTGTTGATTCCAGTACATTCGGAGATAAAAGGTAATGAAAAAGCGGATGAATTACCAATATCCGGAGCTAAAACACCATATAGGTGTACAGAACCAACGTTTGGCTTATCAAAACAGGTGGTAAAAAGAACAATCAACATAGCAGCAACATTAAGATTGTTGGCTTGCAACATCTGCCCAAAGACATGTGGGGGAGCCGAACCGATTGGCGCAGTGGGTGAAGGTGCCTGCTGTGATTCAGGAGGTTAGCGGTAGCCTTAGCGTGTGTCGGCTGGGTGTTTGTGGGTTTGTGTATATAGATTTGTGTGTAATATAAAAATAAAGTGAGAAGCTGGCTATTTGGTATCCACCAATGCCATAAGACATAAAAAAAACATGCAAGAGACGCAATTGGTGGCCCCTCAAACAAACCAACAACTGTCGTCCTTTGTTTAACAAGGATCCAGCCCAAATTAGTGGTGGGATTGATCACCGATCACTGTTAGCTGAGGAAACATTTACATAAAATGGGTGCCTCCGATGGTCTCACGATATGCAGACTATATTGTGAGGAGAAAGAGATAGGAATAAACAGTTCGGAAATCTACATCGTGGCGATAAATTACCACGTGATTGGTTTGGAGGAAAGCTAATAAACCTTCTAAAAGGAATCACGGTCATGTAACCAAGAGAGGGGAGCACAATAAGCACAAAGACCACACGGCTCTGATGAGACCATAAATTCCTAGATTACTGCCAACTCTCAACTTTCTACGTCAAATAGTTTTGGAGAAAATCGGGCGTGACAAACGGACATACCCCGAAGCGATGTGATAAGTGTTCGGTACGCAACACTAAAAAGTACCATAAATTCTAAAAGCCCAAGATTCTTTTTTTTATGGGTCTAGCACACGTGCTGCAGGGAAGTCCCTAAAGCGCTACAGGAGCGACATGTGTGCGGAAAAAAGCGATTCATGTTGTTTTTGAATCGCTGTAATTTGTACTCGGTGGGAAACACAGTCCTGGGTAAATTATTCCAAAGGAATGATGTTCTCCATATAAAAGACTGCTTGAAAAGCGTTGTAGGAGGAGTACCAAGCTGAACTTCATACGGATATGAAGTATTACCACGACGTGTATTTCTAACTCGCTCTGGGAGGAATTAAGCGAGCTACATCCTTCGAACACTTTCCATGAAAATACTTGTAGAATAGGCTCAAGTCGCCAACCGTTCTTCGATGTTCCAGCGAATCAAGGCCGCCGGTCAGTTCCGGGTCTCCAATCAGACCAACAGATCTTCTCTGAATAGAATCCAAGAAATGTAGTGTATGTTTGGGAGCCGGGCCTCAAACATGAGAGCCGATTCCATAGTTGCTTGAATAAGTGCTCTTATGCAAGATGCAGCTAAAGTAATATACTAAATATTTTTCCATCTGTTCAACCGTTGTTTTGTCTGTCTTACAATACATTTGCCAACAGAATTCGGTTTCGCTACTTATCCTTCCATGTTGTTTTATGCTAATGCACTAATTTAATAAAAAGTTTCGTAACTCTATGTTTATAACAACAATGATACAATACGACATATTTTCAAACATTTGTTCTATAGTTAAGTGCCTTGTTAGAAATTCTAAAACTGATATTGTTAAAGGATATCGTACGGCAAATACGTTCTTCCTTACAAAACAAACTTTGAGATGTTTACTTTAACTTGTTTAATGGAAACATGAAGGGTATCTTCTTTAACATCTATTATAGAACGATAGGACATAGTGAAATGCCACCGAAACGAGGGTTTCCTATAAAATTTATCAACATAGTTTTTAAAGCGACGTTCTATTAGCTTATATCGTATTTTGCACTTGAACTGTCAAAGAGAAACAGTTTCCTAAACTACGCGCTGGATAAGATTAGAATGGAGTAAGGCAAATTTAATATTAGGAAATTTCTGAACGAAATTACGTAAGATTGTTAAACAATTTCAAGTTTGTTATGGTAAAGAAGAATGTGCATCGTAACGTTATTAATTGCGATGAAGACTTGTGTACAATGTACAATGCTTGCATTTCTATATATTTTTTTTAGGAAGTGATCATAATTTAGTTAAGTATAAATTAACCCCTTACTGCATGACTTTTTTTTTTTTTGCAAAAAAAATATATATGTTAGATAATATTTTTAAATACACGAAATAAATGTTAAAAAAAAAATTGGTCACTTTTTTATCAAGATATGAATCACCTTTTGACATGTGCCAAATTTGGCACAAATTGGGGGAAAACGGAAAAAAATTAAACTAGAGAATAAATTTCGGTAAAAATGTTTAAAACGTGTCATACAAAGTTTATTCAGTATAGAATTTATAAAAACAGTTTCGGTCTTTATTTAGGCATAAAAATACCACACACTTGTTACAAGACACATGAGATTTTCCCTTGCACTCAGGATATTTACATCTTTGGCGATCTTCATTTACTTCTGGCCAGTGACTCAAGTTATCAGTTCTAACTTCCTGGGCTGGTATTTGTGAAAAGGGATACTTTCTTTGTTTCAAATCTAGCTGAGGCTGTAGGCAGGTGCTTGGCCTTTCCCTTTTTTTCTGACTCACGCCAGATTTCGTTAATACTTCTGCAAGAGCAAGCTTGAATTCTGAGAGCGACAAATATAAGTTATCATTTTGCAAACTTCGTCTCCACAGTATCCAACTGTTAGCGCAAGTCATATCAAGAAAATGGAAAAATACCCTCATATACCACTTTTTTGATCTATGCTGCTATGCTATCTAGGAGATCTACTCCTCCCATATAAGCATTATATACAGCAACGCTTTGGGGACGGGGGATTTTTTTATGGGTATTTGATTTTTTGCAGAACCTCGTTGCTTCTGATGTAGGCTGACTGCCAACATAGGTTGATACGGTATTCACAACTTTATTATCATACCAGGACACTGCAGATATTTGCACACCATCGAAAGTTGCCACTTTTTCCAGAAATGTACCTCTACCTTTTTTTTTCATTTCCGATTCCTTAGGAAACTGCAAGCATGGTACACGATTAGCTCTTACTGTACCCAATGGTAAAATGCCATTTTTGGTGAGATATGTTAGCAGGGGAATGCTTGTAAACCAGTTATCAAAAAAGAGTTTGTAGTTTAGATTTTTCGGAATAGATTCTGAAAGTTTTACTACAACGTTGCTACTGGCTCCTAGATCAGGCTGATTATTCTCAAACACCGTAGTTCCACAGTAAAAATCAAAGTCGTAAGAAAAACCAGACACGCCGCTTAGAACGAAAACTTTATATCCCCATTTATGGGGCTTTTTGGGATTATATTCTTTTAGAGTTGAGCGTGCTTTCGTTGGGATGATTTGTTCATCGACGGCCATATGTTCTTCTTTAGGAACAAGTAGAAATCTGTCACGAATCTTGTTCAGAAAGGGACGTATTTTAAAAAGTTTATCATAGTCAGGTTGACCCTGAGGAACCTGCAGTGTGTTGTCGTTGAAATGCAGAAATCGTTTGATTTCTTCAAATCTGTTGCATGTCATAGCACTGGGGATATTGGGAATTTCCAACGAATTATTCCAATAAGACCTGGTCGATGGTAACTGAATAATCGACATATATATACAAATGCCACAAAAAACACGAATTTCTTCCTTGGATATATTGGGTGGCTTTTCAGGTCTACTTTGAACCCCGTAGAAATTTGACTGTTCAGTTATGTAAACGAAAAGTTCTTCAGTAAAAATGAAATTGAAGAAATGGATAGGATCTTCTAATTCTTTTATGAAATCAGGAAGAATTGTACAACCTTGAAATTTTACAAATTCCTCAGAGACAGCTAGAAATTTATTCTCCCAATCAATGGTTTGCTTCTGCTTTTTTTTCGGCTTCTCTTTGGTCGGTTTATTAGTCGATGTCGATGGTAACACATTCTGATGATCTATAAAAGTTTGCCCTAATGCGGACAATGGCATGTCATCATCATCATCTTCTATATCGGTTTCGTCAATAATAACATCTTCGTTTGTCGAAACGATTCTTTCGTTTTCACTGTCTGACTCATATAGGAGAACGGACTTTCTAGGACCCAACAAGTCATTTCTTTGATGTTCATCGTCCGAGGATAAATTTTCATTGTCACTAACGTCACCATTTGGAATTCGGAAATTTCTGGTGCCATAAACTGGGGTCCATCTAAGAAAGAGATGTAATTATTATAAATTATCATGTCTTTATATAAAACTGTTCCAAATATGGCACAGGTAAACAAACTCATATTTTGTCTTCAATACATCAAATTATAATTATGATATTACCTTAGTAGCAAAATTAGACACCTACCTTTATAAGAATATTTTTTTCACAACAAATTATTCACAAGAGAGTATGAAAACTGTTGATCTAAAAAACCACAAAACAGGATATAGCGTGTCACAAGCCGCCACTGGACTAATGGCTTTTCCTGGCGTCGAGATTTGACTGCGGTGGAGTCTGCGCGTTTTACGTCAGAGCAGCGAACGTGCCGGATATGGAACAATTTGAAATAAGATCCTTAAGCTACTCAGGGACTTAGAAAAAAAATATATTTGATGTGTGACAAATTTGGGACAGTATGCGGTAAGGGGTTAAGGTGGAACATAAAAAACACAAACCAACACCAAAATAAGGAACTGAAAACAAAGATAAGAATAGAAAACTACAGGAAGAATCAACGAGAGACCTGTACCAGAGTATTTAATGACTAGATAATTTGTATAATTATTAAGTATAGCTGTTATCGTTTAGTTACAACGTACCTGTATTTACGTATTTAAAAAACCATTGAAAAATGTTTATTTCATTCTATACCCATACTTTTGATAAAGCTAATGTTTTAGCGAAACACGTGTCAAGTAATAAAAAATCAATAAAAGTGGAAATTTTACAAAAAAATTTAGTGTTTTATTCTCATTCACTACCTTAATACTTAGTTCTCCTCTTTTTCTTATAGTACCATCTCCATTACTGAAGTTAAGCTGTAATTACAGCGAATTCTTCTCTATTCTGGGTAATTCATAATAAAGTATCAGTGTCCAAGTTTGTCTTGTCTCGTGCATTCTTCAGACATCAACATTTTCATCGTCTTGGACCTCCTTCCCTTCAATTTTGCCCTCCATCTTGGACACCTATAGATATGTCCCAAGTAGTGAGTTTTCTGCCTTTTAACAAATGACAGTAATTCTATCTCTCTACCCGTTCGCCATAGAATCTCCGTTTCTGTCATGTTCTGTTCAGGAGATCTTCAATATTCTTGACTAGATCCCCAATTCGAAATACTCGACGATTTATTGAACGTATTCTCTCAAATCTCAACTCTCTCAACTAAATAGACATTTACAAAACGATTCAAGGAACCAAAAAAAAATTAGCGTCTTTGAGGAGGTGTCTCATTCCGCTATTTCAATGCGAACTTGTATCTCGATATGAGGAATTAAAAAAAGATTAGCGTCTTTGAGGAGGTGTCTCATTCGGAGAAAAGCCGCTCTGGCTATTTTAACGCGAACTTGTATCTCAACTTCAGGATTCAGATTATTGGTTACCCAGTATCCTAGATACTTAAATTGAGTTACTTATTCTACTAGTCGATAGTAAACGCAGTTATTTGTTTGTAATCTAGATATTCTTGTAATGATTAATACTTTTGTTTGCCACCGAAACGAGGGTTTCCTATAAAATTTATCAACATAGTTTTAAAGCGACGTTCTATTAGCTTGTGCCGTCTCTTTATGACATGCTAAACTGTCCTCAGTTTGAGGCATCTTTTTCCGTCCCCTGTGAGAAGTTGTTTGTCCCACGCTTGAGCGCAATTTTGTAAGGTGTGCTAATTTTGCTTTCGCCCCATGTAGACTGCGTCATTTTGTAACATTTTTAAATACTGGACGCCCCAAGCTTGAGCACAATTTTCTTGCAGCCCCGCTTTAATTTCTGATAATGAATTGAGTGAGACCTGATTTTAAAAGAACTAAAGAAATTAAAGAAATACTAGCTCAGTTTTCCTTGGTAGAGAGATATGGGTAAGAGATAATTTTTGTACGTCTTTTTGGAATTTAATTCTATTTTTAAAGAAACCTCAGTTGTACGACTTTTTTTTGGGCACCACTCATTTTAAAATAGAAACGGTTTAACTTCAGCTAAGAAAAATGAGAAAAAACTGAAGTGTTTTATGGATATTACTAAAAAGAAATTAGTCTAGCACAACTGATCCTGAAAAGAAAAATAAATATTCAGTGAGACACTAGCTTTAATCAACAAAAAAGAATTTATTCATGTTTTTAAAATGAAAATAAAAAGTTCTAACCTTTACAGTTATACCAAAAAATTCTAGCCTAAATAGTAGTTGTTACATTTAAACTTTAAACCTTTACAACCCCCGAAGGCGAGACATCGTGTTTTACACTTCACTTTTTTGTCTGTTATACGTTGCTGTTAATGCACTACTCTCAAATAAGTCTATTGGAGGGAGTTTTGTTGACTTACTGTTTTTCAGTCCTGCTGTGATGGACTTCGCCCGATTTCACACTTTTTCTTAACACTTAGAAAGCTCACTACAGCTTTTATTGTCGAAACTGGTACTTTTACTTAGCGGCTTCTGAAGAAAATTAGCCTACTTCGGCTAGATGGAAAATAGCCTCTCGGCTAGACGGTACTGCCTGGTCTGCGGCTCGATCGAAAAAAAGCCTTGCTGGTAGTTTCTCAGGCCCTTAAATAATCGTGCGATTTGCCGGTAATATCCGGACGCTCCAATCAAAACTCCGGGTCAAACATTTCGCCAATCGCGGCCTGGCGGTAGGTTCGATCAGCAACCCGCACCACACAGTATATACTGAATGTCCTGAAACTTTTGTTTAATATACCGGTCGATGTTTTAAAATAAAAATAAATACAATTCGAAGTGGAAAATCAGTAACATTGCATGGTCTTAAAATCCAGGAAAAAATGAATGTTACATTTACCCCCTTCCAAAAAGAAATAGACTACACTAGTCTATTAAACTAAGGCTACTGATGAAAAGGTACAAAGTGGTACACTATCACTTAATACTAAGGTCAGAACTTAAAACAAAATTACAAACTTCGGTCCTTACTACTAGACTTAATTCTATTAAGCACTAATATTAAGTACAATGAAAACCAATGAAAATTTTTGCATGTACACAAGAATCTTATAACTAGACTTAACTTAATTAAACACTAAGGTTAAGTACATCAAAAAGCAAATAAAAATTCTTGCATGAACATAAGAAATACCTGTTCAAAGTAACAATCGCGGTCTTCTTATATAAAAGAATCAGCTCTGTTATTGTTACCAAAACAAAAAAATAACTGTCTAGACTCTTGTCTAAATCAAAAAAAAATGAACTGAAATAAAATATGAACACCCCCCTTAAAATATTTTAAGGAAATTTTCTATGTCAGCAAAAGAAATTTATAAAAATTCTTAAATAAAGAAAAATAAAAAATGATTCTAGTGCAAACACTTACACTAAAAAGAAAAAGTCTTGTCAGACCATTTAGCACAAGGCCAAAAAAAAAAAATATCTGGATAAATATCCAGACGAACGCTCGGGAAAAATCGCTATCCATGCTCTAGCTCATCGCTAAGAGAACATTCCAAATCTAGTATCACTACTAGTCGCACTCGGAAAATAATCGCACTCTATAACGCAATGTCGACGTCCTAAGACATCTAGACATGCTAAAATCGCCAGGGAAAACGCTCTAGTTGATCGCCAGAAAACACGTCAGCTCATCGCCAACAAAACACTCTGGTATATCGCCAGAAAAAACCTCGGCTCCTCGCCAAGAAAACACTCTGTAAATAGTCCTCGACTACACAAAGTCTGCGTTCTAAAAGAACAAACTCGCCATGAACATAGTGAGCAGCTATAAAAGCTAACTAAATCACTATAAGCGCAGTGAATAGCTACAAAAGCTAAAATTCACTCTTAACACAGTGAATAGCTATAAAAGCTAAAATTCACTCTAAACACCGTGAATAGCTATAAAAGCTAAAATTCACTAAACTGAATGATCCTGCTTCAAAAAGCAATGTTCACTAAGAACAGAATGATTAGTCCGCGCGCAACTAACATTCTAGGAAACATTCCCAACATAACTATATGAGACAGCAAGTCTCGAAATAGGACCTCCCTAAAGTCATAATCCTATATAGGAGTCCATAAGCAAAACGACTCAAAATCTCGCATTTTGAGCACATGCCCTCAGGCAACCAACATACACCGAAATATATACAGAAATATGTACAGTAATATATACAGAAATATATACAGGAGTTCAAATCCCAAACTCTTGGTTATGATAACTCCATACTGAGCTTGGTGAAAGCTCTTAGCAAAGCTAATCCAATCTTCGGCACATCGCACCAAAGTGACAAATCTGCCTAGAAACATGAGCCAGAAAAAAAACGCCCTCCGTCATTCTTCAGGGTGGCTACACTGAAATATAAAACTTAACCAGCATTGCGCCTCTTCAAGTTGCATGAAGAACCCTCGTGTACTGGTCTCGCCCTAGAACAACAACGAAAAACATTCAATCCATCCCACATAACAGGAGACAAACACCTCACCACGATATACTGAATGGTGGAGACAATAAAATACAGAATTGGTGACCCTGGTGTCCACCAACAAAAGGGAGTAGATTATAGCATCCACTAAACTGAAACGGTGTCTACCACACCACCATAAGTCAAAAAAATTAATCATTAGGGTGTTCCGAAACACACTACTGCCAACAGCCTGTCACCACTAATAGGCTAATTGGAGCTGAGGTCGACTACAGTAGCTAGGCTCTCCTTTGGTTCAAATAGAAATAACCATTGGATAACAAAACCCCTAAAGGTCCCAAAGGTTAAACGTGCGCCCCCCATAGACTACCCTTCCAATCAGTCTGTTCCTCAGGAAGACTAACTTCCTGCCAAACGTCGTAACGGCATCTGTTAGCACCCGGTGCATCACAGCCTGTAAAAACAAATAACTCATGGGATACAACCAAAAAGGTTTACAAGGTTGACTTAACCAAGCTTCTAACGAAATTTTTAAAAAACGAAAATGAGCTTAAAAAGCTACATGAAGCAAAAATTTCTCAAATTTTTCGGTGGCAACGCAACAAAACTTTTGAAGACGACAAGAGCTTTTCCAGCTTAATCAGAAACAAGAAGAAAACATCGTTGACAGCTAGAATATTTGATCATGGTGTTAATCGTCTTCCTAGACAATGGCCTCTAGAAGAAACTGCTACAGGTATCAGGCATAACCGTTTTCTGTCAGCCCAAACTTCTAGATTATCTGGTGAAAATCTAAAAATTCGGTTAGGAATCTTCCTTCACTGCGCTTAGCCTCTCTTGACAAGGTTCTCATCTCGGTATCAGATTTTGATCATTTCTTTGTGAAACGACTGTCTTACTCTGCTCTCATCTCTTGTAAATGATCAGCCTTTAGTTCTCCTGCAGGACTTCAATTTCCTATCAATCTGATAGTAAACCGAAAAAACTCAACATACGCCTATGAGTCTATGCAAAAAAATTTAAAAAAGTTAGTGACTCAAAGGTAACGTTTTTTTTTTCAAACGGCTCTGAAAAAAAAAAAATAGAAAATACCCTCAGTTTGTCAATTCAGAAGAAGATCTAAATCAAAATAATCCAAGTCTTAGACTTACTGGATAAACCAAAATCAATTTACTCTTAATTGCACCCAACATATACCATTAAGGTAATAAAAATACACCCACTCGGGTAACAAACTTTGAAATTGCTCATAAAAATTTTGACTCTACATCACCCTACACGAGCTACATCTTGCGCTTGTCCTAACTCAAGATCACCTTGGATTGCCTCTAATCAAAATTTCGCTTCCAAGTGTCAAGAACCGGATATTATTTGGGGTCATAAGCAAATCAAATCCCGCGACCACCGACATACCAGTCTTATGATAAACCCTGAGTGTGACTCTTTCGCAAGCTCGCAACAGCTGAGTCGATGCTAAACATCAACTACCATCAGCCTAAGTTTGGATATGATCAGTACCCAAAACCTTAGCAAAAATAATAAAAGTAAGCTATACTCTGCTCAACTTTTATAACAGTCAAAAAAAAAACGAGGTCGTCACCTCTACAGAGCAACATCAAAAAAAAATAAAGTAAAGCAATTAAGATAATGTAAATATAAATTATTCTTCTTCTGACAAACTTTCACTAGGGTTAGGTCCGTTGAATGGTTTTAAGTCTTTAATATGCCATCGTCCTACTTTAGTTCCATCTAAATTAACTAAACCATAAACTAAATCCGAAATCTTTTCTCTAATCACGCAATGCACATACTTAGGTACCAACTTAGATGTGAATTTATCTGCTGCACTGGAAAGAATTTTATTTTTTCGCCAAACGTGATCACCTATCTTAAAGGAAAAATCCCTTTTTCTAAGGTTGTAAGACTTACTGTTCCGCTCATAAGCCTTATGTATCCTACTACGTACGTCGGTGAAAATATCTTTTAAACCCTTTAAATTTTCGGCGTACGCGCCCCTGTTACCCGGAATTATTTCGCTGTCAGCATTGACATCCAAGTCTAAGTTTTTATAATATGATCCAGATAGAGGTATATGTCTGCCGTAAACTAAGAAAGACGGTGTGAACCCTGTTACTTCGTGTCTCGCGGTATTTATCGCTTGTTGGATTTTGGAAATATTGCTATCCCAAGTGTCATGTGAATCCACGTAACTTCTTAAAGCGGTCCCGACTGTTCGGTTATTACGTTCCACAAAATTACATTGGGGAGAGTACACGGGATTAAAACGGATGTTAAAACCATAAGTTTCACTTAAGCTCTTAAAACTTTTAGAGGTAAACTGAGTACCGTTATCGCATATTAAGAGCGATGGAACACCGCGGATTAGAAAGACATTATTTTCCAAAATTCTCTCTATATATCCAGCTTTAGAGCTTTTCAAAGGAAATAGCATGGTATACTTTGTAAACCAGCAAGAAACCACGAGAAGCCATTTATTTCCCTTTTTTGAACGTGGGAATGGGCCTACTAGATCAGCTGCTATGACTTGAAAAGGGTAATTAACCGTTTTCTCTTTTCCCCATCAGTCCCATAGGTAGTGTATTTGGAGATTTCTGCGCTCCACATACTTCACAAGTCCTCACAAACTTTACGATATCAAAACGCATTTTTGGCCAATAATACTGTTCCTGAACCCTGTGAAGAGTTTTATAAAAGCCAAAATGACCAGAAGTAGGAGGAGTGTGACACATGTCTATAACTTCCTCTCTCTGTGGTTTAGGAACTAGTATTTTCCACTCGGGTACATTAATTTTTAAAGGCAACTGGTTTGGGATAAATTTGTACACGAAATCATTTTCCACCTTCCACTGTGGAAAATTTTGAGGAGATTCTTTAATTCGCTGCCGTAAATTGTCGTACCATGGGTCAATGCGATCTACATCTACTGTATCAATTCTTACGCCAAACTGTGCATTAAGACTGTTTTCGTCCGCTGTATGATCTGGGATTCTTGACAAAGCGTCAGGAATAACATTGTGGACTCCTTTTCTATGAATTAAAGTAAACGTGTGTTGTCTCAGCCTAATCGCCCAACGCGCTAGTTTGCCACTAGGGTTTTTAATTGAATTAAGCCACAATAAACTATAATGATCTGTTATGACCGTGAAAGGAACACCTTCTATGTAAGGTCGAAACTTTTCGATGTTAAAGAGTACTGCTAAACATTCTTTTTCAACAACCGAATAGTTACGTTCAGCCTTTGATAAAGTTCTACTGGCATACGCTATCACCCTTTCCTCACCATTGATTTTCTGTGTTAGGACGCCCCCTAAACCAGTATTAGAAGCATCACTAGAAATATAAAACTGTTGGGGAAAAGTCTGGTTGGGATAAAATGGGAGCTGAAACCAATAGTTCTTTAATCTTTATAAAAGATTCTTCGGCTGCCTTTGTCCAATCTATCGATTGTCCTTTTTTTCGTCCTTTCAAAAGATCATTAATAGGCGACAACAGGGTAGAAAAATTCTCGATAAAACGTCTATACCATGAACACATTCCTACGAAGCGCTTAACTTCCGTAGTATTAGTAGGTCTCGCATAATTAACCATGCTTGCTACTTTATCCGGATCGGTACGCAAGGAATTTGAGCCTACAATATAGCCTAAAAACTTTAGAGAAGTTTTGAAAAAATCACATTTGCTCAAATTTATCGTCAGTCCGGCCTCTTTCAATTTATCTTTTACTTCCTTAAGTAAGCGAATATGCGATTCGAAGTCTTCCGATGTTACTAAAATATCATCAAGATAGGTAAAAATATGTGGCTCATATTTCGGACCAAATATGGCGTCCACTAAACGTTGCTGAGTTTGAGCAGCGTTCTTAAGACCAAACGGCATAGTGACGAACTGAAATAGACCTCGGCCTACTACTGCAAAAGCGGTCTTTTCTTTAGAGGATTTGTCTAAAGGAATTTGCCAGAAAGCCTTTCTAAGGTCTATCGAAGATACATACTTAGCATTCCTGAGTGATGTCAAAATTCTGTCGATGTTCGGTAATGGGTAGTTATCAAATTTGCTGACCTCGTTGAGCTTTCTTCCGTCAAAGCACAGACGATACTGTCCATCGGCCTTTTTCACCAATAAGATTGGAGAACACCAAGGACTGTTTGATTCTTCAATCACTCCGAGTTTCAACATTTCATCTAACTCTTTATTTAATACTTTTGACATATAAGGAGACATGGCGAAGGGCCTTGTCTTTACAGGACTGGCATCAGCCGTATCTATAGACATCTTGATTTTATTCGTTCGGCCTAACCTATCTTTACTACTTATTTCATTGAAAGAGCTTATTACTTTTTCTGCTTTTAAGCCTTCCGTCCGCGAGAGATCATCTAGGGTACATAGACGCGAGAAAAGGTTTTCAAAAGAACTTTCTGAATAACAATCTTTAAAACTTGTTTGAGAATTGACTTCTAGGGACTGTGGATACCACGAATTATTTTTAAAATTTACTAAAATTCCGAATTTTTGTGCAAAATCACATCCTAGAACCAAAGTATGTGATAGAGAAGGTACTACTAGAGCAGAGATTACTAAACAATGACCATTGCAGACTAGCGGCAACTCAACCGTACCTAAAACTTTTAGACGGCTGCCATCTGCAGTGGTAACACTTCTATTTTTGACGTGGCATATTTTTATACTTAAACGACTTAAAATCTTAATACCATTCTGACCTACAACGGAGGCATTTGCACCAGAGTCAAATAAAGCCGAGAAATGGGCACCTAATAGATTTATCTTGATATGCGGTCTGTTGTCTAAATATTTATGCACGAATAAAGGAGACATGAGACCATTTGGAGAAGCAGGAGTTTTAACTTGAGAAGGATAATTTTTATTAGACTTAAAAAAATCAGAAACTTTTTGTAACCATTTAGTCCAATCCGATCTACTGGAATATTTTTGTTCGTCCGTGTTTCTAGAACGTTTTGGATTAGGGGCTTTACTGCGAACATGAGCTTGTGACTTAGCCGAAAGATTAGTGGCTTTTTTGTTGGACTTAGGATATCCGCCTCGGTAATATACCGTCCTTACTCGTTTTTTGTACATTTGGGGCATGATGTTAGTCTCACACCTGTTGTTCCACATTTGAAACAAAATACCCTCTTTGGTGCTGTACAATTTTGGTAAGTGTGATTCGGGCCTGTGCAATTCCAACACGTGAAAATTGCCATAGGTGAAACCGGCTTGTCGTTCACTTTAGCTGCAGTGTCGCTAATTTTAGAGTCATTATCTTTTCCTTTACCCGTTTTCTGGTTACTCCTAGGGTTCCGATTTACATTCCCAACTTTATTTGTCGAGACTCCACTTCGGCCATTTGGATTATACCTTACCTGGTGTATATTAGTTTCGCTTTTTGGTCTGCTCTTTTCTAACAAATAATCGGACTCTTCAAGTTTCCTACATAACCCGGCGAGTTCGGCTACCGAATTTATATCTAGTAGAGCTAACCGATTGACGAAACTAGGCAGAATATTCCTACGTATAAATTTAACTTTGGTACATTCCAAAGGCTTGATGGACAACCTACAAAATAAAGATTCCATGTGGGCAATAAAAATCACAGTGGACTCATCCTTCTTTTGTCGCCTCCTCTTTATTTCTGACCACAATTCTTCATCATCATCACAGTGCAAGAAGTCCTTCTTTAGCCTATCTACCAAGGAATGCCAGTCGTTGACACCTGATTTTATGCTTCTAAACCAAATGAAGGCATCGCCAGTGAAAAATTCAACAGCAGAGCTGAAAAGTTCATCTTCCGATACTTTCCTAGCTTGTGCTATTTCAGTCAGCCTCTCCAAAAAAGGATAGAGTCTTTTTGAGTCTCCATTAAATTTCAATTGCCATTCGCTGACAGGAATATTTCTGGCTGCGCAATTCACGATTGGAGCTGGTACGTTTATGACTGGGGTTGTAATAGGCAGCTGTGGTAACTCATGACCAGGAGCTATCTTTTCTGCAAGATTTGCTTCCATGAGTACACACGTAGCTATTGTTTCTTGAACATATTTGGAAAACTTCGACGCTTCCTCTTCGTCATCCGGCATGGGAATTCTTTGTACACGACCCGCTACATGCGATAAACGTGATTTAACCCGTGTACAAGTGAATCATTTGGATCACCGTCATAACTATCGATTAAGTTTTGGATTGAATTTTAAACTCTTTTCGATACCAGCCGTTTCTTCTTTAAAAGACAGGGTGTCATCCCCTATTTTTATCGTTTTTTCCCGGCTCATTAATTTCTTTACTTAAGATCCTCGTTAGAATCTTTCTTTTATCTGCTACCGGACGTTCTGAGAAAGTACGACGGATTTTTAGTTCATAGTCTAATTCATATTCCAATAGGTGATTGACTTTAAAATTGAAGGCTTCCATGATAAATGAATACTATAAAATTTAAAAGAATTGTTTAAAAAGCCGTGAAAATATTTCTCCTGTGCTCCCAATAGTCAAAAAAAATAACAAAATCTGTAAAGGCACTTAAAATATGTAAACTTCTTTACCAAACTTTAAAAAAACTTCAACCATTTCAAAAAAATTTCTAAGTATCGCCTTGTATTAACATTCCTTTTATTAAGATATCTTAAGAATTTCCTATAAAAAAATCTCTAAATATCGTTTCGTATATCAGCAAAGTATTTTTAATATTCATGCAAAATATAGGTGAGAAAAAAGAACAGTTTTTTGTTCGGTTATCCGCAAAATAAATCAACAATGCAAAATTAAAGTCGACCAACACATCTGCCACTCTGAACTATAAAGCCAGCTTTTAAGAAAAAAGTAGGAATCTCTTATCTTAGGGTCAACAACAAAATTCAAATATCTATATCAGATAAATTGAAATAAAAAAATTCTACAAATTTCCTGCTTTTGTCTTACTGCTATAGTGTAGTTTCGTTTAATAAATATTATGAAATAAAATATCTGCAAAGTTAGAGCTTTTATTTTGTTCGAAAGCTAGTACACTGAACCCTTTTTTTTTTAAAAAATAAAATTCCAAAAGCCCCACGTTGGGCGCCATTTTTATGTGCCGTCTCTTTATGACATGCTAAACTGTCCTCAGTTTGAGGCATCTTTTTCCGTACCCTGTGAGAAGTTGTTTGTCCCACGCTTGAGCGCAATTTTGTAAGGTGTGCTAATTTTGCTTTATTTTTCGCCCCATGTAGACTGCGTCATTTTGTAACATTTTTAAATACTGGACGCCCCAAGCTTGAGCACAATTTTCTTGCAGCCCCGCTTTAATTTCTGATAATGAATTGAGTGAGACCTGATTTTAAAAGAACTAAAGAAATTAAAGAAATACTAGCTCAGTTTTCCTTGGTAGAGAGATATGGGTAAGAGATAATTTTTGTACGTCTTTTTGGAATTTAATTCTATTTTTAAAGAAACCTCAGTTGTACGACTTTTTTTTGGGCACCACTCATTTTAAAATAGAAACGGTTTAACTTCAGCTAAGAAAAATGAGAAAAAACTGAAGTGTTTTATGGATATTACTAAAAAGAAATTAGTCTAGCACAACTGATCCTGAAAAGAAAAATAAATATTCAGTGAGACACTAGCTTTAATCAACAAAAAAGAATTTATTCATGTTTTTAAATGAAAATAAAAAGTTCTAACCTTTACAGTTATACCAAAAAATTCTAGCCTAAATAGTAGTTGTTACATTTAAACTTTAAACCTTTACAACCCCCGAAGGCGAGACATCGTGTTTTACACTTCACTTTTTTGTCTGTTATACGTTGCTGTTAATGCACTACTCTCAAATAAGTCTATTGGAGGGAGTTTTGTTGACTTACTGTTTTTCAGTCCTGCTGTGATGGACTTCGCCCGATTTCACACTTTTTCTTAACACTTAGAAAGCTCACTACAGCTTTTATTGTCGAAACTGGTACTTTTACTTAGCGGCTTCTGAAGAAAATTAGCCTACTTCGGCTAGATGGAAAATAGCCTCTCGGCTAGACGGTACTGCCTGGTCTGCGGCTCGATCGAAAAAAAGCCTTGCTGGTAGTTTCTCAGGCCCTTAAATAATCGTGCGATTTGCCGGTAATATCCGGACGCTCCAATCAAAACTCCGGGTCAAACATTTCGCCAATCGCGGCCTGGCGGTAGGTTCGATCAGCAACCCGCACCACACAGTATATACTGAATGTCCTGAAACTTTTGTTTAATATACCGGTCGATGTTTTAAAATAAAAATAAATACAATTCGAAGTGGAAAATCAGTAACATTGCATGGTCTTAAAATCCAGGAAAAAATGAATGTTACAAGCTTATATCGTATTTGGCACTTGAACTGTCAAAGAGAAACAGTTTCCTAAACTACGCGCTGGATAAGATTAGAGGAGCAAGGCAAATTTAATATTAGGAAATTTCTGAACGAAATTACGTAAGATTGTTAAACAATTTCAAGTTTGTTATGGTAAAGAAGAATGTGCATCGTAACGTTGTTAATTGCGATGAAAGACTTGTGTACAATGTACGATGCTTGCATTTCTATATATTTTTTTAGGAAGTGATCATAATTTAGTTAAGTATAAATTAAGGTGGAACATAAAGAACACAAAGCAACACCAAAATAAGGAACTGAAAGCAAAGA
Organism: Pachyrhynchus sulphureomaculatus; assembly: GCA_019049505.1. NCBI lineage: Eukaryota > Metazoa > Arthropoda > Insecta > Coleoptera > Curculionidae > Pachyrhynchus > Pachyrhynchus sulphureomaculatus. The sequence goes on along the minus strand of CM032446.1, from coordinate 252,768,863 downwards.
TAAGAATAGAAAACTACAGGAAGAATCAACGAGAGACCTGTACCAGAGTATTTAATGACTAGATAATTTGTATAATTATTAAGTATAGCTGTTATCCTTTAGTTACAACGTACCTGTAAATATTTATTTAAAAAACCATTGAAAAATGTTTATTTCATTCTATACCCATACTTTTGATAATGCTAATGTTTAGCGAAACACGTGTCAAGTAATAAAAAATCAATAAAAGTGGAAATTTTACTAAAAAATATAGTGTTTTATTCTCATTCACTATCTTAATAATTAGTTCTCCTCTTTTTCTTATAGTACCATCTCCATTACTGAAGTTAAGCTGTAATCACAGCGAATTCTTCTCTATCCTGGGTAATTCATAATAAAGTATCAGTGTCCAAGCTTGTCTTGTCTCGTGTATTCTTCAGACATCAACATTTTCATCGTCTTGGACCTCTCTTCCCCTTCAATTTTGCCCTCCATCTTGAACACCTATAGATATGTCCCAAGTAGTGAGTTTTCTGCCTTTTAACAAATGACAGACGGCAATTCTATCTCTCTACCCGTTCGCCATAGTATTTTCGATTCTGTCATGTTATGTCCAGGAGATCTTCAATATTCTTCGCTAGATCCCCATTTCGAAATACTCGACGATTCATTGAGCGTATTCCCAAGGTCCAAATCTCATTCGGCTATTTCAATGCGAACTTATATCTCAACTTCAGGATTCAGATTATTGGTTACCTAGTATCCTAGGTACTTAAATTGAGTTACTTGTTCTACTAGTCGATCGTAAACGCAGATATTTGTTTGTAATCCAAATGTTCTTGTAATGATTATTACTTTTGTTTGCCACCGAAACGAGCGTTTCCTATAAAAATTTATCAACATAGTTTTAAAGCGACGTTCTATTAGCTTATATCGTATTTTGCACTTGAACTGTCAAAGAGAAATAGTTTCCTAAACTACGCGCTGGATAAGATTAGAATGGAGTAAGGTAAATTTAATATTAGGAAATTTCTGAACGAAATTACGTAAGATTGTTAAACAATTTCAAGTTTGTCATGGTAAAGAAGAATGTGCATCGTAACATTATTAATTGCGATGAAGACTTATGTACAATGTACAATGCTTGCATTTCTATATATTTTTTTAGGCAGTGATCATAATTTAGTTAAGTATAAATTAAGGTAGAACATAAAAAATACAAAGCAACACCAAACTAAGAAACTGAAAACAAAGATAAGAATAGAAAACTACAGGAAGAATCAACGAGAGACCTGTACCAGAGTATTTAATGACTAGATAATTTGTATAATTATTAAGTATAGCTGTTATCCTTTAGTTACAACGTACCTGTAAATATTTACTTAAAAAAACCATTGAAAAATGTTTATTTCATTCTATACCCATACTTTTGATAAAGCTTATGTTTTAGCGAAACACATGTCAAGTAATAAAAAATCAATAAAAGTGGAAATTTTACTAAAAAATTTAGTGTTTTATTCTCATTCACTATCTTAATAATTAGTTCTCCTCTTTTTCTTATAGTACCATCTCCATCTGCAAAGCTGGTTGGTATTGGCGAGGAAATGAGCCCTGAGGAATTGCTTGCCAAACTTAAACTACAAAATGACGTTTTTGATATTTCTAGTGAATGTAAAGTATTAAAAGTATGGCCTACTAGAAAGCGGAGCGATGTTTATCAAGCAATCTTGTCTGTTGAGTCCTTTTTATATTGTAAAATTCTAAATAGTGGTCGGTTGCTTGTGGATTATGACTCGTGTATTGTCTATAATGCTTTAAATTCTGTTATAAATGTAGTGGTTTAAATCATTTTTCAAAAAAAATTGTAAATCCACGGTTGAATACTGTCCTAATTGTTCTCTAAATCACAGTATTTCTAAATGTAAATCTGATCATTTTAAATGATGATGAAAAAAAAAAAACTGTGTTAATGCAAAAGTTGAAACAGATATTAACCATGCAGCGTGGAATGCAGTTAAATGTCCTATTTATAAAACTAAGTTGGATGATTTTAAAACATCTCTTGCATCTAAAATATAGCAATTAAGTGTTGGCTTGCGGTTGAGAGCATTGGGAAGCAAACATAAAGAATTTTCTATTTATTATCAGAATGTACGTGGTTTGAAAACTAAAACACATGACCTTCTTAATGCTTCCTATCTTTGTTCCTATGATCTTATAGCACTTACTAAAACTTGGCTCTAGTGTCTTTGATGCTGAGTTGTTTAGTAGTACAATATCTTTAGGGCTGATCGTAATTTTGCTTTAACGAATACTACGAGAGGTGGTGGCTTACTGTTTGCTTTGAGCAAGATCTTCAACGCAACTAAAATTGAATTTCATTCTTCGCTTCCTAATGTTGGTATGATCGCCATGAGATTGAAATTGTCCCATCGTGCAGTTTGCATTCTTCTGATTTTTGTCCCACCTAACAGTAATACTGTTGTCTATGACACTCTATTTGAAGAAATGCTGGACTCTGGTTATTTTACTAATGAAGACGATCTACTAGTATTGGGTGATTTTAATCTTCCTACTTATGCAAATTATGTTATGGATGCCTCTTATAGAGACAACCAAATTTCTTCTTTACTTGAATTATGCGAGTTTTTATCATTAAATCAATATAATCGTAATTATAACGAAAATAATCGTCTGTTAGATCTTGTATTTAGTAGAACTCCACTTAATGTATATCGTGCAGATCATCCTTTGATACTATTGGATCTTCATCACCCTGTCTTACATATGTCAATTCTGGTTGAGCATATTCATGATAAATTTCCCCTTCTTTAGACTCAAAGGTTCAACTTTCGAAGAGCGAATTACCCATCCCTTTACAACGACATTCTACAAACCGATTTTTCTTTCTTGGGGTCCTTCAATAATATTGATAACGCTTGCGACCAATTCAATGTCGTACTGAATTCAGTTATCTCCAACAATGTTCCTATTATTCGCCCTAAGACCTTCAAATATCCGAAATGGTACGATAATTCGATAATACGTAAAATCAAAAAAAAAAGAATCAAGCCTGGAGAAGGTATAGACGTACTAGAAATATTTGTGACCTTGTCGAATTTAAATGTCTTCGTAGAGGGATCAAGATCGAGGTTCGGATTGCTTATAGAAATTATGTTACTGAGGCGGAAAGGGGACTTCTCTAACAATCCAAATAAATTTTGGTCTTTTCTAAACGAGAAAAGGAGGACAACTAGTATTCCCATCAACATGTATTTTAAAAACGAATTGCTTACGTCTCCTCAGGAGATAGTGAATTTTTTTGCTAAGTACTTCCAATCGGCATATGTTGATTCCTCTATGTTTTGGATAACTACTCATGTCCTTCTCTTTCATCTCTAATTGTTAACACCATAGAGAAAAGGGATGTGATCAGTGCCTTAAAGAAACTTAAACCTAAATCCACCGCTGGAACCGATGGTCTACCGGCTTTTTTTATTCTGGATTGCGCAGCTGTGTTGTCCAAGCCTCTCACGTTTCTTTTCAATCTGTGTTTAAGCTCGTCGTCCTTTCCCCAAATCTGGAAGAAGTCTAAAATATGTCCCGTATTCAAAAAGGGTGATAAGAGCCACATTGAAAATTGCAGACCTGTGGTAATATTGAACAACTTTTCAAAGGTTTTCAAAATTGTGCTATATGACATTATATTTTAATCATGTTAAACTTTTCATAACTGAAAGTCAACATGGATTCTTTCCAGGGCGTTCCACCATTACCAATTTAGTTACAATTACTCAATTTATTTCGGAAAGTATGGACAATGAACGACAAGTCGACGTAGTTTATACAGACTTCTCAAAGGCTTTTGACCGGCTTGACCATGGTATTTTGCTTGAAAAACTCTCAAACTGTGGAGTTAATGGCAATTTATTAAACCTGCTGAAATCTTACTTAATTGGTTGTCAACTGATAGCAAATTATCGTGGTTTTGAGTCGATCATTATTAATGCTACCTCTGGTGTTCCTCAAGGGTTTGTCCTAGGACCGTTATTATTTAACATATTTATAAATGACATTACCCGAGGCCTTACGTCGTCCTCTTTGCTTTATGCTGACGATCTGAAAATATACCGATGCATAGACTCTCTCCATGATTGTGTAACTCTTCAGGATGATCTAGATACTTTAAATCGTTGGTGTATTCGTAATAACTTTATATTTGAACACAAAGAAATGTTTTTTCTATGTCTTTCACTCGAAAGAAATTACCAGTAAATTTTTTATATAATTTAAACCATAATGATCTTGAAAAATGTTATCGTTTCAAAGATCTTGGTGCAACGTTTGATGCTAAACTCAGTTTTGTGGACTATATAAATGAGACCATTGCTTCTTCTTATAGATGTATGGGTTTCATTATGAGGAATTCTAGAGACCTTTCAAACATTGAAACCCTCATCACTTTATTTAATGCTTTGGTTCGTTCTAAACTGGAATATGGTTCAGTTATCTGGTACCCAACATATGAGATCCACAGTAATCGTATTGAAAAAATCCAAAGACGATTTGTGAAGTTCCTCTGGTTTAAATTAGATGGTATTTATCCACTATTGGGTTCCCTAATGATGTTCTATTAAGAAGATTCACTATTGTTAACCTTTCTCGGCGTAGAGAATAAGCTACAATCTTGTTTTTATATAAAATCTTGAACAACAGAATTGAATGCCCTTGCACCCTCTCAAGTATTAGGTTCCGTGTGCCATCTCAACACGCTAGCGTAAACCATTCCTTTTTCTACATGCCTGTTCCAAGAACAAACTTGTTGATGTCCTCGCCGATATACATTATGTGCATGAATTATGAAAGGGTCAAACATATAGTTGATATTTTCTGTTGCAGTATAACATCTCTACGTAGGTCATGTTTGACTGTGGATTAGGTCTGTCTCTTTTTATTTTTGTTTTTCTTTAGCTTGTAGTGTAGTTATTAGAATTATTAAAATACTAATTTGATAGATACTTATCTATTTGTATTTGTTATATTTGAATGTTCCTATCCTATAATTGGATTGCTCTGTAGGATAGTTTGTATTAAATAAATAAATAAATAAATAAATTACTGAAGTTAAGCTGTAATCACGCCTCTATCCTGGGTAATTCATAATAAAGTATCAGTGTCCAAGCTTGTCTTGTCTCGTGTATTCTTCAGACATAAACATTTTCATCGTCCTGGACCTCTCTTCCCTTCAATTTTGCCCTCCATCTTGGACACCTATAGATATGTCCCAAGTAGTGAGTTTTCTGCCTTTTAACAAATGACAGACAGCAATTTTATCTCTCTACACGTTCGCAATAGTATCTTCGTTTCTGTCATGTTCTGTCCAGGAGATCTTCAATATTCTTCGCTAGATCCTCATTTCGAAATACTCGACGATTTATCGAACGTATTCTCCCAAATCTGAACTCTCTCAACTAAATAGACATTTACAAAACGATTCAAGGAACCAAAAAAAAAATTAGCGTCTTTGAGGAGGTGTCTCATTCGGCTATTTCAATGCGAACTTGTATCTCAACTTCAGGATTCAGATTATTGGTTACCCAGTATCCTAGGTACTTAAATTGAGTTACTTATTCTACTAGTGGATAGTAAAAGCAGATATTTGTTTGTAATCCAGATGTTCTTGTAATGATTATTACTTTTGTTTGCCACCGAAACGAGGGTTTCCTGTAAAATTTATCAACATAGTTTTAAAGCGACGTTCTATTAGCTTATATCGTATTTGCACTTGAACTGTCAAAGAGAAACAGTTTCCTAAACTACGCGCTGGATAAGATTAGAATGGAGCAAGGCAAATTTAATATTAGGAAATTTCTGAACGAAATTACGTAAGATTGTTAAACAATTTCAAGTTTGTTATGGTAAAGAAGAATGTGCATCGTAACGTTATTAAATGCGATAAAGACTTGTGTACAATGTACAATGCTTGCATTTCTATATATTTTTTTAGGAAGTGATCATAATTTAGTTAAGTATAAATACTATAAATTAAGGTGGAACATAAGGAACACAAGGCAACACCAAAATAAGGAACTGGAAACAAAGA